>OW964551.2:11200000-12400000 GCA_943138885.2 Tholera decimalis
GAATATCGTATCATAGTCGTGTTTGCACTTGTGAGAAAGTCCACGTAATGGACTTTGAACACTATCAAGTTTCAAGGTTATAACAAACCTAAAGAAAATCTGTTATCGGTTTTCTTAACCTTTTTGAATTACCGCGTAATCCATATCCATGGGGGGAACTACCGTTTCACTTCACTATTCGTGGGAATAATATGGCAAAAACTACAAAAAAAGAAACAGCAACACAAAGAAAACGGAGACTTCAAAAAAAAAGGAAAAGCGCGAACAATTTTTTTGTTTTTACGTGCATTTATAGAAGCGTGTTTTTCTAGTGATCTTTATTTATAATGGGTATGGTGAGTGAATGTTTGTGTGTAGTGTTTATATGTGTTTATTTTTACTGAGGTTTGAGTAGGTCTTCTGTTTGGTAGTAATTTAGAGTGACCTGGTTTAGATGGCCTGGTCGTGTGCCACGAACGCTAGTTTAAAGTGGCTCGGGAAAAAAGATCATGAAAAGAATTAGGGAGGCCTGTGCAAAGCAGTGAAACAGCACAAGTAAAAAAAGAGCGTTTATTCCCTACGCTATTTAAAACAGAGACTTTCTTGGGAATTCATGGTTTATTATGGAAATAAAGCTATGTATCATTTCTGACTGTCTAAACAATTAATACACACATCAAAAGTGTCTAGGGATCAACATATATTTTTGCAATAACTTTTCTCCTGATTGATATTATTTAAAATTTTCTTTAAGGATTCATCAAATAAAGTGTTTTCGTTTGTCACAGTAACGATAAACCAAGTCACCTTTGCATTAATAAAGAAATTTGCCATTTTCCTAATAAAGGGATTTTTGACATTTGAACCACTAACATTAAAGTTCGAAAAAAAGACTGAAATAACAGTTTTCTTTAAAATTTTATTGGGTAACTTAAACAATTAATAATCCGTGTTTCTACCGCGAACACTAACAACACAAGAACATCGGTTTGGCATACTCAAAATGAGTTCATCCAAATCACGCTGTGGAATGGCCGCCCATGTTCGTTGCAACAACAAAAAAAGGTCTTCTTGCGACTGGATACCCTCCATATTCGGCAGAGCTCTTCTCTGTAGCATATCCCATGCATGCTCAATCGGGTTCAAGTCTGGCGACTGAGCAGGCCAGAGCAGGACATTGATGTTAGCTGCGGCGAGAGTCTGTCTTACAACTCTTGCGGTGTGCGGTCGTGCATTATCATGCATTAACTGAAATAAGGGACGGATTTGCACTTGTAGAGGAACGATGACGTCAGATACAATCGTCTCAGCATAAATTTGAGCGTTGAGGTTGCCTCTGATCCAAATCAACTCAGTTCTTCCGCCGATCCAAATACCCGCCCATACCATGATGGTTCCACCACTATAAGGATGGACTTCCTGGCAGGATTTTAATCGCTGTTGGCGTCCAGGGGTTCTCCAGTGTCGTATACGTCTTGTATCCGGTCTCATACCAAAACGAGACTCATCAGAAAAGCACACGAAACGCCATTGTTCTTCTGCCCAATTTCTGTGTTCAAGAGCCCATTGATATCGAATCCTACGATTGTGCATTGCTATAGGTGGTACCCGTAGCGGTCTTCGGGAATGAAGGTTCACTTCATGCAAGCGGTTTCTGACTGTTTGGTCGCTAATTAAGTTCCCTGAAGAGTGATGAAGCCTCACGGCTAACATCATGGCGGTTATTGTTGGAGCTCTTCGAGTTAAGATTTGAATGTATCGGTCTTGTCTCCGTGTGGTGCAGCGATACCGTCCTCCATGGCGCTCAGCCACGGTACCAGTGCTTCGGTAACGTGTCCAAAGTCGACTGATAACACTCTGACTTGTATTCAGAGCTAAAGCCACAGTACGTTGCCGGGAACCATCTTCTATCATTCCCACGGCTCTGAGCATTTCTTCCCTGCTTAAATGACGTCGCCGCTCCATAATAACGTTGGTTTTAATCAGTAGTAGGGAAACAGTAGCACTAATAATGTCTTCAATGTGTTGTATGTTTTTATAGGGAAAATATTGACAGCTGATTTTCATCTTTTACTCGAATTTGATTAACAGTTCCTGTTTCAAATTATGAAATGCACCAAAAAGGATCCATATAAATTTATAAAATCATAAATTTATTACAAAGCCACATCTCAATCTCAAGAAATCCGCATAAAAATGCTTGATCCCTAGACACTTTTGATGTGTGTATTTAATAATTCTTAACGTAGACACGAGTTCCCCATTTTACGTTAAAATCACCGCAAAAAAAAAAAACACCTTAACCCTATAACCCGGGTAATTTGGTGTCCTGGTAACCCTATACTTGTGGTATCAAGCCATGAATCACATTGATGTCGCCGTCATAATTAACTTATGCCATAACACGGCCGCGTTAGATTGCATACATGTAATATTACTACTAATGTTCTAGAATAGGTATATATTTCGTCGGCAATTAATTTATGTTAGGTGTAATTTCGCGTGTAATGTTCTGCGATGGTTTCAATATTTCTCTCTTGTGCTGATTTTAGCCTAGAGATTACCTTGTTTTTTTACTGTGGACTAGCAGCTGTGTTTTGCAATATAACCGCCGCTATCCTCCAGTAAGTTATATTAAAATCAGTTGCGCTGTTTCAGAGATTAGCCAAGAAAAGCACACAGACGGACAAAAGAAACGATTGTTTGTGTTTTAGTATCGTGTAAATCTATACTAATAATATAAAGCGTAAAAATTTGTGTGTTTGTTCGAACGCATTAACCTTCGAAAGTTCTAAGTCGACTTCGATGAAAATTGGTATAGAAGTATATTGAAGTTGTAGGAATGTTTTAAGTTACTTTTTACCCGACTGCAAAAAAAGGAGGGTTGTGTTTTTATCGTGATAAAATCTACGGGAGCGAAGTCCCGCGCAATTTCTAGTACCTACATTATAAGCCCTTGAACCAGCAAAGTAATGGCTTGGGTTTGAACTCACGACTTACAACTCGTAACTCGGGACCCTTAACCACTTTACCACCGTGATTGCTGGGCGCTGTGGAACTAAATTTCTCATTCAACGAAATAAACTCTGACTGTATGCCCACTCCACGTGGTGATGAAGGGGTTTGAAAGTTTGACTAGACCAGTAGGTAACGAAGTAGGTACATAACAGTTGTCAAGGAACTTCTTGGCTGAAAGAAAAAGCGTTAATTTTACCAAAATTTTCATTTGTAACGAAAATCAATACACAAAAACTAGCATTTTCCCGCGATTTCATCTGCGTGGTAATCGAAATATTTTATAGCTTATAAGCACAACCAATAAAGCACGTCACTACCAATGAAAAAAAAATAGAATTGGATTATTCGTTTCGGAGATTACCGACTACATCCAAACTTACAAAACAAATTTTACCTCCATATAATATTATTATAGATGTAACACATAGTAAAAAAAAACAATGGTATTCTAAATAATAAAAAAACGTTTTTTACAAAAAAAAATTAATTGACTTCCAAACAAACAAAAGACCTGCATTACAAAAGATTGTTTTATTGGATGTTTAATTCCGTTTAAAATAAGTGCCTTACGTTATTACGTTCCGGGTCCGCGGTATCTTGAAAGAACATTCCCGCAACCCCGGCGGGCAATAGCTGCGTCGGGGTTGCGGGCTGCACGAAGCGCCGCTGACTCAGACCTGGTCCTTAAGCTAAGTTCTCAATTTTTCAAAATAAAACACCAAATTCAAATTCTATTCAATTATGAACGTCAGAGAGACAGGACAAACATCTCAAACGAATTACGGAACATCAAAACCAACCATTAATTCTTATTTAATTATTCGCAACAAAAACCATGTTTTAATACAATCTGCACTTTTTCAGCTAATTAGCCGCCTGTTGGCCTAAATTGCCTATTCTTCAGTCGACCCCAAAACCGTAAGCTGTCGCAAAGATAATCATATCTGGCCGTCCTTTGATAAATAACTTCCGACACCGTTTTTTGTCTAATTTGGTGAATTTTTAAGTCTCCTTATTGTTATTTAGAATAATCTGGAAAGCTGCGGACGGTTTTTTTGCTAATAGAATAAATTACTACAAATATAAAAGAGAGATATCTGGAATAATTTCACATGATTACTTTATTTAAAAATGAAAACAGTATACGTAAGAATCATAATTATGTATTGCCTATACAAATATATATTATGTTACTTTCTAACATTAAATTCGGTTTAAAATCCAGCGCCAGTAGAGTTGCCAACTTTTTTTGACGAAAAATACGTATAAAATTCTTTGAATGGGAAAAAAAAAATATTTGAAAAAAAAAAAGTATTTGAAAGAAAAAAAAAAGTATTTGCAAGAAAAAAAGTATTTGAAAGAAAAAAAAGTCAAATTTCATGTTTTTATTGCCTTAAAAACGTATTTTGGTGTGCTTTTAGCACAAGTTAACAATTTTTTACTATTTTTAAATGTTTCAAAGCTTGTTTGACTGCCAATATTTAAATTTAAATAAATAAACAATTCGTTTCTAATTAAATTTACTGACGCTCTATTTCTCTCTTCTCGCCACTTCAGATTCATTACTGAAAAAACCCTCTCAGTGAAAGCTTATTGAAAGCTTATACTTTCGTAAGACTGGTCATTTTAGCTTTTTCAGGAGTCACTGGAGTATCACTATCAGAATTATTCGTCATTTTAAGCATTAATTTTCACTTTACAATGGATTCTTTAATTATAAACAAAAGCAACGGACAATTTTCATACAATTTCGTCGATAGTAACATCTGTGATCTGTCACTATCACATTAACATCTGACATCTAACATTTCGTTCAGTAATTAAAAATGGTTTCCATCATCTGTTTTAACGTATATGTATAAAATAAAGTATTTTCACATAATTTATTTGTATGCAAAAGTATAAAGTAGGTATAGTTACCAAAAATAAAGTAGGATACGTTATTATAAAGTATGGTTGGCAACCCTAAGCGCCAGGCACTAGTTAAATAAATAAAAAAAAAAACAATTAAAATATTGTAAGGCGTACAATAAAGTATATTAAATACCTAGTTGTCTGGCATTTTGTTGAACCAGGCTCTTATGGCCTAGCCGCGATGTATATTCTTTTTAACCGACTTCAAAAAAAGGAGGTTTACAATTCGTCTTGAACTTTTTTTTTTATGTATGTTACCTCATAACTCGGAGACGGCTCGACCGATTTGAAAAATTATTTTTGCGTTTGAATGGGTATACTTTCTAGTTGGTCCCATTGTTACGAAATCAGGATCTGATGATGGAATCCTGGAGAAATCGAGGGAACTCTTCAAATATTATAGGCACACCTATAGCGTTTTGGGTATTTCTTATAGTACCTTGAGCAGTTGCTTCCGAAAAATACCATTTGGGGAAGTTGAACTGATGATGAAGACCACAGATGGCCACTGAAACTCCTCAATAATAAGTATTTCGTGGATTGCGATTCGATTACTTGAATACGGATGTTAAACACTTTATGCTCGTCACAATACGTATGGTGAAGTAGAGCTGATGGTCAAATACCAGGAGAACTCCTCAAAAATTAATGGCTATGCACAGGGAAAAGCAATATTTTGTAAAAGGTGATAATTTTTTGACATTATGGCTTTTGTAACTAGATAAATTACAAACCAACCCACTAAAAAGCGTGAAAAAAAAATTTTTAGCAAAAAATAGAACCGACTTCCATATCAAAACACTACAAAGCTAAAAATAACTTTAATTTCGGAAGGCGGTGTGAAAAAAAAAGGAAAATCCAAAACCAATAACACCGAGTTCCGAAATTAAAGTTATTGTTAGCTTTGTAGTGTTGTGATATGGAAGTCGGTTCTATTTTTTGCTAAATTTTTTTTTATATTATTGTGTTTATGTGACAATTCTACAAAGATTTTCTTTTTTCTTAAATATGTTGCAGAAAAATAATTATTAAAAACATGACATGGGGTGACACAATTGGACAAAATCAATAGTATTTTTCCACATGCTAATTTCTGAGTAGAAAAAACAATTATGAACATTGCTGTTGTAATGTAAATCTACACAACGTGTAACAGAATAAACGCAATTCCTGAAAGTAGTTGTTTCAGAATCGGCTTCTGAATCGATTTCCGTCATAAAAAATAGGTAGGTATTACATTTGACGGAGAAATCTTTCATTTAACTTAAAATGGAAACACAGTACCATGACAAATTAATACAATCCTTAATTCAAGGAAATGCGCTCGTGTGCGTATCGGCCGCTAACATTGCATGAGTGTATGCGTCTGCGTAAGGATATTGTATGACGCACATACGTTTTGCGTTTAGTAAGGACAACTATTTTATAAAAAATGTCTAGGTTTGGTTTCAATTTATTTAGTTACGAATTTTGTTTTGGACTTATAATTTAATATTCTAATTGGGGTGTCTGAGGTATTGCGCTTAATCTGAATACTTATGTTATCTTTCTCTTTACAAGCTAAAACAGACAAACAAAAACAACCCTCAGTCATCATCTACTGAATAACAGAATTTTACACGGAGCCACTGCCTAATCTGACCTCCAAATCCCAGTAGCAAAGTAACACGATACCTTAACATAAATGGGACCAGGTTTTCTGCCTTTCGACTACCCCGTAACGACCTGCAAAGATATATAAATAACAGCTAGGACCTTTTTGACCTTTTTGCTTTTTGAGATACGGAGGAATCTTTATTTTGTTAAGATGATCATCCATCAGGGGCGTAGCTACAGCCGTATCAGCCGTATCAGTTATACGGGGGCCCCGGGCTACAGGGGCCCCTAAATCGTTTAAGCAAAAATTTGTAAAATATTATCCACAATGTCAATTAATCTCGTACTTCCTGGGAAAAAATAAATATAAAAACTGCCATGCGGGCCTATAGAGTTTTCACTTCAGAAATGTAGAAGTAAAAAACAAAACCTCTTTTTTCCCCATTTAAGTCAACTCAGAACAAGGAACTTAACGATTTGACGAATAATACCAAAAGAACTGAAGCTGCCAGACAATCATGTTTAACTCGAGCAATGCAAGTATTTTAGTTTCTTTTGTGAGAAATCTTTACCCTTCATTAGGGCCCCCAACTAATTTTGATACAGGGCTCCAAGGCACGCTACGCCACTGTCACCCATCCATGGAACTACATCGTCAAGCGTTGTTTAACTGTGAAGATGCTTATAGTCTGCGACACGTAAGTTGAACCAAAATGGCGGTCGTCCGCGCAGGTACAATTATGGAGAAAAGTCTTCTCTGCGGTTGTTCGGCAAATTAAAAATAATCTTGGATTTTACTTCAAATTATTGTATTTCTCGAGCAACCGAGACATCGGAAGTGGTAGTTAGGTACCTCTTATTAAACAGAACAGTTAAAGGAATGTACTACTAAAAATTTAATATAACAAAAGTTAATGTACAGCTACAGCTGCATGTTTAATCACTTTCACTCACTGGCATAACACCAGACCTGGAATATCAGTTATATTATTCTGTTTTAAAAAGTAATTGTAAATGTCAACTATCATTCTCCTCCCCCTCTCCTAATAATTCGTTGTGGTGGACTTATTTTCTTGAAATTAAGTTAAATGATCATACATTAGACGGAGACATAAATTCAAAAATTTCGTGCGTGATTGTACACTAGGGCCGCGGAGAGAGTGCGCGGGCAGCGTGGGGCATAATGAGGCTGCGTGGTGGCTAACGTCGTCGCGTTGTTATGGTTACGCGCCGCCCCGCGCCCCGCACTTCGATTGAGACCCAAAAATGTGTTATAAGTCGCGGCACGAAACTTTAGCGGTGACCGTTATTGCGCAGAAGTAAAAATTAAGGTACCTGAGGGGGGCTAGCGGGATGAAGGGCGGGCGTGCGTAGCGCCGATTGGCTCTCCAGCCGCATTATGTTCCCCGCGCCGATACGACGCTCCGCGCACATCCCGTGTACAGTCGCGTCATTAATTGTATTGTTATTGGTGTTATTTTTTGTTGTTGTTTTTTTGTTAAGTTTGAATTTGTTTGTTAAATTAATGTTTTAGTTTGTTTGTGACTTTAAAGTGAATATACCTAGAAGAAATACTGTTTTGAAAAGACAGGCAAGGAAAATGGTTTAAGACGTGAATTGCTTTTTAAAAAGGGCATCTAACGAATTAATTGATCCTTTGAAACAAATTAAAAGTAAGATTGACGAAGCTACAAATACTTTACTTAGTCATTCGGACAGCATCACTGTAAATTTGAGAATGGTTCTCTGTAGATTCAGATTCACTGTAGATTCTCTGATTCAGATTAGACTTAAATCTAAAATAAAAAATTTCAAATTAACAAATAATGTTTTTATTTTTATACTCCCCACAAAACTTGTTAAAAATTATATCTTAGGTACCTACTATAAATCCTTCGACATTGGCATTGGAGATAAACTATTTATTAAAGTATAGGTAATATTATTTGCAATCGCGACAGTACTTATGCGCAGCTATCCTCTACATTTCGTTCAGCGCTAGACCTACTAGCTATATGACTACATTAAAATAATGTCATTAACGTTATTTAGCTAATAATTGTATTGCGTGCGCGACAGTACCCATGCGCAGCAATCCCCTCCGCGTATCGTTCACCGCTAGACTTACGTGCCGCTACCTATACCTACTGCGCATCTAAGGTCATAGTCCAACTTACGTGTCCCGAACTATAACCGTTTGGCTGTTTTTATTTAGCCACGAATTTCTCAAAACAAAAACAAACCATAATGGTTTTCAAATATTTATCTACAGTCACTTAACTCCATAGGATATCCTAATGGTTTCAAAATGGCGGCCATAAGGCAGAGTGATCTTCGTATAAAAGGATTTGTATGCGATATCTAAGAGTTTGAAAGAGTTATTTGTAAGCTAGGGGTTCGATTATCCCTCTGTATTTGTTGATGTTACTATCGTCACATGTTTACGTAGTAATTTGGTGATATAAAGGCCATTATTGAATGGCATTATAAGCATTGGGACGGTTAGTCGAGTCGTTTATTGGTTAAAAAAAGAGAAAAAGAGTAGGTTTAATGATTCTTTTTCCCATTCAAATTGATGTTAGTAACACATTGAAATATTATGTTGGGCTCAGTAGATAGCCACGCTAGTCGCGATCTCAGTAGCGTTTCGAAGGGGGGCATGGTTTGATCAGGAGCACCGCAATCACACTGGATGTCATTGTGTTCTAAGTGAAGTCTAATGATGGAATAGGCGAGGCTACTGCCTAAAATAATATTTGAAAATTACGGCTAAAGAGTGAAATTCCCTGCAGGGTCGGTGTTTCCTGATAGCTATAGCCTGAAAGGTCTTTAAGTCAAGAGTGAATAGGTTACTTGTAAAAAAGCGTGCATCATCTTCGACCACATCATTGCTTACCATCAGATGAGATGGTCACACGCGAAACAAATATTATCACAAAAAAATTCGTAAGTTCAAATAATTGACGACATGAATATCTCCGCTGCTGGTCTCGGGTTTGATTTCCGCACCGGAACAGATGTTTCTTGGCCTATAAATAGTTGTTCCTGGTTTTAGTGTTTGTGAAAATGTGGTCACGATGATTCCATATTCATTTCAGCTCATGTGTGTAACCTGGGAGTCTTTAAGTGAAGAGTGAATAGGTAAGTTACTTCTAGGTCAGCGTGCTTCATCTTCGACCACATCATCGCTTAACATCAGGTGAGATGGTGGTCAAACGCAAGCTTATCAACAATAAAAAAAAGCTCCGAATGCATTATGAAATTTCTGACATCGGCTGATCGGAGCGTTGTTACAAATTAAGTATCTACGTCATGAAACATCGTTTTAATTATCATGCAAACATATCGTTTCTGTAGCTAATTTGTGCCTATTATCACACCTACACCGATACCTTTTCAACCGACGACCAAAAGAGGAGGTCATCAATTCGACGCGTATATTTTTTTTTAATGTATGATCACCGATTACTCAAAGACGGCTGAACCGATTTGGAAAATTCTTTTTTTATTTGAAAGGGTATACTTCGAAATTGGTCCCATTGTCACCAGGTCAGGATTTGATGATGGGATCCTGGAGAAATCGAGGGAACTCTTCAAATATTATAGGCACACCTATGGCGTTTTGGGTATTTCTTATAGTAACTTGTGCAGTTACACTCAAAAAATACCATTTGGGGAAGTGGAACTGATGATGAAGACCACAGATGGCCGCCGAACCTACTCAATAATAAATATTTCGTGGATTGCGATTCGATTACTTGAATATGGATGTTAAGCACTTTATGTTCGTCACAATGCATATGGTGATGTAGAGCTGATGGTGAAGTACCAGGAGAACTCCTCAACAATTAACGGCCCAGCATTGGGAAAAGCAATATTTTGTAAAAGGTTATAAGTAGTTGACATTTAGGCACTTTTAACTAGGTAAATTAAAAATCGACCAACTAAAAAGAGTGAAATAAAAACTTTTTACCAAAAAATTAAACCGACTCCCAAAAACACTGCAAAGTGAAAAATAACTTTAATTTCGTAAGTCGGTGCCAAAAACGAAAATACGAAACTAGACACCGACTACCGAAATTAAAGTTACATTTCACTTTGCAGTGTTTTTGGGAGTCGGTTTAATTTTTTGGTAAAATGTTTTTATAAAATCAAAACAACGTAGGTATCTAAATGAGACGGCATTTAAACCACAAATCCACATTAAATTGATCCCGGCAAGTTACCTCCTAAAATAAAGTGTCAACTTCAGAGTGTCGATTAAAATGACGAGGTTGCTATCACAAAGTTTTGACTTAAGACTTACTTATAATTAAAATCGTTGCCGTAAACTCAGAATTTCAGAGAAAGCAATTTATATTCTTTCCCTATAAAATGTTTACGAGGTGAGAAAGGGCAAATAAAAAAAATCCAAGTCAAATAACTCAGTTTTTAATTAAACGATGCAGTTAAATTTTTACCGTCAATTAATCTGATAGAAATATTAAAATAGCCGGTGGGAGTTTTATATCGTGTTACTTTTAAAGAAACGGATGTTCTAATCTAACCCATTCGTTAAGAAGAGATTGGTTAAGTGGCGTACCTACTAGTGGCGTGGCGTATTAGGGTAAAACAAAGAAAGATAATCCATTCTCCTACTTGTACATAGCATTCCAACATACTATTAACTACTTCTTGAGTAAATTAAATATGATATTAATTTATTATTAATTATTTAAAACAATTAAATGTAATGTTATTGTATTCTAATTGTAATAAAATAATGTACCTAATTAAAATTTATATTTAATTAACATTACAGTTATATTTTATTATCTATACTTCTATAATATATAATATAATATTATAAAGCTGAAGAGTTTGTTTGTTTGTTTGTTTGTTTGCTTGAACGCGCTAATCTCAGGAACTACGGATCTGATTTGAAAAATTCTTTCAGTGTTAGATAGCCCATTTATCGAGGAAGGCTATAGGCTATATGTCATCACGCTAAGACCAATAGGAGCGGAACACTAATGAAGAATGATTCAAAATCGGGGGATTTTTTTTCCACGCGGACGAAGTCGCTGGCGGATTATTAATAAAATATAACTGTAATGTTAATGTAATGTAATTGAAATTGAATGTAATTTGTAATGTGTGCAATGTTAATTGCCTGTAATGTAAAATGATGATATGTAAATGCTGCGAATGCTGAGCATTTCTATAAGTGACGCACTCGCAGTGCATACAACTTTCTATGATTTCTGTGTTTGTCTTAGTGAGTTAGTCGTTTAGGTGCCTAATCAATAAATAAAATTAACTAAAATTACATTCCTGTGTCTGTACGCGTTGGTCCGGTTAGACTGGAAGTTGGGGTCAACTTCCAATCTAACTTCTCCACTTAAAATGGAGCGGAAGGGAGTGTCAGACTTCTACTGACTAAAAACCCACCCTGTACCTTTAGTTGTTCATGCGTTCCAGGGTATTTCGTTGGAACGTTCTCGCAACCCCGGAAGTTACATTTTAGACAACATTTTTGCGTGAGCATATTATGTTGAAGCAAAATATACATGTGGCATACACAATACATTTACTCAAAACTGTGCTCTTGGGTATTAAGAGCATTATCTTTCTATCTGAGCTCTTGGTTTTTATAATAACAATCCGTACTGGTGAAATCATAATATGAGAATTATGATAATATAATTTTCAATACACTTCCTCGAAAACTGGCTCTTATCGCAATACGATTAGGTTCAACATGCAATGTATTTCACACTCGTGGATTTTTTTCATTTTTCACACACGAGGGTTTTTTTCATTCCAGATTTTGTCACAGATAACACTAAACAACTATTCAATTCCCTATATTCGGCGGTGATTGTTTTTTTTTCTTAGCAAAGAGGCGCATGTTTATAAGACCTTATATTTAACTAGCTTTTGCCCGCGACTTCGTCCGCGTGGAATAGGTACTTTGGGCTAATGTTAAATTTATCCCCGATTTTGAAGCATTCTTCATTTGCACTTCGCTCCTATTGGCCTTAGCGTAATGATATATAGCCTATAGCCTTTCTCTATAAATTGACTATTTAATTAAAAAATAATTTTTCAATTCGAACCTTCTGTTCCTGAGATTATCGCGTTCAAACAAACAAACAAACTCTTCAGCCTTATATTATTAATATAGATAGCTGTTGCCCGCGACTTCGTTCACGTTTCCGTCGTTTTTCGTAAAAAAAGTAGCCTATGTCCTTCCTCACGGTTCAGTGATTTTGATGTAACAGACAGATTAACTTTCGTAATTTAGTAGGGAAATATAATATGTCAATCTATAATACTGTTGAAAAATATCGCAATACCAAATCGCACAATATTATTGTTAATAGCTGTGCCCGCGACTCCTTCAGCGTGTAACTCCTTGTGTGTTATTAAGTTAATGTATTGGTAATATTGTTTAGATCACGTTTACATGAGGCTTAAGTACCTATAGAACGAAAATACTTCAGCGCAAAGCTTCCGGGTAAACTATGTTGAAAGTTGACCCGTCCGGCACGTGAACATAAAGATTTCTAGAACTGCTAACCCGGGAAAGAGCGACGTACAACTGACCATGCGAGAAACAACTGACACCGAGATCTACTCCAGCAACACGAAAAGTCTGCCCTTGAGCCTTATTAATTGTCATTGCATAACACACCGATACTGGGAATTGCGTCCTTTTAAATTGGAATGGAAAATTATTTGGTATTATGGGAATTCTGGGAATAAAGACGGTTTCTCATGCACCGCAACCTGTTAAAATTTGAGCCTCGATTATATTTTGTTGCAACTGGGTTACTTTTAGCCGAGTTCCATTGCAAAGTTGTGGTGGTTTTTTTCGGAGCAGAATAATAATCAGAAAGCTTCAAACTGCTAAGCTATCGGGAGTTACACGTGTTATTGTGAGTCAACCATAAAAGATAGATATATGCTGTCGTGGGATATTTTTTATATAATTTTAAGGAGAACATTTCCGTCATAAATGATTTCTGTGTAGCTTTAACCATAAAGGTTGCACACGCGACGGAAGCTTAAAAAATTGAGTAACTTCTCCCGTTTTCCCAACATTTCCCTTCACTGCTCTGCTCCTATTGATTGTAGCGTGATGAAAAGTATACTATAACCAGCTCAGGAGTATGAAAAATAATTGTACCAAGTTTCGTTAAAATCCGTCGAGTAGTTTTTGTTTCTATAACGGTTATACAGACAGACAGACAGACAGACAGACAGACAGACAATAATTTTACTGATTGCATTTTTGGCATCAGTATCGATCCCTAATCACCCCTTGATAGTTATTTTGTAAATATATTTCATGTACAGAATTGACTTCTCTACAGATTTATTATAAGTATAGATGAAAACTAAAATTGTGTTTATGAACAGAATATCAGAAATAAACATTATTATTTGTAAAATAATTTTGATTATATCAACAAATTAACATTTATTTGTGTTCTACATTAAAAAATACATTTTATTTTAATATCAGGCTGTTTTGCGGCTTCATACCTTTGCTTCTCTTTTAACCCGCGAAGGTAAAGCGCGGGGATAAAGTAAATGAAATCTTATTAATTTGTATTTTTTGCGTGAGTATGTTGAATAAAATTTTTGATGAGAACAATTTAGATGCTACGCCGCTGGATATGGATATGAAAATATAACTTTGCATAATTTTCTTCAATGGAAAACAAATAAAAATGCGTCGTTATTTTCGGAGCAAGTATTTTTCTTCGAAAGTGTATTGAAAAACGTGGTTTGATACAATAATCACTTAATCCTTCAACTTCAACAAGCAATCTTGTTAACCCTTCCAACTAAGCTAAATATGCTTTTGTCTGGAGTGGACTTAATTCGGAGGTGAGTTTTACAATACATTACAAATGCTTACAATACTTTTTTACTCAAAAAAAAAAAACACATCAGATAATGAAAAAAGGAATAGTACATTTTCATACAAGTGGAGAAAGTTTGTTATTGCGGCCGAGGCGGAGTTACGCCCGAGCCACAAGGCAAAGGTGTTATGGAGCCGAGTACTGCAGTCCACTCCAGACACAAGCATATTTAGCTTAGTTGGAAGGGTTAACAAGATTTCTAGTAATATAAATTCTATCCACATTGCTAGTACCCTTTAAAAAAAAAGAAGAAAAGCAGAAGAATTGGAGTCGGTTTTCAGTTAAAATATCTGCAGCTGGAATTTTATCCCCATTTTCAGGGAATAGGTGCAAAGTACTAGCGATAGCCGGTGAAGCGTCGACATAGTCTATAATATCCTCAGTTTATTAAGCACAAACTTAATACAAAGCTAACTTAAACCAAGGTAGCAATTGTTGTTGATCCAAGTATAGTAAGTTTGGAAGCGAGCACGCTTCAAATGCAAGTTTGAACAAACTATGATTGCACGGCTTTGATGCTATTTTCATTGATGAAGTTCTGGTGAGGAAGTTGGGATATGGAAGCGAAACGAAAGTTGTTTTTGGTGAATTTTGCTTCTCAGGCCGGATTAAACCGTGATTAAAGAATGTGGAACTATCAACATCAGCCCGTTTTGGTATGATTGAAAAATATACATCCAAACTTTCATCCATCCAAACAGCCATCTAAACTTCGCATTTATTATATTTGTTTTTTTTCCTTTGCCCACGTTGTGTCCCACTGCTGGGCAGAGGCCTCCCCTTTTTGCTTCTAAACTTACTATCTTGTGGGATTTCGGACCATGTTTGCCCCACGAACATGCTCAGATCGTCACCCCCACCGGCGCCATGGTCGACATCGACGGCGTTGTCCTCCTTCAGGCGTCCAGTGGGTGACGATCTTTGCACACCTCTCTGGTTGCATTCTTGCGTCGAAGCCAGCCCACTCCTACTTCAGTTGGTCTGCTTTACTCCAACATCAGCTACTTGAGTAATAGAGCCCGGGATGGTGTTGCTATGGGCACGTCGCAATTGCAGCGATAAGTCCCCTCTTTGAGGAGTAGCTTGAGAGACGCCATTTCGTCCTCACCTTCCGCCTGACGCAGGTGCTTACCGGACATTGTTGTTTCGGGAGGTACCTGTTTCAGATAAAGCGGGAGGATACGCCCGGGTGTCGTCATTGTGAGGACCACCCGGAGGATACGGTGGAGCACACAATCGCCCAAACCCCCTGTTTGGGCGGAGCACCACCGTGTTCTCGTGGAGGCAATCGGCGGCGGCGACCTTTCGCGCCCGGCTCTGGTTCAGATCATGGTGCGGAGCGGGAGGACATGGGATCCAGTCGCCTCCTTCTGCGAAGCAGTCATGCTAGCGAAGAAGGAGGCTGAACGCGTGGGGGAGAGACAGTTAGGAGCCAGCCGCCGAAAAAGACGCCCCGGGCGTCGGGGATCACGAGCTGATCTCCGGCCATCATAGACGCGGGTCTGTGGACGGTGAGCAAGGGTAGCTCACCGTCCGGTAAAGACCAGACACGAGTCGGCAGCGCGTTGTATTCCGTGCGCGCCTCAAAGAACAATCAGCAGCATTGACGGGGCCCGATAGGGCCAATGCCTTACGGGGTTGCAGGAATGTTCTAACGAGATACAGCGGCCCCGGAATACAAGGGCAACAGAAGGAGCAGGGTGGGTTTTTAGTCAGTCGAAGTCTGACACTCCCTTCCGCTCCACCCACAGCGGAAAGAGTCATTTGATGATTTTCCCAAACAGAAAAAAAATGGGTTGTATTGCTAACGCGATCTGTTCGCTTAGCACCTATTACGCTGCGCTCCATCACCCGCTGGGATATCTTGAGTTTAGATTTTTGTTGTTCAATGAGTATTAGTAAGTATATTTGTAAGTAAGATTAATCAAACTGCTATTTTCGTACCTGTGACTCGCTATCGCAGATTCCTTCATTTCAGTTTCAATCAGTCAAGCAAACTTCGAGCATAGCTCTTTCCATTGCAGTTTAGCTAACTCAGTAGAACACTATAACTAAATTATTTTGCTTCTTCATGCACACATAATAAGCCATTATTTAGTAGTTATACAAGCAAAAGACAAGCCTTTGAGTCAAAGTTACAGTGCATTACTCACGGGACACTCATTATATCCGAACACGGAGACTCGTGCCCAATTATGACAGTACCCTTGTTAGTTAGGTTCTCTTAGCTCTGTAGTTTGGAGTTTGTGAAAATCTTGGTAAGTATCTTGGTTTTACGCAGCGTCTGTCAGCCATAGTAGTCAGTACTTTGGTCACGTCTCTAGGCGGGGTAACGACAACCTAGAGCGAAGTGTAGGGAACAAGGTCGCGAGGGAAGTGCGCTGGACTGAGCAAGTGAAATTAGCAGTTAGAAACCGCGTATCCGATAGCGCCAGGCACTTTGCCAACAGATGGAGATAGTGAGAGTTCATGTGGAAAGCAGTACCTATATACCACGACCGGTCTGTCAAGAGTACAGCAACAAAAAAGAAGTGAGGTAAGTATGAGACAAACAAATTAAAACTGGGTTGGAGAATCAGTTTAAATACTGCAGAAATTATAAGGTAGTCAGAATTATTATTTCAAAGCCGGGCACCATGGCCTCTCTTGCTGCCGCAGTGCGGTTTGATTAGTTTGCCACATTAGTTTAATGACATCATCCGACGAGCCCTTGTCACCGTTGACGTCCCAGCTGGATTAGAATCAAGTCCGCCCTGTCTTTGTCATCGTCACATACCAATGGCTTGGTACCTGACGACGACAAACACTGGACGGCATCACATTGTTTTCTTGAAAGATGGAAAGGCAACTTGTGCTGTGGGTTCCGGATGGTATTTTATTTTTATCTACAATATTCAAAATTTTTGACACTGCATCTGAGCTACGGCCTGACTTTTAGCTTGATCATCAGACGTTAAGAATTGCTGAAGGCAATGTGGTAAATTTTTATACGACTTCCATAATTAAAGTTGAAATTTTTGTTTTATGAACATTGATATACTAAAAACCCAAGATGCACACTCAACGTCTCAAAACCGTCCGCATAAAATGAGTGCTTAATTCTAAATGATGCGCTCATTTCAAATAGTATCGCGTCAAATTTCAATGGCCGCGTTTTCAGTGTCAAAACAATGTATTATGGCATCTTTTTATTTTAGTCGCATAATAAAAATTACCCTGTTGAACAAATAATGGAGTCGATTTTTTTTCTTGTATTTATTTATTTTTAATTAATAAGTTTATGCTTTATTGTCCATAACCATCCATCCTAACTCTATCTGTCTGTGTGTTACCTTTTCACGCCTAAGCCGCTAAACCGATTTAGATGAAATTTGGCATGGGAATAGTTTAAGACCGTGGGAAGAATATGGGATGGGAGTTTTTATCCCGAAATTCCCACGCGATCAGGATTTACGCGGGAAAAACCTCTACGCGAACGAAGACGCGGGCAAAAGCTAGTATTTAGAATAGATTAAAATAAACTTTATTGTAGACCAAAAGTTAAACACATCTATTTTACAATAATTAATACTAATTTAGTTTTTGGCAAATATGTATACGTTATATATAATATACTGAAGGAGAAGAGGTCGTCAGTTTTACGGTTTTTTTTTTTTAATGTACATAGATAAAGTATGGTACGGAGGATATACATTGGGAACTGTAAGTACTTGAGCTTCCGAGTATAGCAGTCCAGTGGGATAAATTATTTTTTTGAACGACATCACTTTAAGTATTGCCCATTGTGCGCGTTCCGCTCTAAGTATTACAATTTTAAACGTCCCTCCCCCATACTGGAATAATTTAAATGATTTAATAATAGAATAAAAATATATTTTAAGTATATTGATTCATTATGGGATAACTTACGGGTTCACGACATGCGGTATGCTAATGATAAAAGTGTGTGTGTGTGTTGCTTTGGCGCAACACCAATCTCATTAAAAACTTCTTATTTTTATACTTTAGTTTTTTTCGTGACCAAATACGATGCGGAGAACGGACATCAATCGTCAGCCAACAAAGGCGAGAGATTTTTTTATGGCGAATTTTTTTGACGAAGATATTATGTATATCACGGCAAAAGGTATAAGATTTATTGAATAAAAAAAAAATAAAAGATTAATATTAACAGTTAATATTTGTTTCATTGATATACACATATACACATGTTCTACCCAAAAACATTTACGCTATAATTACGTCTTTAGAACACAATTTAATAAACTTATAACACTAACAAAAACGTCTTATAAAAAAATTTATATAAGGTGTAAGTCTCCACTCAAGGCCTTGTCCTATCGAGCAATGTCAGCCGTAAAATTTGATTGTCTTTCGCACACTGCTTTGTAAAAACAACTTTAAACAATTTTCGTAAGGTGGAATTTGCAAAAACATATTTTATGCTTGTAGCATATTATTACTACGTAGGTGGTGAGTGTTTGGCGACAGTTTCTAGCGTCACTTTTCTTCGAGACTGTGCATCTTGGGTTTTTAGTATATCAATGTTTATGAAATAACGTCTATACCGCCATTTGTATTTTTGAAATACGTTATTCTCATTAATTTGCAAAGTTAAAGGGACATAATAATGAATTTTACATCAAAGCTATCGGGCGTAATATTTTAAAATTGTAGGTATCATGTCAAAGATAAATTGTTTACCTACTGTTTTTAATTATATGGCTTTTTATTTAAATGTCAAATAATAAAACGATAGATTGATAGATATATTCTTTACACTTTCTTTATTCTTTTGTACACCATAACAGTAAAACAATAAGGACTTTACAACTAAAAAAACTTTTTTGCAAAAAAAAAAAACCGACTTCCATATTAAAACACTACAAAGCCAAAAATAATTTTAATTTCGGTAGTCGGTGTTATTGGTTTTGTATTTTCTTTTTTTTTCACACCGCCTTCCGAAATTAAAATTATTTTTGGCTTTGTAGTGTTTTAATATGGAAGTCGGTTTTTTTTTTTTGCAAAAAAGTTTTTATTTTCGCGCTTTTTAGTGGGTCAATTTGTAATTAATCTAGTTATAAAATCCAAAATGTCAACTACAAAAAACTAAAAACGCGCGAACAAAAAACACAATATAGAGTAACCGAAAAGGTCATCAATGTAAATATTTTTTTTAGACTTTTGTTGATTTTTCAGAAACGGCTTGTTCGATGTCGATAAAATTTTCATGGGACCATTTGGGAAGTATACCCTTTCCAACAAAAAAAGAATTTTTCAAATCGGTTGGCGAGCGACGGAGCTATGCCCGAACAAACATAAAAAAAAAAAAAAAACAAACAAACATCCGAATTGAGAACCTCCTCCTTTTTCAGAAGTCGGTTAAAAAGGGTGATACAATGGGCGGTCTTATCACTAAAAGCGATCTTTTACAGACAACTTATTTTAAAACTTAAATGTGGATAGTGTGGGTGTAAAACAGGGTTCCGTTTTAGTATTTTAAGCTCGTTGGCAGTAATTGGAATAATTAGTTAACCTATATTCTCCCATTGCGGAGCAAGTCACTATAGTATGGAAAAGTATATCGCCTGCGATGTCGTAAGGATTTAATTGGAACCGTTTGGTGGATAATTAACATTTATTTCTTAATAAAAATTGCAGTTGCACTTTGCAGTAAGTATAGCAGTGCTGATTCAGTTACAAAAATTCTTTCACTCGTAGATAAAACTTAAAACTACATTAAAGCATTGATATATTAAAAGTAGGAAGATATGTTACTCCCTAACATCGCAATCAGTAAACATGGGCTCGGCGCACGAATACATGCACGGAAACTCGCACATCTGTGTTCAGCCATCATCAGTCCCAAACTTACGAAGTAACTATTTAGTAATCTGTGCCCAAACCTACAGTTACCCATAGACAAGGACAAAGATAGGAGACGGCGCTGTAGTGCGAGCGAAATCGCCTTAGCTGCCGAATGTTTGCGATTATGAATGGAATGACATTGCATATAGTAAGTAATTAAGTAGTACCTAAGTCATCCCATGAGCATGACCTGTGTCTCTTATTTTTCTTCCTGGTGTTATTAAAACACTGCTTAGATACAAAAGAAGTCATTTTGATGCGTATTTATTCCAAAAAAGTCCTTAAAAACACGAAGAGACGAGAATTTATTGAGCTGTGTGATCAACAACATTCCGTGCGCGACTGAGCGCAAACTACGGGCAATCACTTAGTTTAGTACTACCAAGCGCTGTGTCTAGTCCCGTATCTTCCTCCTTTTAGTACATCAATGCATTAAAGGCCGTTATATGTATTCATATTTACAAGAACTTCTTCATTCACGTCGTCTAGAACTTTATATAGTGGTATTAACCTCCTATTGAGCTCAAGATCATTTCCTTTGTAAATAAACCCGTAACCCTTAGAAATATGAAATGTAACACAGTGGATTGCAAACAAAGAGAAACACAGAAACATAACGATGTTTGTAGAGAGATCAATTTCGAATGTAAACTCTGCGGTGATTAACAGCGCTTCGGCGGTCTGTTGTTATCGTTTTAAATACATACAGAGTAATGGATTTTGGTTTATTAATATATGCATATTGTAATACGACACTATCACCATAATCGTCATCACGTTCATAGATAGTCCGATTTTGTTTATTATTTTTTTTCGGATGAGTCTGCTCTTGATTTCGATCACGACTGATGATAAGCGATAGATAAAGTCAGACGGGTCATATAAAGGGTCTTTCATTAAGCGCTTCTTAACTTTAAATTTAAATAAAACAAAATGTGTGTGAGATATCATCGATTTTTTTTCTTTTGAAAGGCCTGTCTATGTCATTATGTGTGGAATATAACATCGTTCAAATGTCCGCCGCGGCTTCTCTGGGTGGCGCGCATCCGAAATTTACCTAGCACCAATGGCATTGGTTATGTAAATGTTGGATTTGAGGGCCGCTTAGATTTTGTTTGTTTATTCGCATAGACCTGCGACTTAAGAAAACCCACAAGAAAAAGTCTAATGGGGTCAAATCGCACGATCTCGGTGAAGATGATGTTTCGATGAAAATTAGGGTCAGTTGCCAATTGTTCCAGAGCCCATTCAGCGAACACACGTCATTTACCTTCAGCAGGGTGCAGGCCCAAGTCATGACGCAACATTCACCAAGTTGTGGTCTGCGAAAGGCCGACTTCTTGTGAGCGACGCGAAAACGACTGCCTCAGTTTCTCCTGCACACTCTCACGGACAGCGGCGATGTTTTCGACAGATTTTGCGTTTTGTCGACGTACGGGTATTCATTGATTGTTTACTGAACCATTGGACTCAAATTTATCCACCATACTGTGAATAGTCCTCTTGGTATGACAACCGTAACATGGGCGAAGCGCGCAGAACGTTGCCCGAATAGAACAATATTTTGATAAAACAATTTTATTATTTGCACATGGCAAAACAGACTGAATAAATGGCAGCTAATTTGACGGATGTAGCTTCAACATGATGGTCGGTATCAACATTCAAAGGTCGGAAGTCCCTATTGGAAGACCCTATAGTTGCAGGGAACACAGAAGAACCGGCAGAGTTCCACACTTCTGCTGTTCGCACAATAAATGTGGAGGGCAAGGGCTTTGTGTAATAAGACGGTATGTCAATCAAGTTTGAATGATATCCAGCAGTACCCTACTTACCAACATTTTTGTAATGCTATAGGCCTGGCAAGAACCCTTTTCGAGAAATTCAGTAAACTTTAAAATAAGAGGCCACATACACATTGAGCCTAAATTTTCTCTCAATACAGTCAGTTTTATATTTTACTGATACTGTGTAAATGTTCGTCTATTAAATGAATATTATGAGTAGATTATATTCGTTACAGCACACAAACACGTAGATATTAGTGTACTTGTGAACTATTCATTGTGTGACCTACGATTTAAATAGTTAGAGCAAATGAGGGTACCCAGGTTCTAGCTGGCCTTCTAACATGTTTTGTAATTATTGTATTTTATTTTTCATATATGTATAAATGTTACATGTTTTGCTTATTTTTTACTGCATGCTGCGATATTAAATCCCGCAAAAATATTGTTTTGACTTAAAATCTCATACAAGTGAACCGTTCAATGTTCTATTGAGAAAATAAAGATTCTTTAAACCTAGATTATTGCACTGTGTAGATTACTTTACGCGGTGTCCTTACTTTGTTATTGATCATAAATTCATTGGAAAATTACGCGATAACTGACAAAAGCCCACACTGTTAGGACAGGTCCTCAAACCTGTGTGTTTCTTTCCTCAAAAGATTACCAAACCACAGAAATAAATCTACATGGTCGTCATATGATGTTATCAATACGGATTATAAGAACGGCAATAGAGTGTTTCTTCTTAGGGTAGTCAGATAGGAAACACCGGCCTCGTTTAAAAGATTACATATAAAAGATAATAATACCATTATTATTGTTACTCAAAGTTAAAGAGCTCTTATCCACCATCCACCATTAATAGTTTTATTGTTATTTTATTTTTTGATGTTTGATTTCGTTTTCTGTGTTGTATAATTTTCGACCATAATCTATTGTAAACTTATGCACAAATTTGTAAATTTTAAATAACTAAGGAAGAGGCCTGGTGTCCTGAAATACAGGCCATGAGCCTAACTTAGGCACCAGTCTCCCACAATGTGTTTTTATATTATTTGTAATATACAACGTGTAATTTAAAGGGTATATACATACCAAGTGTATGGCTTCTTTGGATGATAACAAACGATTATTTGTAATATACAACGTGTAATTTAAAGGGTATATACATACCAAGTGCATGGCTTCTTTGGATGATAACAAACGATATGGCAAGGGTTTTGTAATCAGTCTACGTGTGTAGAACTTACTAGCTTCCGCCCGCGACTTCGTCCGCGTGGAATAAAAATCCCCCGATTTTGAAGCATTCTTCATTAGTGCTCCGCTCCTATTAGTCAGAGCATGATGATATATAGCCTATAGCCTTCCTCGATAAATGGGCTATCTAACACTGAAAGAATTTTTCAAATTAGAACCGTAGTTCCTGAGATTAGCGCGTTCAAGCAAACAAACAAACAAACAAACTCTTCAGCTTTATAATATTAGTATAGATTACAAATACCAATACACTGATTCCAGAGACCGAATTTTTCAAATTAAGAAGAACGAAGAGAATTATCATGTTATTGGCAAGTGACGTGGAAGTTATTGACCCTCGTAGTGCTGTGACACGTTTGTTATGATTGGTATTCAAGAAATATATGAAACTGATAATTTGGTATCAATTCTTTGAGTCAGTTATTTTGAGCTGAAACTGTGCATAGAGACTCCATACCAGATGTTGTCTTCAGCCCTTTTGGATAGATATGGGGTTTCCGTTACACATTGTTTATTTATTTATTTATTTTTTTTATTTAGAATAGGTTCGCGTTTGACTACCATCTCACCTGATGGTAAGTGATGATGTGGTCGAAGATGGAGCACGCTTACCTAAAAGTAACCTATTCACTCTCGACTTAAAGACTCCTAGGTTATAGCTATCGGGAAACACAGACTCCGGCAGGGAATTCCACTCCTTAGCCGTACGCACAATGAAGGTATTCCCAAAACGTTCGGTGCGTATGGGTGGGATGTCCACCATGTAACGATGGCGCTTCGCAGTTTGTCTCGTAGTCCGATGATGGAACGGGCTTGGTGGAATTAGATTGTGTAATTCCATCGCACACTCCCCGAAATGTAACGATAGAAAACCGATAGACTTGCAACTCGTCGTCGATGTTCAAGGCTCTGGAGCTTTGATTCGACCAGTGCATCGTTGCCAATGAGTCTTTTGGCCCACTTCTCGATAGACTCAAGCGCGTCCAGTTGGTATTTAGCAGATCCATCCCAAAGATGAGAGCAGTACTCCATACACGACCGAACCTGGGCTTGATAGAGATTGAGGAACTGTTCGGGTGTGAAATACCGTCTCACCTTTGCTAGGATTCCCAACTTTTTGATGCTAGTTGAGCCTTAGCCTCGATAAACGGGCCAAAATTGAGGGTAGAAGTTAATGTTACCCCCAGAAGCTCGATACGGTCGGTTATCGGCACAGTTACACCTCGGAAAGTAGGAGCCGGTTCAAATTGGCTCCTTTTTGCGGAGAAGAGACACGCCTGGGTCTTAGCTGCATTAAACTTGACCAGGTTGGCATCGCCCCATTCGGAGACAGCCTTCAAGGTCAAGTTCAAGCACCCGACCATGTCCTCACGGAGAGACCGGATCTGTGACCCACCAGCTCGCGCGCTGGACATATATCTCTCAGAAACTGTGCTGTCGTCTGCATACCCAAAGGTACCGGGCATTAGCAGATCGTTAATGTGCAGCAAGAATAAAGTTGCTGAGAGAACAGACCCCTGAGGGACCCCGGCATTAATTGCCAATTGGCCAGACGAGCAGCCATCAATGACCACTCGAATGGACCGATCCCTCAGGAAGTCTTCAATCCAAACGCAAAGTTGGGTGGGTAACCCGAAAGAAGGAAGCTTAGCAATAAGGCTATCGTGCCAGACCCTGTCAAAAGCCTTGGAGATGTCAAGGGAAACAGCAAGTGCTTCCCCTTGCCTCTCAATGGCCTCACTCCAGATATGAATGGCATACGCTAGAAGATCCCAAGTTGACCGGTTTTTGCGAAAGCCGTATTGCCGGTCACTGAGGATGTCGTTGGCTTCTAGGTATGCCAGGAGCTTACTATTAAGTACACGCTCCATACTCTTACACAGTATAGACGTGACTGAAATAGGCCTGTAGTTGGCAGGGTCAGCACGACTGCCCTTTTTGGGTACAGGCTGTACGTTAGCCAGCTTCCATGCTTTCGGCACCTTTCCAGTCTCTAGCGAAAGGCGAAACAGGCGTGTCAAGATTGGAGACAATTCAGGCGCACAAGTTCTAAGAACAATTGCTGGTAGCCCGTCGGGGCCACTAGCTTTGTTCACGTCTAGATTACGCAGCACTCTACGGACGTCCTTCTGATGGATGCGAATGTCCGACATACACGTCTCGCATCCAATAGGAGCATCAGGAGGGTGAGCGCCACTACTATCCAGACGTGAAGACTCCGCGAAGAGAGCGGCAAACAAGTTTGCTTTTTCCTCAGCGGAGTGAGCCAGAGACCCGTCAGGTTTGAGCAGTGGTGGTAGTGAGGGGCGACAGAAGTTCGATTCAACCGACTTTGCCAGGGACCAAAACGCTTTGCTTCCAGCAGGGTATGAAGCGAGTTTGTTCCCAATTCGGCTAACGTGGTCAAACCGAGATCTCCGTCAAACCTTCTTGCTGGACTTGGCAGCCCTGTTGAAGGCTCTCTTCTTCTGATCCACGTCATTTGCTTTGCAGTTTCGAGCATCGACCCATGCTAGGTACGCCGCGTGTTTAAGCGCTTCAGCGCGATCACATTCGGCGCCAAACCAAGGTCGAGCTTTGCTGGACATTGTTAGGTCAGAGAACGGAATGTAGTACTCCATCCCCTGTCGCAAAACATCTGTCACGGCGTCTGCGCACGACGATGGATCATTTGAAGAAAAGCAAGTAGGCTGCCAAGGATAACATGCAAAGAAAGATCGCATGCCATCCCAATCCGCTGACTTGTATCGCCAAACCCGCTGAGTGCCTTTAAGGCTGAGATCGGGCGGAGAGTAGACGGATACAGACTTCACCAGACAGTGGTCGGAACTACCTAACGGTGAGGATATCGTTACCGAATAGCGGTCTGGATCTGTAGTCAGCAGAAGGTCCAAGCAATTGGCTGTGTGCGACTCAACATCCGGCACCCTCGTTGCTCCCTGGACCAGCTGAGTGAGATTTAATGCAAGTGCAAGATTGTGCATTTCTCGCCCAGCATGGTCCGTGCACTGGTATGGGATGAGCCACTCCTGGTGATGGGCATTAAAGTCCCCCAGCAACACGGGCTGAGCTGAAGGGTACCGCTGTTGGGCCGCATCTGCCGCCTCACTGATGTACTGTGTGAGCCTGGTTGTCTCCTGATCTCCGCTGTGCGAGCGGTAGACACAGGCATAAATAATTTTGTCTATGCCCGTGTCCACCAGAGCCCAAAGCGTAGAGAACCTGGAGTCCTCAAGATTCCGGAGACGCCGATAGCAGATGTCGTCGCTGGCGTACATACATACACGCGCACGTGGTTTAAAGTTGTGCTCCAAGGTAAAGCCTGGGTATAAAAGATACGACACATCTGACGGACATCTGATCTGCGTCTCCGAAAGAAACAACAGAGCAGGTTTATCAGTTTCGAGGTGGTTGTGGACTGCGACGAGATTTGAGTGCAGACCTCGGATGTTACTGAGGTGCACTTTGAGAGAGAGGGAGTGCAGCCGCTGTTTAACTATGCTCTGTTTTTTCCGTTTCATAAATTTTGAGAGTGAAGAGGAGAGGAGAAGGAAGTGAAGTGAGGCTTCACGCTGTTAACCCCCAGACCCACACTAGACAGACGGTATCGATTGAGGGACTAGTCTGGAGACTGCGGGGACGCCCGAGCCCCCCCGGGAATGTCCATCGGGCCCTCTCATCTGGTCGCCAACCAGCACGATGGTGCATTCCGGGATTTTTCGACAGTTGGCGGGGCAGCCTTTCATGCGTGGCTGGCACACTACTTGGGCCCCCAACTACCTGCGGTCGGCCAGCGGTACACCGTGCCTCAGATCCCGCTACCCTCCGCGACTAGTCTCCCGATACGTACGCACTAGTGCGAGCCAGATTGGTCTTTCAGCAGTGAAGCAACTACTTCGACCCAACTCCTTGATAGGCTACACAGGGCATTGTACCGGAACACAGCTAGGCCGTATGGCGGTACGTCTTTGCCCTGTGAGTGGTCACAAGCCTGCGGTTTGAACCTACCACCAGTTTGATGTCACCTGATTAGCACCATCCGGGGACCACGTGTAGGGATTCTCAAAGGGGTATTCTCCTACGGACGCGGGTGACTCGGCCACCATAAAAATGTTATTGTATAAATGTTATATTGTTAATGTACAAAACCATTGTATTGTGGAGAGAAATAAAGTATTTACTTACTTACTTACTCTTAATAACAGCCGCACAGATCGTTCTTCAAGGTAAAGCGCGCTTTCCGAGGTCAGTCTGTGATGGGTGCGCATCTTAACATCGAGACTCCTCCGTGCCTCGAAAACACGTTAATCCTTTGGTCCCAGCCCCCGTATATCTCTGACAGTCGTCACCGGTAGTCAGAAGTCTGAAAATTTGACCCTGGTCTGACCAAGGAGTATCGTGGTACGCAGCTATTCAGTTCTTCTGCAACAAATTTCTCAGTAGTAGACCGGAGTTTGGAAGTTGGCATCTTTGACCGTCGTTGAGAGTAGTCAGTAAATCACTGTATACACTGGTCTAGCCAAGGGGTTTCGTGTTACCCAGTTACTGGGTTTTGGAGGTCAGATAGGCAGTCGCTCCATGTAAAGCACTAGACCTCAGCTACATCCAGTTAGACTGGAAGCCGATCGAACATAGTTGTGAAAAGGTTAAGCAGATGTGGGTGAGCGGTATAGCTAAAGATTGCGAAGTTAGAAATTTGGTGTACACAAAATTGTTAGGAATGCGACGCTTAGATTGGAACAAAGATATAAGAGACAGGCGTCGTCTGGGATATGGATGCACTAACCTTAAACGTCCCGGCTTGTGCACTAAAACCACTTTATGCACTAAAATAACACCAAACTTCTTCGATATCGAATTTTTCTTACGGAGGGTGTGTGCGATCAACAGCAATTCGTCAGCCATTGAAGTTTCTTCGATTCTTATCGGAGATCTCAAGCCGTATTGTCCATTTCTTTCACTCGCGAATAGCCAAAGGTTTGTGCGAAGGAGATGGTAAAGCGGAAGGAGAAATGTGTCAACCAATTAGCTATTAGGCGTGTTGCCAAAATAATATAAACGACAAAGAATCGTATATCAGCGCAACCAAGATGATTTTTTTACTCTAAGCGGAATACCTGAAAGAATAACAAAAATGATTTTTTATACAGGGCTACTGGTAACTCGACGTATTCCTCGCAGGACGTCATAGTAAGGTTAAAATGCAACAAATTAAGCTGCTAAATGTTCTACCGAAATTCAGTAGTTTTTGAGTTAGTTAGATTTTTCGTTTTTTAAAGAAAAATCCCAGATTAAATCATTTGAAACCAATTTAAAAATGATTTACGGCGCGAATGTACTGAAATTTAAGTTATTATCATAGTTGATGACGTAGCTGATTTTTTTTTAATAATTAAAAGTTAAAAAAAGCCTTAAACCTTGGCAAATATCACTAAACAAACATTTTTTTTTGTAACTTTTGTTATTACTTTATATAAAATGTTGTCTAATGCAAAAAAAATGAATTTCGGCAGAACATTTGGTGGCTTGATTTGTGGCATTTTAACCCTAATATGACGTCCTGCAAGGTATACGTCGAGTTACCAGTAACCCTGTATAGAGAAATGACAATTTGGGTAGAATTCATATTACTTGCAATCTTTAACCCCTCTAACTAAGCTAAATATAGTTGTGTCTGGATTGGGTTCGCGCCAATAGTATAAAGGGTGGTTTGAACCCGCGACCTTTCGATCACAAGTCCGACACCTTAACCTTTTATTCATCGATCGTCAAAAGAAAAAAAATGGCAATCAAGTCACAGATTACTAAATAGTTACATACTTCGTAACAGATACATCATTCTCATACAAAAGCGAAACTACCTACGCTATAACAGCCTACAAAATCTTAATAATAATACCAGCTGTTTGCAGCGAGAAGAATTGTACCATAAGTACGCACACAGAGAGTTGAGATTGTTTTGCCCGCCGCACGACCCACGTCATCGAGCGAATGTCCTAGGGTTGTATATGATGATATTAGTAATAAAACGAATATAGAAAAACAATTATTTTTATTTGTTAATCAAATATGTTTCAGTTTAATAAAATGATAGATGCATTTTTTCCTTCCCTGAATTCCCGATTATTAAATTTTAGTGTCGAAAATATCCGAAACCGCGTAAATAATTTTAATTTTAATAAAATTCCGCGCAAACAAATAATCAAAAAGGAAACAGGAGCAAAGCGGAGGAAAATCAATTGTTTTTAGGTCGATCCATTATGACGTTGTCAAAAATATTTAAAAGGGCTCAGGCAGGCGTGCGGCAGCCCACTGTCAGAAGTACCGACAGCGATACGCGAAGCGGTAGGCATATAACGCGTGGCCTTGAGCGAGTTACGGACGCCTGATCAAGTACTAATCTAGTAGGATTCGTAAAAATTTGATTGTTTATACTTAAATAGAGTCAGCTAGGTCTTCCGCAGATGAACTAGTAACCCTTAGCCCTATCTAAACTTTCTAAACATAAACCTAGTTCTTAGATACAGTTATGGTTACAAACTTTCCTGTAATCAGTTTTGATCACCGCGGCGCTAGATGTGGTGATCATTTACGAAGTTATCATAAGTTATGATAACGCAGAGATTTCCCTGTAGTGGATCATTAATATGCTGTTACTAAGATACCGGGAAGATCGGGGTGGGGTGCAAGTGTGAGAGGCTTGTTAATCAATTATTTATAGGTACGCATTAATATTGTTTGTTTAATATTGGCTTCACCACCTGCCATCAACGCTATCGGACCTATGTCAGAATTATGGCCCATTCCTTGGCAGGCAGAGCAGGGCTAGTATGTTATCTATGCATTACAATTGATTTTAATCATTACACTGCTTGGTAACGAATACCTTAGACATTAAGTTAGTCTATGGACTCCATAACACGGTATCCTAGTGTGAGGTTTAGCAAAAAGTTATAATGAATGTAAATCTTCTTGAAGCAAATAAATAATTAAATACAAAATGTGTTTTTGTGTTACAATACATAAGTTAATAGTGCTAAATTGTATTGAGCATGTAATTGGGCTGTGTAGAAGTTCTGAATCAATTGTCCTAATATAAATAGACAATTCTACAATAACTTATACTCAATTGTTTTTGGGTACACACATGCTATAATTACTGAAGCACACTCTCACCTTTTACCTTTTTTATATATTTTCCTATTTTTGGAAAATATCTAAATTACTTACATTAGATATTTACATTTTATTTAATCCCGTCACTAAGATTACCAAGAAATATTATACACGTATTTTTCTTTTTTACTAACTAAAAATGACGCCGATACAGTGAGTTGAAACTAGACGTATCGTCACGCTATGTTATACTTTTTAGCATGATGTGACGTCACCAGCTCTCACTCCGGAACTATGAAGCTTATGGTCTATATCTTTTAGGGATTTGAAAAACAAAAATATACACGTAAATAACGTGTAGGTATAATCGGTCTGTTATACCTATATGTTATTTATATATTTTTTGTATCGAAGAAAAACATTTATTTCAGCAAATATACATAATTATGTGCTAAAATACTTAAAATATAAACTAGAATAAAGCATCAAAAAATTGATGCTCAACGCTGTCGGCTGGCAACGCACCCAAGATACTGGCGGCATTGCCTCGTTGTATGGCAATGCTTAGCCGTTGGCCAAAGAAATAGCCAGCTCTTGGGTCCCGGGAGGCGTCAATGAGCCTTTTCGATACGTCTTTAAAAAAGTTGTGAGCACACAGGCTCCATCGTCGGAGAGTTTCGACCCCAAAAGGCTCAAAAATATAGTTATCATCGAGTTGACTATTAAATATAGTCTGCTTTATTTTTTGTATAGAATAATCATTTTGAAACACAGAAAACTTCCCTGTTATGCTATCACTCCAAACTACGTACACACTAGCTAAAGTTTCTCAATAGGTTAATTTATAAAATAACATCTTTATAATGTAAATATTAGAATACTAGGACTACATACAAAACATACGTTTTTGTCTATTATACAACGTGTAACAGATTAAGTGCAATACCTCAGACACCCCAATTAGAATATTAAATTATAAGTCTAAAACAACATCAACAAATTGAAACCAAACCTAGGCATTTTTTTATAAAATAGTTATCCTTTCTAAATGAAAAACGTATGTGCGACATACGATATCCTTACTCAGACGCATACACTCATGCAATATTAGCGACCGACGCGACACGCATATAATTTTCTTAATTTTAATTTTGAATTAAGGATTGTATTAATTTGTCATGATACAGTGTTAAGTTAAATAAAAGATTTTTCAGTCAAAATTTAACACCTATTTTATATGACGGAAATCGATTCAGAAGCCGATTCCGAACTAACTACTTTCAGGAATTGCATTTATTCTGTTACATGTTGTATAAACGTGCTCATCTTCAAAAGTAAGCGATGGTAGCTTTAAGCTTGAGGAAGGTTATAGGCTACTCGACTGTAAAAAAGGAGGGTTATGTTTTTATTCAATAAAAAATTGTTCGTAAACGAAGGACAAACGCAGACATAGCGGGCAGAAACTAGTAACTAGCCAAGATCAAAAGTAAAAAATAATTTAATATTTTTATTAATACTTACTCGCTGTCACTAGGACCCTACCACCGAAAGTATAATATAGAAGCCAGTACTGACGATGGTCCCGGGAGGCGCCGGATGCGTCGACACGACTACTGGGACAACATGAAATATGAAAACTACGGGACTCCACTGTTTAAGATAAACGTTACACGGGATCTGATCTTGTCTGCGAAATTTATAGGAATTTCCAGAATATTCTGTAGGGTTTTGGGACGTTTTAACCTACTTAAATTAGTGAGTCAGTTGCCGAAACACCAGCTTTGTATAGTACAGTATTCAGGGAATTATAATAAGCCTATTAGTGAAGTAGTCTAAAACAGTTAGGCACAAGGAGCGATCCATTGATACGAGCTTATTATTATTAATAAAAATCAGCGACAACCTCAGAGCTTAACGTGCGAGAGGCCTACCGATAAAAAATGGTAGTTCCAGATCTGGCTTGTTGTGCGTGAGCGTAAATATTTGTAAAACACTTACGAGGCAGACTATTCACAAACGTTACTATATGGTCTTACAGTGCACATGAGCGCACAGAGCCCCTTGAGTGGCGGCTAGCACTATGCGGCCCTTAGAATGAACGCACAGCTTAGGTAGCTTGCTAGCTGTTTTGTCTTACGAGAAATATTTTTTGGGGTTGGATTTTACTGTTTTTTATTTTATTACTGATGGGCCCACTCTTGACCTCGATCTCGCCTGATGGTAAGCGATAGATGAGGTCTAAGATGGGACGAGCCAGCCCAGAAGATGCCTATTTACTCGTACTTTAAAGGCTGGGCAGAGAATTCCACAGCTTGTCTGTGCGCACAATAAATGTGGAGGAGAAGCGCTTGGTACGACAAGACGGTATATCAACCAAGTATGGGTGGTACCCAGCCGTGCGTCTGGTAGACCAGTAGTGAAAGGGAGATGGAGGAATCAGGTCATGGAGCTCCTGCGCACAGTCCCCGAAGTACAATCTGTAGAAAACCGACAGGCAAGCAACGGTTCGCCGATGAGCCAGGCTATGAAGCTTGTGCACCAGCACCTCGTCACCTATAAGCCTTTTTTGTTATAATTTTCCATTATAATAGCGTCCTTCTACTATGGATTATAGTAGTGAAGAAGAATTTGATAATTATATCAATGAGAGAAGCACAATAAATACCAGAAAAGTGCTTCGGGATTTCCAAAATCCTTTTGATTATTACAGTTCAGATGAATTTAGACGACGTTACAGCTTTTTCAAAGATGTGGTATTTTTTATACTCTTGCCCATGATAAATGAAAACCTAGAAAAATTAACTGCTAGAGGACTTCCAGTGCCAGCTATTTATCAGTTGCTTGTGGCCTTAAGATTTTATACTTCTGGCAGCTTTCAGGTAGGTACTTACCTGATGACAACTTTACTATAACATTATAAGAGTTTTGTAAAAATATTATGCTATATTTGAATTGTGTCTATTCAGTCAACTCAAACTCATTTCTACTCACTCTATTGTTAAAAGGCTTTTAACTTTATTAACGAACTATCTTTACCTACTATTAGCTTATCTATTATTATGATCGATATTAATTTTATAGAAGACTAGTACTCACACGGGGCTTCGCTTCCGTGGATTCTATCATGGTAAAAACATAACTCGCGTAAAAAGTAGCCTATAACCTTCCTCAAGCTTCAAGCTACTTCCATACCAAATTGCATCCAAATCCACCCAGTACTTTCGAAGATTAGCGCGTTCAAGCAAACAAACAAACAAATTTTTCCGCTTTATAATATTAGTATCTTAGAATAACAACGCATAGAAGAGGCGTCTAGAACAAAACACGAGCGATTTCGTGTGTCCACTTTATTTTCTTTGTGTGCGTGAGCCGAATGTGTCTACGTTCTTCAAACGCACACAAATATAGCTTTCAGTGATACCATTACCAGTACCATTACCACAAAAATGGGAAAACGCACTATTATGTTGCTGGATCAAATCAAGTATTTTATGTTATGAAACTAAATAAGATGATGTTTTTTCATGTAATATGACTTATATGACATATATTTACGGAAGGTAAACGAAATGAGATATCGTTTATTGCGTTTAGAATGTTCGATGTGTAATGTGTTATAATGATATTATAGAAATGTATTAATTGCTTGAAAAATCTCGTTTGATATCAATTAAAAGTATGTGTTGTATTTATGAAATAGAAAAATATTATTGAGAACATTACTTAAATGAAAAAAATCTTAATCAATAAAATTGTCATCTTTATGATGCCACTCTTCGAACTAACAGTAACTTTTAGTTATAAAACACTGTAGGTATTAGCTGTAAATAAATATAGTTAAGTTTGACGCATACATAATTGCCGCCAAAACTATATTTAAAAAAAAAAAATTATCACAAAAGAAATCAATATGGGTATTTTTTTCCTCACGGATAGCAACATTGAATTGTGATAAGTTAGGTTATTAGAATTTTTGTTTGATGGTCGATTTACTTAAATATAATGTATAAAATGTAAGTATTTACTTGTGAAATGTAATTTAATTACACGTTTTTTGTTTTCCTGAAGGACTATGACATCCCTTTACGCTACAAACGGTCGTTTTAAATTATTTACTCGCGAGCTCTGGTCGGCAGAATGTGACCTTGAATACTGACGGCTCGTCGAGCAAAGTTAGCCAAAAATGGCTAAGTTTTAGTTGCCTCACTTTTTGCACTCGTACTATCCTTCTATGCGTTGTTATTCTAAGATTAGTATAGATTACTGGAGACCTTATAAGTGTGAGTCAACCAACAGTATGAAGAATATTATTGAATCCATATTTATTAAATCCACAAATACACACTAAAATCAACACGAAGACGAACGAAATAGTTCTCAGACACCGGTTACTATTTATGTTTTGAAGTTATGTATGACAAACGAAATGAACGTCAAGCAGCGAAGCGAACTACGCAACACAAACGAACCAATCACAGAGCTCTATTCAACGCTGTGGGTTTGCTTAGTCAATTGTCATTTGAGTATTGTTTATGAATTGAAAGGCTTTCCATATGAAACTCAGTGAGAAATGCCTTACTTCACATAGCGTTGCTACTTTACTGAGAAAAGTATTGTTTGTGAATACGGGTGTAAATCCTTAACCTCTTAAGGTTAACTAAAACAATTTAATAACAATTACTTTACGTAGGAATACATAAGTTTGGTTAAGATAGGTAAGCTTAACTCGCCGAAACTGACCGTAGTGATCTTTGTTATCGCTGCGGTCAGCCCGGCCACAAGGCGGCCCAGTGTTCCGCGGCACTCAACTGCATCTTGTGTTCGGATGCAGGGAAGCCAGCGGGACACAAAGTGGGTGGAGGGGCCTGTGGCGCGCCTGCCAGCAAAGCCAAAAAGAAGAAAAAGAAGAGGAGCACCAAACCTGCAGGGGAAACCTCGCCTCCCCCGCAGGCTAGTAGCTCCGCGGCCGACTCCCGGCCCAGGACCGTTGCCGAGGGAATGGAATGTTAATAATGCTCCAATTCCATTTTTTCCAGGGCAACATCATCCACTGTGCCAGAGCTCAGGATCTCCTACTCCAGAGCATGGCACAGTGGTCGATTCACGTGGCTGTGGTCGCCGAAACGTACTTCATCCCCGCCCGTCACAACTGGCTGGGATGCGCTGACGGTTCGGTGGCCATTATTGGCGAGACTCTGATCGACCCGTCTCGGGGCCGCGGCTGGGTTGCTGCGGTCTCGGGTGGCATCGTCATTGTGGGGGCGTATTTCTCTCCCAACAAGAGTCTCGCCGACTTTGAGGGTTTCCTTGTCGAGTTGGGCGCCGTCGTAGGCCGCCATCACCCTCGTCCCGTTCTGGTGCTCGGGGATCTCAACGCCAAGTCATCGGCGTGGGGATCTCCGGTCACTGACCCTCGGGGCGAGGTGCTAGAAGAGTGGGCGGTGACGACCGGTCTGGTCGTGTTGAATCGGGGTTCGGAATACACGTGCGTGCGGCAGCGGGGCGGGTCGATAGTGGACGTCTCGTTCGCTAGCCCCTCTGTCGCCGGCCGAGTCCGCGACTGGCGTGTCGCCGTCGAGGTGGAGACGCTGTCGGACCATCGGTATATCCGGTTCGACGTCTCTGCCCAGACCGCGAGCGGCCGCCATTCAACAACCCCGATTAACGACGGCCCGCGTTGGGCGCTTAAGCGCATCGACAGGGAACTACTCAAGGAAGCTGCATTAGTCCAGTCCTGGACCTGGGAGTCGACGACGGACGGCCCCGTCGACGTCGACGCGGTGGCGCTGTGGTTTCGCGGGGCGATGACGCAGATCTGCGACGCGTCCATGCCCCGTGTCCGCCAACAGTCCGCAAGGCGCCAGGTGTACTGGTGGACCGCCGATATCGCGGCTCGCCGCCGGTACACCCGATACCGGAGACGACGTCGACGGGATTCCGCCGAGGAGGACGCGCTGTATGAGGTGTACCGCGCGTCCAAGGACACTCTGTGGTTGGCCATCGGCGAGTCAAAGTCGCGCGCCAGGGAGGAGCTGCTGGGGTCCCTGGATCGGGATCCGTGGGGGCGCCCCTACCATTGGGTACGGGGCAAGTTGCGTCCCTGGGCGCCTCCACTGACGCGAAGCATGGAGCCCCAGTTGCTAGAGGCGGTGGTGTCGGCCCTCTTCCCAGGGCGACCGGGACACGTTCCCCCGGCGATGGCTTCGCCCTCAGCCACAGACTCTCCAGAAGAAGAGCAGAGCACCGATGTCCCCGAGGTGACGCAAGCAGAGATGAGAGCGGCCGTGTTGCGACTCCGGGCTAAGAACACAGCGCCCGGACCCGACGGAGTGCCTGGTCGAGCTCTCGTCCTGGCTCTGAAGGAGCTAGAGCCCCAGCTGAGGAGGCTTCTCACGGCATGCCTCGAGCAGGGTCAGTTTCCCAGTGTGTGGAAGGAGGGGAGGCTGGTCCTCCTCAGGAAGGAGGGGCGCCCCGCAGACTCACCGTCCGCGTATCGGCCCATAGTGCTGCTTGACGAGGCGGGCAAACTTTTTGAGCGTATCATCGCAGATCGCCTCGTCAGCCACTTGTGCAGGGAGGGGCCGAACCTGGACGACAACCAATTCGGTTTTCGTCGGGGGCGCTCCACCATAGACGCCATCATGCGCGTGAGGGCTCTGTCGGAGGAGACGGTGTCCCGGGGTGGGATGGTGCTGGCGGTGTCTTTATACATCTCCAACGCATTCAACACCCTACCCTGGAGTTGTATTCGGGAGGCCCTGAAATACCATCGCGTGCCTCCCTACCTCCGCCGTACAGTAGGGGCTTACCTGGAGGGTAGATGCGTCACCTATCGGGGACGTGACGGTGCTGGTCGGCACCTCACGTCGTGCGGTGTTCCGCAGGGATCGGTCTTGGGACCGCCCCTGTGGAACATCGGCTACGACTGGGTGCTGAGAGGCGAACTCCCGCCGGGCGCCGACGTGACGTGTTATGCGGATGACACGCTCGTAACTGCCCGGGGAAGCTCGCACAGGGAAGCAACGTTGATAGCCACGGCTGCGGTGTCACAGGTGGTGAACCGCATCCGGTGCCTGGGCCTGGAGGTGGCCCTAAACAAGTCGGAGGCCATGGTGTTTCATGGCCCTCGACGGGCGCCGCCGCCGGGATCACACATCGTGGTCAGCGGAACCCGGATAGCTGTCGAGTCCACCATGAAGTATCTGGGATTGGTGCTCGACAGCCGATGGGAATTCGGGCCCCACTTCCGGCGGCTGGTGCCCAAGTTGATGGGCGCAGCGGGCGCGCTTTCAACGTTGCTTCCCAACTTGGGGGGCCCGAGCGCCGCCTGTAGGTGGTTGTACGTGGGAATCGTGCGGTCCATGGCCCTGTATGCGGCCCCTGTGTGGGCGCTGGACATGACGGCCGGCACTCTCGCCATTCTGCACAAACCGCAGAGGGTGATGGCCGTCAGAGTTGTCCGCGGGTACCGCACGATTTCCTACGAGGCGGCTTGCGTCCTGGCCGGATCCCCGCCCTGGGACCTAGATGCGAAAGTACTCGCGTCATTGTATCGATGGCGTGAGGAAGAGCGGGCACGGGGATCGAGGCCAGTGCAGCGGCAGATCGCGCTGCGCCGAGAGGAGCTCCGTCAGGTCTTGGTGGCGGAATGGCGGCAGAGGCTTCTGCACCCTACCGCCGGCCTCGCTACCGTCGAGGCGATCCGGCCAGTACTCGACGACTGGCTCGGGAGAAGGCACGGCTCCCTGTCGTTTAGAGTGACACAGGTGCTGTCGGGGCACGGCTGCTTCGGCAAGTACCTGTGCCGCATAGACAGAGAGCCGGACGCTCGGTGCCACCACTGCGTCCATTGCGGGGAGGACACGGCGCAACGCACTCTCGCCGAGTGTGTAGCTTGGGAGGAGCAGCGCCGTGTCCTCACAAATGAAGTCGGAGGCGATCTGTCGCTGCCGGCTGTAGTGCAGAGTATGGTCGGCAGCGCAGACTCGTGGGACGCGGTGGTGTCCTTCTGCGAGGACGTCATGTCGCAGAAGGAAACTGTGGAAAGGGAGAGGGAGATCTCCACTCCCTTCCCTGGCCGCAGAAGGCGCACCGGGCGCAGGGGAAGGGCGGACTACGCCCTTTTCCAGCCCCCATGAATGGGTCCAGGGGCGAGGGACTTGGGGAAGTCCCCCACCCCCTATTCGATGGACCCGAGTCACAGGCGCGCGCGTGTGTCGGCGCGCGCCTCTGAGGCGATGCACGGGGTAGTTCAACACCTCACTACCCCGTGCAGGAGGTGAGGCCGGGACAGACCCGGCCAGCACTAGTGCGGGGCTGCGGAAGAATTAGGTTTCCCGCGGCCCCCCGCGCACGTGTGATAAATGGGGAATGGCGGAGGTAGTCCATGAGGATTTCCCCCCTAAAAAAAAAAAAAGGTAAGCTTAACTAAACTACAATCCTTGTCCTGATAAGAGTGAAGAATGTACAAACACAACCACCAGTGGCGACTTGCTACTAAACGGAGCGTTGTAAATTGACGTCACATGCGATCACGTGACTGTTAGCGGGACTCAATATTTATCGTAAGTTTAAATGCCTGAAACATTAAAACTAATAGGTATTTTTAAAACTAGTTTATTTCTATACATACAAGCTTTACTGTAACAAATTTTCAACCGATTTGGCATACCTATTAACATTTTTCATTGTGACAAATTCTAAAAGTTGTTAGGTTACTTATCTCTGCCGTTGTCTGTACTCGTAAGCCACAGATAAAAAAGTTTAACATAAAAGAAACGCAAACGCGTCTTAATCTCGAACAAAATATTCAACTTAAGTGTAACTTGAGTGCTTCGCATGAATTTCGGTTACGCAAAATAAGGAGTTTTAAATAATTGTTACGTTTGTAGGGTAACAGCGTGATAAAGGACTGACGACATCGGGGATTTTTTTAAAGGGATAGCGACTTATTTACATAAATCTTACTAATACATATTATAAATGCGAAAGTTAGTGAGGATGGATGGATGAATGTTTGTTACTCATTCACGCAAAAACTACTGAACGGATCTGAATGTAATTTGGTTAGTAGATAGTTGACATTCTGGAATAACACATAGGATACTTTTTCTCCCGAAATTCCCACGGAATCGGGATTTGCGCGGGAAAACCTTCCCACGCGTACGAAGTCGTGGGCAGAAGCTAATCTATACTAATATTATAAAGAGGAAACCTTTGTATTTTTGTATGTTTGTATTGAATAGGCTCAAAAACTACTGGACCGATTTCAAAATTTCTTTTACCATTACTTAGAGGGATTCTTCCGAATCCGTATAGGCTATATTTTATCCCGGAAAATAGATAGCATATTTCGTGGTAGTGAAAATTGTGGAGTAAGGCGTCGAAAAAACTGCCGTACGTTAACGATTCTCGCGATTGCACCCGTGCGAAGCCGGGGCGGGTCGCTAGTAATATTATAAAGCGAAGAAGTTTGTGTTTGTTTATACACGTTACACAGATTTCGATGAAATTTGGCATCCTTCTCCTCAGTCTTGTATTCTTGATACTGATTCTTGGTCATGGTTGACGATGATGCCTTTTCTCTAGATAAAGCAGCCTTTGCGATGCGCTTTCACTTCCCGCAGTCACGACGTCACGCGGTCGGTCACCTATGCGTTGGACAGACTCAATTAAAGCGGCAACAGAGACGATCTTTGTCTAAAGATCCCGAGACACTAAAATTTAGTATGAAGCGTAAAGCTTGGGGAAGGATATAGGCTACTTTTAATCAAACTGCAAAAGAATATTAAAGAATAGAATAGAATATCATTTATTTCTAAGCATATGGTACATTGAGATAGTAATATTAATATAGTTTCACATACACTACCGTTACCGGTGTAGAAATATTCAGAAAATTAAATTTAAAAATAATAATATAATATTCCACAACTTTCACACAACGCCATCTAGTCCCAAACTAAGCAGAGCTTGTGCTATGAGTACTAGACAACTGATAAACATACATATATATTTCTAAATACATACATATTATAGATAAATTACACCCAGACAAAGAACAAATGATCGTGCTCATCACACAAACATTTGTCCTGGGTGGGAATCGCACCCACAACCTTGAGCATAGCAGTCAGGGCCACTGACCACTAGACCAACAGGCCTGTCAGAAATGTTGAATAAAATAAGTTAATAAAATAAATTGAGATGTCAACATATTTATTATTATATAAAGTAAAAAAAGAAGGAAACGCATTAAAAAATCCTATTGAGTAAAAAAATCATAATAAAAATAGGTACATGTCAAAATTGTGTAATATAATGTAAAAAATTCATGTTCCCTGACTGCTATGCGTAAGGTCGGAGGTTCGATTCCCACCCAGGACAAATGTTTGTATGATGAGCATGATCATTTGTTCTCTGTCTGGGTGTAATTTATCTATAATATGTATGTATTTAGAATCATAGATCTATGTTTATCAGTTGTCTAGTACTCATAGCACAAGCTCTGCTTAGTTTGGGACTAGATGGCATTGTATGAAAGTTGTGGAATATTATTAGATTTATTCATGCATGTCAAATAACATCAAAGTTTATGATTAAAAATTTCATTAACGGAGTAGAAACATTTGTCAAGAAGCCAAGCAAATACGATTTTCTTAAATTTCTTTCTTTTATTTGTGGTGGTAATTTATTAAATATTTTGATTGCCATACAATTTGAATTTCTGATATACAACGTGTAACGGAAAACCCATATCTATCCAAAAGGGCTGAAGACAACATCTGGTATGGAGTGTCTATGCACAGTTTCACCACAAAATAACTGACTCAAAGAATTGATACCAAATTATTGGTTTCATATATTTCTTGAATACCAATCATAACAAACGTGTCACAGCACTACGAGGGTCAATAACTTTCCACGTCACTTGCCAATAACACGAATATTCTATTCGTTCTTCTTAATTTGAAAAATTCGGTCTCTGGTATCAGTGTATTGGAATTTGTAATAAGTTCTACACACGTAAACTTAGGATTACAAAACCCTTGCCATATCGTTTGTTATCATCCAAAAAAGCCATGCACTTAGTATGTATATACCCTTTAAATTACACGTTGTATAAATGTAATCTTTAGCTAGGCATAAGTAATTGTCCCGGATTTCCGCTCTCAACTCTTGGACTTAACCACGGGCAAACGGACAAAGACCACGGGAGGAAAGCCCGCGCGACTGTTAATCTATACTAATATTATAAAGAGGAAAGATTTTTTGTTTGTTTGTTTCCCCCCTCGTTTTCACGCTATTCACTAGTGATATTCCCAAGCATAAAAATACCCAGCTAGCCCTATTCGCCGACGATACGGCTATCTATTATACCGGTCTTAAACCCGATGCCATCGCTCGCACTCTCCAAACTTCCGCAAACACTCTGGCCAAGTGGTTCCGGAAATGGAGAATCGAAGTCAACCCAGACAAAAGCCAGGCAGTCCTCTTTTCTAAACCGCGGATAAACCCACCCTCCCCCCGTCCGATTACCATGTACGGCAAGCCGATCCCTTGGGAAAAGCAAGCCAAATACTTAGGCGTGGTCCTCGATAGACACCTCTCCTTCGCTGAGCACATAAAGCAGGCACGTTCGCGCGCCGCTTTCGCTCTAGGTAGGCTCCACTTCATTCTTAGCTCTCGCAGCAAGTTATCACTCAGGTGCAAGCTGCGTATTTTCACCGCGGTCATCCGTCCCATCATGACCTACGCCTGCGTTGTTTTCGCACACGCAAAGCCCTACCTCCTCCATAAGATGCAGACCCTCCAAAACCGATTCCTCCGTAGAGTCACGGGAGCCCCCTTTTATGTTCGAAATGAGCTTCTTCACGTAGACCTCAAGATGCCCACCATCCAGCAGTTCATGAAACGCGTCTCCAAGCGTTTCTTTGAAACTTCAATCCAACATAGGAATCCCCTTATCGTATCGGCCGCCCAATACGAACCCTCGCGTATCTCTAAGATTCGCCGACCAAGGCATACCCTAGTCACTCCCGATGACGCAATCACCCTGCTCCAAGAGAGCCGTAGGGAAACAAGTACAGTGGCACACAAACACAAAAACCGACCGTCCTTCCGTCCTCGCCGCCGAGGCCCGCCGCGACGTCCCCGTAATAGTCCACCCCGACCCTTGCCAGAGCCAGCCCGCGACGCTGAGCCAGTAGCTTTAAATTCCCTTATTAATAATAATAATGATATGATTCAGCCTGTCCCTAGCTGCCCTCCCCTGCGACGCCCTAAGCCGAGGTCCGTACCCCACAGGGGGTGCCCTTAGCGTGTAGTCGCCTAGTTTGTAAGTTTTTTAATAAGCCCTGGCTGGAGGCTTTAATTAATTTATTAATTAAGGCAACCACAGGCAAGCCCGGTTAAGCAGCCGACAACCTCAGAGGTTGACCTGCGAGATGCCACACAAAAAAAAAAAAAAAAAGTTTGTTTGTTTATACGTACGCGCTAATCTTCAAAAGTACGGGGTGGATTTGGATGAAATTTAGTACAGAAGTAACTCAAGCTTGAGAAAGGTTTTTACGCGACTGCATAAGAAGGAGAGTTATATTTTTATCGTTGTAAATCCACAGGAAAATATAACTACTTCAAACCATGAAGCGAGGATTGATTCATGATAAGTTTATTAGTATCGTACAAATTAATTATACCTACTAGGAAGTCACCTAGTTTTGTATTGTTAATTGTCTCGCTTTTGAGCACCACCTCATCTAATGGTAAGCGATGATGTGGTCGAAAATGAAGTACGCTTACCTAGAAGTAACCTATTCACTCAAGTCTTAAAGACTCTCAAGTTATAAGTATCAGGAAACACAGACTGCGGCAGAGAATTTTAGTAAGATTTACCTGAAATATAAGCTTGCATGATAATTATATTTAACCTCAATCGTACTTATCTGCCTAATTAATAATGAATATAAGTATTCTGAGGAAACGTTGTGGACCGTAGTATACCATTTTTTTACACGTTTTACAATTGTTTGTTTCGCATGTAAAGCTCTCGCATGTAAAGGTTTCTTTTATAAACTGAAACATAAAAAATTGGCTAAGTGCGAGTCAGACTCGCCCGTGAAGGGTTCCGTAGTAACTACGCCAAATAACTTTGTTTTTCATAGTGTTTGTATGAATTACAAAGTTATATTTGCGGTTTTATAAAATATGCTGTATCTCAAAAACTGCTGACCTGATCTCGTTCAAATCAATTTTGGTTGAAATTTTACATTAAGATCTACAGCTTGTATATTTTTTAAATTTTTGACTCCAGTATTAATAGAAGTTAGAGGGAGCATTTTACCACTTTGGAAGCGTATATCTTTTAAACGATTAACTTTATGAAAAAATGGTTTAATAAACCTCAATGTCATTTTTAAGACCAGTCTATGGACACCACACAGGCATAGCTTTCATGAAAAAAAATATTTTCAGTTTCAGTTGTATGGGGAGCCCCCTTAATTTTTTTAATTTTTTTTTTTTCATAAAATCGATATCGGTTTACAGAATACATCTACCTATCAAGTTTCACATGTATAGTCCTAATAGTTTTGGAATTAAATGGCTGTGACATACGGACGGACGGACAGACAGAAAGACATGACAAAACTATAAGGGTTTTTTTGCCATTCGGCTACGGAGCCCTAAAAAGTAACCTGAGACAGAGATCAGCGGAACAAGCTAGAGGAGGCCTACGCATAAGTTACATGTAGGCTGCGACGCACATAGGGGTATTTCATTAATCTAGCTGGCCAAAAATATTTGTGCGGGTTTTTTGGTTTAAAATGACGGAAATAAAACAAGCAAAATATAAACAGACAATAACTTTTATAATTTCTATAAAAAAAGCAATAAAACACAAATACAACAAAAAAATTAATAAAAAATGCTGAAAATAGGCCATATATTTATATTATACCATATATTTACATAATCTTACATACACTTATATACATACTTTATATATATGTATATATATATATACAACGTGTAACGGAAACCCCATATCTATCCAAAGGGGCTGAAGACAACATCTAGTATGGAGTCTCTATGCACAGTTTCAGCTCAAAATAAGTGACTCAAAGAATTGATACCAAATTATCGGTTTCATATGTTTCTTGAATACCAATCATAACAGACGTGTCACAGCACTACGAGGGTCGATAACTTTCCACGTCACTTGCCAATAACACGGTGATTCTCTTCGTTCTTCTTAATTTGAAAATTCTGCCTCTGGTATCAATGTATTGAAATTTCTATTATACTTCACACATGTAGACATAGGATTATAAAACCCTTGCCATATCGTTTATTATCATCCAAAGAAACCGTGCACTTGGTATATATATATACCCTTTAAATTACACGTTGTATATATTCTTACATTAATTAATTTATCAATAACAATACAATTTTTTTCAAATCAATTCACCTGCACTTTCTGACATTCTACGTTAGATCGGATCCGTTCCGTTTTTCTTCTTTTGCTCCTTTCCCTAGATTTCCCTAACGATTTACGAGGGCGACCTATACGATTTGCCGTTGTGACTGGAATTTTGAATGTACTTTCCAGCCAAAGTTGGTTGTTTTTCAATAAAACTTCTTCTTTTTTGTGAGATACAATGCACCTTTACTTCATTTCCGATCAAACTGATCATTTAACTGATCATCAGTAAGATCGTCACGAGTGAAAAGGTGGTCTCTCAAAAAGCGTAGTTTTTCTTCCAAATGCGTAAATTTTAATTTTTCATAATATCAAAGAGGAATTTACGAGTCACTGTTCTCACTTCGGAAGTACCCACTGTATCTGGAACAAGTAAATATTGTTTTTAGACATAAATACTTTTTTTTTCGAATTAAGCTCATTTTGACTGTGAAATTCAATGTTCTACGTTTTTGCGCATCCGCGCTATTCCGCGGCTAATTTATGTAGTATTCGTAACTTAAGGGTCTATACTTTTTATATAAACTACAATAGTTGCCGGATCTATCCCGATACTAAAACAAATAGCTTTCTAAACATAAATTTCTTAAAAAAATATCCTTATTTCAGACGTTATTTCTCGACCCCTAAAAGTATATTAAAATAAAACGAATTTTAACAAATTATATCACATTTTGATTATCACATACCTGTAGTCTCCGAATCCATTGCTATTTTGTACCAGGTCAACACAGAAAACTTCAGTTTAACACTCAAAGTTAACGATTTTTTAAATCACCGAAAAGAGACACGTTCACAAAGTTCAATAATCAGCTTCCGACTGAATTTACCTGAAAACGCGCAACGGAAGAAGTGTGGGGGTGGCGGTCTATTGATCGTTGGAATGTCCCCTGCCTCAGGTAATCAATATAATAAGCATTCCTTAAAGTTTGTTATTTTGACTTTTGGCCGCCTAGATCATTAAAATACCTGTATGTGCGACGTATCTTGTGAGATAGTTAAAAACTGCCATGTGTAAGACACGTGTTTTAACACAAAACGTTTTGCGTACGTACGGCTAAGGAGTGGAATTCCCTGCCGGAGTCTGTATTTCCCGATAGCTACAACCTAGGAGTCTTTAAGTCAAGAGTGAATAGGTTTCTTTTAGGAAAGCGTGTTCCATCTTCGACCACATCGTCACTTACCATCAGGAGAGATAGTGGTCAAAGGCGAACCTATTTTCAATAAAAAAAAAACATGGTCATTGTGAAATTACCGACAGACAATTCAATTTTATTTATATGTATGTACAGAAGAATTTGTGTAAAGATTTTTTTTTTTAATATTAGTGTTCATCAGCAGGATGAACCCTAATTATATTACAATCTAGCCTTATATATAGACTAATAAGTAATTTAATTTTAACTTAAACTAATAAATTGTTTTTACTAAGAATATGTCCAGTGGCACTTTTCTTATTGTCTCTATTAAGGGGAATACACTTCGTTATTGTGTTTATTTGGTAGCACTTTTGCACTTTACACTATTCACTATCACTAAACACTAATTCGAACGGTTTTGTTCTTTTTAGTCTTCTAACTATATTTGTGTGATCGAGAAGCTGGATTGCCTCGATGTTCACATGCTGATGAAGTCTCTTTTCATGAGCTTCCGCAAATTTTTGAATAACTTTTTCGACGACCTCAACTTTTAGGTCCCGATGGAGATCGTCGTTTCGAATGTACCAAGGTGCATTCACAATTTCCCTTAGCACTTTGTTCTGGAATCGCTGTATGATAAGTTTATTGGTCTGTTTGGTGCAGCCCCAGAGCTGAATAACATAAGTCCAAATTGGCATCAGGACTTGTTTGTATATTAACAATTTGTTATGTACCGACAACATGGAGTGTCTCCCAAGCAGCCAATACATTCTTTTAAATCGCAGTTCTAGTTCATCCTTTTTCTTTTTGACGTGGGTTTTCCAGCGTAGCTTTGTGTCAAGGGTCATACCAAGATACTTGGCTGTATTCTCGTATGGAACTTGTTTATTATTAATGTAAACTGGAAAATACTTGTGTTTTTTGTTAGTAAAGTCTATGTGAGAAGATTTAGATTCATTAAGTTTAATCCTCCATTTTTTGGTCCAATTATAAACTTGATTTACAGCTATTTGTACCTTTTCTACTGCTTCTTCGTGGCTGTTTCCTACACCCATTATGGCTGTATCATCAGCAAAGGTCCCAATCGTGTTTTGCTCTAATTCAGGAATATCACAAGTGTATATTAGGTACAGGACCGGCCCTAACACACTTCCTTGCGGTACGCCAGCTTTAATTTCCTTCAGTTCCGAGTAGGTATCTTCTTGCCTTATTCTGAAGACTCTGTTCAGAATGTAAGATTCTAATATATCTGAAAACTGCTTCGGTAACAGGCTCTTAAATTTATGTATAAGGCCTTCATGCCATACTTTGTCAAATGCCTGCGCCACGTCTAGAAACACAGTAGAGCATACTTTTTTGTCAAGGGCGCTTTCTATTACGTTTGTAATCCTATGCACTTGATCAACAGTCGAGTGTTTTTCTCGAAAACCAAACTGGTGCTCTGGTATTATGTTTTTACTATCTATTATTGGTTTAAGTTGTTTGAGTAACAGCTTCTCAAATAACTTGGACATAATTGGTAGCAAGGAAATAGGCCTGTATGATGATGTTTCGTGAGCCGGTTTTCCAGGCTTAGCTATCATTATTACTTCAGCCACCTTCCATAAGTCTGGGACATATTTGAGCCGCAGTGCGGCATTGATAAGGTTTGTTAACTTGACCAAACCCTTTCTTGGTAAGTTATGAAGTACTTCACCTGTTATCAAATCGTAGCCTGGTGATTTTCTTGTGGTTATATTTTGTTTTATTTCTCGTGCGACTTCTCTCGGTGTAACTAGTTTTATGGTAACTTCATTTTCTGATATCATCATATTATTTACCGAAGTGCGATCTTCACAGGTTTCTCCGTCATTTGGTTGAAAAATATTTTCTAGGTGGTCTGCAAACCTCTTAGCTTTTTGCTCATTCGTGATTGCCCATTGCTCATTTTCACACTTAATAGGTGGGATATGGGTAATCGGCCTTTTTAAGTGCTTGGTAGCCTTCCAAATGGAATAGTCTGTTTTTTGGTCGTTACTTAAGTTCTGAAGATAGGTATTGGTTGAGTTATCTTTGAAAGTTTGTATTAGTCTTCTTACTTTTTTTGTAAGATTATTTAATTTTTGTTTGTCATCGGGGCACCTAGTTTGATGCCACTTTTTTCTCTGCCTTCTTTTTTCCATTATGAGCTGCTTGATTCTGAAGGGGTATATGTTTCCTTTTGTCCTCTTGTTGAGGTCAGGTGTATTTTCCCACGCTGCTTGTTGGATTTGCATTATAAAATTTTCTACTTCAATGTTTAGATGTTTGGGTGTTTTTAATGAAACTTTCAGGTCTAACTGATCATTCAATCTGGACTTGAAGCCCTCCCAGTCTGTACACTTGTTGACGAGTGTGGGAATGTCTTCTTTAAATATAATGGTTTCACTAATTTCTAAATAGATTGCAGAGTGATCTGAATTCATGTCATAGCTTTGATTCACTGTTAGATAGCTAGTTGATAGGTCTTTGGTTACGAAAAAATCTATTAAGTCTGGAATTTTATTTGGATCTGTTGGCCAATAGGTGGGCTTTCCAGTTGATATGACATCACATTTCAGCTCTTTTATAGCACTCAGTAGTTCTTTGCCTTTAGTAGTTGTAAGTCTGGAACCCCAATACGTATTTTTAGCATTGAAGTCACCTCCTAAGATAAATCTACTTCCTAGATGAGTTAGAAAGTTCATAAAGTGGTCTTTTTTTATCGTATAACGTGGTGGACAGTAGATGGCAGATACTGTAACAGGATATTTTTTGGTTTGTAAACAAATCGCGACTGCTTGGATTTCTTTCTCTTCGAATTTAAACTGTTCATAATGCCGAAGGTTTTCTTTTACAATAATAGCACTGCCACCTCTTGCAGAGTTATCTGGGTGAAGTGCATGATATACTTTATACCCTTTAAACTTAATGTGACATTGTTTGGTAAAGTGAGTTTCTGATATCAAGCACACATCAACTTTTTCTATGTCTAATACTACTTGTAACTCATTTTGATGTTTGTGTAACCCATTTGAGTTCCACGCCATAAGTTTTATTGTAGTATTCACTTTTTTGGCTTAGAAGTAGCGGTTTTGTTGCTATTTTAATTTTTTTTTAATCTATCGTCAAATGATAACATTAACTTAAAGATTTCATCCAACTTTTTTTCACTGTCCATAGCAGTCAAAGGCGCTTTGTCCATACCACCTGTAACTTGGGCATAAGAGACGTTTTTAATTGTAGTTTCATTGTACTTTGACTTGGTTTGAACTGGCTAGTGCTTTCGGCTCTACCAGTATGCGTGTTCTGTTGAGGGCTCACATTATTGCCTTTTGATTTTTTGTTTCTAATTAGCTGTATTTCTTTGGCTACGACACATCCTCTGTAGTTAGCTGGATGTGGAGCTCCACAGTGGACGCACTTTGGTTTTTCTTCTTTTGATTTTTTACAATCCTTTGTAAGATGTTTACCTGTGCACTTTACGCACCTCGGTTCTTTGGAGCAGTACTTTTGGGTGTGGCCGTACGCTTGGCATCTTTTACATTGAAGTACCAGTTTAGTGGATTTTAGAGATTGTATTTCTACATTACATCCCAATATAGTTTTGATGCTATATATTTTGCTAGTTAATTCATCGTTTGAAAATGTCAGCATAAACATATTGAGTGGCTCTTTGGTTTTCCAACTCAATTTGTTGACTGCTTCAAGTATCTTATAGCCTTTGCTACGCAAATCTTCAACAATTCGTTCTGGAATGCATGTGAAATGCAATTTTTTTGCCATTACTCTAATTGGTCTCTCTTGCTTGTTCTCGTAGGAGTGCCAAAGGCAATTGTTGACAGAGAGAGCTTTTGTAATTGTTCTGTAAGAATCTTCGTTTTTGGCATTTACTTTGACTGTATCACCATTCATCATTTTAACGCTGAACGCATCAGCTGATTGGCTCTCAGACAAGAAATCAAAGAATTACTGGTAATTCTGGATACCATCTACTATGATTGGTGGTGGCAAAGGAATTTTAATAATTTTTTCCTTACCTTTATTTTCTTCACTTCCGTGTTCATTCACAGTAGGTTGGGCAGGAGAGGTGTTCAATTTTCTCTTCTTCCTACTTTTTTGCCGTATCCATCCTGTTTCTCGAGCTAGTTCTTCTTCGTCCGTGGTATATTCCACACGCGGGGGAGAAGTCTCAGTGGTGGTCGAAGCGGTTATAGTTGCTGACTTCGGAGGGTTTTCCGCTTGATGCTTCAGCTGTTGCTGGAGATTTTCTATATGACTTTTGAGGTCAGTCAGATATTTTTCCAGCTCTTTACGCTTATTTTGTTCATCACAAAGGTACTTGTATAACAGATGTTCCGTCTCTGTTTTCAAGTTTACGCTAATTGTATTCAATGTTGGCTTTGTCGAACCCATTGTAGAAGTTAAGTGAGTATTAACTTCGCCTTAACAATAATAATCGCTGACCGTCAGCACTACGCAATAACTGGGTCATTGCGATGCATGCGACTGGACGGCGTTATTTTGGTGCGTAAGCACTTTTACACTGTGATACGCGCGATCGCATGTAACACAACTGCTATAAGCAAAAATCGAACGCGATTGAAGATGTTTGTGTAAAGATGAAATAATAAACAAACAAACGAGTAGAGTTACTTTAATTTTGTTATTACAAGCCTTTTTTTCGGGGGCAAACATTGAATGACACGTCCTGGGTGGAACGGAAGGGAATGTCAGACTGCAACTGACTAAAAATCCACCTTAACCCTTCACTTACCCTTGTATTCCGGGGCCACGGTATCTCGTTAGAATATTCTCGTTAGAATATTCTCTGTTAATCCAAGCGTTCGACCCGATAACTTGTAGTAGTATCTAGTGTTGCCCAAACGAGAGTCTCGCAAGAGTGTACTGTAACAGAACTCTGTTACATTGTTCTGAGATCTCAACTACCGTTTAATAAATAGCAATAGGATAATCGCTAATTGCAAGACTCTTGCGAGACTCTCGTTTGGGCAACACTAGTAGTATCTTTATCCCTTTCTTCAGATCCTCGACTACTTTCAACAAATTTTAAAATTCAAATCAGTTCTCCAAAGAACAAATCCATACAGCACGAGAACTAGAAAGTTGTAATACTTTTCTAACAGGTGGGTTGTAGAAAGTTCGGAGTTCGATTCCCGCTTGAGACTCTGCGGCGACTTTAAAGTTTTTACCACAAAGGATTTAAAAGTCAGGTGGCGGCTGTCATCCCCACAAAGCATTGGCGTCGTTCTTGATTTTTTTTTAGAATCATGTTTTGTCTTTAAGATTTATTTATAGGACTATGTGTAGTGGTAGATAGTTGGATTACGGTTTCTTTACTTTCTTACGGTTACCAGACTAGAACGACATCTTCGAGCGTATCGCCGCTAAAGCTTCAATGCTCGCCCACTACAACAAGAGGTCGACCATCACGTCCCGGGAGGTCCAGACGTCCGTCAGGCTCCTCCTGCCCGGAAAGCTCGCCAAGTACGCAGTCAGTGAAGGCACAAAGGCCGTCACCAAATACACCAGCTCCAAGTGAGCGGTGTGTGTGTGAAACAGTGTCAGTGTACAGTCCGAGTGCGCGATTGTTCGTGTGTCTTGTGTGACTTCTAGTGGATTGATTGCGTGTTAGTCGTGTCCGTGTCTAATAATATATGTAGATAGATAGATAATAACTACCTACCTACCTAAATTATGATGATAATACGTATACGATCACACGTATCCAGCACGGTTATATCTTGTTGACTGGTATCTTGGTAATCTTGTTAACTGCTCCAACTAAGCTAGATATGCTTGTGTCTGGATTGGGTCCACGGTAATAGTGTTATGAGTGGGGTTCGAACCCGGGACCTCTCGATCGTAAGTCCGACATCTTAGCCATTATTAGGCTGTTGAGTTTGTTTGAGTAACCTTTAAAGCAAAGATTTTATAATAATCTATACTAATATTATAAAGCGGAAAAGTTTGTTTGTGTTTGCTTGAACGCGCTAATCTTCGAAAGTACACGGTGGATTTGGATGAAATTTGGTATGGAAGTAGCTTGAAGCTTGAGGAAGGTTATAGGCTATAGTACTTTTTACGCGACTGCAAAAAAGGAGAGTTATGTTTTTACCGTGATAGAATCCACGGGAGCGAAGCCCCGCGTGAGTACTAGTAAATAATATAATAAACGAATCAAGAAATTCCGTAACGAAAATAAACCTAACACCCCACACTCCAACCGACACAGCGGTGCGGCGTTGAAAGCCGTGCATCGTCTAACGTCGTTTCAGTTCGGCAAACTTCGGCAGTTCGGCACGGTGTTTGTGTGCGTGCGACTAGACGTATGCGTGTAGACTAGCTGCTAACTGCTCATAGCTGAGTCCACGAGTGAGTTCGAGCCCGTGACTAGTTGAACCTTAACGTGTACATATGTATATGGTACGACTGTACGAAGCTCGCACGGATCGAGACGAGCTGCTCCGAAATCGTGTAACTTGAATTAATATCAAAGAAAAAAATACTGCATAAATAAAATAAATAAATAATTATATTTGCATAAGTTGATAAAAATTAATTTTTTTGTTTCGTCAACATTCTACGAGCTTTTGATCTCTTACTTGGGAAAGTTAACTATCGTTGGCAACACAGAGTTACCTGCCGGGGTTGCGGAAATATTCTGAAGAGATACCGCTTCCCTGGATCGCAAGGGCAACTAATGGAGCAGGGTGGTTTTTTAGTCAATGAAAGTCAGATACTCCTTTCCGCGTTATTAGGCTTTTGAAGCTCCGTTCGTTTGAGTAACCATTTAAACAAAGATTTTATGACGTATGTATGCATTTTTCGTTATATTTTTTATCATTATATTTAACTAGCTTCTGCACGCAACTTCGTCGCGTCGGCCCTGTCGGCCCCGCATCAACTAGGGGCCCAGGCCCAATACACGCACCAAGAACGAACGAGAATTTGATGTACGTGTGAACTTAGGGACCTTACTGTTATCTCACAAAATACAAATCGTTAGATTTAGTAGTAGAATTAAAAAAAATTTAGAACAAATCTGGGAATAACTCAGCGATAAGATCGCCATTGTTACCATAGAATAAGCAATATTGTTAAATAGGTGTGTTGAAATTTTGGTGTACAATAAAATATATTCTATCTATCTAATAAGTAAACAAATATATTAAAAACTACAGCCCTTAATGTGCGTTTCCTCAGTTCACACACGATTTGGTCAGTCAAAGTAAGAAAAGGGGCCCCGAGAATGCCTTAGGGCCTCCGACAGGGTTAATTCGGCTCTGAACTGGGTAAATCGATGCCGCTTGGCAACACTAGTGTCAGACTTTCAGGCTTCTGACTACCCGAAACGACTGTCAAAGTTGTACAAACGACAGCCAGGTTAATGGTTTAACGTACTTTACGTGCGTACGAAGGAATCTCAAAATGTTGAGATGATCACCCATCTACGGACCGACCTTGGCAAACGTTGCTTAACCTAGAAGATTTTTTTATTTTTATTTTTATTACGGATGAGCGCGCTCTTGGCCTCAATCTCGCCTGATGGTAAGCCATAGATGAGGTCTACGATGTGACGTGCGAGCCCAGAAGATGCCTATTTACTCTTGCTTTAAAGGCTGAAAGGCCATAAGTAGCAGGGACACAGAAGCCGGCAGAGAATTCCACAACTTGGCTGTGCGCACAATAAATGTGGAGGAGAAGCGCTTGGTACGACAAGACGGTATATCAACCAAGTGTGGATGGTACCCAGCCGTGCGTCTGGTAGACCGGTAGTGAAATGGAGATGGAGGAATCAGGTCATGGAGCTCCTGCGCACACTCCCCGAAGTACAATCTATAGAAAATCGACAGGCAGGCAACGGTTCACCGATGAGCCAGACTATGAAGCTTGCCCGATAGCACTTCGTCGCCTATAAGCCTTTTAGCCCTGCGCTCGATCGAGTCCAGTGCAGCAAGTTGGTATTTTGCCGAGCCATCCCACAAGTGGCTGCAATACTCCACGCCCGTGCGGCCATTATTATTTAGCAATACGCTCCTGAATTTTTTAAGGAATATTTCAGCATTTACATGAATGAATGGATTATTTAAATTACTTAATTAATTTTAACTTAACACGCGTGTTGTTTATTTAATTTAAATGTCACTTATGTTTTTATTTCACAATCCGAATTTAAAATTAATACTATTCTGTTTGCGTGCAATTTAATATTTTAAGTTTATAAAAGGCATTGTCCTGACTGACTGATGAATCAACTCAAACCCTAAGGCTCAATTTACACCGCCGCGGAATGGAATGGAAGCGAATTTAAATGTACATAGCATAATGAACTTTATGTCAATTGTATAACATACAAACTAAATAGGAGCCAAAAATAGGTCACGCGTCTTCCATGGAATCCTCGCGCATTTCGAGAATTTTTGGCTATTTAGTTTGTATGTTATACAATTGACATAAAGTTCATTATACAATTCAATTCATTTATTTATTTCAATCATCTTTGGGTCATACAAATTAAATGTAAATGAAAACAAAAAGTAAATCTTATAGTTAAAAAAAAGCTTACATATTTAACACAATTTAAATAATATTTTAACATTACTCAGCACGTGAACCATGCAGCAATGGTTCACGTACAATTATGCTATGTACAATTTCGTTGTAAAAAGTCGTTTCCATTCCATTCCGTGGCGGTGTAAATTGAGCCTAAATTACTGTATAAGAGCGAATTTTTGATGCCTATCTATAAGTACTAATTTTATAAAGCGCAAATGTTGCTTTTTTTAAACGCGCAAATCTTTGGAAGTACTTGGTGTATTTGGATGAAATTTGGTATGGAAATAACTTCTGATCTCTGACGTCATATTTGACGTCGTGTGGTCGTCTCCCACTTACGTTTGTGGGACTAATGAGAGGACGTATGGACGACCAATTTGGTACCTATAAAGGACCAAAAAATTACCTAGATGCGACGTCTTCTAAACTAAAATATGACTTGTTTACGACTTTAAAAGAACCTATAAGACGGTAAATTTTCGTGCGTACCAGGGGTCATATAAGTGACAGTGTTATGCTAACTCCAGAAATTGAAACAACAAATAATGTTTAAGAAATGCGCGCTTGTTCTGGGTAGGGTTGGCACAATGTGTAGAGTAAACATCACACTATCATTAAGAAAGTAAATGATACCATTTTTTTTAGACAGTTAACAATTTATTACAATTTTCAAATGAGTATGCATAGTAGTGGTACATCTATGTTATATACATTTCTAATACTATTCGTGAGACATCAGGGATTTTAATTTTGTTAACACAAAAATTTTGTCGCTAATTAGTCGCCAAATATCAGAATTGTTGGTCACTGGTTCAAAAGATATGAGGGTTTATAGGTGGCCGATCTGGAAAGAACCTACCCCAGCAGGGCCACATTTACATCTCAAAAACTAGGGCACCTAACGAAGATATGTTTTCTCCCATATTTAGTCGCCAAGTTACAAATTCAGTCGTTGTGTAATTATTAAGATATTAAAGAATTCAATTTCCCCATAAAGTGGTACAAGCAAGCACAAAATACTTTAAGTAGTTTCTAGACAACTACTTAAAAGTATTTTGTACTTGCTTGTACCACTGTGAATTCTTTAATATCTTTTCTTTTTGTTTTATAACAAAAACATACGAAACTCGGTTGCTTTCCAACGAGCCAAGTCGATTAAAGCACGAGGTCGACGATTAAATTCTATTGGCATATATTTTTGACAAATAACAAGTCTATCAGATATGCTATTCACTAATCGACTTTGTAAACGAACTTTCAAATCACCACCAACCCAAGCATTCAACAGCTTTCTCATAACTCCTAAGCAAACAGCATGCATATAGTCAATTGGAAATACTGAAACTAAATCAATTTGAAGCCTTAATAAGGGAGATTCACCAATGTGATGATCTTCATCAGTTTGTTCACGAAATTGTGAATCAGTTCTGCGGGTAGCTGTGACACTTTTGTATACTACGCGCCCTTGAACATATTCACCTACTTCAAAACATTTATCGCAAGCGGAATACCCACCATGGGATTTGGTACATTTGACCATTGCCCTTGCAGGTGCATCACAAACAAAACTGTGTACTTTAATTGTATAATGTTTACTTTTGAAGAAAAATCCTGCTTGAAGTAATTGCGAAAGTTCATCAACAAAGTCTTTAAGATACATGTCTAAAGGCGAAGGTTTCGTGTTTCCATAATACAGGGCAATAACAAAAGGCTTAGCATTACAACAATTTTTAACTAGTCCTAAAATGGGCCACAATTGTGAATTTTTACTTTTAAAAAGAGGGAGACCATCCACATTAAATGACATTACAATTTTATTATTATGGTCTATAAACGATAGATCGCAATGTGTTAATATATTTTCTAATTGATTTTGTAAACCGAGGTAAACCATTTCTCCCGAGTCTAAACTTTTTATCTCTATTTGTAAAGGAGTTTTAAACAATGTACGACTACTGCTTGGTAATTCAGGGCATATTGGTGCAAGGATTTTTAAAAGACTATCTGTTGCTGTTTGTGAAATACTATGATGAACACCCCATTGTCGTAGTCGGAAAGGTAAATCTTTGTTTTCTACATTCTTTAGATCAGTGGAAGATGGACTTTCAGAACACTGCTGTACATCACTCTCTTCAAGTGGCACAAATAGCTGAACACTTTGTACATCATAATGTTGTGTAACAGGTCTCTGATCATTACTGAGGTTAATTCTAATGTTCCTAGCTGATGTATCTGAGCATGGATCTGGTTGCACAGCACTAGTTTGCTCCAGTGATTCGTGATTAACATCAGTGCAATTATTAGAAAATAAATTAACATTGTTGTTTGAACATATGTTATGATTGTTACAATAATAATTACGGGCAACTATTTCTAAATTATTATTACTATGATCGTTTCTAGCGGCCGCAGTCGCCTGTATTTCCTTTACAATCTCAAGTTTTATGGCCCTTGTCCGTCTTTGCATCTGCCGGTGACCTACATCTACCTTATGTTTGTAAGGAATTTTTATAATTTTTTCACTCATTGCCTCTTAGCCGCCTTCGTGCATGCAGTCTTCAATATCATTATTATTAAATCCTAGTCCTGGTGGACGAGTTATTTATTTGCGATTAGTTTTATAGATGCTGTCTGAAATTAAAATTATTTTTATATTAATTCATGTTAATTTAAATTTTACTGTCTAATTAATGTAATCAATGAAAGTGGCAACTTGGTACCTATCTGAACTTGCTTTTTTGCAATGAAATTACACACATTATAATATTGTTGTATTATTGTACAAGGTCAATATAACCACAAAGAAAACAATATATACCTTATTTTTCACTTATTGCTGTGCCTTTTCAGCCGTTCCGGTGCATGTTTTAGCCAAACTTTTATGCAGTCTTCTATATCTTTATTATTTGATCTTGGTGATGACGATTTGATGCTCTCTGAAAATAAAATTATTTTTGTATCAATTCTAAAAGATTTAACTGCCTAAATTAATGCATACCTACAAAACTTACAGACTACACACAAACAGTAGACATGGTCAGTTTTTATTAAATTAAATTATAACATACACACATTCCTAAATAATATTATTGTACCTATATTGTATGAAGTTACTATTATCACAGACAATGATTTATTATTATTATGGAGCATACCTATTATCACAGATTTGAGCTTCATATTGCAAAACGGTTTTTTTGTTGATCGCTTGCCATAGAAGTTATATTGTGAAGCAAGCCAGTCGATCATTATATGCTTCAACACTCTGTACACTTTTGTTGCAACATCTCGTCCTCCTAGGGAGCTTAAGTAACGAATCTGAAAAAAATATTTAAATTTTCTTATGAATTCATCTCATAATTAATATAATCAGTAGCCTATTGTACGTGTCCACTGTTGGAACAAATGCCAACATTTGGGATTTAGATGGTAATAAACTGGAATGGAACTCATGAACATTTATGTTGGTAATTCTGGCTTGAATATATATGTAAAAAAACAAATATATTACTAGAAGTTTTGAATTGTCTTCATCTTGAAGATAAGTTTCTATTTCTGATATGTCTTCAGAGGTTTCTAAAGGGAACTTGATATTAGGTTTCAGTGGTGGTGCGGCATCTTAAGTGGTTTCTTTCTTTAGAAGTGAGATTATTTGCTCATTTTGCGCTTTAATACTTGCTAGTACTCCAAGCACTTTTTCTTCAAAACCTTAAAGAGAGCAGAACAGAAAAAATAATTTGGCAATACTCGTGAGGCTATAGACAAACAGACAGACACACTATAGCCTCAAACTTATAAATACACTCTTTTTAGTTGGGGTTCAAAAGCGAAAGTAACTATATCTTTTTTACTTCATCATGACTAAACGGCTGAAAGGATTTTAATGGCATGGATTTAGTTTATATCATAAGAAGGACAATAGCTACTTTTTAACTGAGGTACTATGTGGACAAAGCTTCTGGTAGAAGGTAGTTAACTCTATTACAAACAACTTTCTTGCAGTGTACAGGATGGATAGGCTGGCAATAATAATTATGTCACAGTTTTGATTCTGTTCTTAGCTAGTTTTAGATAGTGGCTGTATTGGCCAATCAGAAAGCCGAAAAGCGACAGAATCTAAGCTGTGATGTTGGTGTCAGCTTTTAGAATCTTCTTTTACCTGTGTTTTTCTTTGTATGACTTCCAAATGCACAGGATGGTGAAGCAAACACTCTCTTAGGAGTATTTTGGATCACTGAATCCAATTCAAACTCATTTAGATTGAAAGCATCTTCATTTCTTATTTCATCATCAAATCTGGGATGTGATCTAGATGCCAAAGCAGTGTATGACTTTATGTTGCTAGAGACTGCACAGGATTTCAAAACAGAAACTCTCTTAGCTGTATTTTTGTTTACTTCACTTCTGAGTGATGGTGAAGAATCTCTTCTAGGAGTATTTTGAATTACTGAATCTGAAGAGTCACTTAGATTTAAATCATAATTTCTTGTTTCATCAACTCTTTGGTGTAATATAGGTGGTGAAACAGTAACTGATTGTTTGTTCTCAATACCTGTAATGTAACAAAAAAAAAATTAATACTGGCAGCAGATATTGTGAGTGAAGTCATAAGCAGAAAGTTTATAGATTCAAATCTATACAGTTAGCATTACACTTACGTTTTGCAAAATGCTTTTTCAAAGGTGGTGGATTATCATCATCATCACTGGAAATGTAACGTTTCGTTCTTACAGCTCTACATTTTGGCCTTTCTGTTTCGGTCTCTGCATCAGTTTGTAAATCTGATGTTACCTCTGATAATTTTAACTTTTTCTTAGCCTTTTCTAAATCATCTAAAAAAACAGAATGCACCGGTCAGCGTTAAACCATTGTCATGCAGTTAATAAGCACAAATTGAAAGTAAAGTCTTCCTATGGGAACTTGATACTGACATATATATGCTGATAAACTAGGTACTTTAATAGACTGCCAAGTTGCCAACTAAAGATTTGAAACAAAAGCCCCACCATGCCACATCAGGACAGACATACCACAGATTGCATTATATGTAATGCAATTGAAGTAATAAACATGCAGAAGATGCAGACCATAACCAACACATAGATGCTGTAGAAACCAAAGATTTTAAAACAAAAGCCTCCACCATGTGGTTTTTTTTGACTAAACACATATTGCATTGTAGGTAATGTAAGAGTAAGAAGTAGGTAAGTACTAAACATGTAGCAGATGCAAAATTGCATTCCAAACTGAACCGACCGTGGGGTGTAGGAATAATCAAGTGAACGAGGCTCTGGTGAACCATATCTGCCAACAGCAACACCCCTCAAGCAGCGTGCCGTATTACGATCCAAATCCCCCCTTTTATTGGAAGACCTATCTGCAGCAGTGGACTTCTGTGGGTTTTTGATGATGATGAGATTATTCAGGACCTCTTAAGGCTGGCAAAGCTACCGAAATTCGGGGTAGCCCCGAAATTCAAATTTTCTTACGTTTTTTGCAATTTGCATGCCAGTGCTAGGTTGTATGTTGATTGAAATGTTAGACGCGGGTGTAAGACGTATGTAGATACAGAATTATAATCATTAATACAACCCTCCAAGTTCATTTAATTCGAGGAATTACTTTGACCTCGAAAAAGTAGTTTCTCGAATTATTGAACTTGGAGGGTTGTATTGATGATTTTGATGATTATAATTCTGTAACTACATACGTCTTACACCCGCGAATCAAATTTTCATCAACAAACACCCTAGCACTGGCCTGCAAATTGCAAAAAACGTAAACAAATGGCTACCCTGAAGCAATCACCTTAATTATCTTCATCTTTATCACTTACCAGTTTCCGCAAAGATGCGCTTTACACCATATAATTTCCAGCTATCATCAGGGGAATTGTCGATATTTTGGGTAAGTAGACGATTAAATGATTTTCCATCTTTAATCGGCGGCCAATGTACTTCGCGGCGCCGTGGCGTAAGCCATTTGTTAAGTACAATGGATACACTGCCACCGTCAGATTCGTCGAATTGGATAACCGAAAACATAGTTACAGTAATATTGGATTTCAATAAGTAATAAATAATTCACCATCCATTGTACAATGTCTAAATTAGTGTTGCCAACTTTATTTTTACGAACCCACCAAATGTGAGTTCGTGTGAGTAAACCACTAAGCTTACCGGCTCGCTAGAGTATATTATCTAAGTTCTGTGCTTACCGGTCTCGCAAACCACCAGAAAACCATTAATTCAACTCAACCAATTCCGGGCTAAGTGCTCATACCCTTAAATGTTATTTGGAAATAAAACAACAATATTGTAAAAAGAAATAAGGATTTATTTTTGTAATCACAAAATAGAGCTGCCTAATAACGTTGATCATCTCCAGAAGAGTCGCTTTCATTTGCATTTTCAGTTAGTGAAGAATAGATTTCCTAATTCCTAATTTCCAGCCTAGGACTAAGTATGGAAAGAGAAATATTATGTACGAAGGAGACAACTTCTTTAGCAAACTACCTAAAGATATAAAAGAGATCAAATCATCATACGTATACAAGAAAACTTTAAAAAAATATAAAAAGATAATTCACTGCAAATTAAAAAAAAAAAAAATGTGTATACAATATACATGTTTAAAAACATAAAATACAAACAAATTTAATATTAAATAAATAAAGATGGAATAAGTACAAGTATTAACCAAAAACATTTTAATGAATCGCTTTATGTTCTGCACTGTGTCGTAGGCCTTAGTAAACACGCAACAATTAACTATTTAATTGCACCCTACCCTCATCGCTCAAACTTTTGTGTTGTTTCTTGTGTGTAAACTTACCTTCTTTAATTTGATAATTTTGTACTTACTTACTGGCTAAAACGATGCTAAGTCGAAGTATTATCCCAATGGTATTGTTTTAAGATACATTTTATTTGCTTGTCTGTCTTTTATCTACGCTTACTGGCAGATAACATTGCAATCCTTTTGTTTTTCTCTGTAAGTGAATTTGTAATTCTTTTGAGAAATAAATATCTCCGTAATTTCCATTTTTTTGCACTACACTATTTGGTAATATATTGTTATTGCAGCATTTGCTTTCACGTTCTAAACCAGCACGAATTGTGACAATTGAAGATAGAGCTTTATCTTCATCCGGTTTCTCTGTTTAGTCTTGACAACGTTCATCATGCTAAACAAACGCTCTACATCAGCGTTAGAGTGCGGTAAAACCAATAAAGATATAACAAATGTCGCAGAGTATTTTTGAAAACGTACTAGTTGTTGATGGTTGTTGTGATACCATATGTACCACTAACTGAAGCAATCAGTCACTAGAAAAATTCACTAGTCACTAAATCCAATATTTATTTGCTAATAGAATAGTCTAAACCACCAGAACTAGTGGAAAATCTACTGAGTTGGCAACACTGGAATCTAAATGAAAAAAAAGCACGGGCGGGACAACACCAGCCAACAGTGATGCGTTCAAACCAAAGAGTATGTAATACACTATGTTTAGTTCAAACTAGGTAAAAGCGTCAGGACAGCCCGCGAAATTCAAATTTTCTTACGTTATTTGCAATTTGCAGGCCAGTGCTAGGTTGTATATTGATTAAAATATGATTCGCGGCTGTAAGACGTATGCAGTTACAGAGTTATAATCATCATGCAATTCCAAGTACCAAGTTCATAAAGGTCGAGGAACGTATTTATCAATTAAACAGTCGTTAAAAAAACTAAAAAAAAATTGAATTTCGCGGGCTACCCTGGAGCTGGAGTATCCACCAAGTGAGTGAAAAATATTTTTTAATTCACAGATTAAGAACTTCTAGGGTTGTCGTAGGACTCGTTGGTACCATGTCGAAATGTAGGGAATTTAATAACCGACTAAAATAAAGAGTGAGACCATCTATACAGTACTTTAGTAAGTATCCACCATTATGATTAGGTCGGGTATGTCACGATCTTTTCCTTGGGTCCCCGGGTCTAAAATATGCCTTGACTGTCCTCGGGACAGTCAAGGCATATTTTAGTCTGGTGGCTCCCAACACGATGATTCAATAAAAACAAGGATCACCTTAGCATCCAGAGCCACCACCACATCCAGACCACTCAGCTATAGGGCCAAATATTTTTACAAAGAAATACCACAAACTGTCAAATTTTTGCAATCAATTTTGAACTTAACGTGTAACGATTTAAGGTTTAAAATCATTTGGAGAAATTTAACAGTTTGATTTAACTTCATGCGCTGGCCACCGTACTATCATCTATCGTTTCGAAAATCACCTTAACCCCATAGAAGATGTAGACATGGCTTCTAACCCGATATAACTTACTTAAACCGTGACCCTTCCAGCTACATCCAAACAGAAAAGAATGCGAAACTATTTTTTTTCTGTTTTTATTTTTTCTTGTTTGTATAGAGTCCCGCTACATAATGCAAAGTTTAGTACCTACCTAGTAGGTCCACATTACTGCAGTCATCATGATAAACATGGTATTTATTAGTGACGTAAAACAGACGCCATTCAAACTTAGATAATATGAACAATTATGACGTCTTTTAATATTTAAACGAAGACGTCCCTATCACGTTTTTTATTGGACCGCTACGTCTGTGAAGTTAAAAATGACGTCAATTTATGGGACTATTTTTGACGTTTTTATTACGTCGTAAAACTAACGTCATTTAGACGTGTCATATTGGTCTGTGACGTATGTGACGTACAATTGACGTAAATATGGAAGTTCGCATTAAGGTCACTGGACGTCTCCTTCCTACCTGGGGAGTATGTCGAGAAGCTTCTGAAATATTTTTGCTAGTATTGGCAGTGAGTCGATTGTACATGGAACGCATACATCGCGGTACAAATAGCTTGCAAAGGAACGCGGAGAGTAAGTCTTATTAGAAGATACGAGGCGATATCATCGAAACTCTACAAGTGAATTTCAGTGCGATTTAAGTGTTAAGGGACAGGTATTGTAGTGCGAACAATTGTGTTAACTTTTATTTTGTGTTTATTTAATCAAAGTGTTAATTTTGGTTTAATTGGCGTTAATTCTTTCTATCCCGAACCCCAGTTCGTAACAATATGAATGTTCACACATTTCAAAATCTAATATAATGATTACGTCCTGGGACAACGGCTTACTTTCTAGACCGTAGTCCTACACGCGGGCCCAGTGCAAATTGGTGTATGTCACATGTCTCCTGAATCTGTGGGCCTGGGATATACCGGTTTCCTCACGATGATTTTCTTTACCGATTGGAGAGCGGTGGTAATGATATAAATTACACAAAGTATTGTGCCTGGTTGGGTTCAAACCGATTACCTGTAATTTGGAAGTTAAGCCCATAACTACTGGGCCATCACTGTCCTTTCAAATTAGGTATAAAACGCCAATTAAAACTAGTACAAGAAACTAGTTTTTTTTTTTTAAATTGATAAAAGGCTCGCGTTTCTCCACCATCTCACCTGATGGTAAGTGATGATGTGATCGAAGATGCGTGGCGTTAGTAAAATCAAATAAGGCAATAAACTTGATACGATGCAAGTAGGTAACTGTTAAGATTCATGTAAATTCGTTCAGTAGTATTTTCGTGAAAGCGTTACAAATATCCATCCATCCGCACAAACTTTCGCACTTATAATACTATAATTTTATATATTTATTTGTTTATATTGAATATACATATGTACTTAAATAAAATACCCTAAATAACATACATGCATCTAAAAGAAGAATTTTCCAAATCGGTCCAGCCGCCTTAGAGTAATCGGGGAACATAGAAAAAAAGTTTAAGACGAACTGAGAACCTCCTCCTTTTTTTGAAGTCGGTTAAAAAGAAACTTTCGTAAGGTGTCCAGAAATTACGAGCGCATAGCTGTCCAATGGTAATGTGCCCAACAGACTGGCGGCATTGCCACGTTGTATAAGGTAAAAGCCAGCCCTTGGGTCGCGCGAAGTGTCAGCTAGGCATCTGGAAAGATCTTTTAATAATTTGTGAGCACTTGGGCCCCCGATACGAGTAATAATATTAGTTAATAAAAAAGATCAACTAAATTATGGACTAGGTATAGGTGACGGGGCCCTATAGGGCCATTGCCTGCTGGGGTTGCTGGAATGTTCTAACGAGATACCGCGGCCCCGGAACTTAAGGGCAGCTGAAGAAACAGGGTGGGTTTTTAGTCAGTAGAAGTCTGACACTCCCTTCCGCTTAACCCAGAGCGGGAGAATTCATTCCATGATTATCCCACGCGGAAAAAATGTATAAACCAAAACATAAGAAACACATCCAGAATTACTCTAATTACAATGATACACCAATCACACACGCAGGTCGTGAATGGGCGGCCATTAATTACATCCCACACAAACTACCTCAAGCCAGTGCTCCGGATCTCAGCCGGCATTTGTAGATCTATGACAGCAATCATTATCTACTTAGCCTTTTTCCAACTAACTTGAAGTCGGCTTTCAGTCTAACCAAAAAAAAATGTTGCCAAATTGTTCGAAAGAGTTACCACGGCCGGTGAACACGAAGGGCGAATGACGGAACATGGATGGGTTTTAGTCAGTAAAAGTCTGACACATCCGCCCGCTTCGCCCTGATCGGAAGACAGTCATGGGATGATGTCCCATCCTTAAAAAAAAGTCTAACCGAAACTAGCATACTCGTAATAAAAGTCATCATAATCATAACCAATGTATTGCATATAAAAAGGAGATTATAGTACATGGGGCGGCTGTCTGACCTCCACAACCCTGTAGCTGGGTAATACTGTACACCTTAGCAAGACTAGTGTTAGATTGTGTGGCTGTTACTGCCCATAACAACTGTCAAAATTGTACAAATTACAGTCAGCTACGTATCAATTCGGAAAGGTATCGTCACCGTATCAACTCGAGCCGTTCAGTATTATTTGAATGAAACTCCCTACTACAACGTACACTAATCGTAATCGTAACGTAATCGCCTCGCGACCAGCTCATGAATCGCGGTGCGGTGCGTGGTCGACTTGCAGTTCCCGTGCTTACGGCTCTCCGTACTCTAGCTTACGTCTCTTCTCCCGCGGTCTGCGTTGCCGAACGTGCTTTCATTGGCTGTCATTCACAAGGCAGCTTCCAGTCGTGCCGCCTAACCGTCAACCAGCGGTCGGCGAGCCGTAAGCACGGCGTCGCCCAGCTGTAGCCGAGTCGACGTGCCGGAGCTTCTGATCCGATTACGTTACGTGGTTACGTTACGTGGACGCCTGTTTGACGCCAAGGGGATAGGCGAGGCGGTGACGATCTGCTCCTGAGTTGATATGTGTGCTGTGACTTTTAACCTGCTTACTGAGGCCATGGAGGAATTTTGATATATTAAGAAGGTCACCCATCCAAATACCAACCTTGGCAAGCGTTGCTTAACCTGGAAGATAGACCCGTGCGTCTGTTATTATTTAGCAACGAGCTCCTCTACTTAACTCGAGAATAAGTAGATACCTTTATTTCTAAACTAGTACTCACACGGGGCTTCGCTCCCGTGGATTCTATCACGGTAAAAACATAACTCTCCTTTTTGCAGTCGCGTAAAAAGTAGCCTATAACCTTCCTCAAGCTTCAAGCTACTTCCATACCAAATTGCATCCAAATCCACCCAGTACTTTCGAAGATTAGCACGTTCAAGCAAACAAACAAACAAACTTTTCCGCTTTATAATATTAGTACAGATGATAAGCTCAGTTTACAAGTTTCAGTTTCGAAACTAAAAAGTAACATGATAACGAAAAATATCAAATAATTTGTAATGCGACCCGAAACTCTAAAATAGCGGTCTACAGATTCTAGTTCGTCTCTAGAGAAAACTAAAAGTATTTCTAAACGAGTAATATGGAGTACAGAAATAGATGAAATCTTATAAGGCGTGGTAATGACATCCACAGGGAATATTGTAACTGTAACAGTAGTAAATGATAAATGTCACGCGTCAAAGATTTTTTTAAAGAGAACTATACAACGTGTAACGGAAACCCCATATCTATCCAAAAGGGCTGAAGACAACATCTGATATGGAGTCTCTATGTACAGTTTCACCACAAAATAACTGACTCAAAGAATTGATACCAAATTATTGGTTTCATATATTTCTTGAATACCAATCACAACAAACATGTCACAGCACTACGAGGGTCAATAACTTTCCACGTCACTTGCCAATAACACTATAATTCTTTTCGTTTTTCTGAATTTGAAAAATTCGGTCTCTGGTATCAGTGTATTGGAATTTGTAATAAGTTCTACACACGTAGACTTAGGATTACAAAACCCTTGCCATATCCTTTGTTATCATCCAAAGAAGCCATGCACTTGGTATGTATGTATATACCCTTTAAATTACACGTTGTATAGCCATATGGGTAGAATTTACATTACTGGCAATCTTGTTAACCCCTAAAACCTCCCAAAATAGTGTAATGGATAGGGTTCTAACCCTCGACCTCTCGATCACAAATTCGACACCTTAGCTAAAAAAAGTTATACAACGTGTAACTTAAAGGGTATATACATATCAAGTGCATGGCTTCTTTGGATGATAACAAATGATGTGGCAAGAGTTTTGTAATCCTATGTCTACATGTGTGGAACTTATTAGAAATTTCAATACATTGATACCAGAGACCGAATCTTTCAAATTAAGAAGAACGAAGAGAATTATTAAGAATTATTGTGTTATTGCCAAGTCACGTGGAAAGTTATTAACCCTCGTAGTGCTGTGACAGGTCTGTTATGATTGGCATTCAAGAAACACATGAAACCGATAATTTGGTATAAATTTTTTGAGTCACTTATTCTGAGCTGAAACTGTGCAGTCTCCATACCAGATGTTGTCTTCAGCCCTTGTGGATAGATATAGGGTTTCCGTTACACGTTGTATAGTTGATAGGCTTACGTTTGACCACCATCTCACCTGATGATAAGCGATGATGTGGTCGAAGATGAAGCACGCTTGTCTAGATGTAACCTATTCACTCTTAACTTAAAGACTCCCAGGTTATAGCTATCAGGAAATAAAAACTCCGGCAGGGAATTCCACTCTATAGCTGTACGCACGATGAAAGTATTCTCAAAACATTTTGTGCGTATGGGTGGGATGTCCACCATGTAACGATGGTACATCGTCGTTTGTCTTGTAGTCCGATGATGGAACGGGCTTGATGGAATTAGATTGTGCAATTCAATCGCACACTCCCCGAAATGTAACCGATAGAAAACTGATAGGCTTGCTGCACGCCGCCGATGTTCTAGGCTCTGGAGCCTTTTTTTTTTTTTACGGGGGAAATCCTCATGGACTACCTCCGCCTGGGGAATGGCGGAGGGGCGTGCCGGATTCTTACCGGCTAAAACCACCCCGGTGTCTACTCACACATGCGCGGGGGGCCGCGGGAAACCTAATTCTTCCGCAGCCCCGCACTAGTGCTGGCCGGGTCTGTCCCGGCCTCGCCTCCTGCACGGGGTAGTGAGGTATTGAACTACCCCGTGCATCGCCTCAGAGGCGCGCGCCGACACCCGCGCGCGCCTACGACTCGGGTCCATCGAATAGGGGGCGGGGGACTTCCCCAAGTCCCTCGCCCCTGGACCCATTCATGGGGGCTGGAAAAGGGCGTTGTCCGCCCTTCCCCTTCGCCCGGTGCGCCTTCTGCGGCCAGGGAAGGGAGTGGAGATCTCCCTCTCCCTTTCCGCAGTTTCCTTCTGCGACATCACGTCCTCGCAGAAGGACACCACCGCGTCCCACGACTCTGCGCTGCCGACCATACTCTGCACTACGGCCGGCAGCGACAGATCACCTCCTACTTCATTTGTGAGGACACGGCGCTGCTCCTCCCAAGCTACACACTCGGCGAGCGTGTGTTGCGCCGTCTCTTCCCCGCAATGGACGCAGTGGTGGCACCGAGCGTCCGGCTCTCTGTCTATGCGGCACAGGTACTTGCCAAAGCAGCCGTGCCCCGACAGCACCTGTGTCACTCTAAACGACAGGGAGCCATGCCTTCTCCCGAGCCAGTCGTCGAGTACTGGCCGGATCGCCTCGACGGTAGCGAGGCCGGCGGTAGGGCGCAGAAGCCTCTGCCGCCATTCTACCACCAAGACCTGACGGAGCTCCTCTCGGCGCAGCGCGATCTGCCGCTGCACCGGCCTCGAGCCCCGTGCCCGCTCTTCCTCACGCCATCGATACAACGACGCGAGTACTTTCGCCTCTAGGTCCCAGGGCGGGGATCCGGCCAGGACGCAAGCCGCCTCGTAGGAAATCGTGCGGTACCCGCGGATGACTCTGACGGCCATCACCCTCTGCGGTTTGCGCAGAATGGCGAGAGTGCCGGCCGTCATGTCCAGCGCCCACACAGGGGCCGCATACAGGGCCATGGACCGCACGATTCCCACGTACAACCGCCTACAGGCGGCGCTCGGGTACCCCCAAGTTGGGAAGCATCGTTGAAGCGCGCCCGCTGCGCTCATCAACTTGGGCACCAGCCGCCGGAAGTGGGGCCCGAATTCCCATCGGCTGTCGAGCACCAATCCCAGATACTTCATGGTGGACTCGACAGCTATCCGGGTCCCGCTGACCACGATGTGTGATCCCGGCGGCGGCGCCCGTCGAGGGCCATGAAACACCATGGCCTCCGACTTGTTTAGGGCCACCTCCAGGCCCAGGCGCTGGATGCGGTTCACCACCTGTGACACCGCAGCCGTGGCTAACAACGTCGCTTCCCTGTGCGAGCTCCCCCGTGCAGTTACGAGCGTGTCATCCGCATAACACGTCACGTCGGCGCCCGGACCTGGACCTGGAGCCTTGCCTCGACCAGTTTCTCGTTGCTAATGAGCTTCTTGGCCCGTTTCTCTATAGACAAAAGTGCATCAAGCTGGTATTTGGCAGATCCGTCCTAGACATGAGAGCAGTACTCCATAATGGCTGTTAGGCTGTTGACGCTTATTAAGTATGTGTCTATTTAATATATATTCACATTTTTTTATTGAACTAGTGGACCAAATAGGTATGTCTTATAAATAACACAAAATATTTTGACAACGACATTCGAGTCAGTCAAATTGAATAAATAAATAAATCATCATCTCCCAAAATGGTGAAACTAAGAGTAGTCGAGCTATTGTCTGCTGCGTAGCGTGTCGCGAGTTCGAGTCCTGTACGTAACAGATACGTTTACGGCCTACAGTTGGTTGTTTCGGATTGCTATTTGTGTAAGTGACCTTATACAAGGTGTAACAGATTAAGCGCAATACCTCAGACACCCCAATTAGAATATTAATTTATAATTCTAAAACAACATCCGTAGCAATAAATTGAAACCAAACCTAGACATTTTTTATAAAATAGTTATCCTTACTAAACGCAAAACGTATGTGCGTCATACAATATTCTTACGCAGACTCATAGACTCATGCAATGTTAGCGACCGACACGCACACGAGCTCATTTCCTTGAATGAAGGATTGTATTATTTTGTCATGATTTTAAGTTAAATGAAAGATTTCGCCGTCAAAATTTAACACCTATTTTTTTGATGAAAATCGATTCAGAAGCCGATTTTGAACCAACCACTTTCAGGAAGTGCGTTTATTCTGTTACACGTTGTATAAGCTGTGGATAATGGATGTGTGAGATACTTATACAACTCACGATACATCACTAATTTCTAGTATGGAGTAGAGACGAAACTAGATTGGTTTAGTTTTAATACAAAATATTGAGGTGGATTTTTTGTAGTTATTTAATGAGAATTTGACATCAGTAAAGGCTTCATCTGCTTACGAACAAGGCATTATTCTAACGATAAAATAAAAGTACTTTTGAGTACCAACATTGCTTTCTAGATTGACTGGTAATATTCATAATACATAGTAATAGTCGACGGCGCATCGTGTTCCACGTAAAGTAGTCGGCTCTTTATTTCTAATGCCGGCTCTTCACGTTGGCCAACATAGTGGCGAATATAGTGGCCAATGCCTATTTGCCAACGTATAGAGGGGGTGCAATACAACCCAAGATGCACAAACACCCCCTCTACACGTTGGCCTCAAGCTCATTACCTGTCTGGGTGTTCTGACGAGATACCGCGACCACAGAAAGCAGGAACAAATTATGGAACAAGGTGAGTTTTGAGGCAGTAGAAGTTCGACACTCCGTTTCGCTTTTCCAAGTATGGGACGATGATTTTACACAGAAAAAAAAAATAGGTACCTACGAGTAACTACGTAACTTTATGCTATGCCTTGTTCGAGAAACACTAGTCCGTTTTCGAATTGTTTTTCTACACAAACAAATGTTTAAACAACTTGTCTAAATACCTCATTACAAAGACAAGATGGTTTGCTAAGCACGTCAAGGTAAGTTTCCCTTGTTTGTCTTGGAAACATGTCGAAACGTGTCCCGCCTTCTAAATCCTACGTGCAACTGGTAAAACATTCCACGGACATTTTTCATTTTACTTTGTTTTCCGGACGTTCCAATTTACGACTGCTGGCACCATTGTCTTGAGTCAATGGCTCGAAGACTTGTTTGATTAAAGATTCCGGAACGCAGGCAGAAAGTGAAATGAAACTAAATTGGCATTTGGCACCTTATTGCAGTCGTGATCCCAGCGTAGGCAGTTTTTTAAAGCGTTCGGGTAATTAGTACCTAATTATAACTGATTTATTTATAACAAAATCTACAGCTCCTAATTAAAGTTTTTCCAGTATCCAATAATTATCTATTCTTATAGCCAATTACGGATCTACAATTTATGGTCTAGATAGTTATACATACGTGTAGTTAGTTTTATTTTATGGCGGCTCCACATTAGTGCCGCGAATTCACGCGCGAATTCTCGCCGTGAATTCACGGCACAAGTCGTGCCCTCCACATTCACGGGATACTTCAATCGTTCGTGAAACCTGCCGCGAAATGGACATAGAAGCTGCTGCTACATAATATAAAAACAATCCCCTTTAAATTAGAAATGACTTGAAAAAAATATCTGCTTAGATTGACCATTGCTGTAAAACATTGTACCATTATCATCTAGCATAGTGGCTTGAGCCCTATGTATATTTGATGTCCATGATGATGTTATTAAACTGACTGATGCCTGATATCATACTACTGCATACGTCCGTTCGCCCTTGTAGTCCGGAGTAAACTGGCATGGGGCCGTGAATGTGGATGTGTACGCGTGAACGCCGCGCGAAGTGGGCGCGAACCCTTTGTCGCGAGACAAAATACCGACACTGATCGGGGAACAGGCGTGAATGCGCGTGAACCCCGCGAAAACCGTCCACATTCACGTTAACGCCTGTTTACGGGACTTTACGGCACTAATGTGGAGCCGCCATCAGATATAATATGGAAAAATACCCATTTATATTATGACATCAAAATAAATATTTTCTGCTAACAAATTGGCATTTGTCCAGCAATTGGAGCAAGAAACAATTGGATAGAGAATCGTTTGGCCACATAAATTGCAACGAATAGTTTGCCATATTGCTACAACTTTATCTCAGTAAATTGAATGGTGTATAACATTTCGGCTTGAGTGAGAGATTGCAGAGTCAGTTATGAGGTCTAGATATTTTATACAACGTGTAACGGGAACCCCATATCCTATCCTAATAATATTATAAATGCGGATGTATGTATGTTGGATGCTCTTTCACTCAAAAACTACTTAACGGATCTCAATGAAATTTGGTAAGTAAATAGTTGACATCCTGGAATAACAGATAGGATGGGGACGGGACGGGAGGGATGATATGATTTTATATCCCGAAATTCCCATGGGATCAACCTGGGAAAATCTCCCACGCGAACGAAGCCACGGGCAAAAGCTAGTGGAATATAACTCTTCTCCGCGAACATGCCAGACGCACTACACCGCCACGGTAACCCAAATATGCACCTAAATGCGTTGTTATATTGCAGGCGTAATCTATTATACGTGCGTTGTGTGTGCTTACACCAAAGGTGGCCAGTGTATAGCGAGTGTTAATATCGAACTTACACTTAAATGTATTTAGTGACAAAACGTTACCAAAAAAATGCCACTTAACAATAATTGTGGTAGCAATTACACAATAACGGTTGGATTATGAATTACAGTCCTTTGTGGCAATTTGCTACCGTATTCTGTTATTTATGTATTCAAAGTAATTAGAAGTACCGCAAAGCACTTAAACTAATTAAATACATAGCACGGATCACCTTCCGCTTGGACGTAAACAGCTATGTTTACCTGGGTTTGTTTACCATTATTTATATTTGCACAGGTAAATAATGTACTCGTAGTGTACTTGAAGAGCTACTCAAGAGGTTTGTGGTAGCGTGATTTCAGAACCTCGCTTGCTTCATTTGTAACCTGTGGAAACGAAGTGAATTATACAGTTCGTTTCAACTAATAACAGAACTCATTAAGGACGCATGTTCAAAATTGATAGGTATCAAATCGCATCACTACATAGACAAGGCTCAAACACACACAAACGTACGAACAGCTCCGCGAATTATGGGTACGTAAAGTCATTTTGATACTTTAGATTATTTAATTTTTTTTTAATGGCTTCATGGTTGCTTTTATTTTGTGTGCTGTTTGATGTTATGAAATTGTTGGAGTGACTTGTAGGTACACTTCGATGACTGGTACTGGATCTCTTTGACAACAAGATGTAAATGTGCAGTTATTTTTTTATTATGGTTTCGTAGCCGATTGGCAAAAAACAGAACCCTTATAGTTTCGTCATGTCTGTCTATCTGCCCGTCCGTCCGTAAGTCACAGCCATTTTATTCCGAAACTGTTATGACTACCTACATGTGAAACTTGGTAGGTAGATGTATTCTGTTCCGCCGAGTTGAACCGCTTTCCGATTGATAGACAAAATTATATAAATTTAAGGGGGGCTCCTCATACATGGAACTGAAACTAAAAATATTTTTAAGCTATTGCATAGCTTTTATCGCGGGCTTTGAGCGCGGCGACCGAATCAAGAAATTCCGTAACGAAAATAAAACCTAATACGGTCGAATATGGTCAGTTATTTCAATTCGGGTTACTAACGTTCTATTAGCGTGTTTAGTAAAGAATCGGATTGGTAACCGTCAGTATTTTGGATTAAACCCAGGGTCTCATCATATCTTTTTATGATTTCTTTTTTATTGAAAGTACTTTTATATTATACTTACTAGCTTCTGCCCACGACTTCGTTCGCGTGGAAGGGGGTTCCCGCGTAAATCCCGAACCCGTAGGAATTTCGGGATAAAAACTATCCTACGTCCTTCCCAGAGTCCTAAACTATTCCCACGCCAAATTTCATCTAAATCAGTTCAGCGGTTTAGGCGTGAAAAGGTAACACACAGACAGACAGAGTTACTTTCACATTTATAATATTAGTATGGATTTAGATATTTTGTAAATATTTTGTTGAATAAAATAAGAAACATTTACATTTTTTTATAGGAAAAAGAAAGTCTAAAATGTCAACGCTGCGAGAAATAGCTTAAAACTAAAAATGTGGTATAATTGACTCGGTAACTTGAATTAATATCATAGAAAAAAAATACTGCATGAATAAAAAAATATATAAATAATTATAATTGCATAAGTTGATAAAAAATGCTATGCAATAGCTTTACCGCGGCAGTCCCCGAGTGCCACACGGGTTTTTTTTTTCATCAAACCTTTTCGTGTGTGGTATCCATAGACAGGTCTTTAAAAATTATATCACTTCCTAAAACTACTTCTTCTTAAAGTCAATCGTTTAAAAGATATACGCCTCCAAAGTGGTAAAATGTGTCCCCCCTCTCTAACTTTTATAATAGAATTAAAAAAATATGCTGTAGGTTTTAATGAAAACTTTCATTAAAATGGTTTGAATGACATCGGGTCAGTAGTTTTTGAGATTTAGCACATTTTCTAAAACCGCAAATATAACTTTGTATTTCATACAAACACTATGAAAAACAAAGTTATTTGGCGTAGTTACTACGGAACCCTTCATGGACGAGTCTGACTCGCATTTGTCCAATTTTTACGAATGAGCCCACTCTTGACCTCGATCTCGCCTGATGGTAACCGATAGATGAGGTCTACAATGGAACGAGCGAGCTCAGAAGATACCTATTTACTTTTGCTTTAAAGACTCAAAGATGGCAGGGAAAACAGAAGCCGGCAGAGAATTCCACAGCTTGGCTGTGCGCACAATAAATGTGGAGGAGAAGCGCTTGACAAGACGGTATATCAACCAAGTTGCAGCCAAGCATGAGATATTATAATTATACGAACTCAGTGGAGTGGCCTGCAGGAATACAGCAACCGCTCTTGAAGATCCTAGACGATAAGAATAGCTTATCAAGTTTGGGTCCATTCTGTTTGGTAGGTGTGTAATTTCGTGGTTTTCGGGGTCGCTAATAACGTATGGGGTTCAAAATCAAAGATTTCGCCAATTAAACTGTTCACCGTGTGTTTCATTTCCTTGGTATGATAGCATTAGCGATCTTGACAAAAGCTGGGTGGAACAATATTTTAATATTAAAAATCAATTTCTTATGTTTAATATATTCTTGGAATATATGAGGAATGAGCTCGTAACTCCATATTTCTTACCCGTCTTGGGATCAATCAATTCTGGAAGAAGACAATTTTTGTAAAATCGAATTAAGTGGGTTTCCATTTTTTCCTTTCAGAATTAAAAGTCCTTTTCAATGATTTCAAACTTTAATTTACCAGTCTTGCCTAGTAATATGCAACTGCCCTTGAATTTGATAATACCATTTATGTTTTTTTAATAAAAATACCCAAATTGCTACAGGTGTGCCTATAATATTTGAAGAGTTCCCGCGATTTCTCCAGGATTCCATCGTCAGATCCTGACTTCATGACAATGGAACGAACTAGAAAGTATACCTTTTCAAATAAAAAAAGAATTTTCCAAATAGGTCCAGTAGTCTTCGAGTAATCGGAGAACATACATAAAAAAACAGATTCCAAATAAGTGAGGACCTCCTCCATTTTTTTGAAGTTGATTAAAAAGTGTTTCTGTCACAAACCAAACAGTAATACAATAAAATATATTGAAACATTAGTGGTTTCCAAATTGCTGCCACAAAAAGTACTACAAATCTGTTGGTCAGATCTTTCCGGACGCTCTTCGTGTGTACTGCGAGTATCGCGACTGCCTCCATAAATCCTGTGTAAAGAGGACCAGATCGTTTTGATGGTCACAATAAAATGACACATATTTACAACTAGCTTGTGCCCGCGACTTCGACCGCGTGTATCTCGGAAAATATCCCATCAGTATATTTATGTGGAGAACATAGCGCCGTCCGATGTAACTGTACAAACTCAAATGACTACTATATATCATTGCCGTGTATTTGGTGAAAACCGTATCAAAATCTTATGTGCTTTTTATCGCGTTCAAACAGACAGACAGACGCGAGGTGGCGGGAGGTCTCTGTTTAGATAAAATTTATTATGGTAGTTACGATCTAATAACAAATATTTTTTGACCACATGTCCAAATACCGTCCCGTTATCCTACACCGGTTCCCGCTCGTGCACCTCCGCTGACCTTGATCACCGACTGGAGGAAAGTAAGTGAAAAACAGTAATGAGGTAAATGCAATTAAAGAAATTGGTCAGTTGCATTTTTTGACACTTGCACTAAATATCTCATGGTGGCAGTTCTAATTTTGTGAAAAGTTTTAGTGATGGATTTTACTTCCGAAGGTATGTACTATATTATTTTCTTATTAGAATATTTTAATGTGTCATAAAATATACTATCTGTGAATTCACAAAAAAGGCATGTTTTTCTTTGTTTTCGAACTTATCAGGCTTTTGGGGTATTAATGACAGCTGCAGAGGTTACTGCACGGTCAACTGGACATAAAAACGTTGCCAGAGTTATAAAGGACATTCGCGAGAATCCAGCTTCTGCAAGTACATGCATTAGCCTTCAACAACTAAGTGCTGTGCAAGTGATAGACTGCTAAGTAATGACGAGGCATTAGCGTATTATATTGATTCAAAATCAACAACTCACTCATATAAACAGACTAGAAAGTGGATTATGAAAGTCGGGTATCACGTGTTTCCATCATATGATTGCATTGTTAAATCAAAAAAAGCATATTATCCTTCCGAGGAGCACATTGTTTTGACACAATCTCGAGCAGAAATTGAGCTACAAGCTATTTTGAATAAAACAGCAGAACGTTTAGTAGAAGCTCAGAGAGAAGTTGTCACAAGTGTGCTCCCCAATCTAATACCCAATTCATCGTTTATCACACAACATCTCTTATAAGTAAATGGGGATGTGACGGAAGTTCCGGTCATAGTGCTTACAAACAAAGATTTGAAAACAGCGAAGGCACTGATGAGTTCCTTTTTGTTTATTCGTTGGTTCCTCTAAGGTTAATCGACGAGAGTAACAACATTATCTGGCAAATTCCTCGTCCATCATCGACGATGTTTTGTCGTCCAATTAAATTCATTTTTGCCAAAGAAACAACGGAATTGACAAAAATCGAAACAAATAAGGTTTTGGGATAAATAAACGACTACTTGGAGGCTATATCTTATGATCTTGGTGGTTCTGAAATTTCTGTTAAGCACAAGCTTCTGCTGACTATGACTGATGGAAAAGTGTGCAATGCTTTGACAGAGACACATTCATCGCAGAAATGCTATATTTGTGGGGCCACTCCCAGAATGATGAATCAAGATAATTTTGGCTTGGGTTTGTCAACATTACATGCTTGGATTCGTTCGTTTGAGTGCTTTTTACACATTAGTTATAAGTTAGATATTGAGAAATGGCAAGCTAGGTCTTCAGAGGAAAAATCAAGTGTAAAACAACGATCAGACGAAATCAAACAACGATTCAAGCATGAAACGGGATTAATTGTGGACAAGCCAAAGCCAGGATTTAGTTCCACAAATGATAGAAACAAAGCTCGACGTTTTTTCGGGAACCCCGAACTGAGTGCTCAGATCACAGGATTGGATGTTATAATCATCAAACACTTTGATGTATTGTTGAGGACATTGTCTTCTGGCTTCGAGATAAATCTTGTTGAATTCAAAAAGCCGAAGAAGAAACAGCAAGTGCTTCCCCTTGCTTCTCAATGGCGTCGCTCCAGATATTAATGGCATACGCTAGAAGATCCCCACTTGACCGGTTTTTTGCGAAAACCGTATTGTCGGTCACTGAGGATATCGTTGGCTTCTAGGTGTGCCAGGAGCTTACTATTAAGTACACGCTCCATACTCTTACAGAGTATGGACGTGACTGAAATAGGCCTGTAGTTGGCCGGGTCAGCACGACTGCCCTTTTTGGGTACAGGCTGAACGTAAGCCAGCTTCCATGCTTTCAGCACCTTTCCAGTCATCTAGCGAAAGGCGAAACAGGCGTGTCAAGATTGGAGACAATTCAGGCGCACAAGTTCTATGAACAATTGCTGGTATCCCGTCGGGGCCACTAGCTTTGTTCACGTCAAGATTACGCAGCACTCTACGGACGTCCTTCTGATGGATGCGAATGTCCAACATACATGTCTCGCATCCAATAGGAGCATCAGGAGGGTGAGCACCACTACTATCCAGACGTGAAAACTCCGCAAAGAGGGCGGCAAACAGGTTTGCTGGTTTGAGCAGTGGTCCACCACTGCTCAAACCTGACGGGTCTACACTACCGTGAGGGACGACAGAAGTTGAATTCGACCGACTTTGCCAGGGACCAAAACGCTTTGCTGCCAGCAGGATATGAAGCGAGTTTGTTCCCGATTCGGCTAACGTGGTCAAACCGAACCCTCCGCAAAACCTTCTTGCTGGACTTGGCAGCCCTGTTGAAGGCTCTCTTCTTCTGATCCACGTCATTTGCTTTGCAGTTTCGAGCATCGACCCATGCTAAGTATGCCCCGTGTTTAAGCGCTTCAGCGCGATCACATTCGGCGCCAAATCAAGGTCGAGCTTTGCCGGACCAATGTGGAGTAATACATACCGTTCTCTGACCTAACAATTTAGGTCAGAGAACGGTATGTAGTACTCCATCCCCTGTCGCAAAACATCTACCACGGCGTTTGCGCACGACGATGAATCATTTGAAGAAAAGCAAGTAGGCTGCCAAGGATAACATGCAAAGAAAGATCGCATGCCATCCCAATCCGCTGACTTATATCGCCAAACCCGCCGAATGACTTTAAGGCTAAGATCGGGCGGAGAGGAGACGGGTACAGACTTCACCAGACAGTGGTCGGAACTACCTAACGGTGAAGATATCGTTACCGAGTAGCGGTCTGGATCTGTAGTCAGTAGAAGGTCCAAGCATTTGGCTTTGTGTGACTCAACATCCGGCACCCTCGTTGCTCTCTGGACCAGCTGAGTGAGATTTAATGCAAGTGCAAGATTGTGCGTCTCTCGCCCAGCATGGTCCGTGCACTGGTATGGGAAGAGCCACTCCTGGTGATGGGCATTAAAGTCCTCCAGTAACACGAAAGCTGCTGGGCCGCATCTGCCGCCTCACTGATGTATTGTGTGAGCCTGGTTCTCTCATGATCTCCGCTGTGCGAGCGGTAGACACAAGCATAGATAATTTTGTCTATGTCCGTGTCCACCAGAGCCCAAAGTGTAGAAAACCTGGAGTCCTCAAGGTTCCGGAGACGCCAATAGCAGATGTCGTCGCGGGCGTACATACATACCGCCGCACGTGGTTTAAAGTTGTGCTCCAAGGTAAACCCTGGGTATGAAAGATACGACACGTCTGATGGACATCAGATCTGCGTCTCCGAAAGAAACAGCAGAGCAGGTTTCAGTCTCGAGGTGGTGGTAGACTGCGACGAGATTTGAGTGCAGACCTCGGATATTACTGAGGTGCACTTTAAGAGAGAGGGAGTGCAGCCGCTGTTTAACTTTTTATTCCATTTCATGATTTAGAGAGTGAAGAGGAGAGAAGAAGGAAGTGAAGTGGGGCTTCACGCTGTTAATCTCCAGACCCACACTAGACGGATGGTATTTATTAGGGAACTAGTCTGGAGACTGCGGGGACGCCCAAGCCCCCCCGGGAATGACCATCGGGCCCTCTCATCTGGTCGCCAACCAGCACGATGGTGCATTCCGGGATGTTTCGACAGTTGGTGGGGCAGCCTGTCATATGTGGCTGGCACACTACTTGGGCCCCCAACTACCTGCGGTCGGCCAGCGGCGCACCGTGCCTCGGATCCGCTCCTCTCCGCGACTAGTCTCCCGATACGTCCGCACTAGTGCGAGCCAGATTGATCTTTCAGCAGTGAAGCAACTACTTCGATGCCCTGTGTAGCCTATCAAGGAGTTGGCTCCTTGATAGGCTACACAGGGCATCGTACCGGATAGTGTTGCCCAAACGAAAGTCTCGCAAGAGTCTTGCAATTAGCGATTATCCTATTGCTATTAATTAAACTACCGTTTCGTTTAATAAATAGCAATAGGATAATCGCTAATTGCAAGACTCTTGCGAGACTCTCGTTTGGGCAACACTAGTACCGGAACACAGCTAGGCCGTTTGGCGGTACGTCTTTGCCCTGTGGGTGGTCACAAGCTTGCAGTTTTAACCTGCCACCTGTTTGATGTCACCTGATTAGCACCACCCGAGGGCCACGTGTAGGGATTTGCAAACGGGTATCCTCTTACGGACACGGGTGACTCAGCCCCCAAAGCTGTCTGTCTGTCTGTCTGTCTGTCTGTCCGTCCGTATGTCACAGCTATTTTATTCCGAAACTATTAGGACTATACATGTGAAACTTGATAGGTAGATGTATTCTGTGAACCGCTTTCCGATTTTAAGAAAAAACTTAAAAAATATTTAAAATAAAGGGGGGCTCCCCACACATAGAACTAAAACTGAAAAATTTTTTTTTCATGAAACCTATGCGTGTGTGGTATCTATAGACAGGTATTTAAAAATGACATTAAAGTTTCTAAAAGGACATTTTCATAAAGTAAATTGTTTAAAAGATGAACGCTTCCAAAGTGGTAAAATGTGTGTGTGTGTCCCCTCTAACTTCTATAATAAATAATGGAGTGAAAAATCTAAAAAATTACATATATCTGTAGATGTTAGTATAAACTTTCAACGAAAATTAGTTTGAACGAGATCGGGTCAGCAATTTTTGATATACAGCATATTTTCTAAAACCGCAAATATAACTTTGTAATTCATACAACTACTATGAAAAACAAAGTTATTTGGCGTAGTTGTAAAAAATGTAAATAAGCTAGTTTTTAAGAAATTTGCAAGTTATTTCTTTTGTCTATTAAATATACATATTATGTTATTATAGTTACTTCGGAACCCTTCATGGGCGAGTCTGCCTTGCACTTGGCCAATTTTTTGGGGGGGAAAATCATCAAAATGACTCCTTTCGCTCTGGGTGTAGCGGAAAGTAGTGTCAGACGAATACTGAATAAAAACCCACTGTGTTCCTTCAGTTGCCCTTGTGATCCGGGGCTGCGGTGTCTATACATATATATGTCTGTAGATCTTAGTATAACCTTTCAACCAAAATTAGTTTGAACGAGATCGGGTCAGCAATTTGTGAGATACAGCATATTTTCTAAAACCGCAAATATAACTTTGTAATTCATACAAACACTATGAAAAACAAAGTTATTTGGCGTAGTTGCAAAAATGTAAATAAGCTAGTTTTAAGAAATTTGTAAGTATTTTTTTGTCAAATAAATATACATATTACTTATATTATATCATTATAGTTAATTATTATATATATATATATATATATTCTGACCAATAGGATGCACAAAGCGTATTTTGGTAGTGTTCGTAATAGTAAGTATTAATATAATGTTACACGCCCTGTATTCACAAAACGTTTTGGTGACCTCTTCGGGGAAACCGAAGGTTTTGTCTGTGCGATTATGGACGAAGTTATGATGACGAATAACTATCGGAAATATATTGTGAAGGATGGTACGGTAGACATATGTCGGGCATGTCACAAACTGGGAGAATCCATTCGTCACATTATCTCCGGTTGTTCTCGTCTGGCTAACGTCGTCACAGCCAATGGTATAATAGCCAAGAGCCTCGACCAACATCTAAGGAAGCTCTAGTTGGGCAGCTGGATCAAGGGCTTGATCCAGAAAGCTGTACTCCAGGAAACGGCGCGTATTGTGAGGAGGTTCCTCTCTATGGAGCCCTGACCACTGGTAGCTTGGACCCTGTTCCCGATACCGGTGGGCTACTATTTTTTATATTTTTAAATGTTTTTATATTAATATTTAAAAATTTAATTTATATGTACATATATTAAATAAATGGAATTGATTTAAACATACAGTTGGATGGAGGCGGGAATGTGCATGCAGTGTTTTGAACGTATACGGAGATATTCAGTGTGCAAGAAAGATTTAAGAGTGAACGGACGCACTAATTCAGCTAGAAATATTTAATTTGAATATCACCATTTAACGTTTAAATGAAATTTGACGTCGACTACTGATATGATACTGATTAAAACATCTTACATACGCATTGAAAACATTAAAAATCTCACTACATTCAGTGGACGCCGCAGGGCGGTAGTTTGTAAAGACGCAAGAAGTCCTTCGCGATTTATATATATATATATATATATATATATTGTAGTTTATTATATAAATATATAACATAACAAGTTGGAAGTATTTTTTTTTGTTTTTAGTGTTTTGGTTTGTCGACTAGTGCTTTACCTAGTTACAAAAGCCTAAATGTAAACTACTTATCACCATTTACAAAATATTGCTTTTCCTGATGCAGAGCCGTTCATTTTTGAGGAGTTCTTCAGGTACTTCACCATCAGCTCAACTTCACCATATACATTTTAACAAGTATAAAGTGATTAACAACCATATTCTAGTAATCGAATCGCAACCCATGAAATACTTATAATTGAGTAGTTCCGGTAGCCGTCTGTGGTCTTCATCATCAGTTCCACTTCACCGAATGGTATTTTCCGAGAGCAACTACACAAGTTACTTTAAAAAATAATAATATTTGAAAAGTTCCCTCGATTTCGACAGGATTCCATCATCAGATCCTGACTTGATGACGATGGGACCACCTGGAAATATACCTACCAGGTGCCTTTCAAATAATAAAAATAATTTTTCAAATCGGTCTAGTTACGAGTAATCGGGGAACATACATTTAAAAAAAACCGAGTCGTTTGCACCCATTAAAAAAATCGGTATCATCTTGGGTTTAGACATTTGTTCAAAAAAGATGACAATTATTCCCAAAAAATAGATAAAAAACTTACTTTCTCAAGTTGCTCATATAAAATGCGTAAAGTATCGAAATAAGTATTGTGTAGTATTATGAATTATTTTGTGTTCGTACAGCGATCTATTTTTAGACAAATTTCTGTTGACAAGCGACATAGCGACCACTCACGAAGGCGGCTGACCGCGTATTAAAATTTCTTTACACTTTTCTGTCCAATAAATCTAAACAGTGACCAACGAAAATAACCCTTAATGCGACCAGTTAGGATTCATGCGCTGTAGCAAAATATGTGAAAAATTTAAAAGGGATTTTATTTTTTTGTGAAGCTATTTGTTACATTTTCGTTATTATTAATAGGCTCATTTTGAGGTAATTATATCTGCTAGCCTGTGGTATTTTTTAAGAATCAAAATATGTAAATGTTTAGCAGAAAAAGAATCCTAAACTTAACCCTTTTTCCTCAACTTTGTATGCAGAGGTTTTGAAAAATCGTGTTTACAATACTAAAAACCATATTTTTTGTATTTTAAACACGGCTGCTTTGGAGATAAAGAAGTAATCTATCTATTGCAACTGTTAGTTTTGTTTGAATTTCTTTATATTAGTCGGAAAAGGCACCCAAAAACAGCTTATTTACGTCAGATTCGAACTTACGTCCTTAAGTGTCATGTTGTGACGTCATGGCTGTCAAATCGAACGAATAAGGTAGGGTGAACAAAACAAGAATTCATCAAAATAAAATTTATTTACGAAGATTTACAAAGAAAAAATTTACCAGACTTAGAAAACTTGAGTCCTCCATTCCTTAAATTTGTCTTCAGATTCAGATTCAGATTCATTTATTATTTATTTAGAAACAAATTATGACTTTAACTTATTAAATATTATATTAAGCTAATTTTGGTTAATTAATAACGTTTTATTTAAAAAGATATATAAACAAAGTAAAATAAACAAAATAATATTTCTTTGAGCATACTTTTCAAGTGACATTTTTGACAGATAGAGGATAAGATATTAAGATAAGATAAGATTTCTTTATTTGCTCCAAACATGTGTACACATACAGAATAAAAACGCATGTGAGATAACATAAAAATGAAAATAAAGTTCAGACATGTTTGCCTATACGATGGCGTGCAAATGTTTTAAATTATTAATTTGACAATTTTAATTTAAACCCTATAATATAAATTGATAGAGATTAGCAATCATTAAAAAAATAAATTTCAGAACTATACATCACATAAATAAAAACATAAAATTTCAAATTTTACACAACAAAACAAACGAAAGTAAAAAAAAATCATATGTCAAAAGTAAAAAATTAAATAAAGTCAAATTGTACATGTCAAAACTAAAAATAAAAATTTAAATATCAGAAGTATACATGTCAAGATTAATAAAATACAACATTAATTCAATAAATCTATGTCACAGTAAATTTTTCTGCAAGATATTCATTAATATGATAATAAGCTTTATAATGAGATCATTGACGTTCCTATTAGCATTTGAAACATAATACTTTCACCTAGTTTTAATATGAATTTGCATGTAACACACATTTGTGAGGTCTACCCGGAGGACAAGGGGGAGCAAATCAGTTCATTCGTAAAATCGTGAAATGGATAACAGACAGTTACTTACGCATTCTAAACACATGTTAAAACTTATTTCAATAAACATGATTCAATGATAATTATTTGATTTGATGATAATGATGATTTATCATATTAGTAAGTACGAGCTTCTATCCGCGGCTTCGCTCGCACATAAATATTTTAGAACGAATATCCCATGTCCCAGCCCAAAGTTTAATCTATCTCTGCACAAAATTTTACCATAAACAGTTAAATTGTTTAGACGTGAAAGTGTTACAGACAGACAAAGGTACTTTTACATTTATAATATTAATAGTAGGGTAGTAGGAATACACGGAAAAGTTTATTCGCGTTTTGGTAATTATAGCTACGAAATAAATCCCATTATAATTTGTCAATAAGCTGCTTAATGATTCCGAATTTAATAGTTAAACTCATAAAACATGAAATCGAATATTCATTCACCATCGAATAAAATCTGAGATCCATTGTTTATATTTTAAATATTATATGCGATACAGCAGTCATTTATATTTTATATAATTTAGGGCAACGTTATATATGCAAAAAAGTATTTAAAAGCCGTCGACAAGGTAAAACATAATATGAATTTTACTCACATTGATAGTACTCTTTGCAGAACATGTAGATGGATGCCAGGAGTTGCAGTACTAAGGACTAGTGTGACGGGCTTATCTCATAATAATAAGGTTGTTATATTAAAATGAAATCGTATTTACTTATAGTATGGGATCGCGAGCCGATCTCCGGCCACCGTTGGCACGGGCTTGCGGACGGCGAGCAGAGGTAGCTCACCGTCTGGTAAGGACCAGGCCCGGGCCGGCAGCGGCGAGTCATGTTCCGCGCGCGCCTAATAGAGCTGTCAGCAGCGGTGACGGGGCCATTGCCTGCCGAGGTTGCAGGGTTGTTCTAACGATACCAGGGCCCCGGAACTTAAGGGCAGCTGAAGGAACAGGGATTGGATTTTTAGTCAGTAGAAGTCTTACACACCCTTGCACTTAACCCAGAGCGGGAGAAGTCATTCTATGACTTTCCCACCCGGCAAAACAACATCTACTTATAATATGACCTAACATAAAAACCACAGATAATTTTTTTCTAACATAACACCATCATCATCTGCATAGCCTTTCCCTAACTATGTCGTGGTCAACTTCGAGTCTAACTGAATTCACCTGAGTACAAAGACCGATTGCTTATCTGACCTCCACAACTCAGAAAACTAACTCTAAAGCCGGTGACTGACATGAGCATTGGGCCGTAACGTAACATTCAAGGCGAGCGTGTTACGTAACGGCATTACCTGACTGACCTGTACCCTTGCTCATGACGAGCACTATGCTCGACTGCGCTCCGCCTTTGGTAATCAAAATGTCGGATAACGAAGTCGTGTTTCTGGGTTCTGTGATTTTACTAAATTATTCCTTACTCCAAATGAAGAAAAAAGAAACGTTATAAGATTTCAAAAATTGTATAAAAAAGTCAGAAATATAACGGGTGGTTCATCGTTAATGGAAACATTAAATAATCAAATGTTTACTGGACAATACAAAAACTTTGTGCGCATGTCTCCAACCGATTTTTAACGACTCGTGTGTTTGTCCAAATCGACCCACGCGTCTTGCTTTTTTATTTCATTATAATGTTGTGGATGAGAGGGGTCCCATAAAATAGACATTTCTTTATATTTTTCAATGAACAACAGAGTTTTATCCTGGTCTCATTCCATCTTCAACGCTCGTCAGTAACACTTCGAAACTGTGATACCCGATTGACACATGCGCTCGCGACGTTGCTTGAGGTTGTACTGACCTATAATTAAGGCGTAACGTAACACTCAAAGGGATTCGCGAAAATACCGACAACCGGGTGGAGCACGCGGCGCTCGCAGCGAACGGGTCGGCTCTCTGTACTGACCTGTAACATTTAGGTCAGTCGCCGGCTTTAATAGGTAACATAATGTTACGCAAGTCGCTTAGCTAAGTACGTCGAGAAACTTCGACCAACATCTAGAATGTTCGATACACTAACGCCACCTGGTGGCGAGTAGCAGTACTGAATATGTCGAGAAACTTCGACTTCTAGAACGTTGGAGACACTAACGCCACCTGGCGGCGAGTAGCAGTACTAAGTATATCGAGTAGCTTCTGGAACATTCTTGGCAGTATAGGCAATGATTCGATTGTACAAGAATGTTCTAGAACGATGATTGGGGTCTAAATAGATCGCAAAGGAACGCAGACGACGGTCTTATTAGAAGATACGAGGCGATATCATCGAAACTCTACAAGTGAATTTCAATGCGATTTAAGTGTTAAGTGACAGGTATTGTTGTGTGAACAGCAGGCTGTGTTCATTTTTATTTTGTATTTATTTAATTAGTGTTTTTTTTTGGTTTAATTGGCGTTAATTATTTCTATCTCAAACCTCAGCTCGTAATAATAGTAACCCTTATCAAGTCTGATGTCAGATTATTTCGCTACTGACTACCTGTTACGACTGTCAGATGTACAAATGACAGCAAGATCAACCCATGCGGCTGTTTTTATTTACCCACAAGTTCCTCCCATAATACCAATTGCATTTTAAAAACACCGAAACACACTTTTAACTCACACGGCTAAACTAACCAGAATAATCTAGTATCTATCTAGCGAACCTCAAAACAAAGTTGGCTCTGCAAAGTTAATTTTTGCGGCAGTTGTTAATAAAATGCGATACACTCGCAGACAGTGTAATTGCCACCATTAAAAGCTACCACTGGCTCCCTCTGCGCTGACTAAGAATTGCGCTGTAGAACGTAAATAAACACGTCTCGTAATCGAAACACAACAAACTAACATTTTCGCGATGTGGCTTTTCGTTTTTCGTTTTCATATAGTGCTCCCGCTGTGAGTGTGGAAAACCTTAAGAGGTTTAAATCCTTAAACTCCTGTAGTAGTAGCCTTGTCATCTCGTCAGAACGCTATTATTGTATATACTATAGACTGCTAAGGGAAGCGATTGAGATAACCAAAAATACGAGAACTTCAGCTGGGAGGATGGGTTTCAACTCTCGAGGGCTGGAATCCAATGGTTCAACTATTTAAAAACCGTAAAAGTGCCCTAAAAAGTTCGCGAGTGGGCACGGTGAGTTTTGTGTGTAGGGAACAGAATCGAGTTTGAGTGATACATGTGACAGAAGTAGCGGTGTCGATCACAGAAAACGAACGAGAAATAGGGTAGACCAATTCATCTGCTCATAAACGTCCACCCGCAATGAGTTCAGTTCATCCGTGATCATGGCGCTTGCAACAGTGCCGAAATATCGGAAACTCGAAACGAAATTTTAAGTTCGAATGTTGAAATAATCGGGTCCGAGTTTCAAAAGATGACACAAAATTAACCCATATGGTAATCATCTGACTTACTCGTACAATGCCTCATACAACACAACATATTAGATTTACTTCTCACTTTGATCGATGCTTTTTTTTTCAAAATATTCAGCTGGGAAACACCGCCTTCATCCTGGTTTTAACAAAAACAAGACAACATGTGAAAGAGTGCTTTTTACCTATCACAACACAAATATAACAATTGAATTACTCAGACAATGCGCTGATGAGCTTACACTACCATTTTATAAATTGCTGAACCAGTCATTTGAAGACGGCGTATTCCCTGATCAGCTGAAAATAGGATTAGTGAAACCTCTACATAAGAAAAATAACAAAACAGAGCCAAGTAATTACCGTCCAATAGTTTTACTGCCTACAGCTTCAAAGATTTTCGAGAAAGCAATGTGCAATCGCGTGTACACTTTCTGCGAAAAATATAAAATATTTGATGAATGCCAAAACGGCTTTCGAAAAAATCGGTCAACAGCATTGGCAGTCTATAAATTCATACAGGAAGCCTTAAGCATAATAAATAATAAAAAATACGCAGTGGGGTTAATGCTTGACATGACCAAAGCCTATGATAAAGTTCAATACAATATTTTATTAAATAAATTATATAGATTAGGGATCCGCGGTAAATCATATGAATGGTTCAAATCTTATCTTGAAAACAGAGCACAGCTAGTAGAAATAGAATACTTCAATAACAATATAAACGAACTTCAAAAGTTCCGGTCTGATAGAAAGGCGATTAACGCATCAATACCACAAGGAAGTGTTATTGGATGTCTATTGTTTCTCATTTACATCAATGATCTCCCAAAATTTATAGCAGAAACCGGACCTTGCGTTTTATTTGCGGACGACATCTCCATTCTCACCCAATGTCATAACAACACGAACCTAAACAGTACCCTTAACGAAATTCTCGGTAAAATAATAACCTGGATGAACGAGCACAACCTTGAAATCAACTTTTCAAAGACTAAACTCATAACTTTCCATCCCCACCAAAAAAATCCTCTAAATGCACTCTTTTCTTTTAATAACCATAAAATAGAAACAGTCAATGAATTCAAATTATTAGGCATAACAATAGACAAAAATATAAATTGGAAGTCACACATACAAACATAAAATCAAAACTTTCAAAATTTTTATACGCTTTTCGTGAAGTCAAAAAAACCACAAATTTAGAGACTGCCCTGGTTACATACTACGCCTATGCTTATGCTTGGCTTAGCTACGGTATTATAATGTGGGGATACAGTACAGATGCACCTACACTGTTCACCTTTCAAAAGAAATTTATTCGTATCCTGGTAAATATACAACAGATAGATAGTTGCAAACCCCATTTTATAGAACTAAATATTTTAACTTTGCCTTGTATATACATACTTGAATTATGCAAATTCGCTCATAAACACCAAGACTTTTACACTAAACGGGAAGACATTCAAACAAGATACACACTCCGACACAAAAACCGACTCAACCTACCATCATCCCGCTTAAAAATATATTCTACAAGTCCTTAGTCATGTCAATAAAAATATACAATATGTTACCCGAATCAATAAGAAAAGAAAAAAAAATCCATTTATTTACAAATAAGTTAAAAAAGTTATTATTAAGCAAATGTTACTACAGTGTCAACGAATATTTGAATGATAAATCATTGAAACTCGAAAAATAATGTTTTTAGTAATTTTAATGTTTAAGTTTTTAGAATAATTTAGATTATAAGATACTTAAATGATAAGTCCTCTCCACACATCTTACTTTTGCTGTGCCCGTCAGGGTCCACGATTGTCTCCAAAAAAATTTGTTTACCACCTAAGCCTACATTGTGGAATGCAATAAAGAATTGAGTATTGAGTATTGAGTATTGAATTGAATTGGAAAAGATGGCGAGATGACCTAGACGCACATTGCGTTGGTTGGTCCGAAGTTGCGCTTGAAAAAAAAACCTGGAAAGATTTGGGGGAGGCCTTTTCCCAGCAGTGGGACATCAATGGTTAAATAAAATAAAAACAAAAAAAAAACATTATTCAAAAGAAATGCGTATTTAGAGCGGCGTTTGACCCACGGTATTTTTGTTTAATAAAAGCCAGAATTTTGCTCACCAAAACTTATCTAAATTTCCTGATACGTACCATACTACGTCCTACGTACGCGCGTGTATGGGGAGGTAGTTTCATGCACTGGCGTCGCCGTTACAGCGCACCGCCAGTGTAGTCCGCACTACACTCGCTACACTTTGAAATGGTGTTAAAGATGCAATGATGCGGATACTGTTTTATAGGATACGATGAACTTTTCCTTTTAGAAAATGTGTGAGGAGTACGGCGTGAGGAAAGAAAGGAATACTTTCCGTGAAGGGGGGATGAAGAGAGTGTGTTAAAAAAAATGCTACGGGGTTTTGTATTACCCAGTTAGAGTTCCGCTACTGGGCTGTAGAGGTCTCTCGGAATCGCTTATTTAGTCAGGTACATCTGGTTAGACGGGATGCTGACTTCGACATAATTGTGAAAAGGCTAAGCAGATAATGATAGTGCTTTGGTAGGAAAAGAGGTAAGTGGTTTTTATATTAGACTAGCTTCTGCCCGCGACTTCGTACGCGTGGGAAGATTTACCCGCGCAAATCCCGATCCCGTGGGATTTCGGGATAAAAAGTAGCCTGTGTTATTCCAGAATCTCTACAATCTACTTACAAAATTTCATACAGATCCGTTCAGTAGTTTTGCGTGAAAAAGTAACAAACATCCATCCATTCTTTTCGTTATTTTTGAATACCAGCGGTTTATTGTTCGGTTTGGAGGTAACTTTGGAATATTTTTCTATCAAGAAAATTTTATGGAATCGTGTTTTCGTCAAACATAGTACCTAAAATTAATCCTCAACTTTGCCACATATTTATTTCAAAATTATTGCTGCAGTATATGTATATGACATAACGCAGGATCATGCTAAGCCATTTGAGGTAGTATAGGCCCTTAATGAAGCTCCAACAGTACCGGAGAAACGAATAAGTAGTGTCGGAGACTTTTAATTCAATTCAATTCAATTCATTTTATTAATATGATTTTTGGATACATATTTACATGATCGCGGGTTGGATTTACACTATTGCCGTGAACACTATCCAGACTCAGGCATATTTAGCTTAGTTGGAGAGGTTAATAATACTGTTGATAACGTGAATTCTACCCACATTGTCAGATCTCTTTTAAAAAGTAAAGAAAGAAATCAACCTGTAGGTTGCCGCCGGCTTCCAGACTAATCAAGCGCATCTAAGCAACAGTATTTTACTGTAGGGACTTTTATCTTTTTTTTTTACTTAGATTACCTTAACAACACCGTTAGCTAGTGCGTAACGTTACTGTCTAACGTTACGACTGTTGTGAAACCTACAAACGATACTGAGAATCTAGATGGTAGGTATTTTAAAATACTCTCAAATCCAAGTAAGAGTTACTTGAAATCAAAGCATGTAGATGTTTTTATTTAGCCAGAAAACGTTTATTTAATTCCATACTAGCTTCTGGACACGGTTTTGCACGCGTGAAAGGTATCTTACCAGCAGAAAAGTGTTTGTCCTTCTTCAAGGTTTTGATTTATGTCTGTACAAAATTTTATAAAAAACGATTTAGTGGTTTAGACGTGAAAGCATAACAGGCTGATAGATTTACTTTAGAATTTATAATATTAGTAGAGAGTATTAATTCCTAATTCTTTTTACTGGAATTACAACACTCCTTTTAGTATTGACTAAAGTGAGTGTTAGGGCCGATATTGATCGGCCCTCTATTACAAACTGATAGATAGCTGAATGAATGATAGAATAGCATGATAACATGATTCTCAAATCTAGTCATCAAATAGGCACTTGCGTCCTTAGAATGAAAGTCTTTAAAAAGCAGTGTTAAGTTTTAATGGAACATATCCGTCCCGATATGACCGTTGTAGGTCCTTATCACAGATCATATAAGTGTTTATATCATCTGTGGTTCTTATAGACTATCCTTTTATTATTTGTAGCTTGAACCACTATTACCTATAATTTTTAAACAAATCTAACTCCATGTTATTAAAAGTTGGACAAGTTCGTAACATTAATGAGTTTTGCCTGAAGGCAGTTAGTGGTTCATGGTTTATATACATAATACTAGAGCACATAAAACAAGCTTTACTTCCAAAACCATAATTATTAATTCAGTTTAATGCAGTTTATGGTATTAAATTAATGCATTTGAATGTAGTCGATTGCTACAAAATGTGGGAACTTATTAAACATGTTTAGGGTTCCGTACCTAAAGGGTAAAAACGGGATCCTATTACTAAAACTTCGCTGTCTGTCCGTCCGTCTGTCTGTTACCAGGCTGTAAAGTTGAAATTTTTACAAATTATGTATTTCTGGTGCCGCTATAACAACAAATACTAAAAACAAAATAAAATAAATACTTAAAGGGGTTCCCATACAACAGACATGATTTTTTGCCGTTTTTAGAAAAAATGGTACTGAACCCTCCGTGCGCGAGTCCGACTCGCACTTGGCCGGTTTTTTTAAACAGGTATCTTACTTTTAGGAGCAGCTGTGATAGGCCAATGGTTCCTGGCATAACTTACTTATTTGTACGTTGAGGGTTAATTACGTTGTGTTTTTAACCGACTTCAAAAGAAAAGAGATTCTCAGTCCGTCTTGAACTTTTTTTATACATCACATCATCACCACGTCTCTCAAAACAGTGAAGGCAAATATCGTAAGGAAACCGGTAGGTATACCTTTTTTTTTTTTAACGTGGTAAAATTATCAAATAAGTCCTCCCACCCCGGGCAGGGTGGGAGGGACTGTCAGACTTTTACTGACTAAAATCCACGGTGTTCCTTCAATAACCCTTTACGTACCGGGATCACGGTAATGGGATAAGTCCCACGACCTCGGCAGGCCCTCTGCAGAGGGGGCCTCGTCATGTTGCAGACGCTCTTTTAGGCGCGCGTGGAACACAACGCGCCGTCGACCCGGGCATGGTCCATGGTCGGACAGCGAGTTGCCCTTTACTCGCTGTCCGCATGCCCGTAGGTATGCCCTAGAACTGAATAATCTGACGACTTGCGATATCTATCAAATTGCATTGGGCTCATGTGGTAGATAACGGTCCATTTCTTTTCATAGAGAAAAGGGTTGTGTTTCGAACGTACTAAGATAGTGTGGTTCCTGAAGGAAGGTTTAAGTGTATAATTTATTATGGTTTTATGTGAACTGACTGAAATATAAAGATTTTTGCTGAAGAGGTCACAAAAAATCATGCTTACTGAGAGCTCTACTCGCGTGCGCTGCGCAAACCAACAGAGGTACATTGAAGTAATGTACCAGAGAATTGTTGATCTACATTAGTGCTCCAATAAAGTCAGCAATAGCATATCTCTATCTCCTACGGTTGATTCGCAATGACTACTTTTGTGTTCAAAGTATTGATAAAAAATAGTACGTTATTGTCGAAGCTGTTTTCTTCTGTTCATTATTAATTTTTATTTAAATAAATAGGTTCATTAAGTTCGGTATTTAATGCAGATTAAAATTACGCTTTACACTGTATTAATCAAATAAATAGTTTAGAAGATATCATAGACTCAAGCCAGCGCTCGATCACACTCCGACGCGGCTAAAAAAAGATGCCGGCTACCGAAATCCACCTGAACGATGCCGGGACTGGCCGCTAATTTGCAATAATTCCTTTTTTGTAGTCGCTTCACCCAATTAAATATCACTATTTCAAATTAATCAAAACCCAATTCGAATGATTGATAAATTATTCCACACCAAAGTACTCGTACTACCACACTGAATTGTAAATTCAATCAAATAAATAATTCTAAGAAAATCGGCCCAAGTTCCGATGGTATTCATTGAGGCCATTACAAGGGCTATACACCACAAAGTGTGTTCGTTTCGTCGAAAACGACCATAACGACCACAAATTGTTAATTAAATGTACCGTACTCAGAATTATCGGGCCCACAGAAATCTTAATAAGCTGTAGTGTGGCAGGGGTTTGTACGAAAATGTAAGTCACTCTAACATCGTCATCCTACCCTTATACCAGTTACTTGTGGTCGGCGCAATACGTTTGGCTCTTCCATTCTCCGCTGTCAAACGTCACAGCATCATTTGCTCCTTTTTCATATCATTCCTCACACAATCCATCCACCTTTTCTTTAGCCTTTCTCTACTGCATCTCCATCCATCAGCATTCAAACCCATCCAAATTTTAGTTACATTCGTGTCATGATAAGTCACTCCTAACAGAAATGTAATAATTATTAAAATTAAAAAATACATTACTTGAAACTACTACAACTGTTTTAAAGTAACAAGGCCTTATTAAAATAGTGTTGCGACACGTCAATCGGTTCGCGCCGCGTCGTGTTTCACACGCGCTCAAAGAGCAATCAGCACTATTGACGGCCATTATCTGCTGAATGAGCCGGCTTTTGACACACTTTTGACTTTTCACACCTAATGGTAAGTATAAGATGAGGTCTACGATCGAACGAGCGAGCCCAGAAAATGCTCACTCTTGCTTTAAAGGCTGACGGGTCATATGTGGCAGGGAGCACAGAAGCCGGCAGAGAGTTCCACACCTTGGCTGTGCGCACAATAAATGTTGTAGAAAAGCGCTTAGTACGACAAGACGGTATATCGACCAAGTGTGGATGATATCCTTGAAATGATATCTTTGAAGTAGTGAGTTAAGAACTACAGACCAGGCTTGCGCCGATGACGCATCGTGTTCCACGCGCGCCTGAAAGAGCTGTCAGCAGTATTGATGGGGCCCAAAAGGGTCATTGCCTTCCAGAGTTGTAAGAATGTTCTAACGAGGTATCGTTACTCCAAAACAAGGGCAGTTAAAGGAACAGGGTGAGTTTTTAGTCAGTAGAAGTCTGACACTCCCTTCGCTCCAACGAAAGTGGGAGGACTCATAAGTCGATTTCCCAAAGGACAAAAAAACATAAAATACAAAATATAACTTTATTAAGTTCATTGAGTAGGAATGCGACGTCTATACCCGTATTAAGCTAACTATGGCCGAGCCTCACAGTACAAATTAACGCAGAATGGACATAAACTTGTGTTATTATTGCGTTTATTGCTGCCCATCCCTAATTACGTCTAGGCTGACCCATATATCAAGAGTCCACTATTAAATGGGGCACATCTGAGGTTAATATCGCCATACTTGCCGAATTAGTTCGCTGTTTGTCATTGGATTTTTACCGTTGACTAGCTTCTGCCTGCGTCTTCGTTCGTGTGGAATGAAATTCCCGATCCCAGGGGAATTCAGGGAAAACAGTAAAGCATGTGTTGTTCCAGGATGTCAACTATCATTCAGATATCCGTTCAGTAGTCTTAGCGCAAAAAAGTACACAAACATCCATACATCTACAACGTGTAATTTAAAGGGTATATACATACCAAGTGCATGGCTTCTTTGGATTATAACAAACGATATGGCAAGGGTTTTGTAATCCCAAGTCTACGTGTGTAGAACTTATTACAAATTCCAATACACTGATACCAGAGACCGAATTTTTCAAATTAAGAAGAACGAAAAGAATTATCGTGTTATTGGCAACAGGTGACGTGGAAAGTTAAAGACCCTCGTAGTGCTGTGACACGTTTGTTAATGATTGGTATTCAAGAAATATATGAAACCAATAATTTGTTATCAATTCTTTGAGTCAGTTATATTGTGCTGAAACTGTGCACAGAGACTCCATACCAGATGTTGTCTTCAGCCCTTTTGGATAGATATGGGATTTCCGTTACACATTGTATACATCCATCTTCACAAACTTTCGCATTTATAATATTAGTAGGAATTAAAATACCTAATAGGCCCAGCTTTATGGTAAAAGATCTCTATCTCTCTCCTTAATATGATAGTATTAGTATATGTTTCAGTTCTTTTAGGTATATGTATTGTGTTTGTAGTTTATTACTTATGTATTTTAACCGACTTCTAAAAAAGGAGGAGATTCTCAATTCGGATATTTTTTTATGTTTGTTCGCACATAACTCCGTCACTTGCCAAACGGTTAGAAAAAATATTTATATTAATGGCCCCGTGAAACTCTTTTTCTTTGTGTTTAAATTTATAATCTATCTTAAAGTATTTTTGTTGTTTTTTGTTTTCCGTTTTGAATTTATTTATTTATTTAATTTGGCTCTCCAACAAAGAATACACCTTAAAAGCTAAAATAATATATAGGCCGGTCTATTAACATTGTGCTTCTTCAGTTATAGGAGACCACATCATGCATTGTAAATTTAAATTTAAATATTTAACAATTACAGAAATTATGTAGACAATTATAATTAACAAATACATTTCACAATTAAAATTACATTACTTAACAAGTACCAACTACATTAGTTATAAATTAATAATTATATTTTTATGAATTGCATTGTTTATTAATTACTAAGTACATTATTTAACAAATACACATCTAACTTTAACTAAAAAAAAGAGAAACAGGCATAAAAATAAAAACAAACTAATAATAATTAATATTTAGTAGCTGTAAGATTTATGTTTTGTTTTTTCTGACCTTAAGGGGACTACAAGAGCTAAACGCGAGTTTTATAATGCGTTAAAGTATATGATTCACTGCAGTTAACACAGTCAGAAAAATATATGATATTCTTCAGGATATAATCTAGTTAAGTAGTGTGTTGAAAACATAATACAACAAATTTTAATTCATAGAAAAAAATCACAAAGATACCTCTAAAAAAATCTTTTAACGAATAAAACCATATTAAAATACATACGATCATTCTGATTTTTTGACAAATTATTCAACAAGAAACATACTAACGAAATAGTGTTTTATTTTTTTAATCCAATCAATACATTTTCTGTAAATCGCGTATTATTATTTCGCAATATAATACGTACGCATGTGTGCGTAAACGCCTGTGTACCGACACAGTGTTTCCACAATGAGGGGAAATTCCCCTTTTGAGGGGAAATTAGGTTCCAGAGGGGAAGAAAAAGGGATAACATATGAAAAGGGGAAATTGCGGGAAATCATGGGTAAAGCCTAGCCTAAAATATTGCGGAATATTTCGGAACTAATTTTTATGGACGTTGTAGGTGTGTCTATTGGTAATGAAAGACAAACCCACTTTCACTTCAAAGTTTATTTTAAGACAGGAGAAATATACAGTCTAGAGTATAGGCACAGATTAGGATTTTACAATAGCAGTAAATACGAGTACACTATTGACTACGAGGTTTTTTTGTTACATATAAAATCAACGCGGGCTTCGCGGTGGCGGGGCGCCGCTGTTTGGCGCGAGCGCAGCGATGTATATTTATGCGTATGTACTTGGTTCAAAACTAGCCGGCCTGCCGCATACTACCGAGTGTCATCCGGCGATGCTTGTGAATTATTTATTTTATATGTTTTTATGATGTGGATGAATGTAAGTACGTTTTGTATGTGTGATGTATGTCTGTGTGCTAAACAATACATAAATAAGTAATATATATATTTATTAGTATGTATTTATGTTAGGTTTTTAATATATAAAGATAGATAAATTAATAAATACAATAAGTTGCCTACAGACGTGGACTAGTGTTACTGTATTATAAATAAAAGAAACAGTGGCAACACATGCAGGTATTATATATTTCTGGTCAGGCTATAAATAAGAATACGAATTGTTGAATTTATACTTTATTCATGTTTAGTCAATTTTTTTTGGATTCACTTGCAGTTGCATTGGACTGTACAAACTTAAGGTGTGGTATTTCTAACAGATTTTTCATTACTTGTAAAGAAGTTGTTCCCGTTCTTTTCAAGCCAGAATTTACACACAGGATTGATACAAGCGTTTCATTATCCAGCCTATTGCTTTTATCTGTTTTGATATTTTTTAGATCACTAAACAACCGTTCTACGGCAGCATTGGAAGTCTATCGGTTTTCTATCGATTACATTTCGGGGAGTGTGCGATGGAATTACACAATCTAATTCCGCCAAGCCCGTTCCATCATCGGACTACAAGAGAAACGGCGATGCGCCATCGGTACATGGTGGACATCCTAACCATACGCACGAAACGTTTTGGGAATACTTTCGTTGTGCGTACTGCTAAGGAGTGGAATTCCATGCCGGAGTCTGTGTTTCCTGATCGCTATAACCTGGGAGTCTTTAAGTCAAGAGCGAATAGATTACTTCTAGGCAAGCGTGCTCCATCTTCGACGGTGAGATGGTGGTCAAAAGCAAGCCTATTATCAATAAAAAAAAGGCAGTGACATAAAATAGTTTACCAAAATTGGCAGTTGACGGAATTTGCGACTGCCGTCTACATTTTTTTTCAAACATTTTTTTCCAAAAGCCTACAGTATCCGTGGAATCGTTACAATTCATATCTGCAAGGAGACTTTGACTTCTCCATTCCTTGTCCAGCTCTGTTAAATCTACAGTAATGTGCATAGATAAAATAAATAACTAGATTTGGTCAACAGACGAAATTATATCGGAACCGTGTGTCTCCAGTTAGGCGCTGGGCGGGGCAACAACTACACATGCAGTTTAATAAAATCAATAGATACGCACTCGCACACACACCCGCATTTCTTAAATCAGAACGTACTATACAATCAATAATAAACCTTATTCCGCCAAACACAGCGTGTATTTACCATGCACCGTAGAACTTACCCACACAAAAACATCGGTCGCTATCGTTGTGCTGTGCAAAAGCAATTTATTTTACATATACGCTAGTGATTGACTAAATCGGAAAGTTATCGATTCTTCCATTTATTATTGTACAATTTTTTTTGGGCACCTGAAAATGAACCAAATAAAAAATGGCATGTCCAGAAAATATTACAATAACAATAAACATATTATTAAGAACATAACATTACATAATTATTATTAAGTACTACCTACTAAGTATTAAGGGCTACCCTGGCGCTTTCGACTTAAATCTTAATATTTAATTATCATAGTGATAGGTCAAATAGAAGTCGATGTTAACTTACATTACGCTCTTGATCGGAACATACCAGCCGTATAGGTTGTATAAAATCCTGAAAAGTTGAATGACTGATTTTATGAATACCCTAAATCATGAGAATAGCTTTCAGTAATAAAATAAAATTTAACACACTTCTGCAAATATCAGTTGTACTCTTAATTTTGGAATTGTCCATTCAAAAAGCCTGCGACTTTTCTTTAGAGACTAGAACATTTCTGCGTTGAAGTGAACCGAGCATATGGTGCTATTTTTTGTAGGGTACCAGTTAGGTGGCATGCCTGTGGCATCAATCCATTCCTTTTTTATGTTACCATCTTTTGGGAAGCTGAAAAGTACGAAAAGCACTTATTTATCATTTACATACATCCTAAGCTACTTCTAAACGTCACCATATAATAAGCATCGCAATAATTACGTAACACACTATAAATCAAGATCTGAATGATTTTGACGTATATTGCTAATCCATTGCTTCATATGTTCGAAATATTGGTCTGCTCAACAACGTAAATACCGCGGTGAGTGTTGTTGATTTAGCATAATGAAACCGATTCCTACTGTAAGTGTGTTACGCAACTATTACCTGCGGGGTAACCGCAGGTAATAGTTTAGTAGGTTATAATAGGTTTTTGTTATAAGAAAAATCCTAGTTAGTAGAGAAATTGTTAAATATATGAAAACAAACACACATCCATGCATAACAAATAAATAGCATGAATATATTGACTTATTTTAAGCTCAATTCACAAATATATTATCTGAACCATGCCGATTATTATAACGCATTCGAAGCTTCAATGGAAGCAAAATACAAAAACCATAAAAAATAAAAAAAACAGCATGAGGATAAGGCATAACATACGATAATTTTAAACTGAAAAAACACCACCGATTATTAATCTAAAATTAAAGTAACTTACTTTACGAATATTGGTTACGCATTTCTCTAATACACTGTAAAAAAATCAAAATAAGTAAAAAAAACATTATTTACATCGATCTTCCAACTGGGCTAAAACGGTTGACAGATTGAAAAATAAACTATTGTAGCGACGGCGACGTCGGAACTCCTTACGCATGCTGCGGGCGTAAAATAAATTGTTTATTTTTTTTACTTTTTTGTACACTTGACTTTTCAACGTATTTTTATTTCTGTCATCTCATGTAAAATAAAAGTTATTATACATATTTTCTTAGAGGTTTCCGTATGTTATAAAAAACTTTTTACCAAAAAATTAAACAGACTCCCAAAAAACACTGCAAAGTGAAAAATAACTTTAATTTCGGTAGTCGGTGTCTTTAGTTTTGTATTTTCGTTTTTGGCACCGACATCCGAAATTAAAGTTATTTTTCACTTTGCAGTGTATTTTGGGAGTCGGTTTAATTTTTTGGTAAAAAGTTTTTATTTCACTCTTTTTAGTTGATCGATTTTTAATTTACCTAGTTATAAGAGCCTAAATGTCTACTACTTATATTCATTTACAAAATATTGCTTTTCCCAATGTTGGGCTGTTATTTGTTGAGGAGTTCTCCTGGTAGTTCACCATCAGCTTCACTTCACCATATGCATTGTGACGAGCATATTGTGCTTAATAACCACATTCAAGTAATCGAAGCGGAACACATGAACTACTTATTATTCCTACTTATATATTGAGTAGTTCCAGTGGCCATCGGTGGTCTTCATCATCAGGTCTACTTCAAAATGGTGCTTTTCGAATGCAACTACACAAGTTACTATAAAAAATACTCAAATCACTATAGGTGTGCCTATAATATTTGAAGAGTTCCCTCGATTTCTCCAGGATCCCATCATCAGATCCTTACTTGGTGACAATGGGACCGATTTCAAAATATACTCTTTCAAACAAAAAAAGCATTTTTCAAATCGGTTCAGCTGTCTCCGAGTAATCGGTGATCATACATAAAAAAATAATAATAAAATACGCGTCGAATTGATAACCTCCACTTTTTTATGTCGTCGGTTGAAAAACCCCTAAACTATAATAGCAATATTTCATTCGTCAATCGACATTGCTGTCGATAGCCTACGTTAGTGGATCTGCACAAGCACATCACTAATTCGTCGCAAGAAGTGGCGGCCTCACTACGCGATGAATCCGCGTAATACAGTTTCGTATGTTATTATTACATTGCTTGTCCAGTTACTTAGTGACGAACTCAGGTAGTGGTTAAGGAGCAATGTATTTATAGCACAAGTAGTATAGTCGCTCTGATATTTGAAAACAAAAATAACATAGTAAAACCAAGAAATATTTTTGTTTTATTGTTTTTCATGATTTTAAAGACAAATATTGTAAAATACTTGTACTTACATATGGTAAGTGATTCCATGATTCACATAGATTTGATTTTGGCTTCGGTTTTTACAAGATACCACAGAACAACACGGCATTCATATATGTTATCACGATCGCCGTCGAAAGCGCACTAGTTCGCGGAGACGGCCACTTGCCTGTGACATGAGCCCTGTGGCCATGTCGCGCGGACACCGATACGCCCCCTTACCACTTCTCCTGTATTTTTGATTTCTGTGGTAATGTGCGATGGAATGTGTTTTTCGCGATTTCGTACAATGAATAGGTTACTTCTAGGCAAGCGTGCTCCATCTTCGACTACATCGTCACTTATCATCAGGTGAGATGGTGGACAAACGCGAGCCTATTATCAATAAAAAAAAATATCTGATCAATATCATCACTCAATCAATCGCACCAACCACAAATTAGATAGGTGTTACCAACATTACAATGTAAAGAAATAGCTAATGATGGGCAGTTATATAAAAAAAGTAATGATGTGCAAAGTCGACAAATTTTGTCGATGATTTTGTTGATGTATTTAGTGTAAATAATATTATTATAATATCACCAATTCACCACTCACCAGGGGCGTGGGCAGGCTATAGAAGAAGATTGATAAAGATTTTTTTTATAGTTACTACACCAGTGCCAATACTAAAAACTACAGCAGAATATATATATTTTGAGGGGAAAAAAGTTCTGAGAAGGGGAAATTTGAATTGAGACGTGGGGAAACAAAATGATTAAAGTGGAAACACTGTACCGACAGTGCCGGCCAACGCCTGTTGCTATATGGACGTGTCGCTTTTCTCGCCGATTTATTTCGACTCGGAATTGTTTGGAGTTATTGTAAAGTTTCGTCTGTAAATTAATTATTATATTTATAAATTCATTTTTTATATCAATTTTCTATAAATAATCTTCTTTCTTGTAAATATAAAATACTTTAGGTAAAAATAGCGTAACTTGATTTCAATTTTATTTTATAAATATGGGAAATAAAGTGAAGCCAGTTAAAAGGACTAAAAAACGTTCATATAAATCAAACGCCGTACATATGAACGATGTTAAAAGGTAAGAATATTTTAGATTACTAAATTATTTCTAAAATATTATGACACATTATTGGAACCGTCTCAGTATTGAGCACTTTATTTTACTCGAATACGGTCAGTTATTTCATTACAATTCCTAAGTTCTATTAGCGTGTATAGTAGTGAATCGGATTGGCAACCGCCAGTGTCCTGGATCAAACCTAGGGTCTTATTTTGTCTTTTTGTCACTTCTAGTTTATTGAAAGTACTTTTATATTATATTTAGATATTTTTGTAAATATTTTGTTGAATAAAAAAAGAAACGTTTTCATTTTTTTATAGGAGAAAGAAAGTCGAAAATGTCAACGCCGAAGTTATTCTCAATGAGTAAGTATCGACACATTATCTAGGCTATTATAAAGAATAAAACAAAGTAAGAAACATTTTGTTTCAAGACCGCGGTTTATTGATATGGGCAGTAATGTGCATGACAAAATATCTGATTGATCTGAAAATTCAGATGTTGCTTATTGTCATACATAACTAAGTAAGAGAATAGGTATGTACCTAACTATGAATGTTAGTTGCCTAATCTTTTATTTGTAGCTCAACAATTTTACGAAATGAATACAAAAAATTGGCCAAGTGCGAGTCAGACTCGCCCATAAAGGGTTCCGTAGTAACTATAATAATATATGTGTATAATTAGAAATAAAGGAAATAATATGTATATTTATTTGACGAATAAAAAAACTTAAAAATTTCTTAAAACTAGCTTATTTACATTTTTACAACTACGCTAAATAACTTTGTTTTTCATAGTGTTTGTATGAATTACAAAGTTATATTTGCGGTTTTAGAAAATATGTTGTATCTCAAAAACTGCTGAATCGATTTCGTTCAAACCAATTTTGGTTGAAAGTTTACATTAAGATCTACAGACATATTTTTTTTTTAAATTTTTCACTCCATTATTATAGAAGTTAGAGGGGGGGACACACATTTTACCATTTTGGAAGCTTATATCTTTTAAACGATTGTTTTTATGAAAAAGCGGTCTTAGAAACCCTCATATCATTTTTAAAGACCTGTCCATAGATACCACACACACATAGGTTTCATGAAAAAAAATATTTTCATTTCTAGTTCCATGTATGGGGGACCCCCTTTATTTTAAATATTTTTTATTTTTTTTACTTAAAATCGAAAAGCGGTTTACAGAATACATCTACCTACTAAGTTTCACATGTATAGTCTTAATAGTTTCGGAATAAAATGGCTGTGACATACGGACGGACGGACAGACGGACAGACAGACAGACAGACAGACGGACGGACAGACATATCGAAACTATAAGGGTTCCGTTTTTTGCCATTCAGCTACGGAACCCTAAAAAATGAAATCTAAAATGTACCAACTTCTGAACCACAGAACTAGAAAATTTAGAATTGACATTTTCACGCAGTTTTAAAATTGACATGGTCACTAAATCTGTCTTAAAACGGGATATTTACTACTATATTTTGGCACAAGTAATATACAGGGTGGCAGGGACATCGACGCACAAACGCTTACCAGGGATTCGGTACATGATTCTGGACCCCCTGCGTTGGAATTTCTCGTCGTTTTTTTTTTAATTTTTCAGGATTTTTCAGTATTTTTTTACTGAAAACTGTATAAAATCATTGTTAATTAAAATATAAAATTCACTTGTTTCACTTGAAACAGCAATGTAAATAAAATTCGAAAGAGCTACCTGATCAGCTGTTTTGCTAGGGTTAATTTGCGAGATTATTATTATATTATTATTTGTGGAATATTAACTAATCAGGTAGCCTTTTCGAGTTTGGTTTACATTACTGTTTGAAATAAGTGAATTTACTGTTTTGTTATTGCGTCGGATTTTTCGTAATTTTGTGAAATTAAGAAAAAGCCGACGAAAACTATCAACGCAGGGGGGTCCAGAATCATGTACTGAATCCATGGTAAGCGGTTGCGCGTAGATGTCCCTGCCAGACATGACGAAACTATAAACAACAAATACAGGGTGTATTTGTTGTTTATAGTTTCGTCATGTCTGTCTGTCTGTCTGTCTGTTTCTGTCTGTCCGTCCGTCCGTCCGTCCGTCTTCCCATAAACCGCTTTCCGACTTTGAGAAAAAAATAATTAAAATACATGGAACCTCCCCATACATGGAAGGTTCCCCATATATGGAACTAAAAACTGAAAATATTTCTTTACATGAAACCTATGCGTGTGTGATATCTATAGACAGGTCTTTAAAAAATGAGATTGAAGTTTCTAAAACCACTTTTTCATAAAGTAAATCGTTTCCAAAGTGGTAAAATGTGTCTCTCCCTCCCCCCCTCTAACTTCTATAATAATGGAGTGAAAAATCTAAAAAAATATATGTCTGTAGATATACACTTTCAACCAAAATCGGTTTGAACGAGATCGGGTTAGCAGTTTTTGTATTACAGCATATTTTCTAAAACCGCAAACATAACTTTGTGATTCATACAAACACTATGAAAAACAAAGTTATTTGGCGTAGTTGTAAAAGTGTAAATAAGCTAGTTTTAAGAAATTTGTAAGGTCTTTTTTTGTCAAATTAATATACATGTTATATTATATTATTATAGTTACTACGGAACCCTTCATGGGTGAGTCTGACTTGCACTTGGCCAATTTTTTTCAGTTGTTTCACAATCGAAACTCGAAACAAATAACAAACATGGTAAATAATGTCCCGCTTTAATTTGTAATGAATTTCATTACCACAAACTTTTTGTATTTTTAGATTGGAAACTGTGGCATCACAGAATGATCACGGTCGTGAAGTTATTGATAAAAGTACATATTCATCTGAACAAGTATTAGAAGAAACCTTTAATACACAGGTAATATTCAAAACTTCAACCGCACGTTACAGTAACATAATTTTGCGAGTTGTGTAGAATTAGTTTTATAAATAAAAATGGTATAATTCAATTTTAGGTGGCTAGTGCTACTGAAGAAAGTCATTGTGATGTCCAACCTGAAAACCAAGAAACTGATGGGTTAAATTATAGTGCAGAAGTTCGAGAATTAAATCGTTAAAGAATTCCGTGAAAACATACTTATTTAAAATTATTTTAAGTTAAAACAATGTTTTATGGTATAAAAAAAAATTATTCATTTATTTTTACAGACGGAAAACTATACTCCTAAAAAGAACATACAAATTGGACGCAGGATTATTAATGTTTCCTATTTTTTTTTAAAGCTGTGTGAGATCTCAAATCACGGACCATTAGACTGCGGGCTATCTTCTCTTGAGTTAGTTGGTGAAAAGCTTCACGGCTTATCTTCCAAATTTACTTTTTTATGTAAAATGTGTAAACAACAATTTGTTATCATTAACGACAATGATAATTGTTTATCAATAAATACATGTGCTGTAGCTGGTGCAATTTCTATTGGTTGTGGTCATTCTCAGCTACAAGAATTTTCATCAGCCATGAATTTGCCAATGATTTCCCAAAAAACATACCAAAAGAACCACAAATTACTGTCGGAAAACTGGCAGCAACTGGCACAACAGTCCATGGATCAAGCAGCTGAGGAAGAGAAAATTATGGCTATAGCAGAAGGCAGGGTCACAAAGAATGGTACGCCTATCATAGATGTGATAGCAGATGGTGTGTACGGTAAAAGGTCGTACAAAAAAATTATTCAGCTTTATCCGGCGCTGCTGCAATCATAGGTAGAAAAACAGGCAAACTTTTATATTTGGGAGTCCGAAATAAATATTGCTACCATTGTGATCGTGCCGAAAAGAAAAAAACAACAGTGCCTGAACATTATATGTTTGAAAAACTATTCCGGTCCGTCCACAGGAATGGAGAGCGAAATTATAGTGGAAGGTTTTAAGCAGTCATTAGCTACCCACGGTTTGATTTACGGACGACTAATATCTGATGGTGACTCAAGTACTTATTTCAAAATTTTGCAGGCAAGACCTTACCTTGATATTACCGTCGAAAAAGTAGAATGCAGAAATCATTTACTGAGGAATTTTTGTAACAAAATGATGACATTGCAAACTGAAACCAAATATTTAAAAAGTCACAGAAAATTATTGACCATATCGCGAGTTTTGAGCATGAGATCCTGCATAACCAAAGCAATACAAAAAAATAAAAATGATCCCTGCCCAGAAGAGCAAAAATTATTTGAGGACATTTTACAAGCACATCATCACGCTTTTGGAAACCACCTTGAATGCAAAACACATTTCTGCAAAAAAACGGGAGATTTGAAGCAAAATGATGTTCCAAGTGACTTTCAGCTAAGTTCTCTGTGGCAGAGAATTAGTATAATGATACAAATTATTGCTGGCCATGCTCGAAGTTTACTTCATGACGTGGACAGTAACGTTGTAGAACGCTATCATAGCATCATAGCAAAATATGTAGGAGGAAAAAGAGTTAATTTTTCCCTCAAAAACTCATATCAGACGCGATGCATTGCGTCAGCAGTGTCGTTCAATGAAGAACATGCACTTTCGAAGCTTTATAAAAAAAAAATACCAATAAGAGCCTAAGAGGCAAACTGAAACTGTGGGAAGAAAGAAAGAAGAAACAAAAACTCCTTAGTAAAAGATATATAAAAAGAAAAAGAAGGCTTGTTTTCAGTAAAAAACAAGACGATAAGGATTATGGCCAATCCTGTGAAAAGCCCGATATGCCGGTAGAAATACTGGATAAACTGAAAAACGAGTTTATGAAAAAAATTAAAAAGTCTGATTTGGAACGAGCAACAATTGAAAGAAAAACTGTTTTACAAAGTGATAGTGGAGTATGGCTAGAGATGTGAAGATCGTTATTGACTGCATCCAATTTCGGCAGAGTTATAAAAAGGCGTATTAATACACCATGTGCTAATTTAGTCAAAGATATTCTTTATCGGAACAAAATTGACCACGTGGAATCTATTAGACATGGCCAATTGAATGAAAAAATCGCACTTGCACAATTGGCTGTACAAGAGCGCAAAATGATTAGACCCTGTGGTTTATTTATAGACCAAGAACTATGTTTCTTGGGTGCAACGCCTGATGGATTAATTGGAGTAAATACTGTTGTAGAAGTAAAGTGTCTTTTGACAGTCCACAAAATGGGCCTAGCAGCAGCAATTGAAAATAAAAAAGTAAACTTCTAGCAAAAAACAAAAACTAGTGAACTAGCCATCAACAAAAAACATGCTTGGTATTACCGAGTTCAAGGACAGCTACACGTAACCCAAAATAAAAATTGTTTGTTTGCCGTATGGGAGAATGAAAAAGAAAAGCTGAAGACGGAAATCATTCAAAGAGATGATACATTTTGGGAAAGAGAAATGAAAGAAAAATTGAAAAAGTTCTATTTAGACTGTATTTTACCTGAGATACTTGATCCCCGAATTTCAAGAAATATGAAAATTCGTGAACCATACGTAAAAAATAGAGATGAAAATACAGATAGAGATAAAAGTGACAAAAAAGACAAAAGCGAAATGGAATGAAAGCAAACTGTTCCGGTGCAGCAGTTTGTTTTTTCTCTGCACGAGCACATACAAGGCAGTATTTGTTTTGGATGCCTAAAAACAAAACTTGTTGTAGTAGAAAACTAAATTTTGAAGATTTGTGACTTGAGTAATTTTTTTACAAAATTTTTGTATTAACATTGCGCTCCGTATGCGTAAATACGTCAAAAAATCACAAAATAAAATTATAATAATTAGCTTGTTTAATTTTTATGTATCCTTCCTGTTCGTTCACCTGTCCATCCATCCACCCAGTCCGTATCCCACCCTTTTATTCGTCTCTCCTCGCATCCGTAGGTATGTTCACTTCACACGCTGTATTCTTATAAACCGTATATTGCGAAAATAAAAATGACGAAAATAAACTGCTATTTTATACAAAAAGTTTATTCACTTGGAAAAAAATAATTGAAACAGCTGTTTTTATTGCGATTTCAGAGCTGGTGCCATAGTAAAACTTGTTCATAATTATGAGTACAATAACCTCCTTTGGTATTACTTAAACTCTTTTGTAACACCCTGTATATTATTTTTCTTCAGAATCCACCATCAAACTTTTTGGATGTTTTTTTTTTTCATTATATTATTCTTGATTCTGAAATAAAATATCTATAGGAATAAAAATTATTGATTTTAACCGACTTCAAAAAAAAAGGAGGAGGTTCTCAATTCGTCTTGAACTTTTTTTTTATGTATGTTACCTCATAACTCGGAGACGGCTGGACCGGTTTGAAAAATTCTTTTTGCGTTTGAAAGGGTATACGTTCTACTTGGTCCCATTGTTACGAAATCATGATCTGATGTTGGGATCCTGGAGAAATCGAGGGAACTCTTCAAATATTATAGGTACACCTATAGCGTTTTGGGTATTTCTTATAGTACCTTGAGCAGTTGCTTTTGAAAATTACCATTTGGGGAAGTTGAACTGATGATGAAGACCACAGATGGCCACTGAAACTACTCAATAATAAGTATTTCGTGGATTGCGATTCGATTACTTGAATACGGATGTTAAGCACTTTATACTCATCACAATGAATATGGTGATGTAGAGCTGATGGTGATGTACCAGGTGAACTCCTCAAAAATTAACAGCTCTGCACCAGGAAAAGCAATATTTTGTAAAAGGTGATAAGTAGTTGACATTTTGGCTTTTGTAACTATGTACATAAATTACAAACAGTCCCACTAAAAAGCGTGAAAAAAAAATTTTAGCAAAAAAATAGTACCGACTTCCATATAAAAACACTACAAAGGCAAAAATAACTTTAATTTCGGAAGGCGGTGTCAAAAATATAAAAGAAACTACAAAACAAATGACACCGACTACCGAAATTAAAGTTATTTTTGCCTTTGTAGTGTTTTATATGGAAGTCGGTTCTATTTTTTTGCTAAAAATTTTTTTGATAACCTAATGAATTAAATAAAAAATAAGAGAACAAAACTATGCACATATTTTAAAATAATAACAACACGAAAATATGTAAATATCTATAAATACATAATATTTAATAAATAAGACAACAAAAAGCTATACCGCGAATGAGATTCGATCTTGGTGATCGCCGCACATACTGGTATTTGAACGATCTACGCGGCCAAAATTATTTTGATGCTTATTTGGTATCTAAATAACGCAAATAAGAAAAACATACATATATTTTTACAAAAAAACAATATATTCACAATCTTAAGGTAGGTTACACGAATTACAGGAAAAAAATAAAAATTATCTTTTTGTAATACTTTCTTCATCGCTCTCTGATGAAATGAAATGAAATGAAATAAGAATTAAAAAAAGCGGGTTAAAAATATCTTGGTTGCAACTTTCTCTGGAAAATTTCCTCGCAAAATCATCTAAAATGTTTGTTACGAGCCTCAGCTGCTTCCTCGGAAAGCTGACCGATTGGTAATAACGCCTTTTCTATTATAACTGCGCCATGGACTAAAATCTTGTGCATTGTTGGCGTCATAGGATGAAGAGTTTTTTTTTTCATAGGATGAAGAATTTCTTCTTGGCCTTTTGTAACACACTGTAGCACGGAAAAAACTTCTTCTTGGTCTTTCTTATAATTTCGTATTGTCCTTGTGCCAAATCTGCATCTACAAACATTTGCAACGCTTGCATTGGTGTCAAAGAGGGTTGCTCTTTACTTGATTTCCTAAGACAAAATGCCTTCTTATATTTAGTTGCTCGTGTCGGAGTACTGGTGATATCTTTAAAGACAATTGATGCATCTGTTTTACCAGATTTTCCCAGCTCCACTTGCGCAGCGTGTATTATGATCCCCTATTCGAAACCAGAACGAAGTTCCTCAGTCTTGTTTTGCTCCTCTCACTTGCCTTTTCGAACAATTTGGGTGGTCGACCTGGTCTATTTTGTGAGGTCTCAACAACAGGGATTTCAAACGTATCTTCCAGCCATGACCGGTTGTATTTCAGAAATTTGTCTTCTTTATAATGAGCTTTGGTCCACCTTTGTTTGAGTTCTGATTTGAAATGGCCAAAACTACGTTTCAAATTAACAATTTGGTGTTAATTGTAATCTTCACTTGACAAAAGTTGATCTTTTAGATTATTTAATTTTGCATCTAAATTAGGCAAATTTTCTTTCTTCATGCGGTCAAACAAGTATTTTCGGGTCATAATTCTTACTTCTGACGCACCCTGTGCACCTAAAACAAACGTACACTATGTAAAAAAGTCGCTAACAAAAATTGCATTTTATACATTTTATTGCTAAATATCTTTAATCCCCCAAAAGTGAATCTATCCGGACGTTTCCGGAGATCTTTTTGATAATATTTATAAGAAAAATGTTCAAATAATAACCTGTAATTATCACCATAGCCCGATATATCCCGATACACAAACAAAAACATTAGCAAAGCAAAAATATTAAACGAAATCACGGTATGAAAATGACTTCATATATTATAAAAAAACCATGTTGTTTATTAGTTGATCATAACTTTATTATTGTAGTTTGTAAGTCTCTTACCTGCTCTATCAGAATCCATCACTTTCAATTCATAGATCAACTTGGAAAATATAAAAATTTACTTTTGAAGTTTAAGTTAAGAAAAGCGCCGAGAACATATACGTACACGTAAGTGAAATGGTCTAATTCCGACAGACACTACGCGCGCTGGGTGTGCGATAGCAGGTAAATCGAAGATGGATATTGTTCCCTGGTTCGTCCTCTGTTCGTGGAACTCATTTTTTTTCATGTTTTTGTTATTTGGATATTGGGACTTTTGGCCGCGTAGATCGTGCAAATACCTGTATGTGCGCCGCGGAAACGCGCTGCGAAACCCGAACGGTGACACACTGGACCGCTCGAGCTCTGTAAACCAGTCGCGAAATTACGATGTTAAATGTAATGAAAAACACGCATCGACGAAATTCGCGCGGTGCACCCCGCAGTAGGCGGGACTACTCGTGTCCCACTTCATCTGCTTCACCCCCTCAAATGAGGGGGTGCGCGGGGCATTCTCTGTGATGTGTCTGTGAGTGCGCCCGATTGAGCAAGGTCAACGGGATTATAATGCGTCTTAATATATAGGTATATAGTCATTTAGGTATCGTATATTGCTTGGCACCGATTCCAAAAAAATATTAAATTTTATTATAGGTTAATCGTAGGTTAGGTTTATTAATATATGAAGGTAATTTTTTAGCGCTTCTAGGATTTCTTGAAGTCGGTTTTTTTACATTATTTATATTTAATTAAATATTACACCCTGGATTACTCGCGTATTTGTTTTCTCCTGCTGTGTTAAAGCCATCCTAAGATCGCCCATTATAACACCGTTTGTAGCTGTTTATCTATCTTTAAGGTGCGAATCTAAACTACTCTTGATGAAGAGGAAGGGAGTGTCAGATTTCTACTGATTAAAAACCCACCCTGTTTCTTGAGCTGCCCTTAAATTCCGGGGTTGCGGTATCTCTGCCCCGGACATTCCCGCAACCCCGGTGACGTCATCACCTTACGTCATAAAAATAAACTGTCCGGAATTAAATCATGTCTGGACAGCTCCGCTCAAATTTGCGTGGTTATTTCCTCAAAAGAACACCACAGACATGAACCTACATGCTTCTCATATACAAATACAAATTGTATGGACTTTAAAAGAGACTGACCTCTGAGTTTGTTTCGGTGTTTCTTCTCAGAGTAGTCAGGAAATACCGGCCTCATCTAGCTAAACTAAACTTAACACGCAAAAGCACATGACGTGTAAAGTGTTATTTATAACCAATTTACAAAATAAATATTTCATTTAATGTCAGGTGCAAAAAAGTTAAATTTAAATCTAGTATATTTGAAATAGGAGTAAAAGTTTGTATTAAACTACCAAATTCTGCTAAAAGTATTCCAGATCTTAAAATTTTTAAACTTGTTACGCTCAAAGAATTCCTGATAGGTAAAACATAATAAGCAAAAAACGATTTTTTTAAATGACAAAAACTTGGTATAAGTCGTTGTTTTTAATTAATGATGAATAAATATTCAATGTATATTGATTATTACTTTTCCTATTTCTATTTCGACTCATAATTTAATAATATGTTTTAACGGATAATTTGACTACTTACTGTGTAAGAAAGACTGAATCAAACAAGTCTATTTTTGTGATATGAATTTTTAATGACATGGAAATTGTACAGTTTATAGGTATGTTACATTGATACTAAGACGATAATAATTTATGAGATCAATTTTTGACATGTAACAATCAATAAATGAATTTAAATTGTAACCTCCTCTTTATTATGACTCCTCCCGCCGCGCCGTGGGAGGAGCGGGAGGGAGTGTCAGACTTCTACTGACTAAAAACCCACCCTGCTCTTTCAGTTTCCCTTGCCTTCCGGGGCCGCGGTATCTCCTTAGAACATTCCCGCAACCCCGTAAACCTTACCCACTAATATCTATACATATAATAAAACAGTACTTAAAAAAGTGTCTGTACATTAAAATTGTATAAAAAATAATAATAATTGAGGTGGGTTCAGAAACGGTAACACGGCCAAAAAAAAAGTCTATCTTCTCTGCGGACCTACAGGATGGATTTTAATGAAATTTGGTAAGTAGATAGTTGACATCCTGAAATAAAACTTTTTTATCTCAGAATTCCCACGGGATCGGGATTTATGTGGGAAATCCACCCACGTGAACGAAGTGGCGGACAGCAGTCAGTGAGTAATAAGTTTTTAAAATTATTTGCATGTCATAAATACATTTCCTTCCTTCCTTTCTTCTTGCACTGTGTCATTGTCGCACATAGCATTATGCTGAGCGAATACTGTTTTACGTGTATGTGCCTCACATGTTCTCTCTAGTTTAAATTGATGAGGTATTCCTCGAAGCGCTACCATTTTGAAGCGCACCTAATGAAGCGCTCCTTTTTTATTCCTCGGAGCGCTCCTTTTAGTAGCGCTCCCGATACCATGTTATCGGAAAAGGAGCGCTCCGATCAATAAAAAAGGAGCGCTTCATTAGGTGCGCTTCAAAACGGTAGCGCTTCGAGGAATACCTCAAATTGATTGCTTTTGTGTCTAGTTTGATGGTGGTCAAACGCGAACCTATAATCAATAAAAAAAAAATTGTATTTCTTTTCTCATGGTTCTATTCCTCATGCCTCGTTGGTCTAGCAAGAATGCGCGACTGCTAAGCAAAGAGGTCTCGGGTTCAATTCCCGGGTCGGGCAAAAAGCGCTACTGGGGTTTTCAATTATAATTTGTAACGGTTAGTGCTCAGCCGGTAAATGAAACTTGGTAGAATCTTACAAAATTATAATCATTAAAAAAATTATATACATATAATTTTTGAATCACCCAGTAGAGGACTGGCGTGAGTTCTCGACATCGAGCGCGTGTTGAATTCTAGACCGCCTAAAGAAAACCACTGTCCTGTAGTTCCCAGAACGTAGGCGACTGGTGGCAGCCAGGTAGGTAGGTCGGTCTTCGTTTCCGAAGTTAGTGCGTAGCACGCAGTGTTGTCCAGCCACAGCCCTTGCGGCGACAGCTAAGTAGGTATTGGTTGTCCGGTACGGAAGAACCCCGTTCGGGGTTACACTGAATTTAATATTTGTACAACTTGAAGTAAAATAGATAGGTAATTGTTGAAATAAATTATCTTCTTTAAAGTAAGCAATGATAGTGGTTGGCAGAGGTCCAATTAAATATTATGTAGACGTGATCACTCTGCCGCTGTGTAGTGTGAAGTGCTCCCCGCCAGCGGTCCTATTCCCCGAGCCGTTGAGAATCCGTGAACGTTAAGCGTGCGGTAGGGAGAGGGAAATCACTCAGCCCAAACCAGTTCCGTGCGCGAGCGATTCTACGATTGCTAGTTAAAAGTAGGTACCTTCATCAGCTGCGAGCGTAATTAGCTATTTTCTCTGTTTGCAACTACGATTCAAATGTGTTAGCGATCACGTACAACGTTACAATTTTTTTCTGTAGTAGCCCAGAGTTTGGAAGTTGGCGATGTGACATATCCGTGCCTTGAAAAGCGCGTTATGCTTATGTTCCTGCGCCTGATCTCTCTCTGGTCGTGTCGGATTGCCATCTGACTATGAGAGTAAAGAAACTGAGAGTGGCCCTATAGGACCCCGTCACTATTGCTGACAGTTCTTTGAGGCGCGCGTGGAACACAACTCACCGCCGCGCGCCGACCCGGGCCTGGTCCTTACCGGACGGTGAGCTACCCCTGCTCGCCGTCCGCAAGCCCGCGCCTACGGTGGCCGGAGATCTGCACGCGATCCCCGACGCCCGGGGGATCTCCCGCGGTGGCTGGGGCGTGAAGAAAAGAGATGCCTCTCCCTCACTCGTTCGGCCTGCACCCCTTACCTGCGAACATAATTGTGCACTATAATATCCGTTTGGCCGAAATCGAGTGAAAGAAAGTAAGTATATTATTGGTCTCATGAACCAAAAATACACTTTCTTTCACTCATTTTTTCTATGAGCTTAAATAATTTCATATGACGACAAATGAAATAACTACATATGACTCACTTTATTTCAATCAAAGAGACACTACTCATTTTTTCTGATCAATGGCCTAAAAGTGGACTCTATTTTACTCAAAACACAATGGGAACAGAATTCACTCAGTGTTCCATGGTATCGAAATTTTACAATAAATTCGATTAACAGGAATTCACTTTGGTTGCGCACAAAGCCTCTAGAGATGCATTGAAATGAATCTCTTGAATGGCAGAGAACACAATCAGCATAATTATTTTGGTATTGGTCAGGAAAAGTATAGGCAAGAATTTACATATGCATTATTTTTAGGGTTCCGTATCCGAATGGCCATGTAGGGCCCATTCAATGTTGCTGAATACTTTTTGAGGCGCGCGTGGTGGAACACGACGCGACGCTCCGTCGACCCGATCTTGGTACTTATCAAGCAGTGAGCTACCCCTGCTCGCCGCCCGCAAGCCAAAGGCATGAAACCCGTTTTACTATCTGTGTTGCATAGTATAAATAAATTTATAAACGAAATGTCAATGACATGATAACGGTTGACAGTAATATACACTTCTCATCAGAAAAATCGAAACACTTCTGTTTTTATGGTTTCTGTCCTAATTTAACACAAAAGAGATTTCATTCTATGAAAAAATCACATGATTCTATAGCTGACAGTTTGGCCATTACAGTGATAAGCGAAAATTCAAAATTTAAATTTCATTTGTTTATTTCCTATAAATGATTCACTGTTTTGAGATAAATGTGTGTTTAGAGTTGGAGTACATTTCACCTTTGTAAACTAATAATTAGCGCTTATTTTAAAACTTTTTGTTTTTATTTGTTTACTGTGACTTTGAGACGTCTGAAAAAGATTTTGTTTTTAAACATATGGATACTTCGCCCGCAGAAGCCGCGCAAGTGGTGGCATTGCTGAATTCTGGACGTAGTCAGCGTGTTGTGGCTGAAAGATTGCATCTAAGCATGTTGTCTGTTCATAAAGTCTACACGCTATCGGGAGACTGGTTTGTTCACGCACCGTTCAGGAATTGGGTCACTTCTGAGCGAGATGATCGATTTATTATAGTAACTTGTTTACGAAATCGACGCCTTTTTGCTTTTCAACTGCAGTAGCAGCTTCATGTTGTACGTAGGGTGGATGTAAGTGACTCTACAATTAGAAGAAGGTTGAAGAAACGTGGACTGGTACCGCAAAAGCCAGCAAATGGGCCGAAATTAACTGCAGACCATCGAAGAGCTTAACTTTACACCTCCAGTGGAACAAAGTCTTTTTTTCTGATGAGTATAAAATTATGCTGTATGATAACGACGGAAGGAATAAGGTCTACAGAAGAGATGGAGAACGCTTTGCACAATGCTGCATTGAAGAAAAGGTCAGCTATGGTGGCGGTTCGTGGACGGTTTGGGGAGGAATCAGGGCCGACAGTAAGACAGAGCTTGTCTTTGTCTCTGGGCTACGTCTGCCTGCACTAAACAGTCATCGGTACATGGAATAGTGTCTTGAGCCTCACGTGATGCCATATGCACATTTTAGTGGCAACGGTTTCATATTCATGCACGACAATACTGGGTCTCATACCACGAGCGTCATACGAGATTATGTTACCGAAGTCAGTATCTTCATTATGGAATGGCCAGCAAGAAGCCCGGACATGAATCATCTATGGGATTAATTAATGAGACGAATTTAGCCAGCTGCAAAATGCAATCCAAGAGGAATGGAATAGAATGCCACATTTGATCATGACTCTCATCCGATTGATGAAAAACCGTATGGAAGCTGTAATAAGAGCTCGGGGAGGGAATACAAGTTATTAAATAAACGTTTCTTAGCTTTTTTTTTCATTTACGTGTGTTGTTTTATCAATTTCCTTCATAATCCATACAGGGTAAAATGACTTGTTAAACAAAATACGAAACCTATGAAAATGTAATTTGAATTTAAAACCTTAACGAACATTAGACTACTAAACGACATTTGACATAACAAAACATAAACTTGCAAGGTGTTTCGATTTTTCTGATGAGAAGTGTATTATAATTACTGTTATACAAAAATAGATCACAGCGGGTGAACTAACAATGTATTTCCAAGCACATGTCATTTTAAAACAGTTATTTTCTTCAGTCACGGATTCCATAACACCAAACGTGACCCAATTGTTTTGGGCCAGCTTCTTCGATAGATGTTTCTTTTATTTTCTAAAAAGGAGAACTAGCTTCAGATAACTAGTAATTTTGTTAACCCCTCCAACTAAGTTAAACATGCTTGTGTCTGGAGTGGGTTCACGGCAATAGTGTAATGGGTGGGGTTTGAACCCTCGACTTTTCGATCACAAGGCAATTTTTTTATTTCCTTAATTTAAGTGAGTTACTTTTTTGGAATCCTTTCACGAGCCCTTTATTTTGAAAACGACGAGTCAAACGTCAATAGTCTAATGGCTAAGGTATCGGACTAGTGATCTAGAGGTCGCGGGTTCTAACCCCACCCATTACACGATTGCCGTGAACCAACTCCAGACACAAGTATAGTTGTCGTCAAATAACTTGGCAAGAGTCGATCAATGCGCAGAAGTCGATTTTTAGGTGTCAGCGGTTGTCAGCGGGAAGATGGGTATGACGTAGCGCCGCTCCGAGCGCGCGATTGGTGTGTCAGTAGTTCTCGTTCAATTTACTCCCGAATACACTTGCGTACACGAAAGTTGTACCCTTTATTTTTGTTACGAGTTGTTGTTTTAAATTTAGGTTTCGTTACGTTGATTACAATGCCAGGACCAAATACCGTTTTACGCAGACTATTAAAACATCAGAAAGAATAGTTAGACTCAGTTAAGGAAGGTTGAAATTCCGAATTCGTCACTGTCTTTAGGACACCGGGAAAAAAGAAGAATAAAAGGGGTAGCAGTTTTATTAACTAATTAATTAATTTAATTTAATAAATTAATTTACGAGAACATATATTTAATATTATATTAAAGTTGTGGAATATTATATTATTTTTACATACATAATGTTTTTTTTAATACATTTTTTTTCACTTTTAAATGTATTTATGTATTACATCTATTTTATTTATAATACCGAACTAGCGAATGAATTCCTCTTCTTTCTTTAACATTCTTCTGAACAGACATGAATAGACATAACAGAAATAAATAATGGCAATAACCATAGAATATTGGCAGTAATAGTGACCACTTTTTTCTTCCACTAAGTGCACGATGCGCGAACTTACCCGCACTACGCCAAAACCGTGCAAACTTACGTGACGAGGACTATATATTTAGCTTAGTTGTAGCGGTTAAAAATATTGCTAGCAATGTGAATTCTACCCAAATTGCTAGTTAAAAAATATCTCAATACTTTTGAAAAACATTATCTATTATTAAACAACATTATCTATCATTATTATCTATTTTGGGAGGCACCGCTGACTCATGCACTCCTCACTTTCAACCTCATCACTTATTCTGTTGTTCTCTAAGTAAATTCACTAATAATGCATTGTTTCACTTACAAAGTTAACTTACCATCACCATTCATACCTAAAGTGAACATACGTTCCGTTTTAAACGGGACTGTCCCTTTTATCGGTCACCTGTCATGTTGTGCCCAAATAAAAAACTGGGACGCAAAATAGTCCCGTTTCCTGAAAAAGCGGTGGTAACTGGTGTATATAATAGCCTAGTGCTGGGTAGGACACGACTTGAAAAAGAGTTTGTAAGAGCCTCTTTTTAGGGTTCCGTAGCCGAATGGCAAAAAAACGGAACCCTTACAGTTTCGTCATGTCTGTCCGTCTGTCCGTCCGTCCGTCCGTATGTCACAGCCATTTTATTCCGAAAATATTAAGACTATACATATGAAACTTGGTAGGTCGATGTATTCTATGAACCGCTTTCCGATATTAAGAAAAAAATTATTTAAAAGAAAGGGAACCCCATAACCTAACCCCAAACATGGAACTAAAACTGATTTTTTTTTTTCATGAAACCTATGCGTGTATGGTATCTATAGACAGGTTTTTAAAAATGACATTGGGATTTCTAAAACCACTTTTTCATAAAGTAAATCGTTTAAAAGATATACGCTTCCAAAGTGGCAAAATGTGTGAAAAAATCTAAAAAAATATTTATCTGTAGATTTTAATATAAACTTTCAACCAAAATTGGTTTGGACGTGATCGGGTCAGCAGTTTTTTATAATACATCATATTTTCTAAAACCGCAAATATAACTTTGTAATTCATACAAACACTATGAAAAACAAAGTTATTTCGTGTAGTTGTAAAAAATGTAAATAAGCTAGTTTTAAGAAAGTAAGTTTTTTTTTGTCAAATATATATACATATTATATTATTTATTTATATTATATTATTATTATAGTTATTACGGAACCCTTCATGGGCGAGTCTGACTCGCACTTGGCCACTTTTTTGTACTGGGCCCGTACAATGTCCCATTTCAAATGAGGCGAGGCGTACTGAAGCTCGGCGATACATTTGAAGTACGAATATGATATTTGATGTTATTGTGTTAGTATTGTTATATATTACGCTCTGTTTGTTTTTGATGACATCACATATTAATGTATTGCATCGTAAAAGAACAAGGATCGATTAGCCTGATAAAATAAAGAGTTTTTGTAGGTAAATAAAAAAAATAAACAAATCATGTATAAAAATAATAAATCACTCCAAAATAACAACACAAACTAGCTAAACAAGCATAATAAATAGTTAATAAAAGTCATTCATTAAACAGAATAATTCGCAACTGCATAAACAATTAAAAACACACAAACTGTCTTGTGGACGTCACCGCGCACTCCCGTACTTCTGTTTAGCTCCGTGTTAAAATTCTAAAAACCGTGTCTAAAGTGCGTAAAACAGTGAAAAAACAGTACAGTTATAATCCATACTGAAGCAGTGACAATTTGTGCGCAAAACAATAGTGGAATAACTACAGTGAACCTCAATGTGATCTGTTTTTGGTAGCAAAACGAACATAGAAATCGTTAAAAGTGTACAATACTGGACTTTGACCTCATTACCGAGACAAAGAAATCAACAGAATACCACGAATCACCTGCATGACTGCCTGTCTACAGTTGGCTTATTTGAAACGTTAACTTAGAGAGCCCGTGGCGTAGTGGCATAACGCTCTTGTACAGAATACGCAAAATTGTACTCCGAGTTCGAATCGCATATAAGCACGAATATTTTTTTGGATTTTTGCTTTTTGTTATTGTTTTGTGAATTTATTTTTGAGATCTCGTCTATTTTTAATCAATATTTAAATATTTAAATTATTGCTAATATTAATAGCTGTTTCTAGCAAAATGCGAAGAACCCCAACCAAACCAATTTTGACTCATGGTCAATCACTTTCTGAATCAGACTTAATGTCGGCAATAGATGGAAAAACAGCCTCTACCTCGGCCGAATTCAACGTCACTATGCGAAACGTCACTAAGTAAACGTATTCGCCTGGAAGACTCCCCCACAAACGATCTTTTGCCCCACCCAGAACTCAGCGGCTTCAAAACTGAGATATTGGAAATGCTGACAAAATGGAAAACCGAGCAAGAACAGTTTGTCACAGAAGAGTCATTAAAGAACATTATAAAACAGGAATTGGGAATGACTATAAAACGTTCAATAAAGGAGTTGGTGGCGGATCAGCTGTCTAGCATTAATGAGCGTTTGAACGGCTTTCATGACTCACTCCAGTTCATCAACGAGAAGTTCGAGGACTTTAAGGCACGTATTGAGGAAAGGGATTCCACCATAACAAGTCTGCAAGCCGACAATGAGCGATTGAAATCGAATGTTAACGAGTTTACAACACGGTTGGGAGTGATTGAGCAGCATTTGCGTGAATGCAATATCGAAATTAACGGTATACCTGAGAACAAAAACGAGAACTTGGCAAATACACTTATCAATTTATCTACAACCATCGGAAGTCCTTTGAATGACACAGATATTCTCCAGATCACTCGAATCGCGAAGCTCAACAAAGACAACGACCGGCCACGTTCTGTCATAGCAAAACTGCAGTCTCCCAGACAGCGTGACACCATTTTGGCAGCGGTTGCCAGCTACAATTAAAAGCATCCGGAAGATAAACTGAGTTCCCATCACTTGGGCATCGCTGGCAGTCGCGCCCCCGTGTTTGTATCGGAACATCTGAGCCCAGCAAATAAACAGCTTCATACAGCAACGAGGAAATTAGCCAAAGAAACTTCATATAAATTTGTGTGGATCCGTAACGGTAGAATCTTTGTTCGTAAGGACGTTAATCATGACTCCATTTTTATTCGTAACGTAGATACATTAAAAAGAATGAGAAATGAGTAAAACTCTTCTTCTTCTTCTCATTTTGAGATATTTTTGGTGTTTAAATTTAATAATGCTTAACATATATTATCAAAATGTGAGGGGTACTAGAACTAAAACGAATTGTATACACCACAATATATTGTTAAATAACTACGACCTAATTGCCTTCACAGAAACATGGTTAAATTCAAGTATATCTAGCAGCGAAATTGTTGATAACAGATACATAACTTACCGTAGAGATCGACTCTGTACTGTAACTTCCAAAAGAGATGGAGGTGGAGTGTTGCTTGCTGTTTCAAAGGATATTAAATCTACAAGAATGCAGAGCTGGGAGACAAGTTCTGAAGACTTGTGGATAACTGTAGAAATTAAAGCCCAACAAACTGTAAAAAAAATTGCTATAATATGTATAGTATACCTTCCGCCTCCTATCAAGAAGGAAAATCTAGCCTCATTCTTAGACAATGCAAATAATATAATTGCTAAGGTAGATGATGTCATAATTCTTGGTGATTTTAATTTGAGTTTTATTAATTGGACTCAAGTGAATGAAGGTTTCCAATACACACTTCCTGAAAACTACAGCAACTCTTTAGGTTATTCACTAACCGACTTTATTTCATTAAATTCTCTTTTTCAGTTCAATTATGTGACAAATATTGATAATCGCATATTAGATTTGGTAATAAGTAACTTGAATAACATTACGGTTACAACTTCTCTTGATCAACTAAGTAAGCTCGACCCTCTACACCCTAGTTTACTAATAAGTATATCTGACGCCATTCCCGAGATACTAAAAACCAACTATAAACTAGGTTATAACTTCTTTAAGGCCGATTATCCTAAAATTATCCCGAAACTGATAGAAGTAGACTGGATTAACATATTCTCTAAATGCCATGACGTGAATGAAATGATCTCTCATTTTTATAGTATTTTATCAAATATTATTGATACATCTGTACCGAAATATAATCGTCGAAAGCAAAAATATCCAGCTTGGTTTTCATTTAGGTTAATCAAATTGCTTCACTAGAAGGAAAAGATTAGGCAAAGATGTTGCAAATTTAAAAACCCTCGTGATATAATAGATTTCGAGATGATTCGTGGTCAATGTCATAAACTTGTAAGATCATGTTATCGTTCATATAAACAAAAAATTGAATCCGATATAATTGAAAATCCGAAGGCTTTTTGGAGTTTTATAAAGAACAAACGTAAGAAACAGTCAAAGTTTCCGTCCAGTATGCGGTTAGAAGGATCAGTTGCGGAAACTGGCCCAGAAATCTCCAACTTGTTTGCGCGGCAGTTCTCTTCAGTCTATAGCTCCAACCATTTAGGCGTAACTGAACCTGAACTAACCTCTATCGTGCAAAAAGTAATCAGTAATATACAGTTCACAGAAAGAGAAGTTTCTTATGAAGCTAAAGAAGTTGGACTCCTCGAAAGGTCCCGGCCCTGATTGCATCCCTCCCATTTTTATAAAACGATGTTGCAACGCGCTTGCATTTCCTTTATGCGTTATCTTTAATCGCTCATTGGCTGAAGGCGTATTTCCTGAAACATGGAAACAGGCAAAAATAGTTCCTATTTACAAAAAAGACGACCCTGCAGACGTAAAGAACTATCGTCCGATTTCAATACTGTCGTGTTTTCCAAAAATATTTGAATCGCTTATCTGTCCCATAATCACACATCACCTCGACTCAAACGTTTCACCTTGCCAACATGGTTTCAAAGCTGGTCGTTCAGTGGAAAGCAATCTGATTCAGTTTGTATCGGACATATCACAATCTCTTGACAAACGATTGGAGGTAGATGCTGTATACACAGACTTCAGCAGTGCTTTTGATAAAGTGAGTCACTCACACTTTTGTCAAAACTAGCAGCCAACGGCGTTCACGGATCACTTCTGAGATGGTTTGCATCTTACTTACAACAACGGTCACAGACTGTTGTTTTGAATGGTTACACATCACAGCCATATGTTTCTATCTCGGGAGTACCGCAAGGATCCCATCTAGCACCAATCTTCTTGTTCAAAACATTGTTCTTGTTGTTCATTAATGACATAGCAGATCAAATACAAAACTGTAAGTTTTTATTATTCGCTGAAGATTTAAAGATTTATAAGGCAATAACTTCGCCAAACGACTCGGTCGCGATACAATGTGACTTGGATCGAATACAAGATTGGTGCAATAAAAATGGCATGGCTCTAAACGTCAAGAAATGTTTCCACATTAAATTCACTAAAAAGAAACAAGCTAGTGTAACATCTTATAAAATCAATAGCGTAACATTAACTAAGGTTGATGAAGTTCGGGATCTCGGAGTGATCATGGATAAAAAATTAACATTCAAGCAACATGTGGACAGTTGCGTTAAAAAAGCTGCGCAATTGTTAGGGTTTCTTAAACGTAATACGCAAGAATTTAGGTCTATTGAAACTAAAATTATCCTATACAATGCCTTAGTACGTAGCAGGCTCGAATATGCTAGTGTTGCCTGGGACCCTTTTTACGCAATACATTCCCAGCGACTAGAGAGCATACAACGGGCTTTCACCAGACACCTTGCATTTATATCCCCTGGCTTATCTCATAGATGTCCCTATCAACAGCGTTTGAGTTTCCTTAAGATGACCCCCCTACGGCAAAGGAGAATTATGCATAGCCTTATGTTCATTCACAAACTAGTGAACGGTCGTATAGATTGTGGTGAACTGCTATCGCGCATTCTATTGAAGGTTCCGCCTAGGATTCCACGCTTTCCCATAACCACAATTCTTCAGCGCCCTACTACCTCTACAAACACAGGTCTAAACTCACCACTCGTTAAGATGTGTGACAACCTTAATTCATTTAATAAGTCCGTACCCGAAGCAGATGTATAGTAGTATATATAGTTTAAATAAAAAATCTTGGCCTCCCTCCACACCAATTAAACGTAGTCAAATTTCTCTGTACAGTTTATGAATGAGTTGCTCGTTTCCATTTCTTTCTTCGTATAAAATAAAACATATTCCATTATATTATTCAATTGTACACCTAGATTTAAGTTAGCGATTAAGCGGTAATCTGACGTCTTTGCTGTCAATGTTGTGTTTACCTGTAATTGGCATATATATTAGAATATTACCGTATGATTAAGTATATGTATGTGTATGTATGTGCTGTAGGTGAACATTAAGAAAATAAAAAAAAAACAATAATTTTACCAAAACTTTTGCACTGGTTACTGTTGAACAGCGTTAAAAAAAAAAAATTAAATCGGACACGTTTCAATTCACGCCTCATCGTAGTACATTTATTTAGCATTAAAGTGAATAAGATATATCATTGCGTGTCGAGTTGCGGTCTTGTTTATTCCATTGGTCCATTGAAGACTGTCGTACTAATGCCACGGTAATATTATATACAGTATTCCAACTTCATACAAACGGACGAAGCGCGAGCTATACCTGCCTCGATCTCGGTGTGCGCTCGGTTTGCAGACAGTCGCGACCAGCGACTGTGCCGCAGTGACGAACGGATGGTGTGTTGTTTTTTTTAACAATAACCGCGCGATTTTTTCACTAAAATAAGTACATATTTAATATGACGAGTAGGATATATTGTGCTATTTTTGGTTGCATGAATTCGTCAATAACGCATCCAGAAATAACTTTTTTTAGATTACCTGGAAACTCTGAAAGGTACCTAAGACTAAAATAATTTTACTTACTAGTAGGTATGTACATAATGTGTTTCTTTTTAATGGATAAGTATTTCCTTTTATCTCCCGAAAAAAAAAAGATGTCTGGATTAATAAATAAAGTGAATAGAGTAAAGGAAAGTGATTGATACGAGTGAAATAGGTAGTTATAGGCGGTTCATGAATCATGATACGGTAGGTACGCTTGTGTTAAAACCTCGGGGCATGTGTGTTTTGTTTTGTTAGTTTGTATAATTCAAAGTAAAGACGTGGTATTTTATTATTAATAACAGTTGTTTATTGTCCTGTGTGTATGAATAATACTAGAAAAAATATAAACATGTTTTTTTATTAATTAAATCTACCAATCAAAAAACAACACGCATTTTTATTGAACACTTCCTATTCAATTCACAAACTATTTTATTTGTTTATATAAAAAGTATATTTACAATCACAAAACTAAATGGAAACGCAAAGTAGGCAAATGTAATTAAAATGCTGGAGGCGGGCAGCCCTATCGCATGTTTACGTACCGCGCGGCTGTAGGCATTTATTTCTAAGATACGGCCGAGTTACATATCTATCCATACATCCATTCATCCCGAAATTCGCATTTATAATATTAGTATATATGCTATCGCATTACAATCTATTCTAGAAATCTGAATCCGTAAACTTTAGGTGTATGGATATAAATGTATGTTTCTTACTTAGATACACCGATAGATTGTAGTCTAGAATAACAAATAGGCTACTTTTTAAGCTGGAAAAATGTACAGTTTCTGTGAGATAGATTTAGAGAAAGATGGTCTGCGTTCCTTTGCGATCTATTTATACCCCGATCTGCGTTCTAGAACATTCTTGTACAATCGACTCACTGCCTATACTGCCAAGAATATTCCAAAAGCTATTCGAGATACTTAGTACTGCTACTCGCCGCCAGATGGCGTTCGTGTGTCATACGTTCTAAAAGTCGAAGTTTCTCGAAATTTTCAGTACTGCTACTCACCACCAGGTGGCGTTAGTGTATCGAACATTCTAGATGTCGGCCGAAGTTTCTCGACGTAGTTAGCTAAGCGACTGGCGTAACAGTAATTTAGGTAATAAATGTTATCTCAAAACTAACTTCACTGCAGTTAACAGTTTTTCAGTAAAGCTTCGACATGTCCGCTATCACATTAGGTTTCAACGTAGGTAAGGAAAGCGTAGTGTAAGTAGGATCTTCATCATCATCATCATCAGCTTAGCCCCAACTATGTTGAAGAAAGGCTTCCAGTATAACAGGATACAGGTAAGTACTAGTGTTTAACATGGAGAGACTATCTTAATATTGTTACGAGCTGGGGTTCGCGATAGAAATAATTAACGCCAATTAAACCAAAATTAACACTTTAATTAACTAAACACAAAACAAAAATTAACACAGTTATTCACACTACAATACTTGTCACTTAACACTTAAATCGCACTGACATTCACTTGTATAGCTTCGATTATATCGCCTCATATCTTCTAATAAGACTTCCGTTTGCATTCCTTTACGATCTATTTATACCCCGATCTGCGTTCTAGAACATTCCTGTACAATTGACTCACTGCCTATACTGCCTAGAATGTTCCAGAAGCTACTCCAGATGCTTAGTACTGCTACTCGCCGCCAGGTGGCGTTAGTGTCTCGAAGGTTCTAGAAGTCGAAGTTCCTCGACATATTCAGTACTGCTACTCGCCGCCAGGTGCCGATAGTGTATCGAACATTCTAGATGTCGGTCGAAGTTTCTCAACGTACTTAGCTAAGCGACTGGCGTAACAGTAATTTAGGTAATAAATGTTATCTCAAAACTAACTTCATTGTAGTTAACAGTTTTTAAGTAAAGCTTTCATATTTCCGCTATCACATTAGGTTACAACGTAAAGAAAGCATTGTGTAAGTTGGATTTTCATCATCATCATCAGCTTAGCCCCAATTATATTGAGGAAAGCCTTCTAGTATAACTGGATGCAGGTATGTACTAGTGTTTTACATGCAGCGACAGCCTATCGGAATCCACAACCTAGTAGCTTTTTTTATTCAGAATAGGCTCTCGTTTGACTACCATCTACTACCACCCACACACATTCACATTCGCACATAAACACTTACACCTTCATATACTCACACACAACAGATAGCTCTCGTACTACTAAAATTTAGTTACTATTTATAAGTTGTAGAGCCTACTTGTACACTTGTAAAATATTATTAAGTTAGTTTTAAGTTGGTTTACGAAACTTGCTAGGGGGTGGCAACTGCTTATCCTTACCACAGGCTTTTAACAAGCCTAGCTAGGAAAGCAGTATGACACCTGTATAAATGTAGTGAAAACCTGAAATGATCATTAGGACATAAGTAAATTGTATTTTTCCCGATTGTACTACAACACCTGTTTAGTGAATAAAGTTTTTATTATTATTATCTCACCTGATGGTAAGCGATGATGTGGTCGAAGATAGAGCACGCTTACCTAGAAGTAACCTATTCACTCTTGATTTAAAGACCACAAGTTTATAGTAACGCAGACTCCGGCAGGGAATCCCGCTCCTTAGCCGTACGCACAATGAAGGTATTCCCAAAACGGTTTGTGCGTATGGGTGGGATGTCCGCCATATAACGATGGCGCGTCGCCGTTTGTCTTGTAGTCCGATGATGGGCACGATGACCATTGGCAAAATCAGTATCAGATTTTCTGCCTTTTGACTGCCCGTAATGACTGCCAAAAATGTACAAATGACATCCAGGACCGATGGCTTAACGTGCCTTCCGAGGCACGGAAGAATCTCGATACATTGAAATGGTTGACTAACTTGACATGTCAAGACTCCGTCCTCCGTTCTCCGTTCTGCACAGATCGACCTCGACCAGCATTACTTAACTTCGACGATCGACCACTGCAGCTGTTTTAGCCACAATCTCCTCAGTCTATGCTGTATAATAAATAACTAAAATAAAATAAACTAATAGTTTAAAAAACACTAGAAAAACACGCTTTTATAAATGCACGTAAAAACAGAAAAAAAACAATTAAACGGTCGATCCCCGCAGAGGATTTAAAAGTGACATCTATAAAAAAAGAAATCTATGGATTACGCGGTAATTCAAAAAGGTTAAGAAAACCGATAACGGATTTTCTTTAGGTTTGTTATAACCTTGAAACCTGATCGTGTTCAAAGTCTCTTACGTGGCCTTTCTCACAAGTGCAAACATGACTATGATACGATATTCCATCATGGAATGCCAGTGCCTATCTTCCGGCTTCATCATCAGACCTTGAAACCTTTTCATGGTCAAAGTTCATTACAAGAACTTTCTAAGAAATCCAAAACAGTTATGATACGATTTTCCATCATGAAGTTCCAGTTCATATCTTCCGGCTCCATCATCAAATCAGTTCGACAGTACCATATTATTGTATTGTCATCAGAACTACATAGAGCTGACAATTTTCATTACGCTACGACCCTTAGAAAATGGTTAAATTAGTTACCTTAGATTCCATTATATAGTTAGTTACATACAGGTCGACCTAATAAAAGCGTGTTAAAAACAGCCTTCCTTCTGGGGTCAGTCGAGTAAAAACATTGTAGTTACAGCGAACAACAAGCTTGCTTATTCCGACTTTCATTTTAACAAAAGTTTCAAGTAAAACTTACCCAACACAACTTAAAAAGTATTTCCTCCGACCATAATAGAAAACTTATAGCCGGACCGTAACAATGGAAACTTAAGTTTCATAAATGTACAAGCCGGGTGAAGTTGAGCTAAATATGTTAATTCGCTTGATACCAGTAGCTACCCGGGTGAAAGCTCGATGTGAATTTAATGTGGGATATATCTTTGCAAGTATCTTAAGGGTTGTTACCCAGTTTCTGGGTTAGATAGGCTGTCGCTTTATGTAAAATAGTACTCAGCTGCATCCCGTTACAATGGAAACCGACCCTGAATTAGGCACTTTTATAAATATTTTTTTTTTAAATCTAAATAAACTTGCGTATGACCAACATATCACCTGATGGTAAGCGATGAAGTGGGCGAAAATGAAGCACACTTTCCTAGAGGTAACCTTAATTGAATTAAAGATAGCTAGCAGGATACACAGACTCCGGCAGGGAATTCTAAGTAGATTAATTATGTCTTCGCAAGATAAATTGGCATATTTATAAATGTATTCTGCACATTAATTTCGATGAGTAATCATTCCTCAAGTTTAAGCAAAGCTTTTGGAGGTCTATGATAAACTCATTTTTAAGGTTCCGTATCTAAAGGGTAAAAACGGAACCCTATTACTAAGGCTCCACTGTCTGTCTATCACCAGGCTGTATCTCATGAACCGTGATAGCTAGGCAGTTAATATTCTCACAGATGATGTATTTCAGTTGCCGCTAGAACAAAAATACTAAATACAGAATAAAATAAATATTTAAGGGGGCTCCAATACAAGAAACGTATTTTATTTTCGTTTTTATGAGTTATGGTACGGAACCCTTCGTGCGGGTCCGACTCGCACTTGGCCAGTTTTTATGTAAATACGAGAACATTGTGGACTCTTAGGTTCGTTTTTGAGTAGTGATACATTGTAGATACTGTTACACCAGACGCTTAGCGAAGTACGTCGAAAAACTTCGACAGAAATCTAGAATGTTCGAGACACTAACGCCACACGGTGGGCTGAAAATCGGCTTTCATAGACTTAGGCATTTTATTTTGCAAGTGCGAGTTTTTTTGCCGGATATCACTTCTATTAGTTATAACAATATGTATTTTTGTAATGACACCAGAATTGATTCTGCACAGAAACGAAGGAATTATAATTTTTTTACGAAAATTTTGTATGGAGCTAGTATGAAAAATCGAAATATCTCTAAAACGGCAGCGATAACCGTAATATCCTTATAGGGGGTTATAGTACTAATTATTTATGATTTTTTGACATACGTTACATAATGGTTGTAGATGCCTTTTTTTAAAAAAAAATCGTCAAAATATTTTTATTTATTTTTACATATTTAAACGTTCCTTTTAGTGTTTAAGTTGAAGAATTCAGAGCTTTAACAACTCTTATCATAAAATAGCATCACCCCTATAGACCTGAAGGACTAGACAGAGGTGTGTAGTGTCTTGTTGATCTTATAAGATTTCCAACAATACCAAATAGTTGAATATCAGTGTCAAAGTGCCCATGCTGTCGCTTCTTTTTGAAAGATAGGGGAATGAAATTGTTAATTGATCATACCCTAAAAGTATGATTACAACATAACCGGACACATAATAATAATAATATCCTTATAGGGGATTATAGTACTAACATTATTTATTTTAACATATGAAACTGTTCAAAACGATCCATGAACTGTGTCAAAGTTAAGAACATCGTTAGGAAGCATGCTTTTTCCCCAAATATTAAGAATATGTGAAAAAAAAGACTGTATATAAACTTTTTATTGATAGGTAATTTAAATAAAACAGAAGTAACAAAAATAATATCTAATAAATTCAATTATACAAAATACATATTTGAAACTATAATTTATGAAATTATTAACTAAACATATTGGTACAATAAACTAACATAAATAACAAAAGAACATAAAGAAAAATAATTAAATTTTACAAATTTTCTTTACAACTTTCGTTGTCGGACTCCAATTCCGAGTCAGAATCCAGATCGGATATACCTACAAACTCGAACTCAGTTTCCGGAAACTGTATTAGGTCGAGAGTTTCAGCAAAAAAGGTTGTCTTCCTTTTGGCATCTAACTTCGGCCTTTGTGCACTTAGAAAAGGATCCGAAGAAACAACAAGCATATTTAGGATATCTTGATTAGAATCTTGCCTGCTTCTTTTCCGCGAATGATGTTCCCGGAACCTCCTAAAATCTTTGTTTCGAGACTCTGAGGCTTCTTCCGAGAGAGTCCCAATCGGGACAGTATCATTTTTTTCGATTATGTCAGCTCCGTGTATTAATAGTTTATGTACGGTTGATGACATGTAGTACCAGTCGTATAATTCCACGTACTTTTCTGCTGTTTTGCGAGCAAAATCTTTAAATTTGATGACATCGATCTTCTCACCAGATGTTATTGCTTGCAAAATAACAGCAAATCTTTTTATCAGGTTTTGATCCAACCCAGTAATAGCTGCAGTTTTATTGGGAAACTCGAAAAACTTCCTTGCGGTATACCCGTCATTGGTAGTTCCCGAGCCTTGTTTTACTATATCAATTAACAGATTGAGCTCCTCTTTAAATTTATTTTGAATGTTTTTTTTTTCTGTTTTCTAACATATCTTTATGCTCATTACTTCTTGCTGCCCACTGTTTGAAGTCAAGTCTGTACGCAATGTGTAACAGACATTCCATGCAATTTATACGGGCATGTAGGGATGATAGGCCAAATTCGTATATGTCAGAACACACAGTTTTTGATATTACAGCATCTAAGTGGTTCATTTGTGTTGGTTTTGCTAAGCACAGGTAGCATGATGCATTTGATCTAGCTTCAGAAAGGTACGTGCAGACTTTTGCGTCGATCATTGTCATCATTAGTTTATGAGTCACCCTGTTACTATTAATGCACTCTGTGGGGTTAAGGGCCTCAATTTCCTCATCCATTTTTCTTTTGTTATCAATGACAACTGCATGGCTTTCTTTTAAAAAAGTGAACTGAACCGGACGACAATAAAAAGTTGAGCATGGTTTCGGGTTTGTCCATATAGTATTATCTCCATCTGTCAGTTTCAGTGGCACCAAGGAGGTCATGAAAATGCTTGAATCATCATGCTCGCCGTCCATTTTCTGCTTGTATCGTTTTTGATTGGAAGCACCATCAAATCCCCACTTCGATATCAGCTTTAACTGCTTATTTTCCACATTATCAGAAAGACTTTGAAGAATCCGCTTCACCGTGATGTCAAGTAAAGCTTGAAGTGTAATTCTAGCTGATGAATCCGTAACTGATACTGATTGATTAGGAGGGTAGCATGCAAGCTTAGTTTGTTGCAGTTTATAGTAGGATGGGTAAATATCCTTAGCACCTTCCCGAATGGCAGTCTCTCGCAACGTAATATATTGCCACTTTGAAAGCTTAAGTGAAAGAAGCAATCCAAGTGCTTTCTCTGGTGTAAATATTACTGTTTTCTTAATGTTTTCCTTGATTTTAACGGCAGCTTCTGGATTTTTGATCATATAATTGATTACAGATGCGATATCTTCATAACCTTCTTCTTTTAAACGTGCTGCAGCTGCATATGCCAATTCACAGGAATCCTCGCCTATGTGCTCACTAGATCTTCTCTTTTTCTGTTTGCTTCCCAGATCTTTGAATGGTTTTCGGGACCTTTTTGTCATTGTTCCAACAGTCGATGATGTCGAAGGTTCTGGAGAGACTGAGCGTGCTCTTGGTATCTCATCAACAGTTGGTTCTTGATTTATTAAAGTTTGCACGCAACTCGGCCAATCAATATTTGCTTGCAACCACTCTCCGTACGTATTTCTAAACTTATCAAAGAATCGTTTAGATTTCTGCCACCTGTTTAAAGCAGCTCGCGTGAATCTCCGGCAAAATTCTTTGAGAGTTACTTGATCTTCGGCAGAAAGGCAATCGCCTATGCGGGACACAATTGCACTAAACAATACTTCATGATTAAATGAAGGACACTCACTTTTTAGAAGAACAAACAAATCTAAGTTGGTGATTAAACTTTCCATTCTAAGATTTTGTAGTCGCAAAGCAAATAGTTTTAGTGTTAGCAGTTACACGGTTGTGAACAATCTAAATTATGGAACAAAATTATAGCCCTTTTATTGTATAAAGTCAATAATTAGTTAACTACCCTCATTAAAGTTATAAAAGATATGATAATAAAAATTTATAATCGTCAAAAACATTTCGTAGAACTCATAGTAGAACTAATCAACATTAGCAAATCACATTAGCTCACTAATTATAAAAAGGTGAATGCAGTTCTTAGTTGGTATTGTTGCGAGATATTTCAAATCATTTAATCACTTAATAGGCTCATTAGAATCAGAAGACTACAACCATCATTCTAATTACTTAATTACTTGTCATCAGACTCATTAGATGACTACACAATATGTTATTTTGTATTTTGAACGTATGCAAGGTTTTAAAATTCCTTTTGTGTCGATATTATTATGTGTCCGGTTATGTTGTAATCATACTTTTAGGGTATGATCAATTAACAATTTCATTCCCCTATCTTTCTAAAAGAAGCGACAGCATGGGCACTTTGACACTGATATTCAACTATTTGGTATTGTTGGAAATCTTACAAGATCAACAAGATACTACACACCTCTGTCTAGTCCTTCAGGTCTATAGGGGTGATGCTATTTTATGTTAAGAGTTGTTAAAGCTCTGAATTCTTCAACTTAAACACTAAAAGGAACGTTTAATATGTAAAAATAAATAAAAATATTTTGACGATTTTAAAAAAAAAGGCATCTACAACCATTATGTAACGTATGTCAAAAAATCATAAATAATTAGTACTAAATTCTCCTATAAGGATATTACGGTTATCGCTGCCGTTTCAGAGATATTTCGATTTTTCATACTAGCTCCATACAAAATTTTCGTAAAAAAATTATAATTCCTTCGTTTTTGTGCAGAATCAATTCTGGTGTCATTTTTGTATATTGTTATAACAAATAGAAGTGATATCCGGCACAAAAACTGGCACTTGCAAAATAAAATGCCTAAGTCTATGAAAGCCGTTTTTCAGCCCACCGTGCGCCACCTGGCGGCGAGTAGCAGTACTGAGTATAACGAGAAAGTTTGACGGACTTCTAATAAGTTTGAGACACTAACACCATCTAGCGGCGAGTAGCAGTACTGTGTATCTCAAGTGGCTTCTGGAATATTCTTGGTAGTGTAGGCAGTGAGTCGATTGTACAAGAATGTTCTAGAACGCAGAGTGGGGTAAAAATAGATCGCAAAGGGACGCAGTGAGGCAGTCTTATTACAAGTTACGAGGCGATATAATCTGAGATGTACAAGTGAATTTCAGTGCGATTTAAGGGTTTAGTGACAAGTATCGTAGTGTGAAGTGTGTTAATTTTTGTGTTTATTTAAACTGTTAATTTTGGTTTAATTGGTATAAATTATTTCTATCTCGTACCCCAGCTCGTAACAATACTATGTTAAATTATACTATGTTAATTGGTCTATATTGTCCTAGCAAAACATAAAATTGTATTATTGAAACGTTGTGAAAAGCGAAAGTGTTTTGATAAGATTATCCATGAAGTTGCTTGCCAGTTTTTTTTTCCCTACAGGAAATGATCGATTCGAGTTGAGCACAAGCTTTTGACGTTTTATAAGTACCTATGTGGGCCCATGTGAAATAAAATATTTTTGATTAATTGATAATTACTTATAATGGAAATTGTTGTGAACAACCTTAGTTGTACACAACAATTTCCATATCCTTTTTAATGTAATTTTAAAACAGTGTAGAAAGTGTACGTCGAGGCGGTAAGGACTTAGGTATCGATAAGTTTAAGTGCAAGTTAATACAACAAATTCCACCACAAACTGAATACAAAAAATTTCAGCAACTTTCAATTTAAAGCTAAGGTAAAAAAATATCTTATATTTTTTTGTTCTCTGGTTGATTTTATAAGAACAGCACTGTTTGTAACATGTCACCTTATGTAATGTTTATTCATATATGTGTTTTTGGTTTTTTCCCGACTTAAGGGTAAGGGTTCGGTTAATTTTCTTATAAAAACTCTTGTCACCATAAACTATGAAAATAAAATATATAATTTTGCACGTGCAGTCTTTGAGGACTACTTAGGACAAAAGACATACAGCATCTGCGTGTTTTTTTTTAATAAAGATTACTAGTAATGTGGGTACATTTCACATTACTAGCAATCTTGTTAACCCCTCCAACAAAGCTAAATATGCTTGTGGAGTGGGATCACGTCAACAATGTAATGGGTGGGATTCGTACCCATGACCTCTCGATCACAAGTCCGACACCATTATGCTTTTAATGCTTTTAAATATAATATCGTGTCGTTCAATATAATAATGGGTTATCATGGCGTTATAGTGCGTCCAATTTATGTTTCCGGAGGTGCACACAGACGACTTCTACGCAATAATTGTGATCTTGTGGTTGCAGGTTTGAACCCTACCCTTTACCTACGCTATTGCCCTGAACCCACTCCAGACACAAGCATATTTAGCTTAGTTGGAGGGGTTAACAAGATTCCTAGTAAGTATTTCTACCAGCATTCCTAATACTTTAAAAAAAAAAATGAAAGAGGACGGCCTCCATGGTTAGCGGCTTACATAACCAGATAGCAGTCTCCTGAGCGTACTTATGAACCCATGGGAATCTCCCCTGCTGTGTCACTGGATAAGTATCCATACCAGTCTAGGATAATGCCTGTTATTTGTGTATAGATAGATAGGTAGAATATACTTTATTGTACACCAATAATAGAATCACACTTAAATAACAATATTGTAAAAGAAATTGGTTACAATGGCGGTCTTATTGCTGATATCTTCAAGACAACTTTTGGAAGGACTTTACGAGCTTTAATTATATATATTTTTTGTTAATTTTATTTTATTAGTTTTAATCAACGGACAATCAATCTAAATACACATTAACACTATAACAATACAAAATAACACACACACCAACGAGTGTCACAGTCACACACGTGCACAATATCCATGAAAAAAATAATTAAAAAAGAACCTTAAATGTTACCGTTTTTTATACCGAAACTTTAACCATTCCTACACAGCGTGCTATGTTTAAACTTAATTAATAGCTGGTCCTTTATTTTGTGATTAATTACTTGTATGCAGTACCGTGAGTAGGAGTAGTGAACGATCTTAACCCATTTACTAGCGCCAGTAACTGAACAGTATATAATTAGGAGGTACTCAGCACTATATATCTAAGTACATTGACAAAGCTTTTGGATTCGCACTAGGCAGTCGAATGGTGGCAGGTCTTTTTCACCAATGGTACCATCAGCCTAACCTTTTTGCCTATAGGTATATCACAAATCGTTATTTTAAAATAATAATATGACATAATTTTTATGACACAAAATTCTTAAAAAACTTTTAAGCTATTGCATAGCTTTTATCGCGGGCTTTGAGCGCGGCGACCGAATCAAGAAATTCCGTAACGAAAATAAACCTAACACCTTCCACTCCGACCGGCACAGCGGTGCGGCCAGCGGCGTTCAAAGCCGTGCATCGTCTAACGTCGTTTCAGTTCGGCAGACTTCGGCACGGTGTTTGTGTGCGTGCGACTAGACATATGCGTGTAGACTAGCTGCTAACTGCTCATAGGAGTCAACGAGTGAGTTCGAGCCCGCGACTAGTTGAACCTTAACGTGTATGTATATGGTACGACTGTACGAAGCTCGCACGGATCGAGACGAGTTGCTCCGAAATCGGACGAATACGTACGCAGCTGTTTGTGAGAAAGTATATAGGTGTATAGGTATCTATCATCTATGTACAACAGTGAATAGCTGTACGCGTAAAATTAGTGTATAAAGTGTTTTAAATATGAATAAACAAAGTGCATTTATTGCATAAGTTGATAAAAAATGCTATGCTTTAGCTATACCGCGGCAGTCCCCGAGTGCCACACTCATTTTTTTTTCAAATCTCATTAAACTCACTCACTCTGCGTTCTGCGCACACTTACGCTAAGGGCTGCGGAAATACCACAGTAAGCAGAATCTTCCTCTGAAAGTCCCGATAAATCAAACTGTTTTAGTGATAAATCCTAACAAACAGAAAAACAGATAATACAAATATCTTTTCTTTTAATATCATGTAAATATAAACAGCACTTGAGAAAATACATTTTGGAACCACAGACCAGTCACTTCAATTCAATTTTATGAATAACTATATGTAATAATGTACAGATCAGAAAACAGTTATTTGAAAATCACTGACAGTCGCTTCAACTTGCATGTAGTATAGAATAGTTACACTCATATCTTTTCCACAGCCCTTCAATATCTAAATCGTTGGCGTTCCCACCGCCCTGTGAGTGAAGTAAATCCATAGCACACTGTTAAGGCATTTGATCCGATCAAGTTACATTCTGCCGATTGCCAATGAGTAATGCGTAAGTAATTTAATTTGTGACGCGGTCCCAAACTTTGACTGTAATTATAACGAAGTTTAAGGTTACATCAGAGAGTTGTCTTTGATTAGAGAAAGTTATCGTTCCTTACATGTCGTGGATCTTGGGGTGTAGAACCCACGACGGAAACACATTTTTTTAAACGACTTCCAAATAGGAAGAGGTTCTCAATTAGTAGCGTATATTTTTTTTATGTGTGTATGTTCAGCGATTACTCGAAGAAGGCTGAACCGATTTAGAAAAATCTTTTTCGTTTGAAAGGGTATGCTTCAGGTCCTATTGTCATCAAGTCAGGATCTGATGATGGGATCCTGGAGCAATCGAAGGAAATCTTCAAATATTATAGGCACACCTAAAGCGATTTGAGTATTTTTTATAGTAATTTGTGCAGTTACTAAAGATAACTGTGGGGAGAATTCTAATTCTAGAATTTTAATTCTATGTAATTTTATAGCTAAGTATGTTTTATTTATCGTAATTAGTATTTATACACACTGTGTCTATCATCTCCTCTTCAACTCTCCCGTCTCAGGTCTGCTGGAAGAAATTTTTAGGAAATAAGCAGCACCTTTGTGATCTTTTGTCTGTATTTAATTTTTTTCCTTTGTAAATATCATATGTGTACATAAATAAATAAATAAATAAATTACTAGCAATCTTGTTAACCCCTCTAACTAAGCTAAATAAGCTTGTGTTTGGAGTAGGCTCACAGCAATTAAATGTCATGGTTCGAACCTATGACCACTCGATCACAAGTCCGACAGCTTAGCCATTAGACTATTGACGCTTAATGTCACGCGCTTTATCATTATTTGTTACAATATAATTATATTATAGTGATACAAATAAATAGATAAGTACTACCTCATTATCCGCTTTGCCTTTTCGAAGTGAAAAAAAAAATAACAAAACAAATGTTATAGTATATTGGGGTCGGCTTCCAGTCTAATATCACACCAACATTTACTCGTAAACTTCGAGCTATTACTAGATTTAACTCCTTATCGAAAAACCCAATACTAGTGATGCAACGAATACTACTTTGACGAATACGAATATCAAAACTACTATTCGGCGAATACGAATACGAATATCTCGCCATGGTAATAAAATACTTATTTATTTGATAAATGTTTACTCATCTAATAATTAAAATTTACGACAGGCAAATTTTTATTTAAAAAACATAAAATTTTTTAGATTTTCTGGTTTTAGGCGATTTCTTTTTTCAGTCTGGGTTCCGTTGAAAAACGTCTTTCCGAGGCGACTGTACATGGCTTCAGTGAAAAATATTTTTGGGCGAGTTTTTTCAGACTTGGAAATTTTTCAAGTCTGCAGTAAACAGAGTTGCGTACAAAAATATTAGTTTTTAAATATCCGTATTCGTATTCGCCGAATACGAATATTCGGTAAATGTCTACTATTCGGCGAATACGAATATTCGTATTCGTATTCGTTGCATCACTACCCAATACCTATTTTGCCCGACCTAGGAATCGAACAGGAGACGCTACGCTTAATAATCGCGCTTATGTCCTTCCGACACTTAAGCCATTAGAGCGCCTTCACACTACGAGCGTAGGCGTTCGATAAACGTATGCGCAACGCAGACGCCGCGACAACGCGGCGCAAGCGTCGCGTTGTTGCGGCATTTCCTCTGGAGTCAAGTAAACGCTGCGCTAATGCAGCGCAGACGTCACACAATTGCGTGGTCGTTTCAGAAATATAATTAACAAAATGGATTCTGACGAGGAAACTCTATTGTTAGCTTTGACGGTCTCCTTACTGTGTTCTGATTGGATTACAACGTCTACCAGTGGGGCCATGTCCGACACTACACTGACCCCTGAATGTATGGATATAACTAAGGCATTAATGAAATAAAATATAGATACCAGTATATAGGCGTTGTATATTGTTGTATGGATGTAACTAAGGCATTAATGAAATAAAATCTGTACCTCTGAGGTATACAACATTATGTGATAAAACGAAAATTTTACAGGAGAGGCAAAAATGCGCGAAGTGAAACTTTGAATACAATTTTGACATAGTTACTTTAATGATATTGAAACAAACTCAATAGTATTTTTATTATTACACATAATTACAATAAAGTTAATTCTTATCTTCTTTCGCGCAAACCTTAGAAGTAAATAATCTTATCGTCATTTGAGGTCCCCTATACCCATTGGACATTAGTGGATTTAATGTCATATACGATTGGATATTGCTTTTCATAGAAGTCGTAGGACTTAATGACATATACCATTATGTAGAACTGGTTCTTGCGATTTGAATGGTGCAAGAAAATTATTTTCAAAAAAAGTGGAGTTACTATTGTATACCTCTGAGGTACAGAAATATAGATACCAGTATATAGACGTTAAATTGAGTTTTATTTATCGTTCCCATAGTCTCTAAACTTTTAAAAAGTAACGCAGTAACGCGGCGCACGCGTCGCGCACCCGCGGCGCTAGCACAGCGTATGCACTAATATACAGCGTCTGCGCTGCGCATACGTTTATCGAACGCCTACGCTGGACAAACGCTAGTGTGAAGGCACTCTTAGGCTTATTGATGTATTTATTTCCTCAACTGCTTATCATTATTCGAATTATGTCGGGGTAGGCTTCCATTCTAACCGTATGCTGCTGTGTACTAGTGTATTAAATCGAATGCCTAGTAGACCTCCACAAACCAGTAGCTGTGCAGCGCAATATCCCTTGGCAAGACTGGTGGCAGATATTCAGGCTTCTCACTACCCGTAATGACTGCCAAAGATGTACAAATGTCTGCTAGGACAAATGGCTTAACGAAAAACATCTTTTTATCGTGATCGCTTCGCTCACGTGGAACGTCCACGTGCAAGTTCCGCGCGACTTTAGAAGTATTATAATTTTCAACACTGGAAAGTATGTTAAGCTCGCCTTTGTACATTAGCTGACCTATTTCATTTGTGTAAATGTTCTATATTTATTACAAGAAAAATAAGCCGATATTTTATTAAATACCTGGGTATTTATTTTTGCTGGAGCACAAGCCACTGTTCTGTAAAAGGAGTGGGAATATTGTGGGTTGATAAAAGACACAAATGTTCTGTACAATATTGAATGCAATGATGAGGAAATTATTTTTGCCATGGTTTGTGTTTGAACCTACGCGTTAAGACTACCGAGGTACGCCGTACGATTACTTTCTGAGATCAGTGGATTTCGTGGCCGTGTGAGTTTATTTTCAAGTTAAAGCAACCCTTGCCGAGTCGCTCCGTAAATAGGTAATAATAATAATAATACCGGTGGGCTACTATTTTTGTATATTTTTAAATGTTTATATTTTTTTATTAATATTTAAAAATATAATTAATATGTACCTATATGTATAATTATATTTAATAAATGAATTAATAATAATAAAATGTTTATTAAAATGGTAATCTTAACATATAAAGATTCCACAGTGCCTCAGGAAGCACGTTAAGCCATAAAAAGAAGGAGGAGTGATGACTCCTCCTTCTTTTTAGGGTTTCGTAGCCGAATGGCAAAAAACGGAACCCTTACAGTTTCATCATGTCTGTCTGTCCGTCCGTCCGTATGTCACAGTCATTTTATTCCGAAACTATTACAAACTTGGTAGGTAGATGTATTCTGTAAACCACTTTCCAATTTTAAGAAAGAAAATAAAAATATTTAAAATAAAGGGGGGCTCCCTATACATGGAACTGAAACTGAAAATATTATTTTTTCATGAAACCTATGCGTGTGTGGTATTTATAGACAGGTCTTTAACAATGACATTGAGGTTTCTAAAATCACTTTTTCATAAAGGTAATCGTTTAAAAGATATACGCTTACAAAGTGCTAAAATGTGTGTGTGTCCCTCTAACTTCTATAATAATGGAGTGAAAAATTAAAAAAAATATATGTGCTGTAGATCTTAATGTAAACTTTCAAGCAAAATTCGGGTTAGCAGTTTTTGAGATACAGCATATTTTCTAAAATCGCAAATATAACTTTGTAATTCATACAAACACTATGAAAAACAAAGTTATTTGGCGTAGTTACTACGGAACCCTTCATGGGCGAGTCTGACTCGCACTTGCCAATTTTTTAATTTTAAAGATGTCGTTCAAAGTTTAATAAACTAAATGTATTATTCTTTTGTAGACGATATATCTAGATAGATAGCATTAAAGAATAGATCGGTCGATGAGATTCTTATACTTGAGGCCAATTTTTTAGTCGATATGCTCGTCACAATGCATATGGTGAAGTGAAGTGCCAGGAGAAGTCCTCAACACTTAACGGCCCTGCATCGGGAAAAGCAATATTATGTAAAAGGTGATAAGTAATTGACATTTAGGCTTTTGTAAGATATTCGTACATTACAAACCGATCCACTAAAAAGCGAGACTGCAGTGTTTTTTGCAAGTCTGTTTTATTTTTTGTTACATTTTTTTTGGTTTACTAATCTGTATTCCAACTCAGCGTATTTTTAGGAAAATACCATACTCAGTAACGTTTCTCAGAGTTAAATCCTAAGATTTACCTTGAGAGTGGTAGTAAAAGACCAAAATTAGACTTTATTACAGATCGGTTTGAACTTTTACTAGCAATACTTGGTGAATCTTTGGGTTTACGAGAAAACATTATGTTTTACCTTAGTTCGGACTTTTACAGTAATACATTTGATTTAATGACCGTCATCCAAACCGAATGGTTGTGCAAAATTTTATAAGCACACAATATTTATGCATGATGCACATGATTTAAAAATGTACTCTGTGCATGCATTTACCATTGAGTCGGAGACCACCACGCGGGAACATTGTGCGTTTTTGATTTTTGACCGACTTGAAAAAAAGGAGGTTTACAATTCGTCTTGAACTTTTTTTTTTTTTTTTTATGTATGTTACCTCATACCTCGGAGATGGCTAGACCGATTTGGAAATTTTTTTTTTGTTCGAAAGGGTATACTTTCTCTGATGATGGGATCCTGGAGAAATCGAGGGAACTCTTCAAATATTATAGGCACACCTATAGCGTTTTGGGTATTTCTTATAGTACCTTGAGCAGTTGCTTTCGAATAGTACCATTTGGGGAAGTTGAACTGATGATGAAGACCACAGATGGCCACTGAAACTACTCAATAATAAGTATTTTGTGGATTGCGATTCGATTACTTGAGTACGGATGTTAAACACTTTATGCTCGTCGGAATATGGTGATGTAGAGCTGATGGTCAAGTACCAGGAGAACTCCTCAAAAATTAACAGCTATGCATCGGGAAAAGAAACATTTTGTAAAAGGTGATAAGTTGTTGACATTATGGCTTTTGTAACTAGTTAAATTACAAAACCGACCCACTAAAAAGCGTGAAAAAAAAATTTTTAACAAAAAATAGAACCGACTTCCATATCAAAACACTACAAAGCTAAAAATAACTTTAATTTCGGAAGGCGGTGTGAAAAAAACAGAAAATCCAAAACCAATAACACCGACTACCGAAATTAAAGTTATTTTTAGCTTTGTAGTGTTTTGATATGGAAGTCGGTTCTATTTTTTGTTAAATTTTTTTTTTGATCTTTAGCCATACCTATCATGGCATACTATGTCATCCTGACGGTTGTCTATGGTCAACCGTGAGTATGACATATCAAAATTTTCTGCATAATGTTCTTAATTAATCTGAAATTAATTCCCAAAATTAATTTACTACGAGAATATGTCATTGTGTATCAAAGATTTTCATATGAAGAACTGATGCTGTGCAACGTGCACGTGCACGTGTGGCCCACAATCCATCCATCACCAGGTTTTGAGCAAGACCACTGCGCGCAGAATGTTGGACTCTGACAAGATTATAGTTGCAAAACTTCTGAAAAATTCAGAATAATTCCGGAATACTTCTGGGAAAGTTTCTTTAGATCAGACTTATTCAAAATGAATTTAAATAGGGCCCTCTGTGCGCCGGCCGCTGCCGCCGCGCTGGCGCCGCGCTGCGCGCGCTGCGATGGTGGTGCGGGGTGCGGTAAGAGGGGAGATGCTCCCCGGAGAAGTTTTCCCCCCCGCGAGAAAGATTCGTACCCCGCAATCGAATGTTTCCGAAAGTTTCGCCCAAATAATGCAATGGGAATTAACGTGTTTGTTTGTTGTGTGGTGGGTGAGTTAATTATTGTTCAGTGCGAGAGTACGTACGATACGAGAGTAAAATATAAATGTTTATTTTATTATAAATGGGATTGGTTAAGTATATGTTGATATTTTTATAGGTAGATATTTTAGCCTGCGATTAACAGGATTTTTATAAATATCAGTTGTGGAATAAAAAAACCGGTCAAGTGCGTGTCGGGCCACGCGCAGTGTAGGGTTCCGTAGTTTTTATAACAGCCAAATGCGTGTCGTATTCGCTGACTGATCGTTTCGTACCATGCTCTAACTAAAAGCCAAACATGACTACCTAACTAATTTGACTTCCTATACAAATCCTCACCTGATCCGACAATTTTGCACGGAAAGTTTTAATTTCTGTTTAGAGATTTGTTTAAAACTTGTCATAGCCGGTGTTTTGAATTTAAATACAGGACACAGAGCTACACTACTCAATAGTCACAAAAAAACAAAATTGAGGAAGTAGTTTGCTGGGGGAGCTTTGTTTTTGATATTATATAGCAAAATAATAAAAAAAAAAAACATGTGTGCAATTCACACGTGGTAGAAGTGAAACCTTTCCACGACATAAGAAACACTGTATGATGCTTCCTATCTCATTTTCTCCCACGTTAAATCTTATGAATTTATGTGTCTGTCTCTTTTTACTGTCGCTTTTTCGTTTCATAAAATTTCAAATTACAAAGACGCTAAAGAAGTTTTCACTTCAAAAAAATTCATTCAAAAATTTACGAAATTTCAAAGGTATACGTTTGCCCTGGTTTGCCATATAAAATTTCCACGACATAAGAAACACTGTATAATGCTTCCTATCTCATTTTCCCCCACATAAATCTTATGAATTTATGTGTCTGTCTCTTCTTACTATCGCCTTTTCGTTTCATAAAATTTCAAATCACAACGACGCTAAATAAGTTTTCACTTCAAAAAACCCTGTTTCTTGCTGCTATTCAAGGCTAATATTTAAATGAGTTTCCCGTTTTATTAAGGTAAATAAAATATAACTTAATTTTAATTACTTTTGTAATAGATTCTCAACTCACCCCTCAACTCCCCGCTCAACTACCCCCCAACTCACACCTCAACTCCCCCTCAACTCCCCGCTCAACTTCCACCTCAACTCCCCCTCAAAGCCCCCCTCAACTCCCCCCTCAACTTCCTCTCAACTCCCCCCTCAGCTCCCCGCTCAACTCCCCACTCAACTCCCCGCTAAACTCCCCGCTCAACTTCCCGCTCAACTCTGGGGAGTTTTATTAAGGTAAATAAAATATAACTTAATTTTAATTACTTTTGTAATAGATTCTCAACTCACCCCTCAACTCCCCGCTCAACTCCCCACTCAACTCCCCCCTCAACTTCCTCTCAACCACCCCCTCAGCTCCCCGCTCAACTCCCCACTCAACTCCCCGCTAAACTCACCGCTCAACTCCAAGCTCAACTCCCCGCTCAACACCCCGCTCAACTACCCGCTCAACTCATCCCTAAACTCAACCCTCAACTCATCCCTCAACTGCCCCTTCAACTCATCCCTCAACTCCCCCCTCAACATCCCCTCAACTCATTCCTCAACTCATCCCTCAACTCATCCCTCAACTCCCCCTCAACTCCCCATTCAACTCCCCGCTAAACTCCCATTTCAATTCCCCGCTCAACTCCCCGCTCAACTTCCCGCTCAACTCTCCGCTCAACTACCCGCACAACTTCCCGCTCAACTCCCCCCTCAACACCCCGCTCAACTCCCCTCTCAACTCCCCGCTAAACTCCCCGCTCAACACCCCGCTCAACTTCCCGCTCTACTCCCCGCTCAACACCCCGCTCAACTCCCCGCTCATCTTCCCGCTCAACTCCCCGCTCAACTCCCCTTCTCAACTCCCCACTCAACACCCCGCTAAACTCCCCGCTCAACTCACCCCTCAACTCCCCACGAGACCCGCCTCAATTCCCCTCAACTCCCCGCCCCCCTCTCAGGGCTACCTCAACCCCCGCAACCTAACTTCTAGGTCTAGGTCTAGGTCCAAACAGATATTGTCGCTTTTTCGTTTCATTAATTTTCAAATCACAACGATGCTAAAGAAGTTTTCACTTCAATAAATAAAAACATTAATTTGAATTCACTCTAAAAACGGGCCCAGATAGAGCGATAGTAACTGAAGAAGGAATTATAAAATTAAGATTAAGAAATTTGAAAAAATATGATCTATTTGAGTACCACCGCGTGTGTAGGGAAGTGGTTGTAATAAATACTGGTAACCAGCGTCACTTATTCATTTGAAAACTGCAGTTGTCGTTACGGAGATAGTCTTCATTAAAATCTCCAAATATTATGCAAGGACTGTTATGCGATAGTAAATTACTTACAAGATCTACTGCGCGACTGTTGGGACATTTGCGTGATCTATAAAAAGCTATAATCTTCAGTGCATTTATTTCGAAAATTACTGCTTCACAGTGGTCACCTCCAGCAATGTCAATGTAATACCGTGGGTTGCTATACACACCAAAACCTGGGTTTGAACTAGACTATTTAGGGCCATTTGTTCTAATTATTTCTTTAATAAAAAACTTTTTACCAAAAAATTAAACCGACTCCCAAAAAACACTGCAAAGTGAAAAATAACTTTAATTTCGGTAGTCGGTGTCTTTAGTTTTGTATTTTCGTTTTTGGCACCGACTTCCGAAATTAAAGTTATTTTTCACTTTGCAGTGTTTTTTGGGAGTCGGTTTAATTTTTTGGTAAAAAGTTTTTATTTCACTCTTTTTAGTTGGTCTATTTTTAATTTACCTAGTTACAAGAGCCTAATTATCAACTACTTATAACCTTTTACAAAATATTGCTTTTCCCAATGCTGGGCCGTTAATTGTTGAGGAGTTCTCCTGGTACTTCACCATCAGCTCTACATCACCATATGCATTGTGACGAGCATAAAGTGCGTAACATCCATATTCAAGTAATCGAATCGCAATCCACTCAATACTTATTATTGAGTAGTTTCGGCGGCCATCTGTGGTCTTCATCATCAGTTCCACTTCCTCAAATGGTACTTTTTGAGAGCAACTGCACAAGTTACTATAATAAATACCCAAAACGACATAAGTGTGCCTATAATATTTGAAGAGTTCCCTCGATTTCTCCAGGATCCCATCATCAGATCCTGACGTTTATGAAAATGGGACCAATATCGAAGTATACCCTTTCAATCAAAAAAAGAATTTTCCAAATCGGTTCAGCCGTCTTCGAGTAATCGATGATCATACATTAAAAAAAAACCTCCTCTTTTTGTCGTCGGTTGAAAATAGCGTGATACAACTGACGCTTAGCGCCATCTATCGACAGTTCTATGGAGTTGTTCGAAATTTTCGAGTCAAATACAATTGGTCGATTATTACTCGTAAACTTGTAAAGCCCACTTATGTGTGATAGTTTTCCTTTAAACTTCGTTATATATAGGTACTACTGCCGTGACATTTGAATTTCTAACTACAACCGTTTAGTTGATACGGGGGGGGACACTTGACTCTAACGAAAATTGCTACTTTAAAGCTTGATAAGTCACAAACGGTTTACTTAATCAAAAAACGGTCTAGCCAAACCCCTAATATTTTTGAAAGACCTATCCAACGATATCCCACACTATGGGAAGGACGTAAAAAAAAAATTATCATCCCACTTTACATGTAGGGGAGGTACCCTAAATAATTGTATTTTTCAAAATTTTATTTTACCACTTTTTTGGCGTCATTAACATGTATACTCATGCCAAATTACAACTTTCTAGTACCAATAGTTTTTGAGCTAAACCGCGGACAGACAGACGGACATGGCGAAACTATAAGGGTTCCTTGTTGACTACGGAACCCTAAAAACCAGGCCTAGCATATTTGATTTATTTTTTGAAAAAGGGTTACCTATATTTTTGGTTAGTTTTTATGTAGCTCTGTAGGCATCGCGAGTATTCGCGAGTCGCATAGGTAGGTATTATTCATTACCTACCTACTTAACGCGTATAATAGCCCAGTCAATAAAAACAAATAAAGGCAAACCTTGCAAGCAAAAACGTTTTGACGCGGTTTTCAGAAAAGCATTTGTTATACTTAGGTAGGAGCAGGTTTTGGTATATTAACCGACTCAAAAGGTCGATTTTCCTGGTTTTTTTTTTACATTTGAATTATTCCCAAAGTTTCGGAATATTTCGGAATACTTCCGAAGTATTCGACGGGAATGATTCGGAATTTTTCCCGCCAGCATCTATAGACAAGATCAGCTCTCCATTGGAGTAATTGCTGCAAGCCGTTTCAATGCGAAGATAAATAAATAAATAAAAAATGTCAGTTTCCGGAGTAGGGGGAATATTCTAACGAGATACGTAAATAAGTAATGATGATGAAAATAACACAATGTTATATGCCTGATGCCTGCCTGGGTTTGAATTTCCAATCAGGACCACTCGGTCACCGTAGTTTGCCGGGAGAAGTTAAAAATTCTATAATTTTCTGTTTTTTTTTTTTAAATAAAGAGAACTAGCAATTTGGGAAGAATCCACATAACTAGCGATCTTGTTAACCCCTCCAACTAAGCTTATTATGCTTGTGTCTGGAATGGGTTTACGGCAATAGTGTAATGGATGGGTTCAAACCTGCGACCTCTCGATCACAAGCTGGACACTAGGCTATTGTCGATAATACAACGTGTAACGGAAACCCCATATCTATCCAAAAGGACTGAAGAGAACATCTGGTATGGAGTCTCTATGCAAAGTTTCAGCTTAAAATAAGTGACTCACAGAATTGACCCCAAATTATTGGTTTTTATATGTTTCTTGAATACCAGTAATAACAAACGTGTCACAGCACTATGAGGGTCATCACTTTCACGTCACTTGCTAATAAAACGATAATTCTCTTCGTTCTTCTTAATTTGAAAAATTCGGTCTCTGGTATCAATGTATTGAAATTTCTAATAAGTTCCACACATGTAGACATAGGATTACAAAACCCTTGCTATATCGTTTTTTTCAAAAAACGGAACCCTTATAGTTTCGACATGTCTGTCCGTCTGTCTGTCTGTCCGTCCGTCCGTATGTCACAGCCATTTTATTCCGAAACTACTAAGACTATACATGTAAAACTTGATAGATAGATGTATTCTGTGAAGCGCTTTCCGATTTTAAGAGAAAATTTAAAAAATATTTAAAATAAAGGGGGCTCCTCATACATGGAACTGAAACTGAAAATATTTTTTTTCATGAAACCTATACGTGTGTGGTATCTATAGACAGGTCTTTAAAAATGACATTAAGGTTTCTAAAATTACTTTTTCATAAAGTTAATCGTTTCAAAGATATACGCTTCCAAAGTGGTAAAATGTGTGTCCACCCCCTCTAACTTCTTTAATAATGAAGTGAAAAATCTAAAAAAACCATATGTTGTAGATCTTAATGTAAAATTTCAACCAAAATTGGTTTGAACGAGATCGAGTCAACAGTTTTTGAGATACAGTATATTTTCTAAAAGAAGGTTCGAAGGTTGGTACTGAATTATTGTTGGCGTGACCAGATTGAAAAAAAAAAAAAAAATTATATATATGTATTATGCTGTAGATCTTATTGTAAACTTTCAACCAAAATTGTGTTTGAACGAGATCGGGTCAGCAGTTTTGAGATACAGTATATTTTCTAAAACCGCAAATATAACTTTGTAATTCATACAAACACTATGAAAAACAAAGTTATTTGGCGTAGTTATAAAAATTGTAAATAAGCTACTTTTAAGAAATTTGTAAGGTTTTTGTTTTTTTTTTTTTTCAAATAAATATATTAAGTATATTATACATATTTATTATAGTTACTACGGAACCCTTCATGGGCGAGTCCAACTCGCACTTGGCCAATTTTTTCACCTTTCGTTGTCTTTTATGCTTATTCCCCATATCGGTAAACTAATGTTATATAAACCTTGTTCACTTGTCAAATATAGATAAATAAAATCAGAAAACAAGACTAAACAATAACTATTTCGATAAAAAATATAATCACGGTTGCGGGAGGAACCGACACAGGTCTATCACTGACAAAGGCCGCAGGCGAACTGGGCGGGCATAAGAAAGTGACAGAGTCTATTACTTCCACGTGCGAAAAAAAGAGAGCGCAACAATGCGCTGGAACCAAAATAAAACAACGTAAGCGCCAAACCAAATAAAAATTGTTTAAAAATAAATTAAGCTATGTATCAAAAATATTTTCAGTCAGAGTTTTGAATTACCTATTATGCACATTTTGAATGCAATTTTGAAATGAAATTCCTTAGGATTTTAGAATTACAGGAAATAATAAAAAAAATAGAGGTCTTTTCAGAATCAAATTCGATGGAGCAAATTTAACCCAATTGCGTTTTCCTTCAGTCAAAGTATTAATGAAATAGTCAATAAACATATTACCAAAAATTAAATCCATACTTGCTGGAATAGTGAAATAAATGGTGACGAAAAAACCCCTAATTTATTTTGGTATCGCCTTAATTTGAAAAATTCTGCCTCTGGTATCAATGTATTGAAACTAATATGCTCCACACATGTAGACATAGGATTAGAAAACCCTTGCCATATCTTTTGTTATCATCCAAAGAAGCAGTGCACTCGGTATGTATGCCCTTTAAATTACACGTTGAATATTGCTAATTCCCGGGCTGGACCACTCACCACCTTAGTTAGCCCAGGGAATCCAAAACTTCCAGAATTTTCTGCAATTTCAAATTCCGATCAGTGGAAAGATAATTCCCTAGTTATACTCAGATTTATTCTATTCTCGTTGAAGCTTAGCTTAGTATCGTAAGTCATCTTTTTACTTCAATTCCTATCAAGCGTATAACATTTTTTGCGAGGAAAAACAGTGATAAATTCTATGTAATTTATTCGTTGCAGCAGAACACTGTCAAGATGGAAAATTTAAACGTTGAATCTATAAGTAGCAAATACAGCTATGCAAAAGTGGTAATCTAACAAAATTGATTATTGATTAAAGGAGGGGTTTCGATAAGGCCCTTTATTGGCCCCCGTGAATCATTTTTTTTTAAGTTTATAATCTAGATCATTTTTATTTTTTTTATAATGTGTATAATATAAGGCTTTTAAAAATACATATACTTTTTGTGTAACTCGATAAGACATTTATGAAAGGAACCACTTAACTTGGCTTGTTTTACAAAAATATGTCATTTCTGTAGTTTTTGCAATATTTATCTAGTTATTGTATATAGAGCGCAACCAAGTAACAAAGCGATTTTCATATATGTGGTGCACAAATACGTAAGCTATTACATATATAAAAATTGTCGTGTTACTACACTGCGCTCATTGTATAAAATAAATAAATTTTATTTAGGATAATAGTTAATAATGTACTGATTGACTGATTTTACTATATTTTCTATCCAAAATTTCATCTTAGCCTTCGATTTTCTTATTACGCTACAGCAGTAGCGTAATAAGAAAATCGAAGGCTAAGATAAAAATAAATTATATATAGTTTTTATATACTTATATGTACAGTTATTATCAACATGCTCATGAGCATGTTGATAATCAATGACTATATAAGTTATTTTTTCACAAAGAATATCCCGATATCATAAGAATTCTAATACAAAGCCGTCATACCTCATCAAAAATCTACATCCTATGGATACGATATCATCCTACTGGAGTTACATCTTAGTATTGCCAGTGCAAGGTTGGAGCACGTGTTGTTGGATGTTGTGCTCACGTAGCTTCAGTATTGTGGTTCCTTAGCTATTACAGGCATTTGAAGCTTCAACAAATAAAGTATTCTTCTCACTACGAAGATTGTAGAATCGGAGGACTCTACGTAATATGTTAATGTTTTTAGCACCTTGTTTAAGTTTGATTTAGTTTGAATATTGCAAATATTGGCTGATGCTATATACATTTGTAAATTTTAAGTGTAGTCCTATAAACACAATATTAAAATAATAAAAAATTTAGGGGGGCCGGTAAAGGGCCTTATCGAAACCCCTTCTTTCATTGTGCGTTCGGCTAAGGAGTGGAATTTCCTGTCAGAGTCTGTGTTTCCTGATAACTTGGGGATCTTTAAGCCAAGAGTGAATAGATTACTTCTTGGTAAGCATAAGCGAAGCATTCTCCTTCGGCTCCGGAACTTAAGGGTGGACTTCCATTGACATGGTATCTTAAGTCCGAAAGAAAAGTATAACTTTTGATTTTACATTAAACAAGGTGATAAGATGATGAACAGGATAAAAGTCTGCTACTGTGATTCGTCACATCCAGAAAGTAGTGACCAATTACAGTCTCCGACTTTCAGTCTTCTTTTAAAATTCAAGACTTTGAAGTCGTTGAAAAATATGATTCATTAAGTAAATACAAATGGGCCGTAGTTATGCAGGAACATAACTACGGTTCACTTGTTGAACTTGTGGATGAGTTGATGAAAATAGGTAGCTCCCAAAAAATGTCTACAATATAGCAGTTGTAGGTTAGCAAAAATATTTATTCTCCACACAGCCTTAATACTCCTGAAGACTACAAAATTGCAGATTAAACCCCAATTTATTGCCTGAAATGAAAAAATCTCAATACCAAGACAAAATTGAAACTCTAAACTTCAGCGTAGCTTTAAAAATGAGCTCAAAATGTGTTAACTGAAGCCATTTTATAACGTCTAGCTGGAAGTTCGTCCGCATTTCGCATGCATAATGCATGTCCCTTGAAAGATAATATGTTAGAAAGGACTCCACTTGGGAATCTATTTACACTTTGAGATATTACCGTCTAGCTTAAAGTCGGTCAGTGTACCGAGGTTTCACGGTTTGATAAATTCGAAAAGATATAAACGTTAATACGGTAAAAAGCGATATCATTTCTGTAGAGCTCTTTTTTCGATGGGACAATCATCAAATGACTTCCCCCACTCTGTGATGGAGCGGAAGGGAGTGTCAGACTTCTACTGACTAAAAACCCACCATGTTCCTTCAGTTGTTGTGGTCCGGGACCACCGTATCTATAATAATATAAATAATAATATCTTTATTTCATAAAATACAGATTTGACATGTTTTACATAAAAACAATTTGAGTGAGCTTTGGTAGAAACACAATACAAAACAATCTAGGGACTGTAATCTGTACACAATAAGGAAAACCCTGCTTCTCAAACTAGGGTGGAACCTGTATCTTGAGAGACAGTGATTCAGCTTAAAATGAGATGCTATAGGTATACAATAGCGGACTGTGCCGATCTACCCGAACGATTGATGTTAATAAAGATCAGTTTAAATAGAAATAATTAATATTACTAAAAGTAAAGTTAACTTCCCTAAATGAGGTTGTATGTGTGTGGTAGTGTGTGTGTGTGTGATGGTGTATTTGTATGTATGTTTTATATGTTTAGTGTAAGTATGTATGATGTTTGCTTTGTGTGAAGTGTGTGGGTGCGCGTGTTTGGAGATATGTGTAGTTAGTTAGACAACGTACTTAAGTATGGATTCTGTTTGTAGATAGTCACGCTCCAGTAGCCATTTGGTTAATTTTATTTCATATTTATTTAGATTGACAATGTTTAATTTTTTGTGAACTTGTTTGTAGATATGCGTACTTAATGTGTAGTACTGGTGTCGAGCAAAGGTGGTTTTGTGAGGGGTACCTAACGGAAGTTTCTTCATTTTTGTGGGGTCAGCTGCATCTCGTTAGCACATTCCTGGTACCCCAGCAGGCAATGCCCTATCGGGCCTCGTCAGTGCTGCTGACTGCTCTTTGAGGCGAGCGGGGAACACGACGCGCCGCCGACGGGGGCCTAGCCCTTATCATTTCTGGAGATCTAACAACAAACGATGCAGCTGAGTCCTAGGGTTTTATAAGAAGTGACTACCTATCTGAGTATCGTATCCCAAGAGCTCGGTAGCAAGATTCACCTTGACAAGACTGGTGTTATTTTTTTTGGTTTGTTTCTACTAGTAACGAATGTCAATAATGTACAAGTAAAGATTATTACGAACTAGCTGACCCGCCACGACTTCGTTCGCGTGGTATCCTACCCCTACCCAACCGATACCACTACCCCTATCCTACCGATACCCTAGCCATACCTTACTCTAGCCCTACCCTACCCTACCAATACCCTACCCCTACCCTACCGTACCGTACCCTACCCCTACCCTACCCTACCCCTTGAGACCTTTCCTACTTTTTTATTTTTTCTTCATAAGAACCTTCTCCTGACAAAACCAAACACAACCTAACAAGAATCAGCCAAATCGGTCCAGCCGTTTTCGTGTTTTGCGCTTAGCAACACATTTAGCGATGCATTTTTATTATATAGATGAACCCACTCTTAGCCACAATCACGACTGATGGTAAGCGATAGATCAGGTCTACGATGAAACGAGCGAGCCCAAAAGATACCTATTCACTCTTGCTTTAAAAACTGATAGGGATATCGGTTTAATCCACCTATTCGGATACCATTAAGCTAAACTAAGTATAGAGAGAACTCATTTATTGTGCGAGCAAGTAGAAGCTTTAATAACCGGTGCAAGCAGCATGATTTTGACCCTTTTACAACCAGTGGTTGCAGCCAGAAGACACCTAAGCCTTGATTGTTTCAAAAATATATCTATTTAGTCATGTTGAATATTTTACGAAATGGTTTATATTAAGTGTTCATTGTAAGATTTTCCTGCCTCTAAACGTGAGGACTTTTAATTGACTCACTGTCTACTATGCTATATATTATCCTGTGTATAAAAGCTGTTAGTCGTCCATACATATTAAATCCATACTAATATTATAAATGCGAAAGTAACTCTGTCTGTCTGTTACCTTTTCACGCCTTAACCGCTGAATGGATTTACATGAAATTTGGCATGGGAATAGTTTAGGACCCTGGGAAGGACATAGGATAGTTTTATCCCGATATAAGGTTCCTGTGGGATAGTTTTCGAATTGCACTCGGACGCAGCCGCTGGCAAAAGCTAAATTAAATTTGATTTTTAAATTTAGTATAGGAATAGTTTAGAACCCTGGGAAAGACATAGCATAGGTTTTGTCCCGGAAATCATTCCTAATGGATATAAAAGGGGTGTTGGAATTTCGTATAGGGAATCAATAATGTCCCCGCCCTACCCACACACATAATACACTTAGACCGCTAAACCGATTTAGATGAAATTTGGTATGGAGATAGTTTTAGACCCTGGAAAAGACATAGCATAATTTTATTCCCGGAAATCATTCCTAAAGGATGTAAAAATGGTGTTGGAATTTCGTATAGGGAATCAATGATGTCCCCGCCCTCCCCACCCACATAATACACTTGACCGCTAAACCGATTTGGATGAAATTTGGGACCCTGGAAAAGACATAGTATAGTTTTTATCCTGGAAATCCCTTAAGGATGTAAAGGGGTGTTGGAACTATGTATTCCCCCCTCCCAATTTATTCAAATCGCGTAGGTATTCAAAAACCACTCATAACATATTTTTTAAACTACACAACTGCATATAGGCTCTACAAATCTTTGTTTAGGGCTGGAGTCGAACCCACGTCATGCACCAGTCAACAGTTACGCCGACCGTGTCGCTTAAATTTTAACCAATTAAGTTAATATACGAATCATTTCTATTTCAAAATCTTTTGAAAATAGGAGAAGATCGTGTGGCAACAGATATCAACGGATTATTTGAGCTCTGAATTCTGTAACATAGTCCAAGATACAGATAATTTAATAAACCACGTTTATTCTAATTTGAAAACAAATATGAGGGATAAAGAATGGCTGCGCGAAAGGGTAATTTTGGCACCGACTAACGAAATTGGAGGGCAGATCAACGAAAAGATTATGTCTCATGTGGTTCTGATGTTGTCGAGTATCTGTCCGTCGACAATGTCATAGATACAAAGCAAGTGACGTTATACCCTGTAAAGTTTATCAACTCTCTGGAATTGTCAGGGTACCCCATCACATTATTTGAGGCTTAAACTTGGTGTCCCAGTCCTGTTGATGCGTAGTCAGAGCGCACCAAGGCTCTGTAATGGCATGCGACTACAAATTACACGCCTTGGATACAATATTTTCAAGCAGTAATTATGACAGGAACAGCAAGCGGTGAAAACATATTTATTCCTCACATTCAGTTCGAAAAACTAAAATTTTCCCTAAAAGTGGCATTCCAAATTACCATAAACAAAGCTCAAAGACAGACACTGAAAGTCACAGGTGTACATTTAGAAAAAGACTGCTTTTCCCATGGGCAACTGTATGTGGCGTGCTCACGAGTATCAAGTGCACAAAAACAACACGCCAAGGACGGGAAAACCAGAAACGTAGTTTACAAAAATGTATTGTAAACTACGTTTTTGGTTTTAAAAAGATAAATTTTAAATACTAACTGTCTGTCTCTTTTTGGGGATGGATGGACCCTGGTGATGGATTTTTAAATATTATATGCGTTTTTTAACCACCCATAAAGATACGGTACACCTTTTTGGGAACAAGAATTATTGACAAAGTGTAAATTAACGCGGGCGAAGCCGCGGGCGAAAGCTAGTACATAAATAAAAATATGTGGCAGGAAACACAGAAGCCGGCACAGTCCAACACCTTGACAATAGCAGGTTTTAGTGTGTATGACGTAGGGCTACTCGATCAACAATTTCATCCGCAACTGCATTATGAGGATTTATTGTAAAGTTTGCGGTGTGCAATCCGCGTTTTGTACATTCAGTTGGAAACACTGTTGTTAGCTTTGTTACTCCGAAGACAGAAACGAACGCATCCTCGGCAGCTTCGCGACGAGTTCGCCGCGCACTCATTGCGAACTCACGGCGAGCTCGCTGCGCACTCGCCCCGCTTTGTATTCGCTTGGAACTCGCTAGTGTGATAAGGCCCTTTTAAAGAATAGTTTTTTAAATATAATTTTGCAGCTGCGATTTAAAACCGTTGAACGAGCTTACATTTTTTATGTTAGAAGGTAAATTATTAAATAGTTATTAAATATTTGTATACACTTCCTTCTTTTAAAATAAAATGCACAAACAGCCTGCCTAGTTTTTCAATCAGTTAGGCCATCCCTGTCGGACAACGCTGCTCTAAAAATACAACCTAAAAATAAAAGGTTACAGAGTTTTCAGACGAAACTTCATTAAATATTAGCTCGAACATCAGTCGCTAACTAAAAAACAAAGTTTAATTTTAGCGCTATTTCAAGCAAAAGTTTTAAATTAGTCAAAATAAATTATGTAATGAGTAAATAGACGGCCAGTGCAGTTTGTTTTTGGTTTTTGTTTATTCTGAGGACTTCGTGTTGTGAGCAATGGTAGTCCTGTGGTTACAAACAGGACTTACAAGTTATACAACGTGTAACAGAATAAGCGCAATTCCTGAAATTAGTTGGTTCAGAATCGGCTTTGAATCGATTTCCGTCATAAAAAATAGATAGAAAAATTTTGACGGAAAAATCTTTCATTTAACTTAAAATGGAAACACATTATCATGACAAATTAATTCAATCCTTAATTCAAGGAAATACGCTCGTGTGCGTGTCGGCCACTAAAGCTTTGGCTTCCTAGGAAAGCGGTGCCGTCATATAGCGGCCGTAATATTACGGACGCAAAAAGGCGGCCGTCTTTACGGTGACGACATGTGGAAAGTTCCACGGCCGTTTTAACACAGTCTGCTTCATCGCTATCAATGAAACGTTCACGAATCCATCTGTCACCGACAAGACGGCCGTCATGCAAATGGCGGCACCGCTTTTTGACGTTACGGTGTCGGTTACCGCTCTCTAGAAAACCGCGCCATTTTGTTTACATAGACAACGTTCTAGTGACATCATTCACCGCTGTATTACGGCCGCTATATGACGGCACCGCTATCCTAGGAAAACAAAGCTTAACATTGCATGAGTGTATGCGTCTGCGTAAGGATATTGTATGACGCACATACGTTTTGCGTTTAGAAAGGATAAATATTTTATAAAAAAATGTCTAGGTTTGGTTTCAATTTACTTAGTTACAGATTTTGTTTCCGACTTATAATTAAATATTCTAATTGGGGTGTCTGAGGTATTGCGCTTAATTTGTTACAATACAAGTTCTAACCTAGACACATTATACTGTCTTATTTCCATTTACCGCTGCTCTTAAAACCGTGAAAGAATACATTTTTTTTTCGGTGGGAAAATCATCGAATGACTCCCCTCGCTCTGGGTGAACCTTGTTCCTTCAGTTGCCCTTGTCGTCCGGGGCCGCGGTATCTCGTTAGAACATTCGCGCAACTCCAACAGGCAATGCTGTTGACAGTTCTTTGAGGCTAGGGCTGCCATCCGTCCGGGAATTCCCGGATTAGTCCTAGTTTGGAGAGCATCCGGGCGTCCGGGGGGATTTTCTCAATAAGCGTCCAGGTAAAACCCGGACACACATTGGTATTACGGGTACCAAAAAGCACGATCTCTATTATTATTATCTCTATTTTATTGTATTTCATCTCATTGCTTATGTTACGTTGACTAAATGAAAAGGAAGAGACTGTTATTAAAAAAGTCCTAAAGCTCTACAATGTTATCACTTTATCAGTAAATAAAAACCATAATTAAACATCGTTGTTTTTAGTTTCAAGTTCAAAAATGTATTTTTCTACGGTGTCCGGGGAAAAACTGTGATTTTACCCAAATGTCCGGGGTTAATAAGTCTTTGTCTGGGGCCGGCAAAGGTGACGGCAGCCCTATTTGAGGCGCGCGTGAAACACCGCGCCCCGGTGACCCGGGCCTGGTTCTTACCGGACAGTGAGCTAATACCGGTGAGTTAATATCCTAGGACTGAATAATCTGAGGACATACGTCATCTAGGTATAACCTGGGATCTTTAAGTCGAGAGTGAATAGATTACTTCTAGGTAAGCGTGCTTCATCTTCGACCACATCATCACTTACCATCAGGTGAGATACTGGTCAAACGCGAGTCTTGTGTTCTAGCAGTGATGACGTAATAGGCTGATTGTGTTATGTCGAGTTATGGTTTTTAATTATAATTAAGCTGTACCATTCGTGTGCGTTTTAGGAAACCAAAGTAAAATTTGATATATCAAATTTTTTAATCAACGGCTATACTTGTATACAAATATAGCCGTTGATTAAAAAAACAATGACTTGCTGTTAATGCTGTCCTCATTCCTTCATTTAAATATAACCTATGTTTGACCTCTGGTCTTCAACTATCTTGCTCAACTCCATTACGTCAAACTATATATATGTAGTTATTGTTTAAGAATTTTTAATACAACGTGTAACAGTAACCCCATAAAGGGCTGAAGACAACATCTGGTATATGGAGTCTCTATGCACAGTTTCAGCTCAAAATAAGTGACTCAATTGATACCAAATTATCTACATTCTTGAGTATCAATAATTACAAACGTGTTACAGCACTACGAGGATCAATAACTTTCCACGTCGTAATTTGAAAAATTCGGTCTCTGGTATCAATGTATTTTATTTTATTTAAATTTCTAATAAGTTCGACGCATGTAAACATAGGATTACAAAACCCTTTCCATATCGTTTGTTATCATCCAAAGAAGCCGTGCACTTGGTGTATTTACCTACCCTTTAAATTACACGTTGTATATTGAAATTCATTTTTCATTCAATTTGTGTCTGGCAATCAGTAGGTACAAACGATTCGCCGTAAATAGCTATAAGATTTTATGCAAAGCAAGTCTATCGTTTTCTGAAAGTATAATGAATAAACTATTTATTATTTATGTTTACTAAGTATTATCAATATTCAGTGAACATAAAATAATAATAAACTTACTATCTTTATGAGCTCCACTTAGCGTATTTCTATTCAAATGAAATTTACAATATTTTTAATAAAATAAATCACTAACGACATGATTAGTGGTTGAGTGATTGACTACTTCGATGCATGTCAAGGGTTCGGTTTCCGCAGTGGAACCAATATTGTGAAAATTGTTGTTTCGGGACTTGGTGTTTATAAAATGTACTGTATTTTACAATTATGGAGTTTATAGTGTGGGGCAAAATTCTCTTGTTTATTTAAAATTTATGTACAATGATGGACTTATGGACATGGGCGGACTTAATGCATCAGGGCATTCTCTACTAGTCAACCTTTGGGTTAAAAAAAAACACATTGTGGTAGGTGATCGCGAAAATGGAATGAAATAATATATTTAATAGGTACTAATAAATATGACGGAGAGGGCACATTAACGTTATCCTTAGGCAAGCCTTCCTCCTCGTACATCTTCAGCAAACAGGAAATAATACCACGAACAGATAGTGTTGATCTTCTTTAATGATTTCACAAACTTTTATAACCGAAATAATCACGAATTCTTGCGATGGAAACGGATGAAGATTGTGAGGTTATCTGCTCACGCACACGTTCTATGGCAGACTGACTGACACCATGCTACCCCGCTCTCACTTGTCAACCAATGACACTTTGTTATCAAAATGACACTACCCCCGACACTGACAGTGACAGCTGATAGACAAAGGCAGATGGAATGACGTCACTACCGCCATTTGACATCAGTGTCACATCAGCGTCAGTGTCAGCGTCAGTTGTCAATGTCAGCAGTGACAACCGACAGACATTGGCAGATAGAATAACCTCACTACCGCCACCTTGTAACCATTGTTAGAAGTCTCTTAATATCTACGCCTTGCTGCGACACGGCCGTCCTGCGCTTCACACGTCCTCGTGTGGCTCATCTGAAATAGAAAGTTCTGTGTACATTACATTGTTTCGGCCATGCCTGACCAAGATAGGTCAGCTTAACCAGTATATCGCTTAACCAGCGGCATCACTTAACCAGCGGCATCGCTTAACCAGCGGCATCACTTAACCAGCGGCATCACTTAACCAGTGGCATCACTTAACCAGCGGCATCGCTTAACCAGCGGCATCGCTTAACCAGCGGCATCACTTAACCAGCGGCATCACTTAACCAGCGGCATCGCTTAACCAGCGGCATCACTTAACCAGCGGCATCGCTTAACCAGCGGTGTTGCTTAACCAGCAGCATCACTTAACCAGCGGCATCGCTTAACCAGCGGCATCACCTAACTGGTGGCAAATCCATAGCGAATAACATGGCAAATTATGTACTTACACACTTTTTTTCAAATTACCTTAATGACGTCAAATCAAATTAAATCAGTGTTAGCCGTCAAGTTCACAATTATCCTCGAATAAATCCTCAGGAATTTCACTACTGGGCATTTTACGCATGGGCCATGGGCGTATTTGTACGTCCGGTTACCATTAAATGCTTTGAGTACATATCGGTCACTATGTAAGACCTCAATAACGCGGAAGGGTCCCTTAAATTTAGGGTCCAGCTTGCTCTGATTGCGTTCATCATTTTACAGAAGAACGAAGTCGCCTACAGTATAGTTTTGGACTTTTGCCTTTGTACTGTTAAATCTGCCTTAATAGCATTGCCTACTTACGCTCTGTATCAAAGTACACTCCGAGCTCGTAATCTTTAGCACTAGAGAACATTTTGTTAGCACATGAGTTATAGAGGCCTAGCTACCTTCCCAAGGAACAGTTCAAGAGGAATCGATCTAGTGACCCTATTAATGGTGCAGTTGAGAGCTAGTTGAACTTTCGGGAGAGCATCTTGCCACGACTTTTTCACTAGCCTCAACTGCAGTGAGCATATTTTGGAGCGTACTCATAACCCGCTCAACTGGATCGTTAGCACAGGAACTTTCTGTAGAAGTCAGATGCAAGTCGATACAATAGGTTTGCTTGAAATCTGCACTAGCAAAGCAGCGGCCCTGATGAAGTGCTGCAAACGAAGTAGTCCTTAAACTCAATTAAAATATTTAGCGAACTGGGCTTGCACTCTAAGGGAATGCTACTGTCGATATTTTCACAACTAACATCACTATTATTATCATGGACAGTACATGCAATTATTGAGGATTTAATTTTGGTAAAAATCACTCGGTCAAAAGTAACATGAATTTCTAATTCTTGAGTAAACACTACCTGCCCAATCACAACGTCATGTAACAAAAATTCATCAGGCAAGGCGTGAAATAGAATATTGAAAACAATGTCGTTGATAATATCTGATGCCCTAATCTGCGTGGTACTGTAAAAACTACTGTACCCAATACCGGTCACCTTTACTAAATTATTTTGGCGTTTACCATGAAATTTTATTGACACTATTTCCTTAATAAGTGAACACTCTGCTCCCGAATCGAAACGAAATGAAAAGAACTCACCGAAGTGTTCTACAACTCCCATTGGTACACTGACTGCGCAGACTTCAACACGCCGCTCCACCGGCTTGCTGGTTGTATTGACAGCGGTCCTCTTCGCTTCTATACTGGCAGCTCGAGGGCATTTTGACGCATAGTGTCCAACGCCCCAACAATTGTAACACGTGATGTCCGTAGTTGTAAACTTCGAAGTGGCTGCAAGTTTGTTTGCTTCTGCGTGCGGCGCTCCAGTGCTACGATTATCTCTATCTTTTCTGAGACGACACGCAGAAATATGGTGGCCCAATCTTCCACAATGTGCACATTTAACCGGAGTCGACATCAGCTTGCGTTGTTTTAGATCAGAGTTATAATTGTTGTAGTCACTAGTTGGTGCCTTTCTTTTAATGTATGATAGTGCTTTTAACACCTGCTGCATTTTTATCCTAGTTTAGTAAAGCAACACGGTTGACGCGGGGTTCTATTTGAGCTATGTGTGCCATTACAGTAGAGATAGCGATTTGCTCTGTACTCAGGTTCTTCCAGCGTGACATCAAATTATTCAGCTGAGTAGCAGCGTAATTTGCAAGGCACTCACCTTCGTTAGGCTTGCTGTTATAAAGATTGATGAGTGATGAAGCAGCAGTCTCCGAAACATCATAACGAGCGGTGAAGGCTTCTTGAGAATCCTTCCATGTCATGCCGGGAAAAGATACTTGGGACAGCCAAGCCGACGCCTGACCTTTTAGCGCTTCACTCAGAGCTATCATCAATGGAGCTCCAGATAACGATTGGTCCACCATGCACATGTCTGCCGTCGATAACCAAGCACGTGCGTCCACTGATGTCTTCTCGGGGTCGAATGTAGGTAGACAAACCCTGCCACTCGTTGTCGGTCCTTTCATAGCTCTGATTATGGCTAAAAAATTCTGATTTTGTTGCTCTAATAACAATTTCCATCTTTCCTCACTATTGTTCATCGTGAGCTGCAGTGCAGAACGTGGATCACATCCCACTTCTGATGACGGAGAGGGCACATTAACGTTATCCTTAGGCAAGCCTTCCTCCTCGTACATCTTCAGCAAACAGGAAATAATACCACGAACAGATAGTGTTGATCTTCTTTAATGATTTCACAAACTTTTATAACCGAAATAATCACGAATTCTTGCGATGGAAACGGATGAAGATTGTGAGGTTATCTGCTCACGCACACGTTCTATGGCAGACTGACTGACACCATGCTACCCCGCTCTCACTTGTCAACCAATGACACTTTGTTATCAAAATGACACTACCCCCGACACTGACAGTGACAGCTGATAGACAAAGGCAGATGGAATGACGTCACTACCGCCATTTGACATCAGTGTCACATCAGCGTCAGTGTCAGCGTCAGTTGTCAATGTCAGCAGTGACAACCGACAGACATTGGCAGATAGAATAACCTCACTACCGCCACCTTGTAACCATTGTTAGAAGTCTCTTAATATCTACGCCTTGCTGCGACAAATATATAATACTCTATCGGGAATAGTCTATCGAGAAGCGGGCCAAGAGACTTATTGGCAACGATGCACTGGTCTAGTCAAAGCTCCAGAGCATTGAACATCGACGACGAGTTGCAAGTCTATCGGTTTTCTATCGGTTACATTTCGGGGAGTGTGCGATGGAATTAAACAATCTATTTCCGCCAAGCCCGTTCCATCACCGGACTACGAGACAAACGGCGAAGCGCCATCATTACATGGTGGACATCCCACCCATACGCACAAAACGTTTTGACAATACCTTCATTGTGCGTACGGCCAAGGAGTGGAATTCCCTACCGGAGTCTGTGTTTCCCGATAGCTATAACCTAGGAGACTTTTAGTGAATAGGTTAGTTTTAGGTAAGCGTGCTCCATCTTCGACCACATCATCAATTACCATCAGGTGAGATGGTGGTCAAACGCGAAACTATTTTCAATAAATAAAAAATTAAAATAATATATACGTGTAACAGATTAAGCGCAATACCTTAGACACCCCAATTAGAATATTAAATTATAAGTCTAAAACAACATCCATAACTAAATAAATTGAAACCAAACCTAGGCATTTTTTATAAAATAGTTATCCTTAGTAAACGCAAAAATGTATGTGTGTCATACAATATCCTTACGCAGACGCATACAGACATACAATGTTAGCGGCTGACACGCACACGAGCGCATTTCCTTGAATTAAGGATTGTATTAATTTGTCATTAATTTTCAGTCAAAATTTAACACCTATTTTTTATGACGGAAATCGATTTAGAAGCTGATTCTGAACCAACTACTTTCAGGAATTGCGATTATTCTGTTACACGTTGTATATATAACAAATAAATAAATTAATAGTTTATAACCTAGGAGTCTTTAAGTCAAGAGTGAATAGGTTACTTTTAGGTAAGCGTGCTCCATCTTCGACCACATCATCACTTACCATCAGGTGAGATGGTGGTCAAACGCGAACCTATTTTTAATTAAAAAAAAAAAAATTGTTCTCCTGACCAATTTCGGCCAGGGCGACCAATTTCAGTGAAGATTAGTCATCTGCGCAGGAGTTATTATAGTGAACAAGTGTTTGCGTACTCTCTGTTTCTTTACTCTCATTGTCGGATGGGACGGCAATCCGACACGACCGGAGCGAGATCAGACGCAGGACCAACGGCTTAGTGTGCTTTCCGAGGCACGGGGTATCAAATCGCCAAATTTCAAACTCCGGGCTATTAATGAGGATTTCTATTAGAAAAACCAATAGCACTTTTTGCCCGACCCGGGAATCGGACCCGTGACCTGTTTATCTGTTTACGGTAATCTTCGGACCTACCAGACGGATTTGTATTTGTTATAATATACAGGGTTAATTGTAAAACACCGAAAACCTTTCAGGACTATGTTACTCACATCATAATCAACAACTTTTGTTCTATGACTTTTAAGAATTCGTCATATTTTAGTTCACCAGATTTTCATACAAAAATAAAAATATTTAAATTGAACGCCCTAAATGTTACGAAATCTATGCGAAGCAAAAGAAAGCAATTTATACTATCGCTTTCTTTTGCTTTGCATTTTAGGGCGTTCAATTTAAATATTTTTATTTTTGTATGAAAATCTGGTGAACTAAAATATGACGAATTTTGAAAAGTCATAGAACAAAAGCTGTTGATTATGATGTTAGTAACATAGTCCCGAGAGGTTTTCGGTGTTTTACAATTAACCCTGTATATACAAAGTGTAATTTAAAGGGTATATACATACCAAGTGCACGGCTTCTTTGGATGATAACAAACGATATAGCAAGGGTTTTCTACATGTGTGGAACTTATTAGAAATTTCAATACATTGATAGCAGAGACCGAATTTTTCAAATTAAGAAGAACGAAGTGAATTATCGTTTTATTGGCAAGGGACGTGGAAAGTGATGACCCTCAGAGTGCTGTGACACGTTTGTTATTATTGGTGTTCAAGAAACATACGAAACCAAGAATTTGGGTTCAATTCTGTGAGTCAGTTATTTTGAGCTGAAACTTTGCATAGAGACTCCATACCAGATGTTGCCTTCAGTCCTTTTGGATAGATATGGGTTTTCCGTTACACGTTGTATATATTATTGAGAATAGGTTTGCGTTTGACCACCATCTCACCTGATGGTAATTGATGATGTAGTCGAAGATGGAGCACGCTTACCTAAAAGTAACTTATTTACTCTTAACTTAAAGACTCCTAGGTTATAGCTATCGGGAAAGAAACACTCCGGCAGGAAATTCCACTCCTTAGCCGTACGCACAATGAAGGTATTCCCAAAACGTTTTGTGCGTATTAGTGGGATGTCCACCATGTAACGATGGCGCTTTGTCTCGTAGTCCGATGATGGAACGGGCTTGGCGGAATTAGATTGTGTAATTGCTATTAAGGAGCAACTTAAAAGCTATAATTGATTACGGAAACTGGAACTCTTGAACTGCAGAACTTTGATCGCGAGCAAAGTCGCAGGCAGAAGCTATAAAAAACTGAACAACCCGCATAGCCTATACAGCAGCATAGCCGTGCTCTTGATATGTATATAATTATGTAACCTTTAAATTACTCGTTATTTAAAGAGTATACACCAAGTGCACGGCTTCTTCGGATGATAACAAACAATATGGCAAGGGTTTTGTCATCATAAGTTTACATGTGTGGAACTTATTAGAAATATCAATACATTGACACCAGAGACCCAATATTTAAAATTAAGAACAACGAAGTTACCTTCGTAGTGTTGTGACACGTTTGTTATGAACATAATATGAAACCAATAAGTTGGTATCTATTCTTTGAGTCACTTTTTTCGAGCTGAGACTGTGCATATACTCCATACCAGATGTTGTGTTCAGTTCTTTTGGGTAGACATGGGATTTCCGTTACACGTTTAAAGGTAATCAATCATATCCAAGCCTTAGTATTAAGATAAATCTATTTATCAGCTACCTGCTTACAGTTGAGGCAAATTATAGACATACGTGATTACAAACGCTAATTATATTATGATTGATCACTAGAACGAGATTCGATATTATTTAGCTATTGATGACGTCTTCATTGTACATTGTAAGCCAGTTTCTTGAAATGAAGTCGCCCATCTTGGAGCAGACACAGGGGTCTTTAATATGTTATTTTTTTAAATTGTCGATAGGCTTGCGTTTGACCACCATCTTACCGATGATATTGTCGAAGATGAAGCACGCTTGCCTAGAAGTAACCTATTCACTCTTGACTTAAAGACTCCCAGTTTATAGCTATCTACTCCTTAGCTGTACGTACGATGAAACCATTTTTTTTTTCATTCCCAAAACGTTTTACGCGTATGGGTGGGATGTCCACCATGTAACGATGGCGCATCGTCGTTTGTCTTGTAGTCCGATGATGGAACTCATAATAAATAACCCCTCCGTGGGGTTATTTGTAGAAGTAATCACGTTCAGGAAATGTTTTTTACTCCTTAGCTGTTCATACAATGAAACCATTTTTTTTTTTTCATTCCCAAAACGTTTTACGCGTATGGGTGGGATGTCCACTATGTAACGATGGCGCATAGTCGTTTGTCTTGTAGTCCGATGATGGAACTCATAATAAATAACCCCTCCGTGGGGTTATTTGTAGAAGTAATCACGTTCAGGAAATGTTTGATTATGTATTTTCAGCACACGTCAGTTATACACATAATATAAGTGCACATTTTGCGAAGTGCACATTATGCGAAATGCATATTTTGCGTCAAGTGCACATTTTGCGAAGTGCATAAACTGCGTCAAACCCGATGAACATTTCCTGAACGTGATTACTTCTACAAATAACCCCACGGAAGGGTTATTTATTATGAGTTCCATCATCGGATTACAAGACAAACGACGATGCGCCATAAAAATTGTGCTAAAAATTGTGCAAAATAATATTTAAAATAAAAAAAGTAAGTGACTTTTTAAGTAAGTGAATTCTCACTCATTTTGAGATGTGCACATTTTGAGATGTGCTCATTTTGAGAATTGCTCATTTTGAGAAGAGCTCATTTTGAGAACTGCAAAAACTGCGTCAAACCCATCTCATCATCCACATCCCTGCGAGACAAGACAAGCACAGAAGATACACGTTTATTTCACTGTTCAGGTACAGACTCCCCAAGTCAGTTACTTGCTAGCCACACATTGCGGTCGTAGATCGTACCGCGCTACAAACTGAAGGGCATCAGTTACCAACAGTTAGAATAAACGTATTACATCTAGTGTTCATTTCGCGAAAAACCAGTATTTGTGGCAATTGTGGTTGCAAAATTATGATCTGTGGAGTAGCAACCATAGAGATATAAGAATAGAGTACAGAAGTGCTACACTAGCCTGTAAGTGGGAACGATAGAAGCGAGGAGAGAGACAGACGCAGACTATTCATCCATCTCTCTCTTGCAGAGCGTTGTGATTGGCCCTACTGAAGAAGGTGAAGTGGGAGTTTTAACAGTAACTGTTTTAGCATTGTCAATTAGTCACATACCTTTATTTACTAACTCGTTTACAAATGAAAACAAAAAGGTGCCTATATAGGTACTATATACGGTATATGGTATGATCTAGACTACAAATGGCCAGTGCAACGATACTGGTGTGTCCGGAACTGTCCATGGTTCGTGGAGCTATAAACGTTGCTTACAATAAACAAGGTTACACAATAGCCTCGGAGGCTTTATAAATACCACTAACCTTCTGTTTTTTTATTTATTATTTATTTATTTAGAATAGGTTCGCGTTTGACCACCATCTCACCTGATGGTAAGTGATGATGTGGTCGAAGATGGAGCACGCTTACCTAAAAGTAACCTATTCACTCTTGACTTAAAGACTCCTAGGTTATAGCTATCGGGAAACACAGACTCCGGCAGGGAATTCCACTCCTTAGCCGTACGCACAATGAAGGTATTCCCAAAACGTTTGGTGCGTATGGGTGGGATGTCCACCATGTAACGATGGCGCTTCGCCGTTTGTCTCGTAGTCCGATGATGGAACGGGCTTGTTGGAATTAAATTGTGTAATTCCATCGCACACTCCCCGAAATGTAACCGATAAAAAACCGATAGACTTGCAACTCGTCGTCGATGTTCAAGGTTCTGGAGCTTTGATTCGACCAGTGCATCGTTGCCAATGAGTCTTTTCTGTGCTGGGTTCGCCAACTTCGACCTTCCTAGGTCACGTCCAAGTGTGGTTTGTATGTAATATGAGGTGAGTAATTGAAAGTATGATGTAAGTCAAGTGTTCTGAACGTTCACAAGGCGTCAGTCTCCAGATGGCGCGGTTCAGATCAGCATCACTGCCTTAACTCGTTTCCAGCAAATGCGCGTGCCACGCGGGGCACCAAACCGGCGAGGAATCCCAAAATATCCCGGGTTTTTCATCAAATGGGGATTACAACTTCAAACAATAGATAATCGCGACCCAATTATCGGTTGCAACCGGCGATTCCAAACGATATTTTACCAATTATAATTAACTCAACAGGTCCCACGCGCGGACATTTTTCAACAAGGAACCAAAGTCTATCTGTCAAAGTGAAAAAGTTATGTCAAGCCCACAGATAATTAATGTTGCCAGCCAAAAGGTGCGTTCTGTTTCACGTCGGACCGAACATCTACCCCCCCCCCCCCGGACGGGCCTACCCGTCCGCTAATCAATTGGAAGTCTTGACAAGGTTGCAAATTTAACACAGCTTCAATGCGGCCAAATACCGTAGCTAGTTCCTCAAAGGGGAGAACGGTGTCTCCCAACAATCTCCGCCAGCGTCCCTTTGCCGCTTTCACCGCGGCCCCAAAAATACCCCCCCAATGGGGGCAGGCTGGCGGGTCAAACAACCAAGTGACCCCTCGGCGGGCCAAACTATTACCAATATCAACCTGGCTCTCATTAAGGAAGGCGTATACCTCCTTCAAATAGTTACTTGTACCCTTGTAATTCGTACCGCAATCAGAACTAATCAAAGGTAACCCACGGCGAGACACAAATCTTTCCAAGTCGCCTCAAAGGCCTCTGTCGCGAGGGAGGTTACCAGCTCCAAATGTACTGCCTTGGTTGACAGGCAGACAAACACACAAATAAGCCTTAACAATCTTACAAAACGGGGGGCGGGGCGATCATCAACAGGCCCCCTAGCCCGAGGACTCCGGGCGCCCACAAAACGGGGAGCGGGGGGAACATCAACAGGCCCCCGAGCCCTAGTCCGTCCCTGGTCTCTGGGCTGAGAAGGTAGTGGGGGTGACCCCGTGGCGCCACGAGTGTTATCCGAAACCCGACACTCGTCTTCCAAAAATTTGAGGAGGTCGTCAAAGGGGGGAAGATGGGTGGTACTATCCCCACCATACTTCTGCTCAAAACGTGACCTCAACTCCGCGGGGAGCAACTGCAGCACTATGTGCACCAACAAGTAGGACCAATGTTCTACCGGTAACTCCAGGCGTCTCAAAGCGTTGGTCGCTGAGACCAACGGGTTCAGCAGGTCAGTGCGCAACGTCGACGTGCTGACAATGGCCGGTAGCCCCAAAATCTGGTCGATGTGCACATCAGCCAGGCAGCGCTTGTTCTGATACCGTCGGGAGAGAAGCTCCAGAGCGGTCGGGTAGGAGGAATCCGTCACCGGCAAGTGCTGCACCAAGGCTCTGGCTTCGCCCTCCAGGACAGACAATAAATAGGCCAGCTTCTGGGCAGGTCCGAGGTCCGAGCGTGCATCGACAAGACTCTCAAAGAGATTTAGGAAGCCCAGCCAGTGGTCCAAGCGACCGTCAAAATGTGGCAGCTCCAGGGTGGGCAGCCTACTCAATAGTCCAGGGCCTGCAACAACAGGGGTCTGCGGCTTGGCCGCATCAGGCACCCGACTCTTCAAAATTTCCCGCGCTCGTAGACATATGACATCCCCCAGGTGGACAATCTGGTCATAGTCACCCAAAATCTTATCGCGGGCTGTCTGATCCATCACCCCCAAATCCACGTCCATGATGTACTCGTTGAAGCGTGTGAGCGCAGCATCAGCTGACTTGATCCTCTCAATCACTTGCCCATACCGAGCAAGGGTGAGCTCTTCCAATTCTACACGCTCAACCGTTGCAGCTGCCGATGTGAACCATCTCAACTGTGAGGTCAATCCGGCAGCAGCCTCCCTGACTGCCCTTAATGAGGCCATTGCAACAATCAAATATTAATACAACAGGCTAAAATTAACTAAACAAACAACAATGACTTGTTAGCCGACCAAATAATTTCACCAAAATAAAAACTCAAATTCAATTATTTCAAGTCCAAATCCGACCCTGTACTTATTCCAAGTATGAATATAGCTTGGTACAGATGGCTAGTTACAAAATAAATAACAATTCAATGTATATATTGTGCAGGATCAACACCCATTAAATACAACATTGACTGTATAATATTGAGCCGGACAATCTCTAACAACAATCCAATAATACAAATAAATGCAATAAGTCAATCCACACCACTCAATTCTTGTTATGTTAACAAATGTGTGATTATTATTTAGATAACCTTTTAAATTCAGATCAGTGACATTCAATTATTAATTGCAACAATTACCAAACAACTTTTACAACAATATACCAACTTATGTACCAAAATACAACCAATAATTCCTAATTTCACAAATAAATCCTACTTGTCAATTCAATACCAAGGGGCTAGCACTACAAATTACAGTACAAACTACAAGTACTATTTGAGCCCGGCTGACAAAGCAATATATTCAAACTTATTAAGTTATATAAGTTATGTTAAGTAATTACACTAAAGTTATTTTCAAAACTTCCAATTAAACCAGTGGATCTTATATTATAAGAACCACGCTCTGATAACAGATGATCTAGACTACAAATGGCCAGTGCAACGATACTGGTGTGTCCGGAACTGTCCACGGTTCGTGGAGCTATAAACGTTGCTTACAATAAACAAGGTTACACAATAGCCTCGGAGGCTTTATAAATACCACTAACCTTCTGTGCTGGGTTCGCCAACTTCGACCTTCCTCGGTCACGTCCAAGTGTGGTTTGTATGTAAATGAGGTGAGTAATTGAAAGTGTGATGTAAGTCAAGTGTTCTGAACGTTCACAAGGCGTCAGTCTCCAGATGGCGCGGTTCAGATCAGCATCACTGCCCTAACTCGTTTCCAGCAAATGCGCGTGCCACGCGGGGCACCAAACCGGCGAGGAATCCCAAAATATCCCGGGTTTTTCATCAAATGGGGATTACAACTTCAAACAATAGATAATCGCGACCCAATTATCGGTTGCAACCGGCGATTCCAAACGATATTTTACCAATTATAATTAACTCAACAGGTCCCACGCGCGGACATTTTTCAACAAGGAACCAAAGTCTATCTGTCAAAGTGAAAAAGTTATGTCAAGCCCACAGATAATTAATGTTGCCAGCCAAAAGGTGCGTTCTGTTTCACGTCGGACCGAACATGGTATGTATACACGATTTTCATACAGCTCCGCGTCTGCTACACTCTCAATATACAAGCGATAGGATTTGCTAGCAAACACTGCTCATTAGCCAATCACAGTACTCTGCAAGAGAGAGACAGATGAATAGTCAGCATCTGTCTCTTTCTTCGCCTCTATCGTTATATTTAACCGTTTCTGCACTCTATTCTTGTATCTCTATGGTAACAACACGTATCTAGTATAGCTTTGGTTTGCATGTACACTAAATATTCATGAGCTGCTTATCCTTATCACAACTACGGAGTGACAATATTCATAGAATGACTGCCTCTCTGAACTCCACAACCCATTAACTGGATAACACAATTATCATCACGCAAAGCCTGACTTCACCCTCTGCTGGGTGTAGGCCTCCCTTCGCTTGTGCCAAGCTCCACGTTCATGTGCCTGTCTCAGCCAGAGTATACGCGCGATGACAACAAAGTCGTCTGCCCATCATGCTGGCGGACGACCAAAGCTCCTCTTACCAGACCTTGGACGCCACTCAGTCAGGGCTTTACTCCACCTGCTATCACCGCACTTTCCTAGGTCCTGCCTAATTCCATGTGATTTTCATAATGTGATTTCCGATATCGAATACCTTCATACGTCTTCGGATCTCGACATTTGGAAGCCGATCAACAGCTATAGTCTGATGCCAAGCATGGAAAGCTCCATGGCTCTTTGTGCTATTCTGAGACTATATACAGCTTCCTGTGTAAGCGTCCACGTCTCAGCACCAACACACACAAAATCCCGTGTCAAATTTTCTGACCTCTGACTACCTGTAGCGACAACCAAAAATGTACAAATAACAGCAACTTGTCCAGCTGTAATTATTTTAGCTACGAGCTCTTCCTCCTCCACACTAAATAATTGCGCAAAGCCCGATAAGACTTGTAAAAAGAAAGTACCTACTTATGCCTACGGTTTACCTTACGAAAGTCTCGTGTAAAACACGTTTTATAATAACTACGAGGTGTCCAACTATCCGACTTCAGATCTATATCCATAAGCACATTCACAATACAGGCAAACTTTCGTGCGGTAAGGAAAACTCTTACAAAAAAGGTCCAAGGCCCGCGGTCACGTACTGAGTAGTCCCATTTGCCGACGTCACCGTATTGCAGCTTTATCTGAAAACGTGCCTAGAATCTCGGCAGCTAGACCTAGACATACACGTTGACTACTCTTTACATTCTGCCCGCAAATGATAGCGGCTTTTTGTAGTAATATGGCTTATGTAAGTTCGATTTTGTGTTCGGTCGATTTGGTTAACTAAGTTTGTTTGGGAGTCACTTTCAGGTCAGTTAACCGCAAGACTCTGGAGCTTTATTCAAGTGTTACTAGTTACCTGAAAATTGGTTATTCGGTGAACTTTGAACAATACCTATTGTATCGAAACCGTCTGTAGTGTTTAGGAAATGAGACACGTACAACCAGTTTGTTCGTTTATTGTGGACTGCCCGTCCGACACCGCACTCACACCCGCGCGAGCGCACACATTCATACCTCACACCGTACTTAATCAACATAATATTGAGCACCAACATAACTAGTTGACAACTACTATCTAATAATGATATTATTATAACTTTTTCTTTTCTTTTTTGTGTTATAGGTCCTTCAAGAGGCGCCTGAACTTTTGGGGGAAAAGACCACGGAGTATGGGACTTCTACCTCAATAAAACCACTCTGGTGATCACCATAGACACGTAGAAGGGGCCTCGTTACCTCTTAAACGACCTCTCTGGAACCCCCTCTGTGCAACCCCGATTTGGGCTCATCCCCAGCCAAGGTGACTGTAAAGGGATCTAATGATATACCTGCAATCTTTAGGACTGAAAGCTTGTCCGAGCCAACCCTCATTTCCTCCAGCAAACTCAGGTCTAGCCGAGGTCAGTACCCCACAAGGGATGCTCTTAGCGTTTAGTTTTCCTCCCAATTACGGGAATGTGCTAAAGAGAAACCTCGTTTCTGGAACAAAAGGACACTGGTATCAAAACCACTTCACAGCGTTTTATGAAAAATATATCTCAAAAGCTAAATAAGTTTCAGAAAAAGGGGTTACATAGGTCGACGCGCCTTTTTAGGGTTCCGTAGCCGAATGGCAAAAAACGGAACCCTTATAGTTTCGACATGTCTGTCCGTCTGTCTGTCTGTCCGTCCGTCCATATGTCACAGCCATTTTATTCCGAAACTATTAGGACTATACATGTAAAACTTGGTAGGCAGATGTATTCTATGAACCGCTTTCCTATTTTAAGAGAAAATTTAAAAAATATTATAACAAAAGGGGCTCCCCATACATGGAACTGGAACTGAAAATATTTTTTTTTTTTCATGAAACCTATACGTGTGTGGTATCTATAGACAGGTCTTTAAAAATGACATTATGGTTTCTAAAACCACTTTTTCATAAAGTTAATCGTTTAAAAGATATACGCTTCCAAAGTGGTAAAATGTGTGTCCCCCCTCTAACTTCTATAATAATGAAGTGAAAAATCTAAAAAAACCACATGTTGTAGATCATAATGTAAACTTTCAACCAAAATTGGTTTGAACGAGATTGAGTCAGCAGTTTTTGAGATACAGTATATTTTCTAAAACCGCAAATATAACTTTGTAATTCATACATAAAAACAAAGTTATTTGGCGTAGTTGTAAAAATTGTAAATAAACTAGTTTTAAGAAATTTGTAAGGTTTTTTTTTTCAAATAAATATATTATGTAGGTATATTATATTTATTATAGTTACTACGGAACCCTTCATGGGCGAGTCCGACTCGCACTTGGCCAATTTTTTTTTCCTGATGTCGCTAAATGTTTAACTCAAAATCGGAAAATTGTCAGATGACTGCCTTTTAAAGAATCACGGCAGCACTCCCTTCTGCTGGCATCCAGAGTGATGATTTTTCCTTGGAAAAATAAACCGCATGACTTCAATTTTTTTTTTAAACTTGTGGTTTTAATCATTATGAAGGTATTAGGCAAGTCTATTTAAGCAGCTGACAACCTACTAGATTGACCTGCACGAAGGTATTCCATAAAAAAAAACTTTTTAACAAAAAATTAAACCGACTCCCAAAAAACACTGCAAAGTGAAAAATAACTTTAATTTCGGTAGTCGGTGTCTTTAGTTTTGTTTTTTCGTTTTTGGCACCGACTTTCGACATTAAAGTTATTTTTCACTTTGCAGTGTTTTTTGGGAGTCGGTTTAATTTTTTGTTAAAAAGTTTTTATTTCACTCTTTTTAGTTGGATGATTTTTAATTTACCTAGTAACAAGAGCCTAAATGTCAACTACTTATAACCTTTTACAAAATATTGCTTTTCCCAATGCTGGGCCGTTAATTGTTGAGGAGTTCTCCTGGTACTTCACCATCAGCTCTACATCACCATATGCATTGTGACGAGCATAAAGTGCTTAACATCCATATTCAAGTAATCGAATCGCAATCCACTCAATACTTATTATTGAGTAGTTTCGGCGGCCATCTGTGGTCTTCATCATCAGTTCCACTTCCCCAAATGGTACTTTTGAGAGCAACTGCACAAGTTACTATAAGAAATACCCAAAACGCTATAGGTGTGCCTATAATATTTGAAGAGTTCCCTCGATTTCTCCAGGATCCCATCATCAGATCCTGACTTTGGTGATAATGGGACCAATTTCGAAGTATACTCATTCGAACAAAAAAAGAATTTTCCAAATCGGTTCAGCCGTCTTCGAGTACTCGATGATCATACATTAAAAAAAAAAAAAATATACGCTTCGAATTGATAACCTCCTCTTTTTGTCGTCGGTTGAAAAAGCACTCAAAGAGTCAAAGTTACTCGCCGCCGACATTTCGAAGAACCACGTTATCTCATAAGTTCCCTGCGTAACCGTAAGTTAGATTTTATCATAAGCGTTTTCTAACGATGCTTATTCTAACATTTACTTTTTATACGTGTTCTGTTTTTACGTACCTAAACAAAACATATGACTAACTTACTAAACGTTTTGGGAACACTTTCGTTGAGTGTACATTAATTAATTCGTTAATTACAGCTAAGGATTGGGTTTCCTAGATTCTTCCCCATTCTTTTTTTTTTTCGGGGTGGGATAGACAGAGTAATACATTTATTTATATTTATTTTTCTTATTACAATATACAATTAAATTCAATTTAGAGATAGATACATACGTCATTTATTGTGGGTATAAAGTAGGCTCGTAGCCTGTGTTTCAGGACATCAGATCCCCAACCTTTACATTTCCATATCTCATTTTTTAGGGTTCCATAGCCAAATGGCAAAAAACGGAACCCTTATAGTTTCGACATGTCTGTCCGGCTGTCTGTCTGTCCGTCCGTATGTCACAGCCATTTTATTCTGAAACTATTAGGACTATACATGTAAAACTTGGTAGGTAGATGTATTCTGTGAACCGCTTTCCGATATAAAGAAAAAAATTAAAAATTATTTAAAATAAAGGGGGGCTACCCATACATAGAACTAAAACTGAATATTTATTTTTTCATGAAACCTGACACTGAGGTTTCTAAACCACTTTTTCATAAAGTTAATCGTTTCAAAGATATAAGATTCCAAAGTGCTAAAATGTGTCCCCCCCACCCCCTCTAACTTCTATAATAATGGAGTGAAAAATCTTAATGTAAACTTTCAACCAAAATTGGTTTGAACGAGATCGGGCTAGCAGTTTTTGAGATACAGCATATTTTATAAAACCGCAAATATAACTTTGTAATTCATAAAAACACTATGAAAAACAAAGTTATTTAGCGTAGTTGTAAGAAATGTAAATAAGCTAGTTTTAAGAAATTTGTAAGGTTTTTTTTGTCAAATATATAATTATATACATATTATATTATATTATTATAGTTACTACGGAACCCTTCATGGGCGAGTCTGACTCGCACTTGGCCAATTTTTTAATTGTGCGTGTGGTGAAGTGTTTGTGTTTCTTAGCGAGGTTAAGCGTGTATAAGGAGGTGTGGTGTTGTGCTTCAGTATGAGGTTAATCATTGAATGACTCTCTAGATCGTGCGGAAGCGAGTGTCAAACTTGTACTGACTAAAAACCCACCCTGTTCCTTCAGCTGCCCTTATGTTCCGGGGCCGCGGTATCTCGTTAAAACATTCCCGCAATCCTGGCAAGCAATAGCCCTATGGGGCTCCGTCACTAGTGCTGACGACTCTTTGAGGCGCGCGTGGAACACGACGCGCCGCCGACCCGGGCCTGATCCTTACCGGACGGTGAGCTATACATGCTCGCCGTCCGCAAGCCCGCGCCTACGGTGGCCGGAAATCAGCTCGCGATCCCCGAAGCACGGGGCGTCTCCCGCGGCGGCTGGGGCGCGAGGAAGAGAGTTGTCTCTCCCTCGCGCGTTCAACCTCCTCCTTCGCTAGCATGACTGCTTCGCAGAAGGAGGCGACTGCATACCATTTCCTCGCGCCCCGCACCATGGTCTGAACCAGGGCCGGGCTCGAGAGATCGCCGCCGCCAATCGCCTCTTAGTCCGTCCCCCCCTGGTATGGCGATTTATTGTCATCATGATTCCGTTATGGAAAATGGATAGAGCTATTCACTCTTTATAGCTCCGTCTCTCGGTAACATTTTTTTTAAATTTTAATCAGAACTAGCTATGTGTGTAAAATCCACATTACTAGCAATCTTGTTAACTCCTCCAACTAAGCTATATTTACTTGAGTCTGGCGTGGGTTCACGGCAGTATTGTAATGAGTGGGGTTCGAAACCGCGACCGTACAAATTAGGCTAACGGTTATGGTGTCGGATTTGTGATCGAAAGGTCGCGGCTATTGACGCTTCCAGAAACATAATCGTATTGAAACGTAACAAGAGAGGGCGGGACATCGTTAAGTCAAGTGTGTTCTCATCATAATTTGTATTAACCACCAAGTTAACTTACATAATTTAATAACACAGGCTATCATAATTTAATAGAATAGTTGAGAATTAGAATTTGTAGACAATCGCATTAGGTTACCCTGTAAGGGCAGTTGTAAGGTGGGTACCGAACATATTGCTAAAGTAATCGTTTCATAATGAGAGAGATAGTGGTTTAACCTACTGGTACTAACACATACTAAATTATATATAATGCTTTTTGTACCTACTAACATTGTTTGTAATGATTTCTATGGGCCCTTGGGTCTGAATTATAGATAATAATAATTAACCATGATTTATTTCATGATTTCTGTGTGTTTATGTGTCAGGGCTTCCCAAACTTATTTTAACTGTGACGCCCTTGGGAAGTTGGCATATTTTTGCGACGCCCCTGCAGTTCTAGCTTAATAACAATGTCTCAGAAAAACTCTACATTTTTAGAAAATAAATAACAAAACATAAAAACAAAACATTTAGATAGCCTCACGACGCCCCTGAGATAATACCGCGGAGCCCTAGGGCGTCGCAACTCACAGTTTGGGAAGCCCTGTCTTTTTTTTTTTTTTTAACGTGGTAAAATTATCAAATAAGTCCTCCCACTCCGGGCAGGGTGGGAGGGACTGTCAGACTTTTACTGACTAAAATCCACGGTGTTCCTTCAATAACCCTTTACATACCGGGGCCACGGTATCGGGATGAGTCCCACGACCCCGGCAGGCTTCGGCCCTCTGCAGAGGGGGCCTCGTCATGTTGCTGACGCTCTTTGAGGCGCGCGTGAGGAAGCCCTGTCTTAGTGAGTTAGTCGTTAAGGTGCCTCATAAATAAATAAACAAATAAATATTATTTATTATCCTAGTATTATTATAAAAATAATACAAAATTTTAAAAACACTAGAAAAACACGCTTTTATAAATGGACGTAAAAACAAAAAAATGTTAAGAAAACCGATAACGGATTTTCTTTAGGTTTGTTATAACCTTGAAACCTGATCGTGTTCAAAGTCCATTACGTGGCCTTTCTCACAAGTACAAACACGACTATGATACGATATTCCATCATGGATCATCATCATCCTATCTTCCGGCTTCATCATGAAACCTAATCGTGGTCAAAGTTCATTACAAGACTTTTCTAAGAAATCCAAAACAGCTATGATACGATTTTCCATCATAAAGTTCCAGTTCATATCTTCCGGCTCCTTCATCAGATCAGTTCGACAGTATATTATTGTATTGTCATCAGAACTACATAGAGCTGCCAATTTTCATTACGCTACGACCCTTGGAAGATGGTTAAATTAGTTACCTTAGATTCCATTATCTACAGGTCGACTTAATAAAAGCGTGTTAATAATACAAGGTTGTCCTTGTATTATTAACACGCTTTTATGTTGTCATAAAATAGTCTCACCTTTTAAAAATTCTCTGGATTTTCACAAATATTGTAAAACCACAATTTTATTATCCAAACCAGTCTAACTGTTCTAGAGTTTTAGCGGAACAAGCGAACAGCAATTGAGGTTAAAGTATCTAGAAGATAATAAAACAAACCTTATAAGCAACTAAAATATATATTTCAATCATGCAGTTTGAGTTAATCACTACAAACTAGAACCTATGTTAGTAACACTTCAGATAAACTCTTAGTCACAGTCAATAATAGAGGAAAGTAATTAAATATGGGCTACCATTTTGTTTTTGTCTCAAAAATAAAAAAAAAATATTAAAATATAACCATTTATTGTCGTGGAAATAATCACACATATATTTTTAAAAAGCTAAGTAACAGTCTTATGTTCTTAATATTATTAAATTGAGCATGAAACAAAATTGCAAAATAGACGTTAAATATGGAACAGGTACTCAAATATGGGCTACACATAGAAACTTATAATATCTGGTACGAAAATAACTACTTATTATAAATGTTTATCTTATAAGAGATCAAATTTCTTTGGTAGCTGGAAGAAATTACTTAATTCACTTACACAAATCACGTATCCATGTGTCAAACTGGCCTAGCACAGTCATTATATGCCCAGACCTTAGTCATAGCCCATATTCGAAATTCTTCACCAAAATCAACTTGATCGTGTACTTTACAAGTCATATATAGCAAGCAATAAATCAACCGAAAATCATAAAATTAAACTTGTTTTCTGCAATAAAACACACAGCTACAGTATTTAGACCTGATTTTCATTAGTTAAATAACACATTGATACGTATCTCAGAAAATTTTTCGACAGCGACAACACAAGTATAGCTGACGCTGGCGACAGCTCGCGCCTGGCTGACGAAACAGAGTGAGTGCGATGTTAAAGCGAATGAATAGGATAGACGATCGTCGTTTGTAGCTTCTTTCGATTGTTGGTTTTCGAGAATTATTACTAGCCCATATTAAAGCCCTAGCCCACATTTACTTACTCTCCTCTAGTATCGTCAGGATGTTAGCAGACCTACTGGGGTAGCGGGAGGAGTCATTTGAGAATTTTCCCACCTAGAAGGTGTGTACCAGGTGTACACCTGCGTACGAAGACTATTTTTGTCCTGTTTACTAACAAATTACTAGGTAACTTATCTACAATGTGTAACGGAAACCCCATATCTATCCAAAAAGGCTGAAGACAACATCTGGTATGGAGTCTCTATGCACAGTTTCAGCACAAAATAACTGACTCAAAGAATTGATACCAAATTATTGGTTTCATATATTTCATGAATACCAATCATAACAAACGTGTCACAGCACTAAGAGGGTCAATTACCAATAACACGATAATTCTTTTCGTTCTTCTTAATTTGAAAAAAAACGGTCTCTGGTATCAGTGTATTGGAATTGTAATAAGTTCTACACACGTAGACTTAGGATTACAAAACCCTTGCCATATCGTTTGTTATCATCAAAAGAAGCCATGCACTTGGTATGTATGTACCCTTTAAATTACACGTCGTATAGTGTTTATGCAACTAATAACAACCTACTAACATACTATTTAATGATTTTATGGACCCCTGGGTCTGAAATAAAGATAAATTATACAACGTGAAACGGAAACCCCATATCTATCCAAAAGGGCTGAAGAAAACATCTGGTCCGCGGTCACTATGCACAGTTTCAGCTCAATCAAGCAGCACAAAAATCAAAAGGTACAAAAACAAAAAGAGGTATCAAAACCAACACCGGATTATTCTCGCGGCGTCTCAGGGGGGAAGGGATGTCGTTAGTTACAACTAATCTCCTGGTGATTCCGTGAATGATATTGTTCCGCGTCTGATTGCTACGTCGTCAATTGTGTTTAATGTTTGCAGCCGCCAGGGCTGTCCACGTAACTGCGTATCGAGTACAACAAAATAAGTTTTTAAACTACTACTAGTTTACATAAATACACATCCCGTTTTAACTTCTAATTATACTTTTATCATTAGAAGTTAAAACGGGATATTTACCATGTGTATTTATTGTTGATATTTCGGTACTGTTGCAAGCGCCATGGTCACGAATGAGCTGAACATTTCGGGGCAGTGGTCCAACACAACGAGCACATTAGTGGAAATAGCAGCCTATTTTGTTACTTTGGCCTGTAAAATAGCGGTTTAAGGGTTCAAAAAGCAGTTCAAAGTTGCATATCTGCATCCGTAAACGTCTATAGCTATAAAAGTTACTTAAGGTGCTATAAGCTGAATCAAATACTACCCTAGCCTTCACAGTAGTCCACGGTAGAACTCATTTACCACTTACACCTTTATATGAGAGTTACGAAGGTCATTCTGCCACTCACAGCTGCACAGTGGTTTCCATTGTAACTTTTATAGGTTATAGTTATAGTAACCACTATTATACTACTATAAGTTTAATTATAGAAATAATAGAAACTCTTATGCATACTATAGTTACAAAAAAATCATCAGTGTAACTAAGGCCTTTAGTAGCAATAGTCATTCCTTGCAGGCTCAATCCATTCGCCATTTCACAGCCGCTTTTGTAACTATTATAAAACAATTAATAAAAATGGATGCTAAACGAATAAGTACGTAACTAGATCTTATAACCTCAAAAACAGGAAAATAGGAGCTTTTTGTGGCTGTGAGTTGCACTAGGGGAACAAAAATCACTGGAAGCGTTAGAAGGGTGAAAATTAGCGCTATGATTCTCAAAAGGGAATTATTAGATCTAAAACTGCAGGTTATGACTACATTACAATGACGCCATGATTTTTTAAGAAAACTTATAATTCACTTGCAAAATTGAGTTGACATACATTGGTTTTTCAGTTAAATGTGCATTCAATGTACCGGTAAACAATCGGCCACTTGCGAATAGTAAGTTATCGACACGTAAAAATACGGAAATAAAATTTATTCTGTATAACAAATAAAAAATATCACATATCTATTGTTAATTTTTTAAATATCATTAAAGCGCGTTAAAATTACTCGAAAATTATCTTATATATCTACAGTAAACTGGACAGCATTTTAAGTATCTTTATATATCTTGCTAATACAGAATACAAACTTTTACTTCTTTTTGTTTTATTTTCATGATGGCGACGAAAACACTTTACCAAAATATTACAAATAATGTCAACTGAAGATATACAATAAAGAACTATAATCAATTCATTCGTTCAAAGTAGTTCAAAATCATTCAAAAGTAGCGCTACGAGAGCTTTAGTATAGCGTTAATAAATCGTTATAGCTATTAAGGAACCTTTATGCAACCGTTGTGCAGGTTAAATGGAACTTTAGGTTGCATAAAATGGCGCCCAAATAGCGTTAAAGCGGTTGCTTTAAGTCTGTAGTAGACGCTCTAGCGCTTACGTCTATTACCATAAGTAATAATCGGATACGCTCCAAAGCTAGCTAGGTTCGTCGCTAGGAGGCGCTGTATGTGCTAACTAGCTTAACTTAACTCGCTGTGTTATTTTATTGTCATAAATATTAAATGTACTCAAAGTTTAGTGTATTATGTGTTGGTAGTGAGAAAAAGGTATCTTTATTGCTGTCAATTGAAGTCATTACGATTTTATTCCTCAAATCAGTGTTATAACGGGTGCAAAATAAAGTGTGTTTACATTGATTGCAAACATAACATTGGTGTTGAAGTGTCAATATCGGCGAATTAGGCCTGTGCTAACACGATCTGCAATATAAAACTTTTACATTGAGACGTTTTTTTCAAATACAGTGACTTTGTTATTGATATTTGTGCTAATAGTTTGCATTCAAATTCTGCCGATTCATCTCTATATGCAATAAAGTTTAAATCAACGCCATCTATTCAACCTTGTGTGTAGTAGCATACGACTCAGCTACTGGCACCTGAGTAATTTGCACTGTTGAATCGACCGAGGGATCGATCAGTAAGTTTCATAGTCCTCACGTCAGGTGGCGACACTTTTGCCTTCCTTGCCTAATAACATTTCGATCAAACGTTTGAATATTCAAGATGAACTGTAATGGATGTAATAATGTGCTGGCATCTGATGCTGGTTACCTGATGTGTAATTTTTGTAAAAGTAGATATCATCACGAGTGTCTAAACATGTCTCTTCAACAATTTATTGCACTTACGCATGAGTTCAAGTCTGGTTGGAAATGTCCCCCGTGCTGTAACATTACGCGTCGGACCCGTCCTAATTTGGACACACCCGTTCGTTCCAGCACGCAAGCTCCAGCATATGAGGATAATTCCATGAATATGTCGTGCGATAACATGGAACAACGACCACCTTCACCCCGCACTCCACCATGTATGTACACGTCAGTCTCTACAAGAGTTGACAATAACTCCGCATCGGTGCTTGTAGACAACCAAATCCAATCCTTTACCCTAGAGTTGAACAAAACATTACAAGAATGGCGATCTGACGTCGATCGTTCTATGAAATTGTTTAAGGAAGACATTAAAAACACTTTGAAGGATTGGCGGGATGAGATGGATGCTAGCATGCTCAGTTACCACGAAAGTGTAAAGAACAGTTTGGCTGATATGAAGCAAGAGCTGGGCTTTGTTTGCGCTGCCCAAGGTAACCTGCAAAAGGATGTGAAGAATATTAACGATGATATGTCCAGTATCAAATATTCGCTCCAGTTTCACGCAAGCGAACAGATTGACCTCAAAAAACGAGTTGAAGACATTGCACGTTTGCAGGCAGAACAATCAGCCACCTCCACAACCTATTTAGAATCCAAAATTGACGCGCTTGAGCAGCAAGCGAGACAATGTAATCTGGAAATTTGTAACGTACCAGATAAACGTGGAGAAAACCTGTTGCATATGCTGGGGGCTATTGGAGATGTCATTGGCTTTCCCATACCTCAAAGGGACATAATATCCATCCACAGAGTACCTCACGCCCACCAACAAACAAACAGGCCTAAGAACATTATTGTAAAATTCTCTACGCGCATATTGCGCGATAATGTTCTGAGCGCATTCCGGCAGGCTAAGTCATTGAAAACGGACCAAATAGGTATAACTGGCTCTGCAACAAATATCTACATTAATGAACATTTAACTTTAAAAAACAAAATTTTATTTCGTAAATGTAAGGAAGCAGCAAAGCTTCACCAGTTTAGTTATGTATGGATTAAAAATTGTACTATTCTTGTCCGCAAGAAAGACGGTGAAGCTGCTTTTGCTATTAGATCACAAGAAGATATTGCTAAAATCGATAGTAATGTTAAAGGTAACTGTAATAATGTCGTTAAAGATATTAATATTTACTGATTGTTGCGTTTGTTCAATTGATAATAGTAAGCACTACTTGATTGTGATAATTGCCCTTAGTCTGCTGTGTAAATTATTATCTGTACTGTGCATGTTTTACTGTGTATGTAAAATATGTGCTGTTCTTTACTGTGCTTTAAATTACACATATACTCTGTTCTCATACTATTTGCTTTTAACATTTAAAATTAAGAATAGTATTGCTAAGATATATGCTGCTGTTGTTATTATATATTGCCTTCTGCTTCAATCTCTTTTGCTGCCCGCTACCATTACTTTAAATTATATATATACTCTGTTCTCGTACCTATACTCAACATACTATTTATTTTTAACATTTAAAATTAAGAATAGTATTGCTAAGAAACATGTTGCTGTTGTTATTGTAAAGTGTTGTGACCTATACTGCCTTCTGCTTCAATCTCTTTTGCTGCCCGCTACCATTACTTTAAATTATATATATACTCTGTTATCGTACCTATACTCAACATACTATTTATTTTTAACATTTAAAATTAAGAATAGTATTGCTAAGAAACATGTTGCTGTTGTTATTGTAAAGTGTTGTGACCTATACTGCCTTCTGCTTCAATCTCTTTTGCTGCCCGCTACCAATACTTTAAATTATATATATACTCTGTTATCGTATCTATACTTAACATACCTTTTGTTTTTAACATTTAAAATTAAGAATAGTATTGCTAAGAAACATGTTGCTGTTGTTATTGTAAAGTGTTGTGACCTATACTGCCCTCTGCTTCAATCTTTTTTGCTGCCCGCTACCATAACTTCTGTTATTTTATTGATAAGATCTTATATATATTTGATACTTGAACACACTCTTGTCATCAGTACACATTTATACTTGAATACTAACAATGCTGAATAAAAATATTACAATTTATTACCAAAACTGCAGGGGTATTCGCACAAAATTGCACCAGTTACTCACGAATATCCTTATGAATACATACGATATTATTATCTTAACGGAAACCTGGCTTACACCTGAAATTTATGATAGTGAGTTCATAGACCAGAGATATAGTGTGTACCGTCGTGATCGTGATCGCACTGCTACTAATAAACGGGATGGTGGGGGTGTACTGATTGCTATTTTACGCACGTTAAAACCTTCTGAATTGGATCTCTCTATAACAAAGTATAGCGATCTCTCACACACTCACATTGAACACATTATGGTTGAGTTGCCCAGCACTGTCATCAATAAAAGACACATTGTAAGTGCTGCCTACATTCCACCTAAGACTTCTACTTTAGTGTATGACAAGCACTTTGAATTGTTACAAGAAGTGTTAGGCCATCCTAGTGTTGACAGTTTCTTTGTTATAGGAGACTATAATCTCCCTGAAGCTAATTGGCTAGTATCCTCTGTATCAGATATTTCGCAAATTTCTTCAACATATTCTGGAGGGACCTCGGCCTGTGACAATTTAAATATCTTAATTTCACTTCTGGGTGCTTCTCAATTTAACAACATTATGAATGACAGAGGTAAAATTCTTGACCTAGTCATTTCCAACAACCCCTGTAATGTTTCTAAAATCTCCACTACATTACTTCCAATCGACACCCACCATCCTGTCCTGACGTGTGAGACCTGTTTAAACGTCAAAATCACTCCGATGACTAAAACTCCTCTTCATAAATATTGTTTTCATAAGGCCAACTTTGACAACATTAATCGTAACATTCAGCAACTGAACTGGTCTGAACTGCTGGGCCCCATGAATTCTGAACAGGCTTTGGCTAAATTCTATACTGAGTTAGATAATATTATTAAACAAGATACTCCGCTGGCCCGAATTAGATCAGTTAGCTATCCCATATGGTTCTCTCGCACTCTCATAGCTATCTCTAAGAAGAAACATAAGGCATGGATTAAGTGGAAGAAATATAATAACATTTCTGATTATGAATTATTTTCAAATTATAGAAAACAGTTTAAGGATACATGTCTTAAGTGTTTCAGTTTGTATATCAGTTCTGTGGAGGACAATCTAAGTAAAAACATAAAACACTTCTGGACCTATGTTTCAAATCGAAAAGTTAAACCTGGGATCCCTTCCAAGCTTCAATATAAAAATGCTGAAACAAATGATCCAGATATGGTGTGCAATATGTTCTCCGACTTCTTTTACTCGGTATATGAACCCACATCTCCTTCGTTGCCTCATTGGAAGCCTCCGCTGGACAACAATGCACTACATGACGTCTCTATTTGTGAACTTTCTTTTAGTAAAGAGAACATATTGAAGGAGCTTAAATCCCTGGATCCTGCAAAAGGCCCTGGACCTGACGGACTTTCGCCTTACTTCCTTAAGAATACTGCGACCTCCATCTGTGAGCCTCTATTTATTATTTATAATAAATGTATATCTGAGGGAGTTGTACCTGAACTGTGGAAGCATGCGTATATTGTGCCCGTTCACAAAAGTGGACCTAAACGCAACGTTGAACACTATCGTCCCATTTCCCTCTTGTCTACCTTGTCGAAACTCTTTGAAAGGTTAGTCCATAACGGAATTTATCCTGTACTCCACAACATCATAATTCAACAACAGCACGGTTTTGTGAAACGGCGGTCTACAAACACTAACTTATTATTATTTTCTAGCTTTTTGTTTGATTGTGTTGACAGCCGTGTACAAGTTGATGCAGTGTACACGGACTTTTGTAAGGCTTTCGACAAGGTTGACCATGAACTATTACTAAGTAAAATAGCGTTCAACGGAATCCGTGGTAATCTTCTGAGGTGGTTTACCTCCTATATTACTAATCGCAGTCAAAGGGTTGTAATCAATGGTCACCAATCTAACATTGCACAGGTGACATCTGGTGTGCCTCAGGGCTCTATACTTGGTCCTCTTTTGTTTATTTTATACATCAATGACATCAGCCAATGCTTTCGCAATACCAAGTTTTTATTATATGCTGATGACCTCAAGATTTATAGAGCCATACGACAAACAAATGACTGCCTTCTGCTGCAACAAGATTTGGACCGACTATCCTATTACTGCCAAATAAATAAGTTGCAACTAAGTTTACCTAAATGTAACTTTTTAAGCTTTACCAAAAATAAAACAAAAATTAACTATACATACACTTTGTGCAATGACCCCCTACTTAAAGTGGACTTCATTCGTGATCTCGGTGTTATCCTTGATTCTAAACTTTGCTTAGACCTACACATAGGAAGGATTGTTAATAAAGCATATCAATTATATGGATTTGTAATGCGATCAACAGTCGACTTTAAAAAGCCCTCGTCCTATATGTGCTTGTACAAGTCACTAGTACGCTCTCAACTGGAGTATGCCGTGTCCGTCTGGAGTCCATACTATAAAAAGTACGTTGAAATGATCGAGCGTGTTCAATATAAATTCCTGCGTGCTATGCATTATAGATGTCATGGATATTATTTGTCATACCATGATTTGCTTGCAAAGTATAAGCTCACAACACTTGAAAATAGACGTAAGTATTTAGAAGTTATGAATTTATATAATATTGTTAGAAATAAATTTGACAGCATTGAACTTTCCAACATGTTGTGCTATGCAGTTCCTAGGACAGTCAACAAGCGAAAGGTACGCGCTGGCACATTATTTTCAGTGGGTACTTGCAAGTCCAATTCTGGCTTGCGTTCGCCTGTTCGCAGAATGGTCGAGTCCTACAATAGGACTTTTGAACATATAGACATTTTTGCATGTTCTCCCTATCGGTTTAAAAGTCTTATACTTAAGGAGCTTTCTTGAATGTTATTCTATATTTTGTTTTTTTTTTTTTTTTTTTTTTAGTATTATATAAAATTATATACACTATACCATACATATTATATACATATATATCACAGTAAGTTGATTTAATAAGCTAGTATTATCCTATATATATAATGCATTTGTAACCCTAGCGATTATTGTTTTCATGAATCGTATCCAATTATTAATTAATCTGTGAACAGCGTTGTGGGCTGCAATATTGTTTATAGTGTTTTGTGTATTTATTGTTTCTATGTTTTATATTGTGGCTGTTTGTTGTTCCTCTTGAATAAAATAAAAATAAAAATAAAATAAAATAAAGCCCTAATGCAGCCCATTTGTGCTAGTTGGGAACTGCTCTGTCCAACTAGTTGGACCATGGGTCTTTACTAGGGGCAGTTGTCCAACTTTAAAAATAATTGGACCATAGAACCTTTTGAGAGTTCCGTGGTCCAGTTCATTTAAAAAATAACTTGCCAACTCTAAAAACCTCAACTGCATCTTTATGTGTGTGTATGATACCTACTGGTTTACGGTTATATATATACGGTTATATATATATATATATATATATAGAACCTCTTTGCAGGAAACGGGTAGGTACTGATTGGTTGTTATCAAGTATAGTACAATGCATTTGTCATAATTGTGTCAATTTTTGTGAGTAGTTTGTTATACTTTGACAAACTTTACTTACCCATGGTCCAACTAGTTGGACAGAGCAGTAATTAAACCACTGCCCCGATATGGAGCTGAAGTCATTGCAGGTGGACGTTTATGAGCAAACGAATCGGTCGACCTTCTTTTTCGTTCGTTTTTTGTGATCGGCACTGTTGCCACTGTCACATGTATCACTCAGAGTACAACGAAGTTAGTTTTTCAACCTTTCGTGCCTTAGGGTGGAGCGCAAGAAAGTGTTAGACTTCTATTGGCTAAAAGCCACTCTATTCGTTTAGTTCCCCTTGCGTTTCGGGGACGTGGTACCTCGTTAGAACATTCTCGGCAGATACATGGCCCTATCGAGCACCGGCATTGCTGGGTGGCTGACTGAGGATGAGAGTTCTCTCCCTCACTCGTTCATCCTCCTCCTTCGTTAGCATCACTGCTTTGCAGAAGGAGGCGAAAACATGACATTCCCCCTCGCCGCGCACCATGGTTTCGACCAGGTCTGGGCGCGAAAGGTCACCGCTATCGTTTTAACTCCTAAGTAATTTTAAATACACCGGTAGTATTTTTACCAGTCAAAAGCGAATGCACCATGAACACGGGGGATTCCTTTAGTTCTAATAAGAGTAATAAAATAAAATAGAAATACAAACCCATCGTTTAACAATCCATTTCCTATTTTCTTTCTGTTTTTCTCGTGGCTGTTTAGTATCACGGCTAGCGTGAGTGGTGCTGAGGCGGGAAACGAAGCGGTTACACCTGTCGACATGGCGCGATCGCCGTCTCTTTGGGTTGAGCTCTCGACGTGTACGCTTGTGTTGTGCTTATTTTTGCGTTATAAAAGTTGAGATTGTCTGTATTGTCTATATTTGTGATTATATAAGTTTTACCTCACTTTTGTCTTGTTTATAAATCTCTAATCAGCAGTACCTACCAGTAAAAATCGTTAACATTATAGTCCTAGGAATTGTACAAATTTTGGTTTTAATAATTGTTGTGAAAATTTCAGTATAAATTGTCACACTTAACACTATATTTTTGTATTTCACCAGTATATAGAGCTCAAAAAATTAGGTGCTTTCATGTGCAAAATGATTTTGGAAAATGTTATTTAGAAGGTTTTCACAGTATACCCTCGCTATAAAACATATTTGCATCAAGTTAGACAAGAAGTCGATCCCAAAATGCTAAAGAAAAGACTGGGCATGTTATTTCATAATCCATTTTCACAAAACATAATATTTTACTACCGCTGTCACTGATAACCAACGCGCGCCACCCCTGCTTCGAGCATGTAACATTTTATTACCAGCAGCCTTATGAGGCGGCCGTCATGCGAGAGTTTACTAGCATGTCTTACTACCTTTTTATTTGGCGCCAAATAAGTGTTTTATTATACTTACCTACCCTCACGATGAAAACAATGCGTCTATACGATCGTGTATTATGCAGTTTTACGCACATATCTACCAACACACACATCTTACTTAACATTATAATTACGAAAGTTTGTGAGGATTGATGTATTGATGTTTGTTACTCAATCATGCAAAAACTATTGAACGCATCTGAATGGAATTTGGTAAGTACATAATTTACATCCTGGAATAAATACATAGGCTATTTTTTATCCCTGAATTCCCACCAAATCAGGATTTATGTGGGAAAACCCTCCCACGTGAGGAGCAGAAGGAAGCAAGTTACACGTAGGGTTGCCATACGACCGGAATTTTCCGGACATGACCAGTAATATAGGTCTTTGTCCGGAATGCGGAGGGAATCATAAACCGTCCGGAATTTTTAAAATTGAATGAAAGAGTGAAACATAAAACAGCTATAACGTTTTTATTTCAAATTAAAGAACATTTTCATCAAATTTCCGGAATTTATTCCGGATTTTCGACTTTTTGATCTGGCAACCCTAGTACACATAAACAGTGAAGTTTCATAGTTCTTATAACAAAGCAACTTTTTGTAATTTTACTTTCTTCTGTCTTTAACTTTTATTGCTAGTGTTATAACTAGGTATATGTATGTACATCCGCAGCAAGTGACCGTTAACTCCAAATTACTGTATATGTAATTATATGTGAATAACTTACTCAACTTTATGACCGAGAACCCTTTACTTCTACAAGTTTTAGATCCAACCTTCATAAGCTTGCAAAACGATCTCTAGCACAAATCCATGGTCTCTATAGTTCAAATAAAATGAGTAAATAAAAGCAAATCAGTCCAAAAACAAACGGACGTACTGCAGGATACCATCAACACTTGGTCGTATATACCGCTATGTCGTACTAAGCGCTTCTCCTCTACATTTATTGTGCGCACAGCCAAGGTGAGGAACTCTCTGCCGGCTTCTGTATTCCCTGCCACATATGACTCGTCACCCTTTAAAGCAGTAGTGAACAGGCATCTTCTGGGCTCGCTCGTTCGATCGTAGACCTCATCTAGCGCTTACCATCAGGTGTAATCGGGGACAAGAGCGAGCTCATTAGTAATAAAAAAAGCTGTTTTCTAGCATTAACATTTGTTGTTAAGCCTTAAACTCCTGTAGTTTTCAGAACATTGTTTCCTGGTTAGTTAGTTGTGTTAGCCTGTGTGGTTTGTCACCCATCGGACCTTGTTACCTCCAATAAAAACTGTTTGTACTTGTTACAGTACATTATACCGTGGTTCATTGTGAAAAGCCGTATGACATTATGCCTTTGTGCAGCACAAAGGCTTCCTTTCCAGTGAAATGGTGCAGTTATATCAACTTTTCACTCATTAGAGTTTTGTTAGTGTTCGTAGCTTTGACAGCTCTAGAGCGAAAATTTATTACAGACTTATGATGGATGATTTTAGGAAAATAGAACTAAGGACTGATTCAAATTCAACTGCATATCAGCCTATACCTACCGTTCTCACTGCTAGGACTACAGCTGTAGTAAGACCGGCTTAAAACCAATTAAACTTTTTTTTTATTGAAAATAGGTTCGCGTTTGACCACCATCTCATCTGATGGTAAGTGATGATGTGGTCGAAGATGGAGCACGCTTACCAATTCACTCTTGACTTGAAGACCCCTAGGTTATAGCTATCGGGAAACACAGACTAGCCGGCAGGGAATTCTACTCCTTAGCCGTAGGCACAATAAAAGTATTCCCAAAACGTTTTGTGCGTATGTGTGGGATGTCCACAATGTAACGATGGCGCATCGCCGTTTGTCTTGTAGTCCGATGATGGAACGGGCTCGGCGAAATTAGATTGTGTAATTCCATCACACACTCTCCGAAATGTAACCGATAGCCTAGCAACTGAACAATTTCGTTTTAAACTGATCCGTTTAAAACTAAAAGACCGTTTAAAACCGAAAAAAACATTTTTCGATTTAAAACGGTTGGTGTTGATGATTATAGTTTTGTTAAATATAACCTACCTTTTCTTAATTTTACCGTGGTGGCGATATAATGGAGTACCTATAAACTGTTTAAATATTTTTTGATAACGTGAAGATAAAAAACCCAAGATATAAAAACTCTAGTGTTAACATGAAAAATCTCTGTTGGAAACATTTTTTTCATTGTTTTCAAACGATATAAATAATTAATTTGATTCAGTTAAAAACCAAACTCTCTCTTTGTCGTCGTTGATCATGAGCGTAACTCGACGTAACGTTGCCAGCTCGCCTACCCTATTATATTCACATACAAAAATGTGTGTCAAAAATGGTAAAGCAATTTTATTGTCGAATATTCTTTCTATTGATTTCCTATAAACTACTTAATCGACAGGCCTGTTGGTCTAGTGGTCAGTGGCCCGACTGCTATGCACAAGGTCGTGGGTTCGATTCCCACCCAGGACAAATGTTGGTGTGATGAGCAACGATCATTTGTTCTTTGTCTGGGTGTAATTTATCTATATGTATGTATTTAGAAATATATATGTATGTTTATCAGTTGTCTAGTACTCATAGCACAAGCTCTGCTTAGTTTGAGACTAGATGGCGTTGTGTGAAGGTTGTGGAATATTATTATTATAATTAAAACGAAACATGACGTCAGGTGACCAATAATTGCCCATAATGAAGTGTAAAACACAGTTCTTTTATTTTTTTAGGCGAGCTTTCAACCGTTTAAAACGATTAAGTATTTGGGGTTTAAAACGGCAATATTTTATTAAAATCGGTTGTTTAACATCTATAGCTGGATCACAGGAGCAAATGGGTCGTGATACACCACATAAATAATTTAGAAGCTTTTATAATACTTACAGAATATCTTTACTTTGGAGAATTTTTTTAAAGACTACTAGCAATGTGGGTAGAATTTTATTTACTAGCAATCTTGTTGTCTAAGCTAAATATGCTTGTCTGGAGTGGGTTCATGGCAATAGTGTGTTGGGTAGGGTTAGAACCCGATTTGACTTGATCTAATACCTGCATATAGATACCTAAGACTGGAAGGTCCGAAATAATGATAAGAAATTGACCATCAAGCATCCTATTTCGCCGTTTCTTCAAGTACAAACATTTAACCTCTTAAAATTGCCGTTAGCAGACGAGAAACTTAAACTTGGGAGTCATTTATATCTGAAAGTTGGAACTCATCTTTAAGTTTCAACTTGAGCCAACCTTTAACGGTTCCATCTTGAAGTCTTTGTCATTTCGAACTTTTTAGAAATTAAAGTTAAAAGTGACTAACTGTCGATAACTTTTAATATTGTCATATTTTTTTTCTATTTTTCAATACTAAGTCGAATAGATATGATCAGGACCGCAGCTCCCACTTCAAGGACTCACGAGATGGTGGAAAATAGTTATGTAGTGTTAATTTAGACTAAAATAAATAATTTAGACTCGACATAAATATTAAAAAAAAAACGCCAAAGATGTTAGTCAATTTATAAACGAAACTGTACCACATCATCACTTTCCATCAGGTGTGATGTATCATCTATGGGTGTGATGGTGGTCAAACGCGAACCAATTTTCAATAAAATAAGAAAATATTTCTTTTCTAATTCGGAATTCGAAAAGATAAGTTCAAATTCAATCACACGCAGACTTTTTTTGGCCTTTTTAAAACAAACGTCACTTGAAAATCAACTTCACAAACTCACTACTAAAGTCGATATTTGAGTAGTTGGCGTACACTTTGAATTCTGTAAACAGAAATTTATTTGTAGTAAGTACTGACATGTTTACAAATATGATGATACCCTTATTTTTTATCTGTACCTTTAACCGCTGAGAAAACACACCATAAGAAACTCCATATACAGCGATAATATCTTCAAGTGCCTATAAATGTCCCAATTTTGCTCTTTAATATATTCCGCTATATTTTATGGCTGCGATATCAGTATCATAGTATGTTACTTGAATGGATGCCATCAATTCTTAAATATTGTGTTATATTTTAAATAATATTCAAGAAGTTGCTTAGTGGGGAAATTGGGTTTTGAACACATTGAGAGAAACACATCTTTGTTTTGTCGGTGGATGAGTAATCATTTTAACACTAAGTAGTAGGTAGGTAATCTGATGCATCGGTTTACATTGTAGACGCCCCAACATAATTGGGTACTACGCAGATGATGATAAAGAAAGCGCTAAAAATAATTAAAAAAAAACTTTTTAGCAAAAAATAGAACCGACTTCCATATAAAAACACTCCTTAGGCAAAAATAATGCTAAAAAGTTTTTTCACGCTTTTTAGTGGGTCGGTTTTATAGTTGCAAAACTTCTGAATAATTCCGAATAATTCCGGAATACTTCGGGGAAAGTTTCTTTAAATGGGAATTATTCAAAATGATAAATTCATTTTGAATCATTCTGATTTAAAGAAACTTTTAATTATTTATTAAGATTTCAACTTTTTTTGCTAAAAATCGTATTTTGCATCGAACGTCGATCTCTGTGCGCCGGCCGCTGCCGCCGTGCTGGCACCGCGACGCGCGCACCCGACTGCCTGCCACCGGCCGGCCACGAGTCGTGCGTGCAGGCGATGGCGGTGCAGGGTGCGGTAAGAGGGAGGGGATGCTGCTCCCCGGAGAAGTTTTCACCCGCGCGAGAAAGATTCATACCCCGCAATCGAATGTTTCCGAATATTTCGCCCGAATAATTCAATGGGAATAAATGTGTTTGCTTGTTGTGTGGTGGGTGAGTTAATTATTGTTCACTGCGAGAGTACGTATGTACGCTACGAGAGTAAAATATAAATGTTTATTTTATTATAAATGGGATTGATTAAGTATATGTTGATATTTTTATAGGTAGATTTATTAGCCTGCGATTAACAGGATTTTTATTCTTTTGTTTTTAGGTAGGTACTATCGGCCAAAGATACGCATACTCACTTTAGAAAATATTTCTGCGGAAGCGCAGCTAGTGACAAACCACATCCCTTCCTGTTTTCGCCCAATTAGAAATAATATGCATTTTGTGAGTACAGGGCGTGTAACATTATATTAATACTTACTATTACGAACACTACTAAAATACGCTTCGTGCATCCTATTGGTCAAAATACATGCATTAGGCGATCGAGTTGTAAGTCGTGCTATGCGATTATAGCCTTAAATGTCAGTTGTGAAATAAAAAAACCAGGCCAAGCATATTTGATTTGCTATTTGAAAAAGGGTTACCTATGTTTTTGGTTAGTTTGTATGTAGCTCTGTACCTACGCATCGCGGGTATTCGCGAGTCGCATAGGTAGGTATTAATCATTACCTACCTTCTTAACGCGTATAATAGCCCAGTCAATAAAAGCAAATAAAGGCAAACCTTGCAAGCAAACACGTTTTGATGCGGTTTTCAGAAAAGTATTTGTTCTTACCTACTTAGGAGCAGGTTTTGGTATATTAACAGACTTCAAAGGTCGATTTTCCTGTTTTTTTTTGACAGTTGAAATATTCCCAAAGTTTCGGAATATTTCAGAATACTTCCGAAGTATTCGACGGGAATGATTCGGAATGTTTCCCGCCAGCATCTATAGTCGGTTTGTAATTTATCTAGTACCAAAGCCAAAATGTCAACTACTTATAACCTTTTACAAAATATTGCTTTTCCCGGTGCAGAGCCGTTAATTTTTGACAAGTTCTCCTGGTACATCACCATCAGCTCTACTTCACCATATGCATTGTGACGAGCATAAAGTACTTAACATCTATATTCAAGTAATCTAATCGCAATCCACGAAATACTTATTATTGAGTAGTTTCGGTGACCATCTGGGGTCTTCATCATCAGTTCCACTTCCTCAAATTATGTTTTTCGAGAGCAACTACACAAGGTACTATAAGAAATACCCAAAACGCTATAGGTGTGCCTATAATATTTGAAGTGTTCCCTCGATTTCTCCATGATCTCATCATCAGATCCAAACGTGACGACAATGGGACCAACTAGAAAGTATACCCTATCAAACAAAAAAATAATTTTCCAAATCGATCCAGCCATCTGCGAGTAATGAGCTAAGATACATAAAATAAAGATCAAGACGAATTGAGAACCTCCTCCTTTTTTTAAGTCGGTTAAATAAGCGCTCAAGCGCGCATGGTTTGCACAGCGGATGAGGGTAGATTCCGGTTCGACCGCGGATTTTTTTGTATGGGTCACGGATGGCTATGCTGAGTCTGGCTATTTATGTAAGTTTTATAACTGAAGATAACGTAGAAAAATAGCAATTAATAGTATAACTATTTTACATGGAGCGACTGCTTCTCTGACCTCCACAACCCAATAGCTGGGTAACACGATACCCCTTGGCAAGACTAATGAATGATTTTCTGGCTTCTGACTATCCGTAAAGCCTGCAATACATGTTGGCTGAGCGTTGTCGAGTGAAGGCCAATACCAACATGTAGAATTGTAGACGGTATATTTGCCTTGTCTTGCTATCGCTCGGGGTCACTTGGCTAGTTGGTTGCGTATAGACAAGCGCCAACGTGTATAGACCTCATTCGACGTAGCTTGTCACAACTTGCAGTCAATCGCGATCACTTGCCTCACTTCGGAGCGGTGTCGGTTTTTCTGCACAAATCAAAGGCACTCGCGCGCGCTCGGCCAATAAAAACTGACAGTGCCCAACATGTGGGCGTCTCCTCAAAACTCGTCTAAATTGGCCATTTGCATTGGCTTCCTTCAAACTTGCCGAACGTCTAGACAGTAACGCTTGCCTTGTGTCAATTTGTCTAGACTCGCGTTGGTCTAAGCTCGGCCAACATGTATTGCAGGCTTAACGACTCAAAGATGGGCAAATGGCAGCCAAAACCTTGGAGATCAACCCATGCGGCTATTATTATTTAGCCATGATCTAACTTTGAATCTATAAAAATATCTTTAATTGTATGAGGGTAATAAAAAGGCGATAACGTTAACAAAACATTTATTAAATAAATATAATTCTTGAAAACGTAACATAATAAAGTATGTTCAAAATTATTCACTTCAAATCTTATTTTTAAATGTACAACACATATACTATACTTATATACAACACATATATTATACACATATACTTATATTTATATCAACGAATTAGGGCAAACTCCGTAAGATTATAATTTTAATAAGATAGATCAGAATTTTGTAAAAGTAAATTAAGATTATATACCAAACTGCTTGCGTTTTTTATTGTAAGTTTGTCAAAGAAATCAAATAGGTATTTTACTCAGCATAATATATGATATTTGTGTGATTTATCGTACTTACTTAATCATGAAGATAATTTGGCTTTTAGCGGACAAAAATATTGGAAATTGCTGTCAACAGTAAAAATATACTTTATTGGCATTTCTGTGTTTACAGAAATAATCTAAAATTTAAATGTCGAATTTCTTTGTTATAATTCAACGTCACTAACATACTCCTGTGTTTGGTAAGAGTTCTTTTAAACCAGACTGGTTCTTTATCTCTCTGGATTTAGGGTCCATTTTGCACCGTAGCCTACATTCGGGTGAATAATTTTAAGGTTTTGTTGATTTAGAAGGTGATTCCTTTGGTTGAAATGTTTTGACTTCTTGAGGAGGCGATGGATTTCTAACTTCAGATAACTTTTCTTCTAGAGAAGATAATGTCTTGAGCTGTACACCATCTGCTTGCCTTTTCTTTTTAATCTCTTCAAGCGTTGGTAAAGTTAGTCCTCTTTTTAGCTCAGGAACAAACAGCTGAATAGTTTCAAAAGATTTTCTCAATTTTATACTCTTCTGTATATACACAGCATTGAACTGGCTTTTGACTTCCAAAACAGTTTTATATATGTCTTTTATGTGGTTGATGTCTACTGTATTAGGACACTGGGTATCATTTTGACAGTTATCCGGTGCTAGACTTTGTATAAGATCATGAAGGGCTAACACTTTAGCATGTAATGAGGACCTACTTACATCCGAATTAGATTCTACATTATTTGTAGACAATACTTTAATAGTACTGTCGTCTACTGGCTCACGCGATGGACTTTTTGATTTTCTAGTATCTTCAGATATATTTTTAGAGTTTGATATATTACTAGTATTTTTTCTCTTTGGTACATTTGTTGCTTTTGGCAAATTTAGTGGAGGTAATGTTTCGGGTAAGCTGTCACTCATCTCAACATTTTCTTTTAAACCATCTGCAGCAACAGTTTTTCTATACAGGTCATATAATGGTACGGAATTACTAGCGCTAACTAAGGTTGCGAGAATTTCTGTTCGATCTTTGTTTTGTAATGATGGTACTTTTTTTGGTGATACATTTTGTTCCTTAGCATCTACTTGTCTATTAATTATTAACATTTTAAGTTTATTTTCGGAACAAATGATTGATTCGCGTTTTGGTGATACTTTTTGGTCCTTAGCATCTACTTGTCCATTAATTATTAACAATTTAAGGTTATTTTCGGAACGAATGGCTGATTCGCGTTTTTTCTTGGGCACGATATCATTGTTTGTATTCTCTTCTGAATTTCTGCGTTTGTAAGACGTTGAAGGAGTTGCAACATCTGCTGAAAAAATTGGTTTATCTTACTAGAATTGCGTATAAGCTTTTAATAAGAAGGAATAAAAAAGGACTTACAACACGAGTTATTAATATAAATGTGGATGATAACTGAGATAACAAAGACGAATGTATAAAATATTAAATACTAGCTTTGCCCATTACTTCATTTACGTTGGAGTTTGTTTTCCAATTATGTGGGAATTCCAGGATAGAGATATGCTGCCTTGTAACCTCCTTTATTTTGCAGTGATTCATCAAAATCGGTTAAGCCGTTCCAGAGATTAACAAGGACAAGTTAAAAGACAAACTTAACAAACATTTTAAAATTTGTGGTTCAGTATCGTGTAAATAACAATAAACACCTGAGAAAACAGTTATTTTGAAATCAGAGACAGACACTTTAATTTTGTTTATATTTATACTTCATAAATATAAATAACATGTAGTATCTCTCAGTTTTTCTGTTTATCCATGCTAATATGTGGAATGGCTAGACTTTTACTCCATGATAAAGGAGGATAAGGCAAGTCAATATGCTACATATATTTTACCCGGAATGTTCAAGGAATCAGTAATGAGTAATTATACAGGAAAAATCTCCCATGCGGTCAAAGCTAATATATCTAGATTAGATATGAAAGGTAGTGAGCATGACGGTTGGAAGAACGGAAAATTAATGTATACATTTTATCAAGATTATACACAGAAAATTATTACCTGTATGAATCGTCTTACTGGCGGCTAGTTCATCCTTTGTCAATACGACCGTAGCATCGTATTTTGAAATAAATTTTAGTGCGTTTTCATAAGATTCTGTAAAGATATATTTTTTTAATCTTCCACTTACATTATGAAGTTCAACTGGCAAATGCGAGACACATGTATCTGTTATGTTTTTTTACTGTTGATATGGCTTGCGTTTAACCACCATCTCACCTGAAGTTGAGCGATGATGTAGTCGAAGAGGAGGTACACTTGCCTAGAAGTAACGTATTCACTCTTGACTTAAAGACTCTCAGGTTATAGCTATCAGGAAAAACACGACTCCAGCAGAGAATTCCACTCCTTAGCTGTACGCACAATGAAACTATTTCCAAAACGTTTAGTGCGTATGGGTGAGATGTCTACCATGTAACGATTGCACATTGCCGTTTGTCTTGTAGTCCGAAGATGGAACGGGCTTGGTGGAATTAGACTGCAGTTCCATCGCACACTACCCGTAATGTAACTGATTGATATATCACAAATGGCTCGTTTTTAAATCTAGAACATATCAAATCTAAGGCTAAGCAAAGCTGGCCAGAGTTGATCCATGGCTGAGTGACCATTTTAAGATGACAGATAGATAAAACTTTTATTGTTCAACAGAAGACACACCACACAAAGAACTGAACAAACGTATACATACAACCAAAAATATTATAAATAAAAAAAAAAATTGCGCCAAGTGCGAGTCAAACTCGCCCATGAAAGGTTCCGTAGTAACTACGCCAAATAACTTTATTTTTCATAGTGTTTGTATGAATTACAAAGTTATATTTGCAGTTTTAGAAAATATGCTGTATCTCAAAACTGCTGACCCGATCTCGTTCAAACACAATTTTGGTTGAAAGTTTACAATAAGATCTACAGCATAATACATATATATAATTTTTTTTTTTTTTTTCAATCTGGTCACGCCAACAATAATTCAGTACCAACCTTCGATACGGTGGACGTGTTAATTAAAGTGAAGCGGCAGTGGCAAAAGTCGAGGCGGAGAAGAGAGGAAGAGAAGGGACATGCAGCACTTACCAGGGGCAGGCCAGCGGGATCCAATCTCCGACCAGCACACAGCAGAGTATCACTACGCGGGTCGCGCGACCAATATTTGAATATACTTTTTCTTCTTATTACACTGGGTAATCAAATACAAGGATGCGTTTGGCGGAGCGGGAATGTATTGAAAACTGCAGAGAAAGGCTCGAGAAGATCCTCGTCTCTTCGCGGGGTCAGACGAAAGGTCTCGTCATGCGGTGCGGGGGTGATTCGAGAGATCCGTTACACACGTGCTTTCATGTGCAATTTCTTCGTCGAACTGCCAGCTGTCAGCCCTCGTTCTCTCGTTCTCATGTTCACCCTTTGAATGATGCTAAAGCGTTGCATGTACAGGTGGGAAAAGGAGGAGGAATCGATATAATCAGTGTTGGCGTTACCACAATCCATTATTATAGAAGTTAGAGGGGGAAGACACACATTTTACCACTTTGGAAGCGTATATCTTTTAAACGGATTAACTTTAGAAAAAGTGGTTTTAGAAACCTCAATGTCATTTTTAAATACCTGTCTATAGATACCACACACACAAGAACATATTTTCAGTTTCAGTTCCATGTATGGGGGGGCTCCCCATACATGGAACTTTTTTAAATATATTAATTTTTTTTTTAAATCGTAAAGTGTTTCACAGATTACATCTACCTACCAAGTTTCACATGTATATGATGTGATTGTTACGCCAGTCGCTTAGCGAAGTACGTCGAGAAACTTCGACAGAAATCTAAAATGTTCGAGACACTAACGCCATCCGGCGGCGAGTAGCAGTACTGAGTATATCGAGAAAGTTCGACCGACTTCTAATACGTTCGAAACACTAACGCCATCTAGCGGCGAGTAGCAGTACAGAGTATCTCGAGTAGCTTCTGGAATATTCTTGGCAGTATATACAGTGAGTCGATTTTATAATAATTTTCTAGAACTCATAGACCAGGGTATAAATAGATCGCAGAGGAATGCAGACGGAGACTTATGTACTGTGAATAACTGTGTTAATTTTCGTTTTGTGTTTATTTAATTAAAGTGTTAATTTTGGTTTAATTGGCGTTAATTATTTCTATCCCGAACCCCAGCTCGTAACAATATTTATTTATTAAACTATACTTTATTGTACACCTTACAATATTTCTATGGAAACAAAGGGTAAAATTAGTGTAAAACTAGGTCTTATCGCACAGGGGGATCTCTTATAGACAACTTTTGGATGGATAGAACTTAAGGGAGACAGATTTAGGGCTGTCAGTGTACAAACATCTTATAATATTAATGAAACATAATTACATATATAGAATACATTATACATACAATATCAAAAACATATAATAATAAATTTCAATTGTATCATGGAGGGCGAAAATTATAGTGAGGGGTAATGCTCCTTTACCATTTTTTGCACACTGGTAACGTTTGAGCACGCCTTACTTCTATGCAAAACATAATCTAAATATATATAACTCAAAGGTGACTGACTGACTGACATAGTGATCTATCAACGCACAGCCCAAACCACTGGACGGATCGGGCTGAAATTTGGCATGCAGGTAGATGTTATGACGTAGGCATCCGCTAAGAAAGGATTTTGCGAAATTCCCACGGGATCAGGATATACACGGGAAAAACTTCCCACGCGGGCGAAGCCGCTGGCACAAGCTAGTTAGTATATAATTACATTCATACCTGTTCTGAACATTATAAATGCACTATAAAGAGGCCAAGTTGGTTTTGGAGGGTTCTTATTTTTAACTTGCAATCTAGTTTCAGAGTTTTCTACTTCAGGATAGCGAATTATTGAATAATTGTTGCTAGGAGAGTTTTCTACCCAGCACGCAGGTATACATTTATAACCAATATACTTTTCATCCACTAAGTCAGATAGTTTCACCACTAAATAGCTTTTGGTGTCACACTTTGCCATTGTCTGTAAAGAAAAACAAAAATGTAAATATAAACAAGATCAAATAAAATCAATTACTTATCTCAGGTTTTACTCATCTACAATTAAAAAATAATTGCTTGTATTTGTCAATAATAGGGAATATAAATGCAATATACTGTAAAATTAAACCAATAAGTTTCATACTACACAATTAAATCTAAAGATTAATTGTGTATCAATTTTAAGATTTAACTCAGAAATAACTACTTACATATTTAAGTTAGTTTTAAGTAATATGTAGTTATTTGTATGCTATATATCAATATATATAATCAGGCTATACAGTATGTTAACTAACAGAGGGCGTTCCCGTTAAACCGCAATAGTATAGCATCCATAGGTACATGCTAAAAAAATATTACCATTCGAAAAAAAAAAAATATTTTTAATATTACAATATTCACTAAAATATTAAATTGATACGTAAAAGAAACACTCTGTACACGCGTACGCATTCATAAATAAATTGCGACGTTGCCGTCCTTCAAGTACGCGTGTAGTGTTTCTTTTACGTATCATCATGTGAGATGGTGGTCAAACGCGAACCTATTGCTCGCGTTCGACCACCATCTCACATGATGGTAAGTGATGATATGACCGAAGATGGAGCACGCTTACCTAAAAGTAACCTATTCACTCTTGACTTAAAGGTTATAGTTATCGGGAAACACAGAATCCCGCAGGGAATTCCACTTAAAATGTAGGTAGAAGAAAAAATATGAGACATTTTACTTTGAGTAATCAGCTCCGTAGCTGCAAAACAGTAAAATTTATAACAGATAATGATAAAAATGTAATTAGTGCGTGATATGTATATAGTTATTCTGTAGATAATAGTTTAATTTTTATAACAATACCTATAGTACAATTATTTAGCTTGTATACAGTAGATTAAGTGTTTAACTCATGTATTCGTAAGTAAAAATACAAAGTTCGACGGCCTTGCTCTACACTGCCGTCATAAGATGACACTGGCGGAATAGTTGACAACGGCTCAGTTGCCAAAGAAGGAAAAAAAGCATATTTAGATGTATACAAGGTAATAATATACAATCTAATTCAAGTTTTTTGAATGAAAATCTATAAATCAATAAGTAGGTATCAAAGTTATTAGTTCTATCCACGGAGCAAATACAAAGAGGAGATGTTGTAATAAGATTTCCCTATGAAAATAAGCGTGACAATTTGCGGGGTGAGGAGGTGTTAGATCCCGCCCACATCTTTATTTTCCATCTATCGGTCAATAGTAAAACTAGGATGTCAATTATGTCGATGTTTCTTTATAATTACGTAGCTACCTCACACTAGATGTCACTATGTAGGATGTTACAGGGACGTACTCAGAATTTTGGGTATATTTTGTCTATTTTTAAGAATTAATTTTGTTAAACACCTTGATAATCTTTTTATTAAAATAGTGATATTTTTAAATAGGTTTGTTTTTAACTGATAACTTTTGTCTTTTTTTAATGATTTATTTCAAAAAATAAACTTTCTCCCGTACACGTGACAATTGATGCGAAATAATTTATGTCAAACAAAAACACAACTGATAAATAAGGTAAAAATAATATTATTCCTTCTCTGTCCATGCTGTAAGATTGTGGAACTCACTTCCGCCTAGCATTCGTGATTTAAAAACAACATCTCTATTCAAATGTCGATTAAAAGAGCATTACCTTTCATCTTAACTGTGTTAATTATTTATGTATATATTTATATTATATTATATTATATAAAGCTAGATTACCACTCACTGACTCACTCATTGACATAATTGTTCTCCCAGATGGTGGATGGGGAGGTGGGTATATTTTGACAGATTCGTAAACAAGTAACTCTGAAACCTACGGGAAAAGTGCCAAACCTCCCCTTTTCCCCCCCCTTCTCCCCCCTCCCTATCGTATCTCGGAAACTACGAGACCCGTATTTTTTTTTTTTACGGATTCGTATAGAGGAGGCTCGGTAAAGTAAAAACCATTTTTCAAAGTCCCCCCCCCGCCCCCCTTTAGGCGGATCTACGAATCTAAGAGACTTGGAACATTTTTTTTTTCAGATTCATTTAGAGGGGCAATGCTTTAGTCGAAATACTTGTGCAACCCCCCCCCCCCATCACCCCCCCCCCCTCTTTTTTTTTTTTTTTTTTTTCACAAGCACGCGAGGTGCTTGCACCTCGCGCAACACGCAAATACTTGATTTAGAGGGGCAATGCTTTAGTTTTTTTCACAAGCACGCGAGGTGCTTGCACCTCGCGCAACACGCAAATACTAGTTATATTATATAAAGCTAGATTACCACTCACTGACATAATTGTTCTCCCAGATGGTGGATGGGGAGGTGGGTATATTTTGACAGATTCGTAAACAAGTAACTCTCAAACCTACGGGAAAAGTGCCAAACCTCCCCTTTTCACCCCCCTTCTCCCCCCTCCCTATCGTATCTCGGAAACTACGAGACCCGTATTTTTTGTTTTTTACGGATTCGTATAGAGGAGGCTCGGTAAAGTAAAAACCATTTTTCAAAGTCCCCCCCCCCGCCCCCCTTCTCCCCCCCTTTAGGCGGATCTCGGAATCTAAGAGACTTGGAACATTTTTTTTTTCAGATTCATTTAGAGGGGCAATGCTTTAGTCGAAATACTTGTGCAACCCCCCCCCCCCATCACCCCCCCCCCTCTTTTTTTTTTTTTCACAAGCACGCGAGGTGCTTGCACCTCGCGCAACACGCAAATACTTGATTTAGAGGGGCAATGCTTTAGTTTTTTTCACAAGCACGCGAGGTGCTTGCACCTCGCGCAACACGCAAATACTAGTGTTTATATATAGTTAGATATCCTACCGGCTGCGCCAGTTAGATATCTAACTATATATACAAAAATTGGATTCTAATTACGGCCCTGTCTTTTTATGTTTATGGTTGATGTTGACAGATGACGATAGATGGCCGATTTTTTACAAAACATTACAAATATAATATTTTGGCGACTAAAGGGACTTTAGGAATGAATGTTGAACAAACTTCAGTGCGTATAATTATCAAAATAAATTATTACTGTGCTCTACGTACTCAAAATTGCTTCGACACAGTGTCGCCATCTAACGTCGGGTAGAACCATATTGGGAGATGCCGACGCTAATAACAGATCTTTCTAGAAATATTCTTATAAAATTACTTGCAGATGAAATGTGATGCCAGTCATGGCGTCAGAACATCTATCCGAATAGTTTATACATGATAAAACACAACACTTCATCCTTTTCTTCTTGGAACACGAAAATTCTTTAAAATGCGAACATTAACAAAGCAGTGCACGGCACGAACGACGACGGTACACTGTCAAAGGCCACGCCCACTCGATGACGTCAGGACCTACTTGAAAATCACAGTGCACAGTTGCTTAGGCCGCCTCCTCTTTGTATTTGCTCCGTGGTTCTATCTAGTACTCAATAATATTACAATCTTAGAATAACAACGCATAGAAGAGGCGTCTAGAACAAAACACGAGCGATTTCGTGTGTCCACTTTATTTTCTTTGTGTGCGTGAGCCGAATGTGTCTACGTTCTTCAAACGCACACAAATATAGCTTTCAGTGATACCATTACCAGTACCATTACCACAAAAATGGGAAAACGCACTATTATGTTGCTGTATCAAATCAAGTATTTTATGTTATGAAACTAAATAAGATGATGTTTTTTCATGTAATATGACTTATATATGACATATATTTACGGAAGGTAAACTAAATGAGATATCGTTTATTGCGTTTAGAATGTTTGATGTGTAATGTGTTATAATGATATTATAGAAATGTATTAATTGCTTGAAAAATCTCGTTTGATATCAATTAAAAGTATGTGTTGTATTTATGAAATAGAAAAATATTATTGAGAACATTACTTAAATGAAAAAAATCCTAATCAATAAAATTGTCATCTTTATGATGCCACTCTTCGAACTAACAGTAACTTTTAGTTATAAAACACTGTAGGTAGTAGCTGTAAATAAATATAGTTTAGTTTGACGCATACATAATTGCCGCCAAAACTATATTTTTTTAAACAAAAATAAGCACAAAAGAAATCAATATGGGTATTTTTTTCCTCACGGATAGCAACATTGAATTGTGATAAGTTAGGTTATTAGAATTTTTGTTTGATGGTCGATTTACTTAAATATAATGTATAAAATGTAAGTATTTACTTGTGAAATGTAATTTGATTACACGTTTTTTGTTTTCTTGAAGGACTATGACATCCCTTTACGCTACAAACGGTCGTTTTAAATTATTTACTCGCGAGCTCTGTTCGGCAGAATGTGACCTTGAATACTGACGGATCGTCGAGCAAAGTTAGCCATAAATGGCTAAGTTTTAGTTGCCTCACTTTTTGCACTCGTACTATCCTTCTATGCGTTGTTATTCTAAGATTACAATCAAAGATGTGTTAATAACAAAATAAACAAATTATACACTTATTTTAAACACAAAAGCAGATTCCTAATTCAAATTGGCATTTTAGAAACTCAAAAGCTGGCCTCCTTGGCATGTTTAGCCAATAAACTCAAGTTTCTAAATTAGAATTTTCTAGAGATATTTAAATTAAGAATTGCCGAAACAAATTTATACTAGTCTTACTAGGATTGTTCATTAATACTTAATGCAGATTAGATTGAGAAAAGTACATGAAACCTTGTTGAATGACAATCTTTCAATGGCTTGCTTTCAATGGCATGCAGCCTATCTGTAGCAAATAAATTAAACTAGGTAGGTAGGTACATTCATTCACTGGGGAAGTGGGATGTTCTAACGTATTACCATGGCCCCGGAATACAAGGGCAACTGAATAAAGAGTTTTTAGTTAGTAACATTTTGACATTATTATTTTGTCATTGTGATATTGTAAATGTTTATTTTACTTTCATTTGAAGTTGATCCTAGTCCACCAGGATATTACCCACCAGCATATTATAACAATTAAGTTAAATTTTAAAACCCAACTACTTAGAATCCTAATCTTGTGCCATGCATTGAAATAAAATTTGAAAAGAGTTTATAATTGAAAATAAATTGATGGCTTTGAAGCCAATGTTCAGTTAAAGAAAGAATATCAATATTGTTAAAATTAAGAAAAAGTTCTACTTCTAAATCCTTGTTTAAAAATCCTCGAATATTTTGATGTACCAAGTTAATACTATTTATTGATTTTAAAACTATATTCCATTCCTCTTTGCTATTTAAAAACAGTTCATTAACACTAGAGATTGCCTCTGTTGTCAAAATATCTAATTTAAATTCGTGGTATAAGAACCAGATGAGTGTATCTACAAAAATCTAAAATCGTTATTTTTTTTTACAAAACGCTTCATAATGTAGTCCTTTATGAAATTCCAAAACTATTCAACATTTCACAAATTCCAAAAAAACTAAATAACATAACAACACTTTTGATTGAACCAGAAAACCGTATAATGAGTACATATCGTTAAATTAGTTTTAATTATCATGCTATCTGTTGGGCTATAAGAACATATTTGCAAAAACAATATTTTTAATAATAGAACATTGTTTGCTGATGGCTGTATGTTGATTTTATATATTATTTATTAACATTGAGTGCTTTCAGAAGTAAATAAAGATTGTTGTTTGATTGATTGCTCATTTATTTTTATTTATTCATTCCATTACTTACACAAAATAAAACTTCACAAACGACATATTTAAGTAAGATAACAACAAAACCCAAAAAAATAAAGAGCCACAATAATGTATGTCAACCGAATTTAAAAAAACATATATATTGTGTCTTTATAAGCATTTATAAACAAATATTTTTTTATTTTTCAAAGCTCTAATAGTAGGACAATATATCAATATCAACGCTTGAAAGGCAAAAATTACCAAGCGACATGATGGCTACATGTCGCTTGGTAATTTTTGCCTTTCGAGCGTTGATATATATATTTTTATTTCACCAACTGCATTTTATCTCTATTAATGAGCTGGTAAAGTTTGAAGTGACGAATTTTCACAGTATTTCTGTTCTCCTGTAAAATTGACAAAATGTAGATATGTTCATCTGACTCTTACACTGCAAATTATCAGTTGTAACAATGTTTGCAATTAACTAGTTATTATTTGTTTTGAAAAGAGTAAATATGGAGTTTCCGATTTCCAAATTCGAACCATACACTAGATTCTGACTTTTTTAAGTGCCCACGTAGGCCTATGTGAAATAAAATATTTTGAGTTTGAATGTCTTCTAGATAGAGTAAATATAAACTAACAATAAATTTTAAAACAGTCATTTTAGAACAGTAATATTATTTCACTGAAATGAAATTTTTGTTTTTTCAGGGTTCATACTGTACAACACAAGAGATGGCGGGAGACCATGGAAAGAGCTTCATCCACCTCTATCACTGATCGGGACCCTCTCTATGACCACAACCACTCTGCGAAAAGCTAATCAACAAGGTGTAGATTGTGAAACTGTATCAGAATTGTAATTCATTACTAATATTATACCAAAATGTGTAAGTAAATCTGTCTGTATATTTAATTCCTTTTCTACCATAACTTATGATCGGACTTAAATCAGACTAGAGGTAGAACGTGTCCTGGATTAGAACAATGGATACTGTTAATACCATGAGTATGATCTTTTAAGCCAATTTATGACTTTTTTGTGTAAGGAAACAGCTAAGAACGCTAGTCTAGATTGAATGTATCATCACTACCTAAATCTGTTATGATAAACCAAGAACTCTTCATAATTTGAGAATTTAAGCAGTTTGAGTAGTTTGTGACCTACCCAAATGTCCTTACTTTGGTATTGTTCATCAAATTGTTGAGCTCCTTAAGTTCTAAGTTGAGCTACACGATAACTGACAAATGCTTGCACTGTCTGGATAGGTCCACTCAAATTTGTGTGGTTATTTTCTCAAAAGAATACTACATGAACCTACATGCTTCTCATATACAAATACAAATTGTCTGGACTTTAAAAAAGACTTTGACCTCTGAGTTCGTTTCGGTGTTTCTTCTCAAAGTAGTCAGTTAGGAAATACCGGCCTCATCTAGCTAAACTAAACTTAACACGCAAAAAAACATGATGTGTAAAAGTGTTATTTATAACCAATTTACAAAATAAATATTTCATTTCATTTCAATTATTCTGTTAATATGTAACAGTAAATCTATAGATTTGAATGTACCTACTGTAAATTAGTTCACCAAATTTCCACCTGTTGATTTGTTCGACTTGACATAAGATGTGTATTTCTGGAATCTGTGTCATATAATTTTAGTAAGCTTAATTTAAGGAATTATAAAAACCGGCCACATGCGTGTTGGACTCGCACATGAAAGGTTCCGTACCATTTTCTATAAAAACGGCAAAAATCATGTCTGTTGTATGGGAGCCCCCCTTAAATATTAATTTTATTTTGTTTTAGTGTTTGTTGTTATAGCGGTCACAGAAATAAATAATTTGTGAAAATTTCGACTGTCTAGCTATCGCGGTTCTTGAGATACAGCTTGGTGATAGTCAGACGGACAGACAGACAGCAAAGTCTTAGTAATAGGGTCTCGTTTTTACCCTTTAGGTACGGAACCCTAAAAAGTTATAAGTAAAGCATTAGAGGGCTACAACTTTAGATAAATAAGATCTAAATTTAACTGTTTATACTTTCGTTTTTAATCATGTAATTTGGTAAGTAGATAGTTGACATTCAGGATTATCACATAGGCTACTTTTATCCCGGAATTCCCACGGGATCAAGGTTTACGCTGGAAACCCTCTCACGCGAGCGAAGTAAGTATAAACGTAGGCTAAAGAAGATTTGGTCAGTGGGTCGTCTTAGGGTCGGATCTTCTTCTTTTCTTTCTTTGGCAACTGAGCCGTTGTCGACTATTACGCCAGCGTCAAGTGTTGACGGCACAAAGAAGATTCAATTAGTTACCTTTTACAAACACTTGTAAGCAATCTTTTTTCCGCAGATCCGTTATAAAACAGTTCCATAATACACGACTATATTTAACTGGAATAATATCATCAAAAAAACAACTGATAAAGCCTCAATGTGAAAAGTTACTTTTTCTAAACAAATCCAGTGGGAAGACTTTGAACTTGTTTGTAGGAATAATAACATCAGTATCACTCAAAAACCTTGAAACACATTTTGTTTATATGATTATTATCAGTTTGTTTGCGGCTTTGCAACAGTTTTATGTTTACTATTATTTTCCTATTTGACGTATATAACAGTATGACATTGACAATGGTATGACATAAATATGTCAACAACTTCAACTCTTGTTAAGTGGCGTTTGTGGAGGAGCCACCCAAGGAGCCACCACAATTTTGCCAATGTCACGTGTAAAATGATAGACCATCAAACGTAGGAGGTTGTTCGGATAAGTATTTTGGATGGTGAAAAGTAAAAGTAAAAAAAAAACCTAAACTATTTTATACGCAAAGATGACATGTGTGATGTATCATCCCGAAGACAGGGGTAGCCTGAAACCCGAAACGTGAACCAGGCATAACCATTTTCCGAGATGTTGATGATTGATGGGTGAAATTAATTTATAAAGAAAATTAATTCAGGCTACTGTGGTCGGATACTTTGTGTGTTCCATTGTTATTTGAGAGAAGTTGGGAAAGTTTCTGGGCAACGTGGGGCGGTAAATTGGAATTATTACGAGATACTAAACTAATAAAGAGCGATAACAGTAATTCTAAAAGACTATCCTCTTAAAGAGGAACTTGTGAAAGATTCTGCGTAAGCAAAGCAACGCCGTTCGGAAGGCATGAGGGTTCATCGGCAACTATTGTGTGATGGGCTGCTCTGTCGTATGATTTCCCTAGGGGGGTTCTGGGTCGCGGGGAGGAGACAATGGTCTTTCTATGAGACTGATGGAGGAAGGGTGGGATGGTTAGAGTCAGTTTGTGAAGAGGAGTAGGAACATTGAGAGGTACAAGTATTTTGGGTCACTTCAGAATATAATTTAGAAACTTTAGGGTGTGATCTTGACGCCTCTTCATAAGAAATGTTTTGTTGTGACATTAGAAGTTTGATGGACTTCTGCCTACCCTGCTCAGGACAACTACCACTGTATGCGTAATGATGTACTGAACAGTGGACGCAGGTAGCCTTGGTCTCAACAATGTCACAACTGTCCCCAGGATGGGCTTGAGAGCAACGGTAACATCTTGGTTTAGATCGGCACTGTGCTTTGACATGGCCAAAGCGACAGCAATTTTGGCATTGGATTGTCGGGTAGCGGTAAGCCTCAACGGGAAGGGAGGTATGAAATGAAAAAACTCTTTCAGGGAGCACTTGGCCTTGAAATGTGATAACGATGGTTTGTGTAGGTACCCAAGTGGTTTTGCCCTCCTCTCTATTTTTTCTATTTAGACGGCGCGCTTTTAAAACGATTCCACAAGAATCGGGTAGGATTAGGGAATCAACAAACTCGTCCATAGTCATATCAACAGGCACCTGACGGACTACGCCCATCCTGGTGATGTTGTAAGTGGGAATGGTTACGGCGTAGTCATTGGCATCTAAAATAGGATTGTCTAGAAACTTGTTGGCCGCATTTCCGGTCGTGAATTCGACAGAAATTTTATTTCTACCCACTTTCTTTACTCCATCGGGGCGAATGTTCGCAATTTTATTTTTATAAAGGAATTGGCCAAATTTAATCGGATGAATTGACGTCCCAGCAGAGGGATCCGGTTCGGACCTAGACACGTGGACAATAAAAGGTCCTTTATCGGACGAAATATATGCTTTAATGCCCACCACGAGACTCGGGTGGACATACATCGATTGGGTGGCTGCTACAGCCATTCCCTGACTTAAAATAGCTTTTTTGGGGCAGACGCCACCAATGCCGTCTGGATCATCCAGACGTCGCTTACCGTATCCAGTTTTTATGCGGTCGGGAGGATCAGGTGGAGCAGGAGGGGGTGGAGGGTCCATAATGGACACACAGCTGACACTTTTGCGTACAAAATCTGAAAATTTAGATAAATTAATCTTAAAAAATGTTTTAAAATTGATATTTCGGAAAAAATCCTCTCTGACACGTGTGACAGCTATTCGAATTTTTTTCCATAAATATGTCAGCTAAGCAGTGATGAGTGGCGCTGCTTGTCACAAGAGATGTCAAACGTCTGTCAAATTCATGGTCACATTCAATACATTCAACGTTATTTCCATATCCCGCCACATTTATACAGTTCGTGCCGCTTTGTTTTTTGTAGCTTTTACTTACTAGCACCATGTAGGGATGGGCCAATGGATAAAATATATCGATATATATCGTATCGATACTTATCAAATGTATCGATACATATTTTCAAAAAAATATCGATATTTCGATATATCCATATTGCGATATATCGATATTGTTTGCTCAAGAGAAGGTTACCTATATATTAAGCACTGTCAAAAACTAGATAATAAAAATGAAAATACATATCCGGCATATTTATTATTTTATTTATTCATAAATTGTACATATTATATTAATTAATTAACCATCATTGAAAACAGTATTCGTCTGATATAGACATCAGCAGCACTCTTTCTTTAATGTGCACACCTGTCAATCTGCTCCTATTGTCCGGCACTGTCGAAACAATCGAAGCAACCCTTTCGGATGATACCGAGGAAGCTTGACATATTAAATATTTCAGAGCGATTTCCGAGATAACCGGAATGTCGGCAACTCACCCAAAACTTTATTGGATCTGACTTCCTCTCAAGAAGTGGTTGGTCCAGACACTGCTTAAGCTCATTGGAGACAGAGCCAAAGCTTAGGATCCCTTGCGTAGCTGTGCTCAGATTTAAAAGCTTCTCATATCTGCACTAGATGGATGAATCATTTGCTTTTTCTGATGCTGCTCGGTCAGACTTTACATCTGGAGAACGCTGTCCTCTATGCCTATATTCTGAGCGAATATCGTTGCTTATTTTTGATATAGCGTTTGATACGGCAATTGGAGAATTAAAGTGGATACGGTTGAATCGAGGGTCCAAAATTGTAGCTTCTGAGAGAAAAGTATTTCGTTCTAGAGGACTTAGTTTCTCTTAAATTTTTTTGAGTAATGCCTCTTTTACATTTATTCTTACTGTGATCGACAGAGCTGTTTTTTTTACCCAAGCCTAGCACCATGTTTTAGGAAATGTAACTGAAAATTAGATGTTTTGACGTATCGGGGATTTTTTACATTTCTTTCCGGTGTTTACCGATTGATTGATAAATAGGTCAACGAATTTTCAAACATATCATATAAACCACAAAAAATAACACCACATGCACAGAAAATGGATTAAATACACTAAATTATAATTTTTTTACGATGATTTAGATTAGTTTTTTCACATTATTTTCTATAATTATATTTATTCTAACATAATTATAACAGTTGTTTTCCTTCTAACTTCTCAAATTCTAAACTCTCCAAACCAAATAGGTAGGTACTCAATTCATGGGACATTCAACTGCTCTGGCACCGGCGGTTCGGTCAACTTTTTGAATGTGATGACCCGCGGAGCTACTGTTCGTGAAAGAGCTTGGCGTCTAGGCCTCAAGAAAGACATGCAATGACTTATACAACAAGAAAGAGGAAAGTGAAGTTGAAGTAGAGAAGATAGTTGACAAAAACTCAGCTTAAAGACAGCATGCAGCATGCAACTGCACACACGGTACATGGAAATTCTTCATCAGCAACACCACCTCCAAAAAACAGACCAGTACACCAGGCCGTCAAGCATAATTGTACGGCAGGTTCAGAACACAATAATCGTCCATAAAGACCTTTAGAGCCAGTGACCGAGTTACCAACACCAATAACCTCTTCGACAAGCTGGTTGGTTAGTTCTCATTGATTAGTTCCTTCAACTTCATCATCATCATTCCAGTCTAACTTAAAGCAGCTGAGAATTAGAGTCTCACATGGAGCGAGGGCCTATCTAACCTCCACAACCCAGTAACTGGGAACACGATGTTCCTTGGTAAGATCAGTTCCTTATCTTTTTTTCTGAGTGGAAAAATCATCCCGCCTGGTCCTTACCGGACGCTGAGTTACTCCTGCTCACCGTCCGCAGGCCCGCGTCTATAGTGGGTGGAGATCGGCTCGCAATCCCTGACGCCCGGAGCGTTTCCCGCAGCGGCTGGGGTGTGGGGAAGAAAGTTGTCTCTCCCTCACGCGTTCAGCCTCCTCTTTCATCAGTTCCATACCTTATTTCTGAATTCTGACTACCCGTAACGATTTCCGTCGCCATGCTTTCCGTGACACGGCGAAGTCCACGTCAGCCTTCCACGGACTTAGGCAAGCGTAGCTTAACTTTGAAGTTCAAGCCAAGAGTCTGGTATTTAGCCACGAGCACCTCTTCTCATCTTAAAGCTAACAGTATTCAAGTAAAATATTTGTTCAATTTTATTTAGGTATTAATAAATTAATAATGGTTTATGGCTGCATGATACAAAAACAGTATCATTGGAACTTAAAACGGGATATTTACCATGACGAGTATCTTTTGTTTTAAGTTCTAATGATAATGATACAAAAGGGTTATTGAATTAGTTTGAGTAAAAAATCACAAGTTTAATTTAAAATCTAAGCCGCATACACACACAGTTGTTGAACTTCAGTAATTAGAACATGAGGACATAATTTAGCTGGATAAATAGACAATCATTTCACATTTTTCCTCTCGGAAAAGGACTATCTACAGATTGATTACAAAATGTTTAAAAATGAAGTTAAACTCCTTTTTAGGGTTCCGTAGTCAACAAGGAACCCTTATAGTTTCGCCATGTCCGTCTGTCTGTCCGTCTGTCCACGGTTTAGCTTAAAAACTATTGGGACTAGAAAGTTGTACCTTGGCATGAGTATACACGTTAATGACGCCGAAAAAGTGGTAAATAAAAATTTTGAAACAAACAATTATTTAGGGTACCTCCCTGTAATGGACTCCGAGCTAGATATAATTAGAATAAGTTTGATAGTTAAAAGCAGAATAAGTTAGGTCAATATGAAAGTTGGAAGTAGGGATTAACATGTAAATAAATAAGGAATGAATATGTTAAACTCATAATAGCTTGTTATACGTATTGTATATTGTTAGAGTAACGATGTACCAAGGCCGACAGGTCGGAACCTGTCGGAAAAGAGAAAGTTTTGTGCGTAAACAACATCAAGGTCACGACAAGCCATTCTCGTTTGCTATTAGTAGATTTCCAAAAACATATCGTGACCCCCACACGAGTTCAACCCTCGTGCCAAAGGATATAAGACGGCAGGATTTGTCGAATAATCGTGAACGCAGAGTGGGACTCCGCTTCCGACGCTCGCCCGCGACGGTCGTACCGCTCCGCGCTCTCGATCGTTCCGTGCCTGAGTCATCGCTACGCTTCGTCACGCCCGCCGTGACGTCACTCGTAGTCGCCGACTACGACGCCTGGTCCGGATCCGCCTTTTTCGAGGCGGTGAAGGATATCCTGTTTCTATAACAGAGTATCGTCAAAAACAATTTGGTTTGGCCCCTTCAGGGTAAAACCACAGTTTCGTGGTCCTTGGTTGGAAACCTCACGGTGTCAACAATACCAAGGGGGTGCTGACCCGACGCACCCGCTGATCCCTTCAGGGTGAAGCAGTCAATTGGAGTCGAGTGCTAGGTTTTGGCCTTGGGGGATCTCCTAGTCAAACCTAGTTACTGAGTTTCCTTTTCAGCTACACACCTAGTGTCGGTTGGGTGTGTCTACCCCTTCGCACTAGACCCAATAGGGCCCGGTTCGCACAATAAGACTGGCGACCGGTTACAAGCTTAGGGCTCACCATTAGGTACTCACCTCCCAGTCTCTACCCGACTGGGAGGGTTACACATCCCCGGACCCATCCATCCGGGGAGTTAGGCCAGTTAGGCTTTAAATAGGTCCCCCGCGGGAGAGAAATCTCCAAAATTTTCCCTATAAATTTTTGATTAATTCGCCAATCATGGCAAACTCCAATATTTTGGAGATATTGCTAGAAATACTTAAGGAAAACCCTGCTATTTCAGCCAAATATGGCGGAAAAATCCAGCGTGAAATCGCTAACTGTCCTCCGGCTACCGAAGCCAACGTCGCTGATTTTAGTGACGCGCTTGACAGCCCATTATCTCCCCCGCTTGCTGATCAAGGCATTCCGGTTGGTCAATTCACGGAAGTGTTTATCAACTCCGATCCCATTGTTCATCGAACAACGAACGACTTCCAGGTAGATAGCCCTCTATCGCTCCCGCCCGCCGACAATGTCGTGCCGACCGCCCAATTCCCGAAATCATCCATTGTTTTCGGCCCATCTACTAATCCCATTGTTCATAAAACAATGGAATCCGCGCAGGTGTGCGCTGCAGTTGAATTCCGTGAAATGGACACCACCGAACCTGTGTCCAATAACAACTCCGACAATGATTTGTCATCATGCCCCTCGTCCTCGGAAGACGACTTTCAAGTCGTCACCGGTGGCAAGAGGAAGAAAGGGAAAACCTCTCAGGCCAGCAAGGCCAAAAAGACCACCGCGTCGCCCCCGTCCCCAACTCAAACGCCCGTTCGACCCGCTAGCCCCGTCCCAACTACCTCTGCTCGCGCGCAGAATAGTCGTCCCCCCAGCCCGATAGCCCAAACTTCCTCAGCCCAAAGGAAGCAACGCCCTCCGCCCCCCTTTTACATCCAGGACAAGGGTAAATGGACTGATGTGTCCAAGATGTGTGTTGATCGAAAGATCAACTACACAAACGCCCGTGCCTGCCAAAATGGCATTAAAGTCACCGTCCCTACGTCGAACGACTATAGGGAACTATATCGCGCCCTCCGTGAAAGGAATATTTCCTCTCACACTTTCTCCTTCCCCGAGGACACGCCCACTCGTGTTATTATTAAACGTGTCCCTAAAGAAATCCTAGTACAGGATATTAAAGACGACCTTGCCCATCAAGGTATACCAGTGATCGCCGTCCATCGCTTACATAAAGCGAGAGGCGGTGAATTGTACGACATGGTTCTTGTCATTTGTGAACCAACCGAAGGTCATCACCCGATTTTCAAGATTAAGTCCATTTGCTCCCTATCCGGTATCTCAATTGAAAAGCCCTACAAAACCGCAACAGTGGGACAATGCCACCGTTGCCAACTGTATGGCCATGCGCAGAGCAACTGCTATGCAACTCCCAGATGCGTCAAGTGTCTGGGCGAGCACAGCACTGCGGACTGCCCTCGGCCCAAAGACCGAACCCTCTGTTCGGAACCACCCAGCCCAGCTGCGTTCTCTGCGGCCAGACCGGTCACCCGGCAAACTACCGCGGCTGTCCCAAAGCCCCCAAACTCGCTCCTAAATCAGCGAAGCGCGCCAACGTCCGCCAACAAAGAGAGGCACCTTCCTCTCAAATTCCCCAACGTCTCGCTCCTCAGAGACCATCCCCGTGGAACAGGCTAAACCACGAAAAAGCCTTTCCCTCCTTGGCCACTGCCAAACCTTTGCAGGCACTGATGGATATACCCATCGCAGCGCAGATCCTGCCTATAGCCGTGGCTCCAGAGGCCACAGCCAGTCCCCAACCCGAGCCTCAAACCACTGCTGCTCCTGCAGCCAAACAACCGCCCAATCCCTCACCCGTCGCGCACGGCGAGTCTTGCGGCCAGACTCTACTGCGCCACTATAGAATATTTATGACCCGCCAAGCCAGGTCTCTCCGCGATGCCCTTCTGGCTGCCGAGCAGCAGAATAACGGCAACATTACGACGGCAATGTACAGCCAAATATTCAGCACACACAGTGATGTCGTGCTAGGCCTCGACCAGATGGATGTGATGGACTGATCCAATGGATTCCCAACGCACAAACCACACTAGGCCTCGATCCCTCAAATTAGGTTTTTTCAACACCAATGGCATTTTCAACCAACGCGCCGAAATAACTAAATTCCTCCGCGACCACCAATTAGACGTCCTCCTTATACAGGAGACCCTTTTGAAGCCCCACCGCGCTGACCCCAAAATTGCGAATTACCGTCTAGTTCGCAATGACAGAACACGCTGCCACGGCGGCGGTACCCTTATTTATTATAGGAAGGAGTTATACTGCATCCCTCTGACCCCACCCGCGCCTCTCTCTCACCTAGAGTACTCTGCCTGTCGACTAGGCATGACTGGTCATCCTCCGATAACCATCATCTCTGCCTACCATCCCCCACCATCGGTCGCGTCTCTTGCTTCAGACGATCCTATCGCGCTCACCAGCGATCTCACGACTATCTTTGGCCTGAGTGACTCCGTCTTACTAGCGGGCGATCTCAACGCCAAACACCCCGCTTGGAACAGCAACACGACAAATGCCAGAGGCAGAATCGTGTATAACCCAGGCGCGACCCTAAACTATGACGTCATCGCTCCGATGACTCCCACCCACTACCCACACGATCCCAACCATAACCCCGATGTCCTCGATGTGGCGCTCCTAAAGAATGTAAACCTCCATTTACACTTCATAGAAGCGCTTCACGAGCTCAACTCGGATCACCGTCCCTTTATCCTACACCTAGGTTCCCGCTCGGGTAACCATGATCCTACCCAACCTCCTCCGACCCAATTGATCACCGACTGGAGGAAAGTAAGTAAAAAACTGAAATCCACCACGTCGCCTCAATTGGACACCATTCCTGACTACATAGTCTCAGTCGCTGACACGACGGCGGCGATCGACTCGCTTACAGATCACGTACAATCCGTCCTGAACGATTGTTCAAGGGAAGTTCCTGTAGTGGAAGACCACCACTGGAAACTCCCGGACGATGTACGGAATCTGATAACCGAGAAGAACGCAGCCATCCGTGCGTACAGCGTTTTTCCCTGCGCTGAAAAAACCTAATTTAAGGGATCGAGGCCTAGTGTGGTTTGTGCGTTGGGAATCCATTGGATCAGTCCATCGCATCCATCTGGTCGAGGCCTAGCACGACATCACTGTGTGTGCTGAATATTTGGCTGAACATTTCCGTAGTAATTTTGCCGTTGTTCTGCTGTTCGGCAGCCAGAAGGGCATCGCGGAGAGACCTGGCTTGGCGGGTCATAAATATTTTATAGTGGCGCAGTAGAGTCTGGGCGCAAGACTCGCCGTTCCCGACGTGTGAGGGTTTGGGCGGTTGTTTGGCTGCAGGAGCAGCCGTGGTTTGAGGCGCGGGTTTGGGACTGGTTGTGGCCTCTGGAGCCACGGCTACAGGCAGGATCTGCGCTGCGATGGGTATATCCATCAGTGCCTGCAAAGGTTTGTCAGGAGCCAAGGAGGGAAAGACTTTTTCGTCGTTTAGCCTGGTCCACAGAGATGGTCTCTGAGGAGCGAGACGTTGGGGAATTTGAGAGGAAGGTGCCTCTCTTTGTAGGCGGGCGTTGGCGCGCTTCGCTAATTTAGGAGCGAGTTTGGGGGCTTTGGCACAGCCGCGGTAGTTTGCCGGGTGACCGGTCTGGCCGCAGAGAACGCAGCTGGGTGGTTCCAAACAGAGGGTTCGGTCTTTGGGCCGAGGGCAGTCCGCAGTGCTGTGCTCGCCCAGACACTTGACGCATCTGGGAGTCGCATAGCAGTTGCTCTGCGCATGGCCATACAGTTGGCAACGGTGGCATTGTCCCACTGTTGCCGTTTTATAGGGCTTTTCAATTAAGATACCGGATAGGGAGCAAATGGACTTAATCTTAAAAATCGGGTGATTTCCTTCGGTTGGTTCACAAATGACAAGAACCATGTCGTACAATTCACCACCTCTCGCTTTATATAAGCGATGGACGGCGATCACTGGTATACCTTGATCGGCAAGGTCGTCTTTAATATCCTGTACTAGGATTTCTTTAGGGACACGTTTAATAACTACACGAGTGGGCGTGTCCTCGGGGAAGGAGAAAGTGTGAAAGGAAATATTCCTTTCACGGAGGGCGCGATATAGTTCCCTATAGTCGTTCGACGTAGGGACGGTGACTTTAATGCCATTTTGGCAGGCACGGGCGTTTGTGTAGTTGATCTTTCGATCAACACACATCTTGGACACATCAGTCCATTTCCCTTTGTCTTGGATGTAAATGGGGGGCGGAGGGCGTTGCTTCCTTTGGGCTGAGGAAGTTTGGGTTATCGGGCTGGGGGGACGACTATCCTGCGCGCGAGTAGAGGTAGTTGGGACGAGGCTAGCTGGTCGTACGGGCGTTTGAGTTGGGGACGGGGGCAACGCGGTGGTCTTTTTGGCCTTGCTGGCCTGGGAGGCATTTTTCCCTTTCTTTCTCTTGCCGCCGGTGACGACTTGAAAGTCGTCTTCCGAGGACGAGGGGCATGATGACAAATCATTGTCGGAGTTGTTATTGGACACAGGTTCGGTGGTGTCCATTTCATGGAATTCAGGTGCAGCGCACACCTGCGCGGCGTCCATTGTTCTATGAACAATAGGATTAGTAGGTGGGCCGGAAACAATGGGTGATTTCGGGAATCGGGAGATCGGCACGATTTTGTCGGCGGGCGGGGGCAATAAAGGGCTATCTACCTGGAAGTCGTTCGTTGTTTGACGAACAATGGGATCGGAGTTAATAAATACTTCCGTGAATTGACCAACCGGGATGCCTTGATCGGCAAGCGGGGGAGATAATGGGCTGTCAAGCGCGTCACTAAAATCAGCGACGTTGGCTTCGGTAGCCGGGGGACAATTAGCGATTTCACGTTGGATTTTTCCGCCATATTTGGCGGAAATAGCAGGGTTTTCCCTAAGGATTTCTAATAATATCTCCAAAATATTGGAGTTCGCCATGATTGGCGAATGGATCAAAAATTTAACGGGGAAATTTTGGAGATTGCTCTCCCGCGGGGGGCCTATTTAAAGCCTAACTGGCCTAACTCCCCGGATGGATGGGTCCGGGGATGTGTAACCCTCCCAGTCGGGTAGAGACTGGGAGGTGAGTACCTAATGGTGAGCCCTAAGCTTGTAACCGGTCGCCAGTCTTATTGTGCGAACCGGGCCCTATTGGGTCTAGTGCGAAGGGGTAGACACACCCAACCGACACTAGGTGAGTAGCTGAAAGGGAAACTCAGTAACTAGGTTTGACTAGGAGATCCCCCAAGGCCAAAACCTAGCACTCGACTCCAATTAACTGCTTCACCCTGAAGGGGATCAGCGGGTGTGTCGGGTCAACACCCCCTTGGTTTCGTTGACACCGTGAGGTTTCCAACCAAGGACCACGAAACTGTGGTTTTTCCCTGAAGGGGCAAAACGTTTTTGACAACACTCTGTTATAGAAACAAAATATCCTTCACTGCCTTGAAAAAGGCGGTTCCGGATCGGGAGTTGTAGTCGGCGACTACGAATGACGTCACGGCGAGCGCGACGAAGCGATGACACAGACACAGAACGATCGGGAGCGCAGAGCGGCACGACCGTCTCGGGCGAGCGTCGGGCGGAGAGTCTGGTCTGATAGTTTTCCTTTTAACTTCGTTATATGTAAGTACTCCTACCGTAATGTCTGAATTGAATCAACAACGGCTTAGTTGATAGGAAATTGATCTTTACGTACTCCTATTATTTTTAAACGCCCCATCCATACCCCACACCCAGCCATACTCCACACTATGGGGGAGATAAAAAATCATCCTCTCTTTACGTGTAGAGAGAGTAGCCTAAAAAAATTTTTCAATAATTTTATTTTACTACTTTGTCGGCGTGATTACCTAATATGTAATTGTATATCCATGCTAAATTTCAGCGTTTCTAGTACGAATAGTTTCTGAGCTAAGCCGCGAATGTAATATTGGGTGTTGGCGAAAAAGTGGACAGTTTTTACGTTGGCTCTCTCCTTGTCAATTTCTTGGACCGACCGCGTCGTATAGGACGAAGTTGTGTGAAGGCATATTAAATTTATTGTCTTCCTCCTTAATGGTTGGCATATTAAGATACGTATTTATGTATCTCTATATTTCTTATAAAGTAAGGTTCTAAGACATTATTCTGGAATCTTTGTAGAATTTTAATATTTGTCTAGGATCTTTGAAATTTCAAGATTTGGGGCAAAATTTAGGTAGGTATAATAAAATATGGATCTACATAGTTCGCTGTTACGCCCGATATCGTCAAATAATGTCTATTTTTGGTGAGCCTGACCTTCGGGCATAGGTACCATTAGAGTTAAGATGAACTGAACAATGTAAAATATTTTATTTCAACGTTGGGTGCGTGGTTCAAGTTAGTCTAAATCCTCTATTATAGTTACACTTATTGATAAAATCAAAAAATCAAAATGTAAATTAAAAAAGCATTTTTTGCAACAGAATGAATTAGTTTAGTTAAGCTTATTTACTAACATCGTTAAATGTAAAACTTACAAATTCACTTATTATTTAAAATACTCTCAATCCAATTTATCCGAACTCACTAGCCATATATATGCCAGTAGGTAAGGGCTTTTGTGGTTTTTGTATAAGAACGATATGTATGTATACTGAGATTTTGATCATAATAATAATAAAAAAAAACACGTGTGGCACTCGGGGACTGCCGCGGTAAAGCTATTGCATAGCATTTTTTATCAACTTATGCAATAGTTAACAAATGGCAACTCTTTGATACACACATCCATTGAGGTACACACATCTAGATAAAAAGATGGCTTCACTTTTGATGTTCGCGACGCGCCGTCTTTCTTTTTTTCTTGGTCTGAGGTTTATAATAGCAAATTTAGTTTTAAATTTTTTTCCACGGGTCAATTATACCACATTTTTAGTTTTAAGCTATTTCTCGCGGCGTTGACATTTTCGACTTTCTTTCTCCTATAAAAAATGAAAATGTTTCTTACTTTGTTCAACAAAATATTTACAAAAATATCTAAATTTAATATAAAAGTACTATCAATAAAAAAGAAATGACAAAAGACATGATGAGACCCTGGGTTTGATCCTGAATACTGATGGTTACTAAACCAATTCTTTACTAAACATGCTAATAGAACATTAGCAACCTAAATTGAAATAACTGACCGTATTTATTTTCGTTACGGAATTTCTTGATTCGGTCGCCGCGCTCAAAGCCCGCGATAAAAGCTATGCAATAGCTTAAAAAAAAAACTTATTTGAATTCACCAATAGCGTTGGTTGTTACGCATATGAAGCTTGCGGTATGGCTGTTGGCATTATTGCTACTTACTTTTAGTCCCTTCCTTATTAGTTATTATTTTCCGACTTATTATTGGTTTAAGTCGAAAACTGCACATGAATTTATGAAGAACTTTTGACATAAAATAAAGAAAATTTGGATAAAACTCATTTCTCAAAATATATTTTTTTTTTCATAGTATCAGGTACCTACTTACTTAACGTAGCTAGATGTAAAACTACACTATTAGTTGAAATATAAAACCTAACTTAGACTCACATGACATGTGACTAATTCAATATCATATTGCTTTCTGAGTTTTGAGACTTTTCCCCTTTCCTCCGGACCTCGGTAGCGAGCACACGTCTCCTCGGTACTATGCAGTGTAAAATTAAAGAGTTTAAGTAAAAAATTGAACCAATAATTCCGTGCAAATAATAAGAGTGCATAACATCACAGTAGTAATTATTCGGCATTGAGAAGCCATCTTGAAGATCCACTGGCTCCAACCTCCTGCGCACGACCACCTCGCCAGGAGATAGCGCTGACTCGCTCACGCAACACTTCGCACATCTTCAGATCACAAAGGTACATACGTCAACATCATTTCATTAGACGTCGTCGCCACCGTACTGCCGCTTGTTATGCGAGCCTAGTACTCAAGAGGTCAGAATGCTATAAAGTTATTGGATGGAAACAATAAATTTTATGAAATACCCTCAAATCTAACATCACATTAAATTGCTGTCGTAATTACTATACAGCTACTACAATATCGCACTAGGAGTTCAATAGCCCCAAAAAAGTTCCTGCGATCACTGAATCACATTGTTACGGATGTTGTACCGACTCACAAAAAAATAATTAATTTAATAGACTCTGATCATTGTGGGCAATTAATTACTTTACCAAAAAAAGTCAATAAAATGTTAAAAAAGAATATCACTGTAAATCCAAAAACTAAATATCGCCTGGAAGCATTCAAAACTAAACTCTTAAATAAAATGCCCTGTTTCTTAACTAATGAGGACCCTAATAAACATTATAATGATTTTTTCAAAATATATTGCCAACAATTCGATAACACATTTATTCCCAAAATTGCTTCAGTAAATAGTAACACTTCTTTCAGTGACTGGGCCACCACTGGTATTTATAAAAGTAGAAATCGGCTTTATGAACTCTATGAGGAGCGGACTTACACTAACTCGGTAGAATTTAATTTATATGTTAAGAACTACTCTAAATTATTTAAAAAAGTCTGTTATATTGCCAAGTCTCGCTACTTGAGTTCTAAAATTAAAAATAGTAGTAATGTAATTAAAACGACTTGGGATATTATAAAAAGCGAAACGGGAAGGTCTTGCAACCGAAATATTGATTACACCCTCACTATTGATGATAATATAATAACATTAGATTCGCAAGTCGCCACAGAATTTGAAAATTTTTTCACTGACATTCCCGTATCGACAACCAAGTCGCTAAAATCATCTCCCATTGCTGCAGAAACATTACTTAAAAAAAATGTTCCAGTTTGTAGTTCCCAGTTTAAATTCCAACATGTTACTTCTAATGACATCATCAAAACTTTTAATTCTTTGAATATTAAAAAGACTGCAGACCTGTGGGGTAATTCTGTTGAAGTTACTAAGTCAATTATACACATTATTGCTCCTACATTAGCTGTTATATTTAATAATTGTATTGATTGCGGTGAGTTTCCTGATCTAATGAAATATAGTAAAATAATCCCACTATTTAAATCGGGTAGTACATCTGACCCTACTAATTATAGACCTATTTCTGTACTGCCCACTTTCAGTAAAATTTTTGAGAAAATTATTTTAATGCAGATGCAAAGATATTTTAATAAACACAAATTGCTACATAATAAACAATTTGGTTTTACAAAGGGTCGTTCAACAACTGATGCCGGTGTTGAACTTTTAGGACACATTTATAATGCATGGGAAGATAAATGCGATGCGTTGGGCATTTTTTGCGATTTGTCTAAGGCGTTTGACTGTGTTCCCCATGATACATTAATCAGGAAACTGCACCACTACGGATTCCGGGACTCCTCTCTGAATCTTTTAACCTCATACTTGAGTGAAAGGATTCAGAGAGTCGATGTGAACGGCAAAAGATCGCCGGGATCTGTGGTCAAGATGGGTGTCCCCCAAGGCTCAATTTTAGGTCCCTTTTTGTTTCTTATTTATATAAATGATTTGCCGTACCTGATCAAAAATCATGACATAGTGTTATTCGCTGACGATACTTCTCTTTTATTTAAAATTAAACGTCAACAGCAGGTTACTGAAGAAGTAAACAGAGCCCTTGCGACTGTAGTTAGCTGGTTTAATGTTAATAATCTTCTTCTTAATGAGAAAAAAACCAAATGCCTAAAATTTACGTTACCTCATGTTAGACAAGTGAATACTAGTGTATCAATAAAGGGCGAAATATTGAAACCCGAAGATACCACAGTATTCTTGGGCATAACTTTGGATGCGAAGCTTCAGTGGGGCCCCCATATAGATAAATTGTCAAAAAAGTTAAGTTCTGCAGCATATGCCGTTAGAAAAATACGTGGATTAACTGATATCGAAACAGCACGTTTAGTCTACTTTAGTTACTTTCACAGTGTGATGTCATACGGCATTTTACTTTGGGGAAATGCTGCCGACATTCACACAATATTTGTATTACAAAAAAGGGCCATTCGTGCAATTTATAAATTAAGTCCTAAGCACTCCTTAAGAGACAAATTTAAAGAGATTAATATTATGACTGTGCCATCTCAGTATATTTATGAGAATCTCTTGTATGCACACAAAAATATTAATCTGTTTAAAAAATACAGTGATATTCATAGTGTAAATACAAGGAACAAAGACAAATATGTCATTCCTAAAACAAGGTTGAAAAAAATAGGTGGTTCGTTTAGATGCCAATGTATACGTTTTTATAATAAAATTCCTAGCCATATTCAAGAACTAAGTATTCATAAATTCAAATTGTTTATAAAACGTAAGCTATGTCAGAAAGCTTTTTACAGTGTTAAAGATTATATTGAGGACAAGAAGGCTTGGGAATGAGATGCTCCAGTGATATACGTGTGCCTTTTTTATTTCTTTTTAAAATTATGATTGATGATTTATTTTTGATTAATTAAAATTTTGCTTTCTCAAGTATTGTATATACCTATTAATTTTTGTTTTTGTTTGTTGTTTTTTTTTATATTGTTGTTTTTTTTTTATATATATATAATTATTTCATTATTGTAAATGTGAGGACGATGTAGGTTATTCTTTCTTCATTGTTTTTGCTTTCACTATAATTTATTTAATGATGTCAAGCAGTTTGAGTACTTGTGTGGCCTACCCAAAGGTCCTTACTTTGGTATTGTTCGTCAAATTGTTGAGCTCCTTAAGTTCTAAGTTGAGCTACACGATAACTGACAAATGCTTGCACTGTCTGGACAGGTCCGCTCAAATTTGCGTGGTTATTTCCTCAAAAGAATACCACAGACATGAACCTACATGCTTCTCATATACAAATACAAATTGTCTGGACTTTAAAAGAGACTATGACCTCTGAGTTTGTTTCGGTGTTTCTTCTCAGAGTAGTCAGTTAGGAAATACCGGCCTCATCTAGCTAAACTTAACACGCAAAAAAACATGACGTGTAAAAGTGTTATTTATAACCAATTTACAAAATAAATATTTCATTTCATTTCATTTCATTTCATTTCATAATCTTTGGTACCTGTGGAGTGAGCAAACATGCCGATAAACAGGTCGCCACCACCAACTCCTACAACTTGTACGTCACTTGCTCCGCCGTCGGCAACTCAGTTGTATCACAGTTCCTCAGAACCAAACATTACAAACAGTGCCCAGTTAGTTAGGATTGATAGTGAATTCCCCAATATTACACATCGCAATAAACGGAAATGCAGTGAGTTGGGGAATGATCGGGACACCCAACTATCATTATTCATGTCTGAAATTAAAAGCATGTTACTCGAATTCAAGGAACATCAAAACAAAAAGATTGAGCTAATTTGTAACTCGATTGAAGAGATCAAAACTCAAAATTGTAACATACAATCCACGGTAACCTCTCTTTCACTATACTACGAAGACCTTAACATTAAAATTCAGCAACTAGAATCGCAACTAGACATGGAACGGAAAAATAATTCAAAGTATGTAAAAACCATGGAAGAAAAACTGGAGAACCTGGAACGAGGATCAAGATCATCTTGCGTAGAAATTTGTAATATACCGATCAGTAAATCGGAATCAAAAGAAGTCTTACTAAATACCGTTATTAAGATCGGCTCAACTCTTAATGTGCCAATTCAACCTTTCGAAGTAAAGGACACATTCCGTAAAGGCTCTAAAAACTCTGACAACAGGTCTATAATCGTGGATTTTACCAGTAATCTACTGAAAGAAAAGTTTGTTCGGATGTATAAGAAATATAATAAAGAAAACAACAAATTGACAACTGAGCATCTGAGAATCAGTGGACCTGCTAAACCTGTTTTTGTGTCTGAGAATCTGACACCTAAAATGAAACGCCTGTTTTCCCTGGCCCGGGACTTTGCCAACAGCAACGATTACCGCTACTGCTGGGTAAAAAATGGCAAAATATTTCTCCGAGAAAAGGAGGGAGCCCCGCATATATTGATCAAAGATGAGTCTGACTTTCCAATAGTCAAAGTGGATAAATGACAAAAAATTTATATTTATAATATTCTTGTAATTTTTAATGTAATAAGTTTTCTTAAACCCAAACTTTTTTACCTTCTTTTAGTGTCTTTTTGTATTTTAATATTACTGAAAACATACAAAATGAAAACTTTACTTTCATCACATACTTACCGAGATACCATACAACACAACCATAAACACACAGCCACACATATCCACTTACGCATTATTCACAACGGAAGGTATACCTCTTTCAGCCGCAATCTCAAACTAAAAAAGATGTGTACAAGTGCATTAGCATGCTACTATGCTAGCAAAATGTTATCATGTATTAATAATTCACAGTATCTGTCATTTCGGTCTATCTTATGCCGAATTCATAATGTCTCAGTTCCTGAAAATTATTTGTTAATTTCTAGTCTCCATCATGAATGATAACGTCCAAATAATAGATGATATCGAACAACTTTCACCGTCAGTTTCATATCAATGCTCTCCGGAACAAGTTAATTCTTATCTAAATAATGTTAATCACGGCTTAGGAATTTTTCATGTTAATATCAGAAGCATCGGCAATATTGCTAATTTTAATAATCTCCTCCTATTATTGCATCGCATAAGAGCACAATTTGATATTATCGTCCTAACCGAATGCTGGTTGCGTAAGTGCCCCCTACTTCCCTCTATTCCGGGCTTTGTACCCACTTTTTCTGATCACTCTAACCAAAATGATGGAGTGGTTGTTTACACTAAAGTGGAGATTACATTCAAAGTCGAAAAACCAATACTAGCTGACGCTAATTGTCTCGTAATCAAATACCGGAATGAGGTCGCACTTATTGCAGTATATAGGTCTCCATCTAATAAAAATATTCCAAATTTTGTTACCGGTCTAGATTCCATCCTTCATTCTCTAAATACTTTCAAAACCATTATCCTAGTAGGGGACATTAATATTAACATAGCTCGAAACCGTACTGATATAAATTCAGACCTTTACTTAAATACTGTTGCGTCTCACGGTATGTTACCTGCTCACCTTTTCCCCACACGTAATGATAACTGCATTGACCACGTTATTCTTAAATCACAGAAACCAGCTATTACCCTTGTTCTTGACTCTCTTATTACTGACCATGCCCCTATTTTAGTTTTTTGTAATCTTAGACTGGATATCCTTAAATCGCCTTCCCAGCAGCGTCGTGTAGATATTGCCGCTTGCGTTGAAATACTTAAGAATACCGACTTTTCTGCCGTTACGAGCTGTCGTGATGCTGACATGGCTGCCTCTATCTTGGTTAAGCTCGTGTCGTCTGTTGTTAATGAAAACAGTTGTAGTTCTTTTGTTCCGAGCAGAAAAAGAATTCTTAAGCCGTGGATCACACCAGGGCTTCTTAGGTGTATTCGTAACCGTGATAGCTTGCACCAAAAAACGAAGAAAAATACTGACAATGATACTCTCAAAATCACCTACACTCGATATAGGAATTATTGCAACAATTTACTAAAGAAACTAAAGCAGGAGTATGAACGGAACGAATTCAAAAAATGTCGTAATAACCCGAAAGCCACCTGGAAACTCATTAAAGTCGTCACCAATATGCAATCTAACAAAACCTCTGCCAGTGAGCTATTGTCTTTAACGTCAAATCCATCCCAGTCACTCAACGTTAACGAAAGTTAACGAACACTTCGCAAATGTGGGAGCACAGCTGGCTTCTAGAATCATAAATTCCCCAAATTATATCCCACCAAGCACCACTGAATCGAGTACGCCAGGCATCGCTAATTCGATGGCTATTTTTGACACAGATAACGAAGAGATCGAACAACTTATTCTTGGCCTTAAACTAAACAGCGCCGTGGGTTGGGATGGTATCCCCGCCACCGTTATCTTTAATGCCAGACACACGCTCATTCCAGTAATCTGTCACGTCTTTAATCTCGCCCTTACATCTGGAATTTTCCCAACCGTCTTTAAAAAAGCCGTTGTACGCCCTATTCACAAAAGCGGAGACAGAGGCAGTGTCAACAACTATAGACCTATTTCTGTTTTATCCATTTTATCCAAACTTCTCGAAAAAATTCTTAATAAGCGCTTGCTGGACTATCTTAACTCACAAAACATATTAGCCAATAACCAATATGGATTTAGATCTGGCAAAAACACGGAAGATGCTGTATTAGAATTACTAGGTTCAGTAGCTCAAAATTTAAATAATAAAGATAAGACTGTAGCAATCTTTCTTGATCTTTCTAAAGCCTTTGAAACTGTCTCTGTCCCCCTCTTGCTCAGTAAACTGGAAAGGCATGGTGTAAGAGGCCTGGCGCTAGATATGTTTAAGAGTTACCTCAGTGGTCGTTCTCAAATTATTAAAATAGATACTTATACCAGTAAAGAAGTATTCCTAACGTACGGAGTTCCGCAGGGTAGTGTCTTAGGACCTACCCTTTTCCTGATATATATAAATGAACTTTGCAAACTCACTCCAGCTAACTCCAAAATGATTGCTTATGCTGACGATACCGTAATCCTGGTACATGGCAGAGATTGGTCTGAGGTCCGCTATTTTGCAGAGTCTGCTCTTCAGGCTACTATGAAATGGCTTACACAAAATTTACTTACCCTTAACTTAGATAAAACCAGATTCATTACGTTCAGTCCAAGGAAAGCATCACAACCAGCCCAACCCTACAATCTGACAGCGCATGCGTGCGGCTCGACAGCTAATATAAAATGCGGCTGTACCAAAGTAATGCGTACGGATTCGATAAAATACCTTGGAGTTCTGGTTGACAGCACGTTGTCATGGAATGAGCAAATTGGTTCGCTTGTGTCCAGAGTGAGAAAATTAATTTTTATTTTTAAAAATCTTCGAACCTCAGCTAATTTTTGTACCCTGCGAACTGTGTATTTTGCTCTTGCTCACTCAGTTTTAACGTACTGTATATCGGCCTGGGGTGGTGCTGGGAAATGTTTATTACTACGTCTAGAAAAGGCCCAGAGGTCTGTGCTTAAAGTCATGGCATGCAAACCCATACGTTTCCCTACAAAGGATTTGTATCTGCTTTGGAAAGTACCTACCGTAAGACACTCTTTCATTATAAGCACAGTATTACGGAAACACAGAGACCTGCTGTTTGATCCGGATTTGGGTAAAGGGAAGCGTAGGACTGTCAGAGTCTGCCAAGTAGTTTCTACTAAATCTGAAATAGTCCGACGGCAGTACACTTTTATTAGTCCCGTGTTATACAACAGAGTGAACACCGAGCTTAATATTTATCCACACCCTTCCAATGTATGTAAAAAACTTGTTGATAAATGGTTGCAGACTCTCACGTACGAAGAACTGGAATGCTTAGTAAAACCCTAATCTTAAAAGCATAATTAAAATTAAAATTATGTCTACCTTCTGTGACTTACATGCACTACTCAAACACATATCCCACAAAATCAACACTTAACACACTCATCACACACACCTCACATGCATGCACTTACAACTCAATTGCACATAACACACACTCACAACACTCATACTGTAAACCTAGCATCAGTACGTACATCATACATTTACTTAATCAGATTCTATTTCTTGTTTGTACCAACTTACTTTCTGTAATATATGGAACTCTGTCTTCTTCCTCCTGGAGGTGGGCGTTAGTAGCTGCGACACAGTTTCCAACTACTGCAGCTATTATCGTACGCAATCATATTGTAATTAACTGTTATTGTTCCAATAAAAGATTTAAAGATTTAAAGATGAGTTAGGTCTGCAGTCTTCTGTACCTAACTTTGTGTTTGTCTCACGCAATTGCTAAATTCATACAGTGCCATTTTCCAAATTCATACCTACGTGTAGGGTGTAAATCTCCGACCCTAAATTTAATTTGATTGGAATCTAATCAGAGGAGACAGCAATTCTAAAAATAAACTATTAGAGGCATCTTAGATGTAGACATTTTGATTTCGCTTTAACGGCAGTAAAGGGTGGCCATCGACTTTCTATGACAACCACGAAAGTACCTTAACTCACGAATCTTTAGATAATTGGGTAGAGAATAAACAAAAATGTCACTATGGCGTTCAAAGGTTAAAAAGGGTGTTTGCAATTTTGAAAACGCGCGACTCATCGCTGATATTAAGCGTAAGATCCGCAAGAACCGACCTAAACCTTCCTAAAACTATATCTTCAACAACGAGGGCCAACTCTATTGTGCTACTAGCAACCGGGTGTTCAAAACAAAATTTGGATTCACCAGCCACATCCGAGCACACGCTAGGAGATAGCCAGAGTTGCCATCGTCGGACACGACGCGGATGACATAATCATCTAATTTGTGACAGCAGAACACCTAGCAAGGCGCGGTGATGGTAGGTGGTTTAAAGGCGAAGGCAATTGATTCAAAACGGGAAAAAAGTAAGAAAGAGATGAGAGGCCTTCATTGAAAACAAAACGTTGCAAAAACATAACATTGACGTCAGTTTGAATAATGTCAGAAAATATGAACGTTTTGACAGTTGCCAGACCTAACGAGTGAGTGGCGCTACCTCGTGTATAAAATTTCAGAACCATTCAAAACAACCTCACTGAAAAATGCCGTTGAAATATCACGAGTTTATTTATCATATTCACTTCGTCAAGCGTCTTAATCTTAGTTTATCTGCAAGTAGATGTTTATGTAGTTCGTCATAATAAATATTTATTTTATTTCTTTCTTTGACCAAAAAGTGATTTAAAAATTAAGAACCACTATATTTCTAGAATGGGAAGTCTTTAGTCACAGACTTGTCGCCCTGTTTTCTACTGAATGCTAGGGTTGTCACAGATTCCAACAATGCCGAAAGCTTTAGTTATTTATTAGTAGGTATTTAAGAATGTATTAACATTTTTATTTTATTGAATAACTTAGTGGCTTAATAGTAACAGCCGCACTGATCGATCTCCGTGGTAAAGCAATGCTTGCCGAGGTCGTTCTGTGGATGGGTGAACATCTTAACCTATCGAGATTCCTCTGTGCTTCGGAAAGCACACTAATTTTTCTATTCCGGCTGTCATTAGTACATATTTGACTGACGTTACGGCTGTCATTTATACGTATTTGACTGACGTTACGGCTGTCATGTGTACATATTTGACTGACGTTACGGGTAGTCAGAAGCTAGAAAATCTGACTCTGGTCTTGCAGGCGTATTGTGTTACCCAGCTACTGCAGGGTAGTGGAGGTCAGATAGGCAGTCGCTGCATGTAAAACACATAGGGCAGGATAGGCAAACATACGATGTTTATAATAACATCGTATATTCTATGTTTATGTTTATCGTATATTATATGGAATCCAACATGATTTGCTTAAAACTTAAGCATGCAAAGCTCCTCTGTGAGAGAGACTAGGCCTGGGTTTGACTCAAACCCAGGCCCAGTCTCTGATGAACGCCAGTGCAAAATTGGCATTGTGTCTCAGTTCACGATGTTATACTTAAATTTATGATTATTTCACACAAGTATCTAGTTAAATTGGACAGCATTTTGAGTTATGTCAATATTCTCGCAAACCAGCGATATGTATAATATAATATAATATCGACGGTTGAAAGGCTAATTGATCTAAGCGACATTTTGTAAAACTTGCAGGAGGACGGATCAAAGTTATTTATTTTGAAAAAAAAATCATAAAAAAACAACCATTTGATAGACTTTTATTTATTTAATACAGTATATCTCTAATTAAGTAAGGAAGTTGTTTAAGTTATTACTGTTGAAAATTTTGTATTATTTTAGAAAATTTATGTTGGTTAGCCCAAAATGCATCAAATTTAGTTATTTTTTGGGAAAGGCAAAATGGTTCAAATGCCTACCGTAAATAAAATAGCTGAAAGTAAACTAGCTCAAGTTTTAACCTAGAATAAAATAAAACGAGAGAAAATGAATTTAGCGCCAAGTCAACTGACAGCTGAATGTACCCAATGAGCATAAGCAACATGACGGTGTTGCACCAGAGTGAAGTAGTTTGATGCAGATGCCCATTAGAGGGACTGCAGGATAAAACAAAATGAACCCTTACTAGATTATAGTACATATTGATGCTTAGGCTATCATAATTCAAAACATTTTTGTGTAGAGGTATCATTCAAGATGTTGATGCAATATGTTTTGGAACAAGGTATTAGATAAGGTGGTATATCATCCTAAGCCTAGGTAGTAGTATCACCAATCATGGAAGCCAGAGGGGCGGAGCTGTACAAGGAGTACAGAGCAGCGAAGACCGTCCTCAAAGAAGAAATCCGGCGGGCCAAAGATCTGGCCTGCAAGGAGATGTTGGGGACTCTTAATCGGGACCCGTGGGAACGTCCATAGAAAATGGTGCGGGACAAACTCCGCACCTGGGCTCCCCCGCTGACACAGTCTCCGGCCCCAATTAGTAGAGGACGTGGTGAGCACTCTGTTCTCCTCGCGAGGTGGGTATACTCCCCCGACCATGGCTCCGCCACTTGCGGTGCCCGACGCGGGCCACAGTGACGACAACGCTCCAGAAGTGACCGAGGTAGACCTGAGAGTGGCGGTACGCGGGCTGAATACCAAAAATACCGCCCCGGGACCCGACGGCTTCCCTGGCAAAGCCTGGGTCCTGGCCTTGGAGCCTCTCGAGCTTCAACTGTTAGGGTTCTTTAACGCATGTTTGGAGAGGGACCAGTTCCCGCTTCGTTGGAAGACGGGAAAACTGGTACTAATCAAGAAACCGGGGCGCCCGGGGTGCCATATCGGCCTATTGTGCTGCTCGACGAAGTGGGCAAAATCTTTGAAACAGTTATTGCAAACCGCCTCGTTGGCCGGATTTTGCGGATAGCCAAATTGGTTTCCGCAAGGGGCGCTCGACGGTGGATGCAATCATGCGTGTGAGGACTCTCTCGACAGACACCGCCAAAATGACCCCGCCCCGGGACAATCCCGGGGCGGGATGTCCCATGTCTCTCGACATGGCCAATGCCTTTAACACCCTGCCCTGGAGTTGCATACGGGAGGCACTCCGTTATTACCGGATGCCAACCTACCTCTGTCGTGTGGTTGAGGCCTACCTGACGGACAGGGCCGTCATCTACTCTGGTCACCAAGGAGAGTGGAACCGACGAGAGATGTCATGCGGTGTCCCACAGGGATCGATTCTGGGGCCACCCTTGTGGAACATCCGTTACGACTGGGTGTTGCGCGCCAACCTTCCTACAGGCGTCAGCGTAGTCTGCTACACTGACGACACGCTGGTCCTGGCGCATAGAAGGTCGCACCAGGCGGCGGCCGAAGTGGCGATGCGAGGAGTTGCGGCGGTCGTAGAAAGGATCTGACAACTGGGACTCGAGGTGGCTCTGCACAAGTCCGAGGCCAGTGTTTTCATGGCCGTCGGAACGCGCCACCTTCGGGTTCCCAAATAACGGTGGGAGGGATTCGCATCGGCGTCGAGACGACGATGAAGTACCTGGGACTTGTCCTCGACAGCCGGTGGAACTTCATCGAACACTTCCGACATTTGGCTCCAAGACTGGACCGGGCGGAGGCTTCACTCAAGCGGCTCTTACCCAATCTAGGGACGCCAAACGCCTCCTGCCGAAGGCTATATGCGGGGATTGTGCGGTCCATGGCCCTCTATGGGGCCTCTCTGTGTTCGCTGAATCTGCTGCGGCGATCAGCTCACCAGCTGGTCGCGTCTCAGAGGGTAATGGCTATCCGGATGATCCGGGGATACCGCACGATCTCTGGGGAGACGACGAAACTCCTTGCCGGATTGCTGCCGTGGGATCTGGAGGCGGTAGCCCCCGCGCACGTACATGATTGGCGCGTGGATGTACTAAGCCGGGGTGAAACTCCGCTACCGCGGCAAGTCGCGGCTCAGCGGATAGAGCTCCGGTGCGATCTCACGGCAGCATGGAAAGAGCGGCTGTCGCAACCGAAGGCTGGGCGCGCCGCAAACGTGGCTATAAGTCCCCTTCCACCTGACGCAGGTGCTGACCGGACATGGCTGTTTCGGGAGATACTTGTTTCGGATACAGCGGGAGGACACGCCCGGGTGTCGTCATTGTAAGGACCACCTGGAGGACACGGTGGAGCATACGGTCGAGGTGTGCCCTGCTTGGGCGGAGCACCGTCGTGTCCTCGTATAGGCGGTCGGCGGCGGAGACCTCTCGCGCCCTGCTCTGGTTCAGACCATGGTGCAGAGCGAAAGGGAATGGGATGCAGTCGCCTCCATCTGCGAAGCAGTCATGCTAGCGAAGGAGGAGGCCGAACGTGCGAGGGAGAGGCAACCCTCTTCCTTCTCGCCCCAGCCGCCGTGGGAGACGCCCCGGGCGCCGGGGATCGCGAGCCGATTTCCGGCCACCGTAGGCGCGGACCTGCGGACGGCGAGCAGGGTCGCTCACCGTCCGGTAAGGACCAGGCTCGGGTCGGTGGCACGTCGTGTTCAAAGAGCTGTCAACGCCAGTGACGGGGCCTCATAGGGCCATTGCCTGTCGGGGTTTGCGGGAAAGTTCTATCGAGATACCGCGGCCCCGGAACTTTAGGGCAGCCGAAGGAACAGGTGGGTTTTTAGTCAGTAGAAGTCTGACACAGCCTTCCGCTTAACCCAGAGCGGAAGAAGTCATTCGATGATTTTCACATCCAGAAAAAAAAAGGTAGTAGTATCACCACGGAATACATTGTACTTTAGTATCACTTTACAAATAAAAGAACAAATAAATTGTTATTAGTTAGTGTTACTCAAAATAGCCGAAGTGACATTACTGATTATCCTTAATAGACGCTTAATGGATCAAGAGACATAGTTAATTAATATAACTTAATGCAAAATGGTTCAAGTAACACGGTTTTTTAATGTAGTTGAATGCAAAATGGGCCAAACGACATAGCTTATTTTTTTGGTTTATTGCAAAATAGGCCAAACGACAAAATCACAATCATGGCGAAAAAGCCAAATGCCTTAATCGACACACGTTATAAAAGTTTGAAAAATCAAAATAGCTTAAGTCATCGAGTCCTCAAATATGTCTAATTTTGTGTCGTATAGATCAGTGAGCTTAGAAATGAGGCCTGTTTTGCAGTGGGTGCTAAGCGCCAAAAAAGTAGTCAAAAAAATTTGAAACCTGACTCAAACGATGGAGAAAAATTTGCTGATTCCGAATATGTATATAACTCAATATCGCAAAAAATGTCGCTTAGATCAATTAGCCTTTCAACCGTCGATATAATATAATGGAAAAGTCTAAGCAGATGATAATGGAATAACGCTTATTTTTTAATTTAAATTCCGGTTATTCATATTTTCTATCATTTATATGTATAGGCTATAATTTATTTTGAAGATCTGAATTTTAGATGTGGAACCACAGCCGCCCGGCTAATCTATAAGAGACATTAATATTCCGCTTATTATAGTATATGTTTATTATAGGAATAGTTGGTCAACATGATGAGTACTTTGTGTCGACATAAAAAAAATGAAAGTCTAGAGCACCTAATCTGGAAACCACATAAAATAGAAGCATAAAAGAGATGCTTAAATTTTATGTAGGCTTAAAAATGGGTTAAAAAATTAAAGCACCTGATGTGGACAGGTGTTTTAATTTTTTTATGAATGCCATAAAATATTACATTTATAGTACAGACATACAACAACAGATATCGCTGGCTGTATTCAACATCGCGCTATCCAAATATTTAAACCGTTTAAAAAAGTGAGCCATGCAACTTTTGGGCGACTTTTCGTTTACGTATATCAACTAATTGACTAATCGTACATTGAAGTTTCGTATCAACAAATCGTTAGTTGCTTTTGAATTCAATGAGTTTCCAACCATCAAGCTATCCCCACTGTGTAGTGTTAATCAGTAACAGTATGCCTTGGAGGCCCGCGACCTTTCGTTTATTTACACTAGCATTAGAGCGCGGCTTCGCTCCCGTGGCATTTATCACGATAAAAATTTAACCCTTCTTTTTTACAGTCGAGTAAAAAGTAGTCTATTATTCCTATAATAAGTCCACCAAACGGTTGACTGGTAGGGAATGCCTAAGGCATTAAGTCCACCTCTGTACTATTTGTGTAGCATAAAGTTCTAATAAATGACTAAATTGTGCAACGGCACACGTTTAAAAGTGAATTTACGTTAACGGAATGTTATAGAGGCACACATATAAACAGGATGTGGTGTTGGAATGCGTGTGTTCATTCCCCAATTACCGCTTATTTCAAATGATTTCAGGTGCAATTCCCAGTAGGAAAATGTAAGTTTTGGCATGACCATAAATAAAGCTCAGGGAGAAGCTATCAGTCGTGTTGGTGTGGATCTGCGAAAGTCCTGTTTCTCGCACGGTGAGTAGGTCCTGGTAATGATTGCGGGTAGAGTTGACTGTCTCTACATAAGGCACTGTTGTGGCCGGCACGTTGCTGTTGTTTGACGTCTAATCTCATACTCTGACATATAAATTACAATTAATTTGACATTCTGACATTATTATTATTTTTTATACTTTTTATTTTTTATATTGACATTTAATTTGATAGTTTGACATTTTATAACAGGATAAGTTGTTCTCACTCAATCACCTTTGTATTTTTCTTTTAACTCTGTTTACTCGTATAGTTATGTTATTTTGACATTTGGAATTTATGACTGTAAGCAATAGTAGCATGATTATTTTAATTTAATTTTATATGGGTCATAGACCTGCAATAAATGAATTTTATTTATTATTTATATATTTATATCGCGATTAAGCAAGAAAATTGGCCATGGGCAAGTAGCCCATGAAGGGTTACGTAGTAACTAAAATAAATTTGTTTTTCGTAGTGTTTGTATAAAATACAAAGTTATATTTGCGGTTTTAGAAAATATGCTATATCTCAGAAACTACTGGCTCTATATCGTTCAAACTAATTTTTGTTGGAAGTTTTTATTAAGATCTACAGCACTTTTTTTAATTTTTCAATATATTATTATAAAAGTTAGAGGGGGGAGCACATATTTTACCACTTTGGAAATGATTCACATGTGTAGCCAACAGTTTCGGAATAAAATGGCTGTGACATACAGACAGACATGAAGAATCTATAAATAATCTATAAGCCTGATTAGTGACTATACTTACGGATGAACATCACAAAACAAGTACCTAATGTTGTTTAAATTCTTAGTGAAATTTTTTAAGTGTGGTGTGTTTTCTGTACACGTACAAAATTTATTCGTGCATTTCTTCGTAATTTTGTAAGTCATGTCATAATCATGATGAGGGCCTACATACATTAATGAGTTTGTGTACTTATCTATATACTTAATATCAAAATTCCTTCTTAAATATGAAAAGCACGCATGAACAAAGTCGCGGGCACAGCTAGTTTCAAAATAAGTTTTTCAAGTCTTCGTACAACCCTAAGAAAAACAAAAATAACGCTTTTCTTGCTACGATTTTACTTTAGATAATACTATTATTCGTCGCCACCTAGCAGCACGGAATAATACATTTTTGCAATACAAGCTTTTGTCCGGCAAGGTAACAATAGACAATTGTATGAAAGGATAATGAAAACTTATTATAAGAAACCAAGTTTGTTTTGCTTCGATGATAAGAGAGATTTTATCAAGATCTATCTCGACTGAGTTAGTAGAGAAAGCCAAACTATATAAATACATAAAAATCAAGAGACACAAGTGGGTGTTTGTTATTTGGCTCGGTTAAAATGTAAATCACGTTAACAAAATAAATCCGCTCTGAAACAGAGGTAGGTATTATATTTATTATTGCGACAACGATGTCAATGCACGCCGCATTGACATCGTTGTCGCAATAATAACCAACTATCTTCAAAAACCAAAATAATAACCATAAGAGACTTAAACGAATAAATCTAAATGTCAATGTACCTCTATATCAATTCATAATACAATGCAGTATCAGTTGAACTAATGGTGTGAAATTAACAACCCTTAAATCCCAATGCCCTTTTTATGGCCTAGACAATTGAAGGACCTAAAATCATTGATATACTAAAAACCCAAGATGCACAGTCTCGAAGAAAAGTGACGCTCGAAACTGTCGCCAAACACTCACCACTTACGTAGTAATAGATATGCTATAAGTACAAAATATGTTTTTGGAAATTCTATCTTATGACAATTGTTTAAGGTTGTTTTTACAAAGAAAATTTTGGCATTTTTGACGTGTGTACCTAGACGCGAGTGACGCGATACTATTTGGAATGAGCGCATAATTTAGAATTAAGCACTCATTTTATGCGGACGGTTTTGAGACGTTGAGTGTGCATCTTGGGTTTTTAGTATATCAATGCCTAAAATACATAATATTGTGAGGATGGTAGCCTTGGGACGTCAGGGTCTATAACCTGCAAACCTTCCCTACTAATATTATAAATGCGAAACTAACTCTATCTGTCTGTCTGTCTTTAACAATTTCACGTCTAAACTCTAAACGATTTTGATGAAATGTTTTTTTTTTATTACTGATTGGCCCACTCTTGACCTCGATCTCGCCTGATGGTAAGCGATAGATGAGGTCTAAGATGGAACGAGCGAGCCCTGTGGTACAAAAATAGATGATTAGACTTTGGAAAAGGATATCAAAAGGCGGTTACTTTTATTTTCGCTAGCTACCTTTTCATGCGAGCGAAGCCGCAGGCAGAGGCAGAGGTTCATGAATTTCGTTGAAAAAAAGGGGTTAATTCTACCAAAATAAAAAATAATTTATACAAATTAAGTTGAAAATCTGAACAATACATATGAAGACAGATCTTCAAAATACTCGCACGTCATCACTTTCTTTTTTTATTTATTTATTTAATCACTAACTTGCACTTACAGTTATTACATACCACACATACAAGTTGTAGGTTAAGTACTTAAATTCTATTTTAATTAAATATACGGCCTCCTCCAATATAGTTGGGAGAAGTCTCAGCAGAAGTTAATGGTATCTTCTCTCTTAAATTCTATATTCTCTCTTTAATTAAATTAAATAAATAAAAAAGCCTTTTATTCCGAGACTAGACAATTACACTCACAAAAAAATTTTTGTGCAAAGAATAGAACCGACTTCCATATCAAAACACTACAAAGCCAAAAATAACTTTAATTTCGGAAGTCGGTGTTATTGGTTTTGGATTATCTTTTTTTTTTCACACCGCCTTCCGAAATTAAAGTTATTTTTGGCTTTGTAGTGTTTTGATATGGAAGACGGTTCCATTTTTTGCAAAAAAATTTTTTTCACGCTTTTTAGTGGGTCAGTTTGTAATTTATCTAGTTACAAAAGCCATAATGTCAACAACTTATCACCATTTACAAAATATTGCTTTTCCCGATGCATAGCCGTTAATTTTTGAGGAGTTCTCCTGGTAGGTACTTGACCATCAGCTCTACATCACCATATGCACTGTGACGAGCATAAAGTGTTTAACATCCGTACTCAAGTAATCGAATCGCAATCCACAAAATACTTATTATTGCGGAATTTCAGTGGCCATTTGTGGTCTTCATCATCAGTTCAACTTCCCCAAATGGTACTTTTCGGAAGCAACTGCTCAAGGTACTACAAGAAATACCCAAAACGCTATAGGTGTGCCTATAATATTTGAAGAGTTCCCTCGACTTCTCCAGGATCCCATCATCAGATCCTGATTTCGTAACAATGGGACCAACTAGAAAGTATACCCATTCAAACGCAAAAATAATTTTTCAAATCGGTCCAGCCGTCTCCGAGTTATGAGGTAACATACATTAAAAAAAAAAAGTTCAAGACGAATTGAGAACCTCCTTTTTTTAAGTCGGTTAAAAACAAAAACAAACTTCACAAGATGTCTCGAATTTTGGTGTTCCTCGTGGCATCGGCCTCCTCTAACAATTTACATTGACGTCTGTCGTGAGGTACCCTCCTCCAGTTTAGACCTGCTGTCAGCTTTATTTCTTCCTCCCAAAGGGTAGGCTGGCTTCCCCGATTTTTTTACCGTCCCTTGGATACCGCTCTGTCACTACCTTGCTCCACTTGCCTTGAGTGGCCCACATCATGTGGTCTGTCCACCTCCACTTTTATTGGTCTATTCTTGTTCGAACTTTGGTCCGTTTTGTTTTTGGCTCAAGATTAAAAAAAATGTTTATTGTTCTAAAATCTTTACATTATTGTTTAATGAGGGTGCCTAACTGCCTACCCATTAAGAAATGAACAATACTTGTGTTGGGCCCGACTCGCTATTTCCCTTTTACATTTACATAATGGAGACTAATAAACAAAAAAAAAAATTAAAACAAGATGCAATTTAAAAAACAACAAAAAAAATTGCCCCCTTTTACTACCGGTCTACCAGACGTACTGCAGGATACCATCCACACTTGGTCGATACACCGTCTTGTCGTACTAAGCGCTTCTCCTCAACATTTATTGTGCGCACAGCCAAGGTGTGGAACTCATCTCAAGCCGGCTCTTCACGTTACAAACAACCCAATGGCGAACACAGTGGCGAATGTAGTGGCCAGCATATTGGCCAAGAGTTCGTGATGGCGTCCACACGTTGGAAGGTCGTTCAGTTTGCTTTGGTTCAGGCCAATGTGCGGACGTATTTATTAAAATGGATATTGAGGCGCTAACTGCTGCTTCTTGGGTTCCACAAACAATTTACGGCTTGGTAGAGCCATAAACCAAAAAGTTTCTTCGTTATTAGTTAGTTTAGTTATTAGGTAGTTAGTCATTACTGACATTTTGTTTACACTAGTTGTTACCGACGCGTGACTATAAAAACTTTTTAACAAAAAATAAATCCAACTTCCATATCAAAACACTACAACGGCAAAAATAACTTTAATTTCGGTAGTCGGTGTTATTGGTTTGTATTTTCTTTTTTTGACACCGCCTTCCGAAATTAATGTTATTTTTGCTTTTGTAGTATTTTGATATGGAAGTCGGTTTTATTTTTTGTTATAAAGTTTTTTCCACGCTTTTTAGTGGGTCGGTTTGTAATTTATCTAGTTACAAAAGCCAAAATGTCAACTACTTATCACCTTTTACAAAATATTGCTTTTCCCGATGCAGAGCCGTTAATTTTTGAGGAGTTCTCCTGGTACTTCACCATCAGCTCTACATCACCATATGCATTGTGACGAACATAAAGTGCTTAACATCCATATTCAAGTAATCGAATCGCAATGCACGAAATACTTATTATTGAGTAGTTTTGGTGGTCATCTGTGGTCTTCATCATCAGTTCCACTTCCCCGAATGGTGTTTTTCGAGAGCAACTGCACAAGATACTATAAGAAATACCCAAAACGCTATAGGTGTGCCTATAATATTTGAAGAGTTCCCTCGATTACTCCAGGATCCCATCATCAGATCCTGATTTCATAACAATGGGACCAACTAGAAAATATACCATTTCAAATGAAAAGAGAATTTTCTAAATCGGTCCAGCTGACTTCGAGTTATGAGGTAACATACATAAAAAAAAAGTTCAAGACGAACTGAGAACCTCCTTTTTTTGAAGTCGGTTAAAATTTTTAATCAGGTGCAAGCGATTGTTCTGGGAGCTCGTAGCATACTAAACGCTCGGCCAACGTGTGGACGCGGTAGCCAATACTCGGCCACAACCCTTTGATCTTTTACAAAAAACCGACACCACACGGATCTCGCGCCAACTCGTCGGCCATCATTCCAATACAACCCAAGATGCACAAACACCCCCTCTACACGTTGGCCAATAGGCACTGGCCACTACATTCGCCACTGTGTTGGCCAACGTGTAGAGCCGGCTTTACAGTTACCATCAGGTGTGATCGAGGTCAATAGCGGGCTGATTCGTAATAAAAAATAATGATAATTACATACAAGTTAAGACCTCTCAGCTCAATTGTGGTTTCGTGTGTGTATGTGTGTGTGTGTGTTGGTCGTGAGTTTGTATGTGTTTGTGTGGGAGTATACATAATTATTTGGATGCGGGGTCTGTTTATGATCTGTGTTGCTTATTCTGTCCTGTCTCTTTGAACCTATAATTCTCTTTTAATGACAGACAATTACAGGCTGGTATTAATATGCAGTGCAATGCCCTTATTGATGTAAAACGAACTTATATAATCATATACCTACATATGGCTATTAATCTCTATATATCCTGCCATGTTTTATGGATCATAACTCTGGCTAGGCCAATCTAAAATGACGGCACAGTCGTAAAAATTGGATTCCTGAATTAAACTCTGTTTTTTTTTGTTGGTATGCCTAAATGAAGTAGAATTTAAATAAAAATATCTGAAAAAGGGAAAAGGATGTCTTACCTTTTGACAATATTTCAAACAAGTAAAACTGAATAAAGAAAACTGTAAAATTTAAAAGTCGCCCTGAGAATTCAAAACGACTAAATTGGCATAAAACATACAGCATAATTATTCAAATATCACAGTAGTTCACTGTAGCATATGCTGTGTATTTATTTAAACTTTATGTACAATAGTGTTAGGTCACCTTTAGGTGAAAAAAAACATTGTGGTAGGTGTACAAGAAAATGGAATGAAATATATTTAATACTAATAAAATACGGGCCTGTTGGTATAGTGGTCAGTGGCCCTGACTGCTATGCTCAAGGTCGTGGGTTCGATTCCCACCCAGGACAAACGTTTGTGTGATGAGCATGATCATTTGTTCTTTGTCTGGGTGTAATTTATCTATAACATGTATGTATTTAAAAATATATATGTATGTTTATCAGTTGTCTAGTACTCATACCACAAGCTCTGCTTAGTTTGGGACTAGATGGCGTTGTGTGAAAGTTGTGGAATATTATTATTATTATTATTTCATTTATTAAATCTATGTACATATAAATTACATTTTTAAATATTAATATAAAAAATAAAAACATTTAAAAATATAAAAAATAGTAGCCCACCGGTATCGGGAACAGGGTCCAAGCTACCGGTGGTCAGGGCTCCATAGAGAGGAACCTCCTCACAATACGCGCCGTTTCCAGGAGTACTGCTTTCTGTATCAAGCCCTTGATCCAGCTGCCCAACGAGAGCCTCCTTAGATGTTGGTCGAGGCTCTTGGCTATTATGCCATTGGCTGAGACGACTATCGGCACAATGATTGCTGTCTCCACATCCCACATGTCGACAACCTCGCGCGCCAGGTCAAGATACTTATTTTTTTTATCTATCTCAGCTTTCACGAGGTTCTCGTCATGGGGGACTGCTATATCAACAATCATTGTGCGACGCTCTAATCGGTCTATCACCACTATGTCAGGCTTATTGGCAACAATAGTCCTGTCAGTAATGATAGACCGATCCCAGTATAGTGTAATATTGCCATTATCGAGAACTGGGTCGGGCACATACCTATAGTATGGTACTTCTGATTCCACAAGATTGTATTTAAGCGCAAGTTGCTGGTGAATAATCCTAGCTACAAGGTTGTGTCTATGCAAATAGTCTCCGTTAGCCAGACGAGAACAACCGGAGATAATGTGACGAATGGATTCTCCCGGTTTGTGACATGCCCGACATATGTCTACCGTACCATCCTTCACAATATATTTCCGATAGTTATTCGTCATCATAACTTCATCCATAATTGCACAGACAAAACCTTCGGTTTCCCCGAAGAGGTCACCAAAACGTAGCCAGGCTACGGACGCTAACGTATCTACGTCAGACCCATGAAGGGCCCGGTAATAGCGTCCGTGAAGCTCCTTGCTCTGCCATACTTCTCTGCGGTCATTAGTATCTAATACTACAGGTTTGCGCCAATTCTCGGTACCTAAGGAGAGCGGAGTGAGGCCTTTGTCCACCGCTACCACATCTCGATGCATACCCACGTCGGCTTCTAGGAAATATTCCCTAAGGCTGCATACCTCGCGGTTGTGCAGGGTCTTTGCATTTAAAAAGCCACGACCCCCGCACTTCCGCGAGATATACAGCCTCATCACCGATGAACGTGGGTGATGCATTCGATTTGCAGTCAGCGTTGTGCGGACCCGCCTGTCCAAGGCGTCAAGTTCAGTCTGAGTCCATTTGAGTATGCCAAAAGAGTACATCAATACTGGCATGACCCAACCATTGAAGGCACGCACCTTGTTTCCGCCTGATAGAAGACTATTCAGTACTTTATTCAGGCGGCCAAAGAAGCGTTCCTTCAATGACTGTTTAACATAAGCAACATTGATGCCTAGTGCCTCTGACATACCCAAATACTTGTAGGTTTCAGTTGAGCCGAGGGATCTTAGGTGTATGGAATCCGAGAGTTGAGTTCCCACGGATTCCATAATCACTCCTCGCTTTGCATGCATGACCGCACATTTGTCCACCCCAAATTCCATCCTGATGGCGCTACTAAAGGTTTCCGTTACCTTCAGTAGCTCCATGAGTTGCAAGTTGCTGGGGGCAAAAAGTTTCAAATCGTCCATGTAAAGCAAGTGTGATATGACCTGACCACCTCTTCTCAACTGGTAGCCTTGCCCCGAACCCTCCAGCAGTGTACTGAGAGGGTTGAGAGCCAGACAAAACCACAGTGGGCTCAGACTGTCGCCCTGAAAAATACCACGCTCAATCCTAATCGGTTCGCTGTTTTCCTGGATCTGTCGACATCCTGGATAGCAGAGGACCGTCTTCCATTGCCCCATACATGACTCAAGGAAAGTGCGGAGTACTGGATTTATTTTGTACAACTCCAACACCTTCATGAGCCATGTATGTGGAACCGAGTCATAGGCCTTCTTATAATCTATCCAACATGTCGACAGATTCCTTCGGGAACGACGAACCTGTTGGTTTATGGCAATATCGATTAGGAGAAGCTCCTTAGTACCGCGGGACCCGTTCCTACATCCATTCTGAGAAGCAGACATGATTGAATTTGTATCTATGTGATTATTAATTTTAGCTCTCAGAATGGATGTAAGAACTTTATAGACCGTCGGTAAGCACGTGATCGGTCTATAATTTTTAGGTTCCGAAGTACTGCCTGATTTATGGAGTAGGTGGGTTATTCCTGTAGTTAGGAATTGAGGTAGCGATCCTAGCTCTAGGGCAGACTGGAACTGAGCGGCCAAGCGAGCGTGCGAGCTTAGAAACCATTTTATCCAGAAATTGTGCAGCCCGTCCGGCCCTGGAGATTTCCAGTTGGATAACGGACGGACTGCACGGGTTACATCTTGGGGGCTGATCGTAATTGCCCCCATTTCTGGTATAAGATCGCACGTGCGCCTGACCACACTCATCCATTATTATTATTATTATTATAACTAAGAACTAGACCTTAACTGTAACTGTAACTGTTTAGTGATAAAAATAGGAAATACAACAGCAATATTAGCTATTTATAGATCCCCTTCCTTTAAAAATCTGGATCCCTTTCTTTATTCCCTAAACCAGACTTGTGAAGCATTAACAACTTTCAAAAACATTATACTAACCGGTGATTTAAATATTAACATAGGCTCTAATAACTGTGACGTAGGAACACAAAATTACCTTAACCTTTGCTCTTATCTTGGTTTTCTACCCGCTCATACTCTGCCCACACATCAGAATGGATCCTGTTTAGATCGTATGATGATTAAATCTAGTCTACCATATATAACCCTTGTAACTAATTCAACTATTACTGATCATCACGCTGTCCTACTAACACTAAATTTAATGCCACCTAAGCTAAATCATCCCCAGACAAAGGCTAAATAAAACATAAACAAACTTGAAAATGATTTACACAGTATTGACTTTAGTTCAATTTATGATACTGCTGACGCAAACTTGTCTTTATCATACTTAATAAAAAATGTCCATCAAGCTATATTACGCAATACGACTATTACGACAAATAATAAAAAAATGCATAATATCAAACCTTGGATTACACCTGGACTCATCCGTTGTATTAGACACAGGGACAAACTTCATCAGAGAACAAAGCGGTTTCCAGATAATTTGATACTCAAATTAACTTATAAGAGGTATCGAAATTTTTGCAACGATCTCTTAAAACGACTTAAAACTAACTATGATAAAAATGAGTTGCAGAAAGCAGGTAACAATAGCAAATCACTATGGAAACACATAAAAACGTCACTTATTTATCAAAACAGCGTGAATCAATCTCAAGTTTACTGTTTAATGATTCTTCCCCGCTTCTGTCGGCTAACAATGTAAATAACTATTTTGTAAATATAGGAAAAACCCTTGCCGAACAGATCCTAAAGTCAACAGGCATACAATCATCAAACATTCGGAATGCAAACACAAGAAGTAAAAAATCCTTTGTTATGCTTGACCCTGACCCACACGAAATAGCGCGAATTATTTCAGGACTGAAGGATGATAGTGCAGTCGGCTGGGATAACATAAGCAATAAAATATTAAAACGCTTCAAGCACATTTTGGTACCCCCTTTAACGTATATATTCCGACTATGCCTCTCTAATGGAGTTTTTCCTCAATTTCTGAAAAAGGCTGTTGTAATCCCTATTTATAAATCAGGAAACAAAGATCTAATAAATAATTATAGACCGATATCGATACTTCCTTCGATATCCAAAGTACTAGAAAAAATTATTAACAGCAGACTAATCAATTACTTGGAAAAACACGGCTTACTTTCGCCTATGCAATTCGGCTTTAGATCGAAATTATCCACAGCAGATGCGGTACATAGCCTGACTGATTATGCCGCAGAACAACTCGGCAAGGGGAACCAAAGCTTAGCAATCTTTATTGACCTAGCCAAAGCTTTTGACACAATATCCATTCCCTTGCTTTTACACAAACTAGAGGCTGAGGTATACGAGGCACACAGCTAAAACTAATAGCTGATTACTTAAATGATCGTTATCAATGCGTTTGAATCGATACGACTGTGAGTGATGACCTGAAAAGCCATGGTTTTGGTGTGCCTCAAGGTAGCATCTTAGCCCCAACCCTTTTCCTTATCTACATAAATGACCTATGTAACCTAGATATAGAAAACGGCAAAATAATATCATACGCCGACGACACAGCGCTAATATTTACTGCAAAAACTACTAACGAACTCTACGAGAGCGCACAAAAAGGTTTTAATATTGTCACTAACTGGCTAAACAACAATCTACTAACACTAAATATTGATAAAACAAAATATATACACTTTTCTATGCGTAAAATTCAAAACACCATTACTGACACTCATCTACATGCACATCATTGTAAAAATCCTTTAATTAACTCATGTCATTGTCCTAAAATCCTTAAAACTAGTAATATTAAATATCTTGGTGTTAATCGACGACACACTTTCCTTCAGACAACACATCGACAGCTTGGTGTCTAGAGTACGGAAATTAATGTTTGTTTTTAAAAAACTACGCACAATCGCAGAACCTAAGCTAGTGACGCAAATTTATTTAGTCAATCCATTCTCACATATTGTGTCACCTCGTGGGGCGGAGCACCAAAAACTACAATACTTCCCATCGAACGAGCCCAGAGAGCAATTTTAAAAGTAGCCCACTCCCGTCCTTTCCTCTTTCCCACAGATCAGTTATATAAATCCTGCAACGTTTTAACTGTTAGGCAATTATTTATAATGCATGTAATACTAAAACAACACTCTCAGCTTTCCTACAATTCTAACATTACTAACAAAAGACGTAATGATATAGTTTGCAGTTCAAACTCCACCTCAAAATATGTATATACGAATAGATTCTTCAGATTTTTAGGCCCATTTCTGTATAATAAACTTAATAGTGAACTAAGTATTTACAGCTTAAACTACTTTAAATGCAGAAAAAATGTTTATAATTATCTGCATAGCCTGTCTTATGTCCACACGGAAGACCTACTTACAGTGTGCAAATAAAATTTCAGACGTAAACGAAAATCACCAAATAATGTATTAGGTATAGGCCATGTATAGGCATAAATATTATAATTGATGTAGCTCTTTAATTATAAGTCTATCTTTAGATTGTTAATTTATAATGTCAAATATATATCATGTAAGCACTTTTTTTCGCCTGAGGCACAGGTTTAACCTAGTTCAGGCAAATATAATGTTAGCACTTAAGTTTAGACTGTAAGACAAATTATTGTTTTTTCGTGTGCACTTTGATATGAATAAATGATTATGATTATGATAAAATGACAAACTAATAAACACGGTGCTTTATAATATTCTTTATATTCGTGTGTGTGATATTCGCTTCACCCCTGAGAAGATAAATTTCGAAATGAAATTTGAAGTTAACACCACCATTTGTTTAGCCTTTCCCGATTAAGGTGAGGTCAGCTTTCAGTGTTACGAATGCAGTTTTACATGGAGTGACTGCCTATCTGACCACAACCCAGTAGCTGGGTAACACAATCAACCCCATTTTAAGATTTTCTGACTTCTCCTGTAACGACTGTCAACGATGTCAATAACAGGCGGGACCTTAAGCCCTGGCTGGAGGCTTTAATTAATTTATTAATTAAGCCAACCACAGGCAAGCCCGGACCTCTCAAAGGCCTTTGACACCGTCTCCCATAAAATTCTTATTTCGAAACTAGAAAACTTGGGTGTTCGTGGTGTCGGCCTGTTTTTACTTGAAAGCTATCTAGAAAACCGGTCTCAAATGGTTACCATTGGTAATAAATTCAGCGACAAGAAAACCCTTTGTCACTTCGGAGTTCCCCAGGGAAGCGTTCTTGGGCCTACCCTATTCAAAATCTACATAAATGAGTTATGCAACACTAAAATTTCTAATTGTAAAATAGTTTCCTACGCGGATGACACTGCCTTAATAATAGATGGTACTACTTGGGCTGAAACAAAATTGAATGCAGAACTTGCTTTAAAAACTGTCATGACATGGTTAAACAGTAATCTTTTAACCCTTAACATAGGAAAAACCAAATACCTAACATTTTCTCTAAAGAAATGCAATAAACCCCCTAAAACTTTTACGATCTCTGCACACACATGTCAACATACGGAATGTTGTTCGTGCATAATAGTAAGTAGATCTGATACAATCAAATACCTGGGTGTAATAATTGACGACGCTCTAAATTGGCATGCACATATTGATAACGTATGTGGGAGAGTTCGTAAACTAATGTTTATTATGAAAAAACTCCGTAATTCCGCCGATCGCGTCACCTTGGCCTTGGTTTACGATTCAGTCTGCAAGTCCATCAACTCATACTGTCTTCCTATATGGGGAGGAACTGATAAGACATCCCTAATTAAACTAGAGAGGGCACAGAGAGCTGTCTTAAAAGTGATGCTTTCCAAAAAACTTCAGGCACCCTACGGTAGACTTGTATGCTGAGTGCAAAGTGCTTACTGTAAGGCAGCTTTTTATTTATCTTACGACCCTGCGTCGACATTCTACTGTTGTGCCGAACACCGCAGCAAACTTGTTGAGAAGAACAAGAACTAATCCTTGCCGTATAAATCCCACATGCACGGCTTTTGCTACCCGACACTACCCACATATGAGCTCTTACTTATACAACAAAATTGACAAAATATTGCATATAGTATCTCTACCAAAATTCTCTATCAAAAGGAAATTGCAGGTATGGCTGCTAAGTCTTGATTATGATAAAACTGAAAAGCTGATACTCAGGTGACACCTCTACTACAACTATCTCCAGTTACACCCAATGAGACACGTACACAAACAGACAGTCACATACCACACTCACAACATACTCACATACACAACACGTACAACACACACTCACAAACACACAACACAAACACGCAAGCATAGGTATATACTCTTATACACAAATAGTTAATTTTGTATTACTCAATAGTTTATAATTATGTATTAAAATTTAGGCTAGCCACTGCTGTACTGAGGAACATTGACTTTCATAACACAGATTACTCTAGCTTGGGAGTCAGCAGACTCACACTTTGTATATTTTCCCTTCCAAAAAATGTATGTACTCTTTGACTTTTGTAATGTTATTTGGTTGTGTTGATAATATTATTATTATTATTATTATAAAAAAGTATGTTCAGAAAGTAGTTAAAGCTAAAGTCACACCTACCACTTTCACAGTTATTGAATTATTTGATTTTTTTTGTTTGAGACACGGGTGTCCCCGTGGTCGTCAAAGGGTTAAGCCAACCACAGGCAAGCCCGGTTAAGCAGCCGACAACCTCAGTGGTTGAACCGCGAGATGCCACACACAAAAAAAATGAGTGTGGCTCGGGGACTGCCGCGGTAAAGCTGTTGCATAGCATTTTTTATCAATTTATGCAATTATAATTATTTATTTATTTTATTTATGCAGTTTTTTTTTCTCTGATATTAGTTCAAGTTACACTTTTTGAGCGTGGTGACCGATAAGAAATCATTTTTTTTTTTTTATTGAATAAATGAGAAGTTAATATTGTTTAAAATATTTTTATTATCAATACATGTAGGTTATTCAGGATTTTTTATCATTGAAACTATAGGTTTATTAGCAGCTGATCTACACGCATACGTCTAGTCGCACGCACACAAACACCGTGCCGAAGTCTGCCGAACTGAAACGATGTTAGACGATGCACGGCTTTCGACGCCGCACCGCTGTGCCGGTCGGAGTGGGGGGTGTTAGGTTTATTCTCGTCACGGAATTTCTTGATTCGGTCGCCGCTCTCAAAGCCCGCGCAAAAAGCTATGCAATAGTTTAAAAACGGTTAACGTGCTTTCCAAGCCTTAGCGGAGTCTCAATATGTTAAGATGGTCACCCATCCACAGACAGACCTCGGTAAGTGTTGCTTAACTTCGAAGATCGACCCATGCGGCTGTTATTCTTTATTTTATTTTCTTTATTTTTTTTTTCATCGGACTATAAGACAAACGGCGGGGAGGGTCTGTATATATGCTTTTGCGGTTGCACAACGACACGCTTTGCTTTGCTTTGCTTGGTAGTATAGATGCAGGCCTACCCTCCCCCCTCCTTCAGAGAGGGGAGGGTGGCGTGGTCCTGAGGGAGAGCGCATCAGTCGTGTAGATCCTCAAGGCAAGTCTGGCGGGTTTTCTACTCTACCTCCCTTACTGTGACCCCTCTGTGACGAGGTGGTTGCGGGCTCAGCTGTCACAACATGCTGATGGCGAGTAGGAGAAGTTAGTCACCTGCGCTAGGACCTGCGCAGTTGATCGCCGTGAGCAGGGATGAAGGAGTCCTGGGGGGTTGAGCCGATCGGCGCTGGCAGTAATGTGTCCGTGAGGCAACACGCCCTCTTTGGTCTGGATTTCAGGCAAAACGGTGGCCCTACCCCCTAGCCAAGGGTAGGGAAATGGCCATTGTGTCCCGTCAGAGGGCCACAGGCGAGGTGCGTGGGGTCTGCGGAGGTCGCCCTCGGGTGGCCGAAGCAGTAGGTAAAGGTCATGCTGACGGTGTAAGTGACGGTTGATCAGTTCGTGGGGGGAGGCCTTTTCAACTCCCTACGCCAACCTGATCAAGCACCCGATGTCGCACTGTAAGCCAGCCTTGCGCACCTATATCTATCTGGTAGTCCTAACGTCAAACTTTTTTTTTTAGTGCGACGTTCCCAGGTGCGGGCTCCATGGAGGGTGGGAGCCAGATAGACGAAACTTTTCTTCAATTTTCATGGATCTAAGGCCAGAAAATACTGCAGGAGTGGAGTCGGCGAAAGCTGACAATACTCCGAAGCGAGGTGCCTTTGGCACTTCGCTCGCCCCTGGTAATCCTGCGGCATCTGCTGCAGGGCCCAGCGCGGGTGTCGGTCCAGCCGTGGCGAAAACCGCAGCAAGGACCAAATCTAAGTCCCTACGTAAACAAAGGACCTCGGAGCTGCAAGGGACCAGTACCGAACCTTTTCACGCCAAGGCGAAAACGGTGTCGACTAACGTCACAGCCGGAACTAGCCTTGCCAAACAACCTTCGTCTCCTAATTTGGCTCCTCAAGCCACAGCCTGCGAGGTGGCCACATCCGGTCAAACGGAGACGGCCGCCAGCGCTGGTGACGACTTCAGCTGCAACTGGCGGATAGCTACGCGCAAAGGCAAGGGCAAGGGTAAATCTACTCAACAAACCCTTCGCCCAGGCATAGGCCCTTCAGGCCAGAAAGCTCCCATCGACGAGGGCAAGAGGAGGGAAAGGCTGACGCGTAAGTAGCGGCGTCAGGAACGCAGGAGGGCACACAAGAGTAAAATCACCCCTCCCAATAAACAGGTAGCATCTACTAGCTCGGCCAATATGACCAAGCCAGGTAAGCTCAGCTTCTCTGCGGGGAAGCGGTCTCAGGTTGAAGCCGGCATTAGCCGACCCAAGCCCACCCAACCGCAACTTAATTCCGCAGGAGGTTCAGGCGAGGTAGCTACCAAAAAACACCAATCCGTAGGGAACGATCAGGTAGCGGCTAAGCGAGCTCTCAACGAGAGTTTAACACCTCGGGGTGAGCATAAGCGGCCGTGTCTTGATCAGTCCAAACGGATTGACACCAAAAGCTACGCCCAGGCTGCTAGTGAGTCTCTTAACGTCGCGATTACCTGTGGACGGACGGGATTCATCAGCCAGGAAGTATCCAAACAGGTTTTAGCGGCGATTCACGAGCAGATAATGCTTGCGGCCTTCGCCTCTACACAGGGCGCTCCAGGGCTTACCTTTCACGTTAAGCCAGTCTTCGCCGGAGGTGTCCTCAAACTGTGGTGCGGCATCGACCACACCTTGGAATGGCTGAGGAAGACAGTCTCGGGGCTGACTCTCCCGGCTAGCACCTCGCTAGTCGTCAAGAGTCAATCGGAGATCGAGAAACGCGTGCGTTGCGGAATTGCAATCCCTGACGACATGGATCTGTACAAGGACCCGACCTACATCGGGCGAGCCCTCTGGTTCCAGAACCAGTGGGTCGACGTCAGGAGGTGGGTTCTTCTGCATGCCGAAAAACAAGCAGCATGCTGGTTCGTGGTGCTGGCCATTCCGGAGGAGCAGGTACCGATCCTGATGGTGCATGATCGCCGACTCTAAATTGGTCTACGGTCGGTATACATCAAGTATCAGGACGCAAACGGTAGGTATACTGACATCCCTCCAGGATGGGACCAAACTGCACCACCACTAGGTGCACAAGACAACCCGGCTACAACCACGGCGGACCCAGCTACTAAAGCAGAACCAGCCAATGTGGACGCCGTCCTTGCATCGGGAGGGGAGTTGGATGACATCACACTGTCGCCAGCCTCTCTCCCGGGTGGGGGTGACTTCGACGACCTGCTAGCCGGGCTACGACTGGGGGTGGACGACGAGGGTTCCGTCAAAGATGGCTCCCAATTCGTCCAACTGTAAAGTCGTGCAGGCGAACCTCCACCACAGCCAGACCGCGACGGCTCAACTTCGCAAGTGGCTGGAGGTTCAACATACGGCCATTGCCCTGATCCTGGAGCCGTGGGTCAGAGGTGGCCACGTACAAGGACTCTCCAATCTCGGAGGTAAGCTTCTTGTTAACACGAACCATGACAAACCGAGGGCGTGCATCTACGTCACAGGTAATGTTAAAACACAGTTCTTATACGACTTTTGTTGCAGAGATGTCTCTGCAGCAAAGATGACCATACAGCAGGGGCAAGCGGAGAAAGCGATCGTCTTCGTCTCGGCTTACATGCCTGAGGCGGAGGCACCGCCCCCTCGGGAACTGGCCCGCCTAGTGACCCACTGTGAATGCAGGGGGGATGAGGTCGTCATCGGGACTGACGCTAATGCACACCACCCCTTATGGGGCATGGATACACAAAACGAACGGGGTAAGGCTTTAGTAGAATTTTTGTTCACAACTAACCTATCCCTTCTGAATACAGGCTCCGAACCAACTTTCGTAACCAAACGCAGTCGAACAATCATTGACCTAACACTAGCAACGGAGGGTGCAGCGGAACTCATCAATGGGTGGCAGGTATCTGATGAGGCTTCTTGCTCTGACCATAGGTGGATCCGTTTCGACATCCAGGTCTGTGTTACTCCTAAACTTCCACGACGTAACCCGCGAAATACGGATAGAGTGGCATACACACGCAGCCTTGATACAAGGCTTGTACACACAAGCGACCTGGTGACACTGGTGGACGCGAATCAAATAGACGCGTATGTAGGCCAGCTCACCGAATCACTGATCAGCAGCTACCACTCTGCATGCACAGAAACCATACCGCGCGACACACCGGGTAAACAGCCCTGGTGGGGCGCGGATCTGGAGTGCAAACGCAAGAAGGTAAGAAAGGCATTTAATAGAGCCATGAATACATGTAGGGAGGATGACTGGGAAGTTTACTATGCCGCCAAATCCGCTAACAAAAAAAGCATCAGATTCAGACGAACCACTGGGTGGCGAAAATTCTGTGGTGACATTGAATCATGCCAACAAGCAAACAGGGTAAGGAAGATACTGGCACAGCAGACCACTTCTGGGCCAGATTCACTTCGAAAACTGGACAACACACTGTCCACATCACCGGAAGAAACGAGGCGCATCCTAATCGAAACACACTTCCCAGGTAGCGTCCTCGCACAGGTAACCGAATGGACGGACGTAACCCAAACGCCATCGGACGAAGATTGGCAATACGCTCGCAAGATGATCACGCTGGAGAAACTCCAGTGGGCCATCCGAAGCTTCCAACCTTTTAAGGCGCCAGGTCCCGACGGAGTCTTCCCGGCCTTACTTCAATGGGGGGGCAACTCTGTTGTGACGAGACTGGTGCCCCTAATGAGAGCGTGCCTGGCATTTAGATACATTCCAAAGGTATGGAGGGAAGTGTAAGTCATATTCATCCCAAAGCCAGGTAAGAGTGACTACACGAACGCAAGATCGTACCGCCCAATCAGCTTGACCTCCTTTTTGTTGAAAACAATGGAAAGAGTGTGTGAAAGGGAGCTACGAGACGGCGCTCTAAAAACAGTACCACTGCATGGCAACCAACACGCGTACAGCGCTGGTAAGTCGACCGAATCCGCTCTTCACCAGATAGTCACCGTGATTGAAGAATCGATTAACCAAAAGGGTTCCTGCCTGGGTACGTTCATAGACGAAGGAGCCTTCGACAAAACAAACTTCTCCAGCATAAGCGCCGCACTCTCCAGACATGGGGTACAGCAGGTACTTATTGATTGGATTACAAATATGCTAAGCAAACGTGTGGTTCGTCTTGAGGAAGACCAGCAGGTAGCCTTAATAGCCAGAGGCTGTCCACAGGGCGGGGTGCTATCACCTCTCCTCTGGAATTTAGTGATCAATGACCTCATCACACAACTCAACGCTCACCGTTATTACACAATAGGCTATGCAGACGACCTCGCAATCCTCGTGCCTGGGAAGGTAACAGGAACTATCTGTAACCTCACCCAGCAAGCGCTACGCATCGTGGAGCGATGGTGCAGGGAGTATGATTTGTCGGTAAACCCCACCAAAACCGAATTAATCTTATTCACCCATAAACGAACTCTAGGCCTTCATCGCTTACCTAAGCTGTTCAATACAGAACTCCAGTTGTCTAGTGAGGTTAAATACCTGGGGGTCATTCTGGACTGTAAACTAAACTGGAGCAACCATCTAGACTACAAATTAAACAGGGCATGCATCACCTTCTGGCAATGCAAGAAAATGATAGGTAAGAAGTGGGGCTTATCCCCAAAAAAACACAATGTGGCTGTACAATGCTGTAATTCGGCCTATGATTACCTACGGGGCCGCGGTGTGGTGGCCCCGCACCAAGCTTGTCACAGTCGTAAACAAACTGCAACGCATGCAAAGGCTGGCCTGTGTGGCGATAACGGGCTGCATGAGAACTACCCCGACAGCAGCTGTGGAGGCTATGCTGGGGCTCCCGCCGCTCCATCTGTTCATACAACAGGAAGCGACGATGGCAGCAGTGCGTCTTAAAACACTGGACCTCTGGGGTAAGAGAGAAACACAGCACACTGCTCTGCTTGAGGAACTCAACAACGAGCTCCCCATAACGAAGGCAGTTAATGACCGGGTGCCCAAACAAATCGTCTTTGACAAAAAATACAGAATCCAACTGTACGAGGATACCGCTGTGAGGGGCTGTGTCCCTCTGAGGTGCGTGTCTTCACTGATGGTTCCAAAACAGGTACTGGTACGGGTGCAGGAGTCTTTTCGGAGGATCTCAACATTCGTATAGCCAGACCTTTGGGGTCTACAACACAGTGTTCCAGGCCGAATGCCTGGGAATCTCACTGGCAGCTTCGGCCATCATAAACAGGGAAGTTGAGGACCACTCAATACGTATACTTTCGGACAGCATGGCGGTCCTGCAAGCACTGAACAGCCACATAGTTAACTCCGGGCTGATCTTGGAGTGTCACAATCTCCTTAACCAGGTTGGTAGACACAACAATATAACCATTCAATGGATCAAAGGACACAGCGACTCCCGAGGCAACGATGCAGCGGACGAACTCGCTAGAAGGGCGTCGAGTATGGCGATTATGGGACCCGAACCCATTGACCCTGAACCCTTCGGTTATCTGCGTCACCTGGTAAGGAAACGCACCAGAGACCTACACCACAAACTATGGGAGGACCATGGTGAGTGCAGGCAGGCCAAAGAGGCTCTCCCGACCCTTGATGGCCGCTTGTCGAAACAGGTCCTTAGACTATCTAGACCGCAATTGCGGCTAGTGACAGCTGCCCTTACCGGTCATGGATCATTTAATAAACACCTCTATCTAATAGGAGTCACAGACAGCCCACTCTGCAGAGCCTGCATGGAGGAGGACGAAACAGCAGCACACCTGCTACTGAGCTGCCCTGTAGTCGCGGATTACAGGACTAAATACTTCGGCAACCCAGGTACCCTCCGAGAAATGGTAAGCAAAACAAGGGCGTTGCTCGCCTTCCTGGAGGAACTGGCATGGATTGAGTGAAGAGAAATCTTACCCCTTACGCAAAATACGCGCACGGTCGTGGAGTTGCGGATACCTGCCCGACATACATACATACATACATACAAGACAAACGGCGATGCGCCATCGTTACATGGTGGACATTTCACCTATACGCACTAAACGCTTTGGGAATACCTTCATTGTGCGCACGGCTAAGGAGTGGAATTCCCTGCCGGAGTCTGTGTTTCCCGATAGCTATAACCTAGGGGTCTTTAAGTCAAGAGTGAATAGGTTACTTTTAGGTAAGCGTGCTCCATCTTCGACCATATCATCACTTACCATCAGGTGAGATGGTGGTCAAATGCGAGCCTATTGTCAATAAAAAAATTAAAAAATTATTAGAAGCAACAACAAACAGTTACTTTATAAGAACTTACAACTAGTTTAATAAAAAAAATAAGTTTTGACTATAATGGAACCCACTACGCTGTCCACAGATAAGCATTAGAGTTTAGTAAAAGAGAATATCTAATCGCTAGGTAGCGTTACGTGCAACGTTTATAACAATTTTTAAAAAGTAAACAAATATTTATACAATGACGTGTAATTTTTATTCATACCAAGTGCATGGCTTCTTTGGATGATAACAAACGATATGGCAAGGGTTTTGTAATCCTAAGTCTACGTGTGTAGAACTTATTACAAATTCCAATACACTGATACCAGAGACCGAATTTTTCAAATTAAGAAGAACGAAAAGAATTATCGTTTTATTGGCAAGTGACGTGGAAAGCTATTGACCCTCATAGTGCTGTGTCACGTTTGTTATGATTGGTATTCAAGAAATACATGAAAACAATAATTCGGTATCAATTTTTTGAGTCAGTTATTTTGTGCTGAAACTGTGCATACTCCATACCAGATGTTGTCTTCAGCTCTTGGATAGATATGGGGTTTCCGTTTTACGTTGTATATGTCGCATCCGGTCATTAGTACGGACACGAAATGACTCGCAAGCGCGCCACTAGCGACATTACGTATGTCGCATCCGGTCATTAGTACGGACACGAAACGAATCGCAAGCGCGTCACTAAGGACATTACGTATTTACCCACACCAACTGACAGCGCGCTTCTACAGAGTCGTGATGTTTTAAGCCGACGGCGGAGAGGACATTCAGTGTCTGATCGCATCGGAGTTAAGACGTCGCGGAACTGTACTCGATTCGTTGTGCCCAGTTATAATTAGTAGTTTGTGATTTTAATAAATTCAGTGTATCGTACCAAGTGTGTTTTCATTGCACGAAACCCATCTTCTGCCCACATGATGTCCGAATCTAACGGAATAAATCCTGTCGATCCTACATCAGAAGTGGGATCAAATCGTGCTAATGAGATCACACGCGGGAACAGTGACAATAACAATCAGTAGCGGTTACTTTTTGAAATGCAAAACGAACAAATGCGCGCGCTGATACAAACTCTTAAAACACAGCCACTGAATAACAAGTTGGTGTTGCCGGAATTCGACCCTGATAAACCCGAGTCTGATGCGCGATCATGGTGCGCCACCGCTGACTTGTGTTTCGACGGGAATGCAGTGGAAGGAAGCCAACTCATTTTAACAATAAGCAAAGCGATGAGGGGCTCCGCATCAACATGGCTGTCGCAGATAACCTATCCAGGTATGACATGGGACCAGTTTAAAGAACTCTTCAAGGCCAGATTCGTTTGTGTTGAAACTTCTGCGGCTACCCTTATTAACCTGAGTAATGAAAAACCAAAGGATAATGAGACCTATGCCGCCTATGCTAGTCGTCTTATGACCTTTTTGTTAAACCGTTGGAAGGATCTAAGTGTTGAACAGATTGCGGCGTCGACTGTAATTGCTCACTTGGCGCAAATCGATACACGCTTACAACGCCTCGCTTTTACCACGGAGATTACAACGCGTCATAAGTTGCAGCAAGAGCTTCAAGCGTTCTCCTACCTGAAGAGGAAAGCCCCTACAGATACGCGTGCTGACACCGGGAACGAGAAACGTCTGAAGTATTCGTCACTACTGCCAATCAAGTGCCACGCATGTGGCAGACCAGGACACAAACAAGCGGATTGTCGCACGAAGAAGAACGACGTCAAGAAGCCGTTGCCTGTGCCACCTGCTACGGGTGCTGGGCAGCGACAACAAGCCAGCAGCAGCCCACTGGTGTGCTTCAAGTGCGGCACGCCGGGCCACATCGCCAGTCGCTGCACAGCGGATGGGTCCAGCGCTGCTGTATCGGTGGAAAAACGAGTCGATCTTTGTATTGTCGAGCCACCATCAGGAACATTGAAGCATTTTGGTGAGTGTTTCAAATTTGATTTTGATTCCGGTGCTGAATGTTCTTTGATGAAAGAGAGTATAGCTTGTAAATTTAGAGGCAAGAGAGTAAATGATGTAGTATCTTTAGTCGGTATAGGCAATAAAAATGTCAATAGTACTATGCAATTGCTGTGTCAGGTAGAAATCAACAATTTCGCGACGGAGATTCTATTCCACGTTTTGCCAGATATGTACTTGCATAGTAACATTCTATTGGGTCGAGAGATTTTGAATAACGGTTTTTGTGTGAGTATGACTGCAAATGAATTAATTTTGACTACAGAGAGAACTATAAACGTGTGTAACGCCATTCCAACCATGACTATAAATAATAATTTTGATAAGGTTGATACTGATTTACCATTTGAGAGAAGACGTGACCTTGTAAAAACCTTAAAATTATACTCTGACTTTTTTATTAACGGTTTTCCAACCACACGTGTTAACACTGGCTCGTTGGAGGTAAGATTGATTGACCCTAATCGTACAGTGCAAAGACGCCCTTACAAACTGTCTCCGGACGAACGTCAGATCATGCGCGATAGGGTAAACGAATTGTTGCAAGCTAAAATAATAAGACCCAGTAGTTCACCGTTTGCTAGTCCGGCCCTTTTAGTTAAAAAACACGATGGATCAGACCGTATGTGCATAGATTATAGAGAGCTTAATAATAATACAGTGCCAGATCGTTATCCGTTACCTTTAATTTCTGACCAAATTTCACGACTCCATGGTGCAAATTACTTTACAAAGTTAGATTGTGCAAGTGGTTTCCATTTAATTCCTGTCAAAGAACAATCTATTGAACGCACTGCGTTTATTACTCCCGATGGACAATTTGAATTTTTAACCATGCCGTTTGGTTTACGTAACGCCATATCTGTTTTCCAACGAGCAATCATGAATGCACTTGGTGACCTTGCATACCAGTACGTAGTTGTGTACGTCGATGACATCTCCATTATCTCCGACTCTATAGAGCAGGGCCTGGAGAGACTGCACACTGTATTAGAGGTGCTAACAAAAGCGGGGTTCTCGCTGAACCTTAAGAAATGCTCCTTTCTTAAAACGCGTATAGAATTCCTAGGTTATGAGGTTGAGGCAGGTAAGATTAAACCAAACAAGCGAAAGATAGAGGCTTTGTCTCGTTTACCTTCACCACAGACACTAACACAGGTAAGACAATTCGTAGGTTTGGCTTCTTACTTTCGTCAGTTTGTACCAAATTTTTCCCGCCTCATGGGTCCGATCTATAAATTGACATCTGGAAAATCACCGTTCGAGTGGACAGCCGGCCGTGAAGAAGTTAGACAGAAGGTAATCAAAATACTAATTAGTGGTCCAGTGCTCATGATTTTTGACCCGCAGCACTCGGTGGAGCTTCATACTGATGCCAGTTCAGAGGGTTATGGCGCGATTTTGTTCCAAGTTGTAGAAGGTAAGCAACATCCTATTGCCTATTTTAGTAAACGCACGACACCAGCGGAGTCTCGATACCACTCGTACGAGCTGGAGACGCTAGCGGTCGTCAACGCGGTGAAACATTTTAGACAATACCTGCATGGCCGAAAGTTTACAGTAGTAACGGACTGTAATTCTCTAAAATCATCACGGAACAAAATTGACCTGACACCGAGGGTACACAGGTGGTGGGCATTCTTACAGTCGTTTGATTTCGACGTAAAATACCGCGTAGGTAAGCAAATGGCGCACGCTGATTTCTTCTCTCGAAACTTATTGCCTCTACCACCAAAACCAGCTTGTAAAGTTGAACAGAAGCAGGTTAACCTTACCGCATTGTCTGACAATTGGCTTCTAGCAGAGCAGCAGCGAGATGAAGAGATCAAGAAAATTATTTCTGATCTAGACCAAGGTCAGCTTAACGACGACGTGGCTAAAACGTATGAGGTAAGATCAGCTATACTTTACCGTAAAGTTCAACGTAACGGTCGAACAAAATGTTTGCCAATCGTCCCTCGTGCTATACGTTGGTCTGTCATCAATAATATTCACGAATCCATTATTCATTTAGGATGGGAGAAGACGCTGGAGAAGCTGTACAATCATTATTGGTTCGAGGGTATGAGTCGCTACGTAAAAAGGTTTGTAGACAACTGTGTCACCTGCAAAATAGCAAAGTCCCATTCAGGTAAAGTACAGGCGGAACTTCACCCTATACCCAAGACAGCGATTCCATGGCATACCGTCCATATAGACGCTACAGGAAAGCTGAGTGGGAAGAGTGACAACAAGGAGTACGTGTTCGTGATGATCGACGCTTTCACCAAGTACGTATTGCTGTTTCACAGTAAAAACATTGACACCAAGAGCAGCATCAAGGCAGTGTCTGACAGTGCTGCACTCTTTGGTGCTCCTGTGCGAATAATCGCTGATCAGGGACGGTGCTTTTCAAGCAAGGAGTTTCGCGACTTCTGTCAAGGTAAAAATATCAATCTTCACCTTATTGCGACTGGTTCATCTCGTGCGAATGGTCAAGTAGAAAGGATAATGAGTGTGCTCAAGTCAATGTTAACTGCGATAGAGACTGATAAAGATCGGTCGTGGCAAGACTCGCTAGGAGATGTACAGCTAGCCCTTAATTGTACGGTTAATCGCGTTACAAAAGCAAGTCCATTAGAACTTTTAATAGGTAAGGTAGCACGTCCACTTAATTTAATGGCTAATGACAATGACGACATTACAAACCTTGATGACATTAGGAGATTAGCTTCCGAAAGCATTGAAAAGTCTGCGTGTTATGATAAAAGTCGTTTTGATAGTACGAAGGCAAGCGTGAATAGGTTCTCTGTCGGTGAATTCGTGCTTATTGAGAACGAGGAGCGTAATCAAACTAAGCTTGATGTGAAGTTTAGGGGGCCATTTCAAATTGTTGAAGTGTTAGATGGCGATCGGTATGTTTTAAAATCTCTCATTAACAAGCGTACTTACAAATACGCTCATGACCGTGTTCGAAAGATGTCCGAGGGCCAAGTACAAACTGAGATTGTAGATGAAATAGATGGTGAATTGGCATCACCTTAGTTTATGTAAACAGGTTCTCGGTTCAATGGGTCGGAGACTGTACCAGAGTATCGTAGCCGTAGCCCGTTGGAAATCGGTATCTGCTCAACGAGTAGTCCGTGGGTACGCGGTAGGCGGTAGCTCTGGGTGGTATAGTCGGGTTTTGCCTAGAAGCAAAGACCATAGAGTCAAGGGTTGAGACTGTACCAGAGTATCGTAGCCGTAGCCCGTTGGAAATCGGTATCTGCTCAATGAGTAGTCCGTGGGTACGCGGTAGGCGGTAGCTCTGGGTGGTATAGTCGGGTTTTGCCTAGAAGCAAAAACCATAGAGTCAAGGGTTGACTCGGTATTCCCGTGGGGAATAGTGTGTGTGTTGTTTGTTGACCATGAATGAGATACCTGGGGTTTAGTTTTCTTTGATTAATGTAATGTGCTTGGTTCTCGGTAATCTCGAAACTAGATTAGTTATAATTCGTAGATTAGCATAGTTTTTTTTTAGTTTAATTTGATTACTATCAGCAAATTGCTCCTGTAATAAACAGATTTTAAAGAGTCTAGTCCATTTTAACTATCTCATCAGTCTTTATATGAGTCAGGATTGGACGAACAGAAACTGTGCCAGAATTTTGTATTTTCCAGATTAACAACACACGAGGACGTGTGCATCGCAGAATGGCCGTGTCGCATCCGGTCATTAGTACGGACACGAAATGACTCGCAAGCGCGCCACTAGCGACATTACGTATGTCGCATCCGGTCATTAGTACGGACACGAAACGAATCGCAAGCGCGTCACTAAGGACATTACGTATTTACCCACACCAACTGACAGCGCGCTTCTACAGAGTCGTGATGTTTTAAGCCGACGGCGGAGAGGACATTCAGTGTCTGATCGCATCGGAGTTAAGACGTCGCGGAACTGTACTCGATTCGTTGTGCCCAGTTATAATTAGTAGTTTGTGATTTTAATAAATTCAGTGTATCGTACCAAGTGTGTTTTCATTGCACGAAACCCATCTTCTGCCCACATGATGTCCGAATCTAACGGAATAAATCCTGTCGATCCTACATATAAATGTAACTAACTATAATGATTATTAAAAAAAATAAGACAAATTATAGTAAGTACTTAATACACGAGCTCTTTAAGGAACAGAGAAGGAACAGAGGTCATACGCTCGAATCGGCAACAGACGCGTTTCTTTTCTGCTCCGTAAAAATAAATATAATTGCTGTAATTAGTGAAGTGAGTGTCAAAATAAAACTATACAATCGGTGTTCATGCTAAGTAGTTCAATATAGTGTAAAATCGTACAAATACAACAAAGATTAAAGGTGTTATCGTCAAAATAATAAACATACAAATCAGTTTAAAAACACAAAAGTGACAGTGCAAGTGTCGTGACCTCGAACTTTTTAACATTTCACCCACATATTTTTTATTTTTTTAATCAGAGATTGAATATCGCAAAGACTGTATGCTTAATTAAACCTTATATTATACGCTACTTGGCGCATTGGTAACAAGACTCAGAGCCGAGCAGATAGTAGCGGGTTCAATCCCGCTCTAAATAAAGAGGAACTTTTTCAGATATTTCTTTTTGTTTATTTTTATATCGAACATGGTGAAGTGTGGGGCTTGTGGCAGGTTCATTGCTGCAAACGAAGCGGTTAAATGCAAAAAATGCCCGGGAGTCTACCATCGTATATGCGTCAATCTCTCGGCCTCTGGAGCCACACCACCGACATGGATTTGCCCCGGATGCAAAGTAAAACTACCGCGCGAAGATAATACTCATATGCCTGTTAAGGGAGACGACGCCAATTTTGCTACTGCCATATCAACACTAGCAACGCAACCTGAAATGCATCCAGACTCCAAACTCAGCGGAGGCTGTATTCCAGATCCCGAAGAGTTCACCGGCCTGGCTAAAGACAACAATGCGTTCAGAGCAGTGTTGGGGCTGCCTCGTTTCTGCAGCGCCTCGGGCATGTTTGCGGAAGCGCGCACCGACTGTTTCCACGCCACCATGCGCAAGCGGTGCGCGTCCTTGGTGCGTAGGGTGCGAGCCAGCTCCAACGCTGTCCTGGTAATGATTGCGGGTAGAGTTGACTGTCTCTACATAAGGCACTGTTGTGGCCGGCACGTTGCTGTTGTTTGACGTATGTATGACATATAGATTACAATTAATTTGACATTCTGACATTCTGATACTATTAATTTTTATTTTTTATGTTGACATTTAATTTGATAATTTGACATTGTATAACAGGATAAGTTGTTCTCACTCAATCACCTTTGTATTTTTCTTTTAACTCTGTTTACTCGTATAGTTATATTATTTGACATTTGGAATTTATGACTGTAAGCAATAGTAACGTGATTATTTTAATTTAATTTTATATGGGTCATGGACCTGCAATAAATGAATTTAATTTTTTAATTTTTAAAGAAATTCGTAGTCTGCGGGATGAGGTCGTGGCGCTAAGGACTGAAATACGGGAGTTCCGGGAAGAGATGGCGGACCTGAAAAACACAGTGAAGGAATGCGGTGTCCGTGTTGATAGTCTCGAAAATCGCGTTAAAATAATGGAAGAGTGTTGGGAATCGCGAAACGAGGCTGGATACCTGGAATCCCCCCGCTTAGCTGAATTAGAATCCACAATTGAAGAGCTGAAACAACAAATTAACGAATGAGAGCAGGAATCAATTATTAATGATATCCAGTTGTCCGGTATTATGGAGGTGCAAGGGGAAAACCCAAACCAAATTCTACACACGCTGGCGGTAAAATTGGGAATAGAGCTCGACGCACGAGATGTGGTGTTCGCTAAGCGAGTCGGTAATGTACTTCGCGACCGCACGGAAGGTGAAACTCCGCGCCCTCGAGTCATCGCCATCCGTCTAGCTAGGCGCGCTACGCGTGACTCCATACTCAACGCTGCGCGCGTTCGCCGTCGCCTTACCACTACCGATATACAAATTCCTGGAGCGGCAAATCGCGTCTTCGTAAATGAACGCCTAACGAAATTCAACAGGCAATTGTTTTATTTAACTCGACAGGCTGCTAGTCGCTCAGAGTGGAAGTATGCCTGGACCAAAGATGGTCGTATACTTGCACGTGTGGGATTAAGTATATAAAATGTGATGTATATATATAGTATATGTATAAAGAATGTTGTTATTTTTTAAAAGTAATTAATTATCAATATCAATTTATATGTATTTACCGATTAATTATCAATTAATCGATATTACCATGATTGTCAGGTATATTATAGAAATAATTTAGCCATTTGTATAGCAATATCAATTTATTCATTTACCACCGGTTCGGAAAGGGTTGTTTTCTGTGGAGAAGAACCGGCAAGAAACTCCACAGTTACTCTTTTCAAAACATAATTCATTTTCACATAAACATCAATGTACTTTACAATATTACCACAATGTGATTACTATCGTTATAACTTATAGCTTTATTTACTTGTGTATCTACTATTTCATTATTCTATTACATATTATATAAGTAAAGTTATTTATAGAATTAATACCAAATGTTCATTAAATTATCACACAATTATCAATTAATAACACTGTCACATTAAAGTAACAAATACAAAGTAATTAATTTATATTCAAATACAATAGCAATACGATAGGATTTTTATACCAATTTTTATAACAACACAAGTTCACTTAACTTAGGTCCGTTCGGTGTGACTGCTCCAGAGCGACTGAGTGACTGACTGTGTCTAGAACTTTTTTTTTTTTTTTTTTTTTTTTTTTTTAGGTAGGGCCACTTGTAGATCAGCACACTAAGGCTGTGAGTCTACTTAACCGGACTTTCCTGTGGTGACCTCTAATAATTAAATTAAAGGCCCCCAGCCAGGGCTTACAAACTAAAATTTTACTTACTACTAATGACCGCACGCTAAGGGCACTCCCTGCGGAGTACGGGCCTCGGCATAGCGGGGTCATTTTGGGAGGGCAGCAAAAGGACAGGCTGGGTCGTGTTTAGGGGAGTATTTATTGCTACTGGCTCAGCATCGCGGGCTGGCTCGTTTGGCAAAGGTCGGGGAGGATTTCTATTACAAGTACGCGGACGTCGCGATGGGCCTCGTCGGCGAGGCCGGAATACAGAACGCGTTTTGTGCTTGTGTTTTCTAAGAGTGCTAGTTTCCCTACTGCTCTCTTGTCGGATGGTGATGGGGTCGTCGGGCTCGTCTAGGACATGGCGCGGGCGACGAACCCGAGAAATTTGGGAGGGTCTGTATCGGGCGGCCGATACGATCAGGGGGTTGGTGTGGGTATCAGCAGAGGTGAAGTAACGCACTGACATGCGTTTCAACACTTGCTTTATGGTAGGGAGTTTGAGGTCTACGTGGAGATCCTCATTCCTCAAGTACCAGGGCGCGCCCGTGGCCTTTCGGAGAAAACGGTTCTGAAGGACCTGCATCCTATGGATCTGAGCCGGACTGGCATGGGCAAACACCGGACAGGCGTACGTCATGATAGGACTTATGCATGTCGTGTAAATTCGGATTTTACACCTAAGGGAGAGCTTACTGTGCTTATTCAGCAAGGAGTGAAGCCTACCGAGAGCGAAAGCGGCTCGCGAGCGAACCTTCTTTATGTGCTCAGTGAATTTGAGGAACTGGTCTAAGATTACACCTAGGTATTTGGCTCGCTTCTCCCAGGGGATCGGCTTGCCAAACATAGTGATCGGGCTGGGGAGGGTGGGTTGTCTATAGCGAGCCCTGCGAAACAGGACTGCTTGACTTTTGTCAGGGTTTACCTCAATCCTCCATTTCCTAAACCAATCGCCTAGTGCGTTGGCTGAGGTCTGGAGGGTATGAGCGATGCTATCGGGACTTTTTCCCGAGTAGTAGATGGCCGTGTCATCGGCAAATAGGGCTAACTCTACTGGAGGGCTTTTTGGGATGTCGCTAGAGAATAGCGTGAAGAGTGGGGGAGAGAGCACGGCGCCCTGAGGAACGCCGGCTCTGATAGGGCGGGGAGTGGAAAGCGCTCCTTCGATACGATATCTGAAGGAGCGGTTCGACAGAAAGTCTCGAATGATGAGCACGAGACGATCCGGCACACCTAGTTGGTATAGCTTATAAATTAAGCCATTGTGCCAGACTTTGTCGAAGGCCTTCGCTATGTCGAAGAATAGGGCCCCCGTCATCAGACCGCGTTGAAAGCGGCCGCTAATGTGCTCTACGATGCGGTGGGCTTGGTGGACACTGGAATGATGGGCTCTAAAGCCAAACTGCTCGTTAGGGATTAGGCTCTTTGCCTCGACAAAGTCCTTGAGCCGATTAAGAATAATCCGCTCGTAGATCTTGCTGAGGGCGCTGAGCAGACTTATGGGTCTATAACTAGTCGGGAGGGACTTGGGCTTTCCGGGTTTTGGGATACCTATCACTATAGCCTCTTTCCAAGCTTGCGGAAACAAGTTGTTGGACATGGCGCCATTGAAGATGGCAACCAGTAGGACTATGATCGTACGTGGGAGGAGTTTAAGTGCCCTAGTGGTCAGTCTGTCAGTCCCGGGAGCTTTCCTAGGTTTGAGTTTCCTGATGATCTCCTCCACCTCGTCTTCCGTGACGGGGGGGAGGGGAGCATCAGGGTCCTCGACAGGGGGTAGGGCAGATCTACGTTCTACCTCAGCATCCACGTGGGCAAGGTGGGCTGGGTCGACTGGTTGGGAGCTGGGAGAGCACTGGGCCTCTAGGCTGTCGGCTAGGCATTCAGCTTTGTCTTCGTCGTCGAAGGCAATGCTTTGATCCGGGCGGATAAGGGGAGGCATTGTGGTAACCTCAGTGGCGCGCATTCTCCTCTGAAGTTGCCAGAAGGCAAGGTGGGTGGGTTCCAGTTCGCTCAGGGTCTTATCCCAGCCGGCTTCACGCCACTCTCTGATGCTGTTACTTACTTTGCGCTGTAAGTACCGCATGAAAGTTTTGTTATTCTGGCAGGGGAAGGCTCTGTAGGCACGGACTGCTGCGTTCTTCTCAGTCAGCAGGGCCCGTACATCGTCCGGGAGCTTCCGGCGCCAGTGCTCTGACACCGGAATCTCCCTTGAACAGTCGTTCAGGACAGATTGTACGTGCTCTGTGAGTGAGTCGATCGCAGTCGTCGTGTCGGCGGCGGACTGGATGTGGTCGGGGATCTTGTCCAGGTGAGGAGACGTGTTGGATTTCAGCAATTCGCCTACTTTCCTCCAGTCAGTGATCACCTGTGTGGGAGGGGGGCGGTTAGGGTCATAGGGACCCGATCTAGGAGTTAACTCCATGATCACCGGTCTATGGTCAGAGTCAAGTTCGTCTACCGTCTCTAAAGAGTGCAAACGTAAGTTCACATTCTTCAGGAGGGCAATGTCGAGTACGTCGGGCAAATGGGATGGCTCGAACGGGTAATGAGTAGGCCGCATAGGACCTATGATATCTATGTGAAGAGGTGTGCAAAGGTCGTATAGTACCTTCCCACGGGGGTTGGTAATACGACTACACCATGCGGGATGTTTGGCATTGAGATCCCCCGCCATAAGGACGGAGTCACTCATGTCTAGAAGGGCTGTAAGGTCGCTTCGAAGTGAGGCGTTTATCGAAGAATTTGAATCTGCGTCGTTGTACGGTGGGAGATACGCGGATACTATTGTGATAGAGGGATGGCCCGTCATGCCTAGCCGGCAAACGGATACCTCTAAGTGGGCAAGGGGCGGCGGATCCATAGGGATGCAGTGCAGGGAGTTCCTATAATATATTAGAGTGCCACCTCTGTGGCATCTAGTCCTATCGTTCCTAACTAGCCGGTAGTTGGCTACCTTGGGATCCCTAAGGTGGGGTTTGAGGAAGGTCTCTTGGACCAGAAGGATGTCGAGACTATGATCGCGAAGGAAAGTCGCGATCTCGTCCCGTTGATTGATGATGCCATTGGCATTGAAGTAACCTAGCTTAAGGGATCGGGGCTTTAATCTCTTACTAGCCGTGTTATACATTATGGCTGTTTAAAAAGGTTGTCAAAATGGCTTTTTACATCAGGATACTTATAGTATACCTGAATCAGGGATTCAATGCTTTTGCAGGCCACGACCTCCTTTGCCATTTGGATGGCGCGGGGGGACTGGAAGAAACTGAATGTATTCCCAAGGATGAGGAACGCATCGAGTTCCGGCTCATCCGAGCGAGGGAGTGACTGGGGAGGAGGTGGGGGCTGAGAAGCCACAACAACCGGAGCGGAGGGCATGATGGGTTGATCCATCAGCCCAGGGACTTTCGGCCTTAGTGCCGGGAAGTTTTGGGCGTGATTCGCCGCCGTCCAAGGAGTTGGACGCTGGGGACTGAGGGTCTGGGGGAGCTCAGACGAGAGTGTAGGACACTCTCGTCCCTGGCGTGCGCTAGCGCGCGTTGCCAGTTTAGGGGCGGAGGTTTTCGGGGCTTTCGGACAGCCTCGGTAGTTGGCGGGGTGGCCGGATTGCCCGCACAGCACGCAGCTGGGCGGGTCTGGGCACTGGGACCTATCTTTTGGGCGACTGCACTCCGCGGTGCCGTGATCGCCCAGGCACTTTACGCACCGGGGTTTGCCGAAGCAATTCCGTTGCGCGTGGCCGTACAACTGGCAACGGTGGCATTGGCCTACCGTGCCACTCTTGTGTGGCTTCTCAATTAGAATTCCTGAAAGACTGCATACAGTCTTCAGCGCAAAGATGGGGTGGGGACCTTCAGAGACGGGGTGGCAGATGACGAGGACGTTGTTAGACGCCCTGCCACCTCTGCCGTGCATACGGTGCACCTCAATCACCGGGATGTTCTGCGACTCTAAGTCGCAGACGATCTCGGTGGTGGGGATCTCACTGGGGATCCGGCAGAGGACCACCCGAACGGGCTTGCTCTCATGGAGCGTATAAGTGTGGTGGGGGATATTTCGAGCCTTGAGTAGCTTCGAAAGCGCGCGGTGGTCGTTAGCTGTCGCTAACCCTACTTTTATGCCGTTCTGAACGGCGCGGGCATTCGTGTAGGCGATGCGTTGCTCGCCACACGCTTTGGACACGTTTGTCCAAGCCCCCTTGTCATGGATGAAGATGGGTGGGGGAGGGATGGTCTTGCGCACTGAGGCGCTGACGACTGGGGTTTGGGTAGGGCTGGGCCTAGTGGCCGAGGAAGAGGAGGGCTGGCTCTGCACTAAGCGTGCTGGCTCGGGAGGGGAGAGTTTCTTGGCCTTAGGGGCCTGAGTGGAGGACGAGGCCTGCGACCTCTTCTTCCTCTTTCCCTCGACGAGGATAAACTCGTCGGAGGAAGAGGTTTGGTCGGAGGAGTGCTCGGACTCCGCTCGCTCCGAGCGCTCAGAGTGTATGCTCTCTGCGCGCTCCGAGCGCTCGCCTTCCGAGCCCTCTTTTTCTTGTTCCTCCTCCTCAGAGTCCATTTCGACGTCTGGGGGGGAGGGGGACCTATCTGCGTTGGGCGCGGGGGTGGGACCTAAATCTGGCTGTGGGGAGGGAAACACCGCGGGGGGTAAGGAGTCAATCTCCTCCTCATATTTCCTTTGTAGGGCGGGGTTTTCAAATAGGATCTTTCCTAATATATCGGTTGTTCTATTTAACCTAACCGTTAGGGAATCTACTTTGGACACGAGATCCTCAATCCTGTCCTCCATATTGGAGGCGACAGAGGTGGGCATCCTAATCTCCTAACCCTAACATAAGCGCCTCGAGGAGACACGTCAAACGTGAGCTCCCCGAGCAGACGGTCCCCAAAGAGCCCTGCCCCGGAGTTTCTCCTAACACTTCGCTACCGAGAAGAGAAACCCAGACAAACTCGGTAGCTGTGTTGCCGTCTGATGTGGCCTGAGGGGCCCTATTTGCCTAACCCTCCGGGCGGGAATGACCCGGAGGTGAGTTCGCTCCCTGCGGGGATAGCAGGGAGGTGTGTGCCTAATGGTGTGCCCTAAGCTTGTAATCTGGTCGCCAATCTTAATGTGCGTACCGGGCCCTATTGGGTCTAGTGCGAAGGGGTAGATACACCCAACCGACACTAGGTGTGTATGCTGTGAAGAGAACTCAGTAACTAGGTTTGACTAGGAGATCCCCCAAGGCCAAAACCTAGCACTCGACTCCAATTGACTGCTTCACCCTGAAGGGGATCAGCGGGTGCGTCGGGTCAGCACCCCCTTGGTATTGTTGACACCGTGAGGTTTCCAACCAAGGACCACGAAACTGTGGTTTTACCCTGAAGGGGCCAAACCAAATTGTTTTGACAATCTCTGTTAGAGAAGCACGATATCCTTCACCGCCTCGAAAAAGGCGGATCCGGACCAGACGTCGTAGTCGGCGACTACGAGTGACGTCACGGCGGGCGTGACGAACGGAGCGATGACTCAGGCACGGAACGATCGAGAGCGCGGAGCGGCACGACTGTCGCGGGCGAGCGTCGGAGCAGAATCTGTGTGTCTAGAACGACTGAGCGGCGGCTTTTATACACAGTGGTAAACAAGTGATGTCATATCGTACGATTTTAAAACAGATTTGTTAACCTTTGTATTTTAACATTAAACTATGTTTAAATGATATAAAAATACAGTAAATATGTTGAAATTAATTAGTTCAATTACTTATTAGTTTTACGATGACAGAATTAGTAAACAAGCAACGTTATTTTTTAAATAACGTTTAAATATTCTGTTATACAAGACAACAATGAAAGAACAGTTTAAACTCTTATCTTATAAATAGGTTTCGTAATAGTGTTTACAATGTTTTGATAATAAATAGTTAAATTTTGTGTATCACATGTTAAAAAGGTTATAATTATTATAGTGATATTTTAATTTGTGTTCAATTAAAGAAACAAACTTGAGTTAATGTAATAAACCAACTGAAATTATTTGAATAATCCATCACGGCCAAACTGACCTGTACTTCGCTCTCGAAGTGCCAGCTAATTATAATCAATACAAAAGCCTCTGGCCTTGACATACCAGTCCTATCACCTGCAGCGCATGAGTTTCAGAAAGGTACCAGGGCAGGGCTGCCAAGCAGTCTACATATGGCCGCTGGCCTTGACATACCAGTCCTACCACCTGCTGCGCATGGATTTCAGAAAGGCATCAGGGCAGGGCCTCAGCAGTCTACATATGGCCGCCGGCCTTGACATACCAGTCCTACCACCTGCTGCGCATGGATTTCAGAAAGGTATCAGGGCAGGGCCTCAGCAGTCTACAACAGCCTCTGGCCTTGACATACCAGTCCTATCACCTGCTGTGCATGAATTTCAGAAAGGTATCAGGGCAGGGCCTAAGCAGTCTATAATAACCTCTATATTTTTTATAAGATTATATTCAATAATTTCAAACAAACATCGTTAATTGAACACAAATTAGAAACAAGGTATATAGTTTCAATACTTATTTCACTATACGTCATTAACGATTTTGGTCTTGAAGTACAAAGAATTGTTAAATGTGATTTATAATATTTTCTTACCTCAACGTCTTTTCAGTTCATTCTTATTTTCTATGTTTTAACTATGAGTTTGTTTATGTTTTGCCAATTGCATAGATGTGTCATGCCCCCTCCACCCGCTGCTAGTGGGATAGGTAAGCACCGAACAAAAGAGCGACCAGCGGAAACATATCTAACTATCATTTAACTCATCGTATTCCAATTATGGTTATTAGAAATATATTAATAATCACATTCAACATTACAAACAAACTATAATGACTTATGATTATAATAAAGATTTAAAAACAAAAATCATGGTTACCTCAACAATACAAACTTCGATCCCTATTTAAATTAATTTTCACGTAACCTCTGGGGAAATTATGAATTTAAAAAAAATCCTTCCCTATTCCTTGTTTACAATAAAAAGGGAATCTCTGTGCAAAATCTCAGCTGTTAGGTCCAAGGGTTTGGGCTAGGCGTTGATGAGTCAGTCAGTAAGGACTTCTCTTTTTGTTTATATAGATATTTTTATTTCCCAGGAAACCATAGTAACCATTTATATTTAATTATTTAACTACAATCCAATTTTATGTTATTATATTTTATATTAATATATTTTAGTTTATTATTATCATTTTTTAATATTTTGATAGAATTATAAGAAAAATATTTAATTAATATTAACACCAATTTTATTGATTTTATTGTTACTTTGCTAACTTTACTAATTCGTAAAGCTTATCGTTTCTCCGGTAATAAGTGATAAACAAATAATAATGATAACAAAATAATATGCATTATTAAGTAAGTAATATTGTTTTGTATATATAGCACACTTTAGTTAGAAAAAAAAGAAACATTTTAAAATTTATGCCACGTCCCTAATATATAATTTGTGGATAACGGTGTGGGAGCACATTAACTTACATTTATTTGTTATGATTTTATAGTTTATAAAAATGTGTTACTGTTTGTTATTCCCTAATATATAAATTAAATTAAATTTATTTAAATTCATTCTAATTCAGCAATATCTAACCAGCTTACTCCATACTCTGAGGATTATATTTACTAGTTGATAATCCAGAAAGGCTTTAGAAAAAAAAATCTATTGATGTAGCCATATACGATTTCTTGCAACAGAGTCAGAGTCAACAGCAGCAGAGTCGATAAAATAACTACGCGCTTTACATGGATATGTCAAAAGCTTTTGATCGCGTAGATCATAAAATACTAGTAAATAAACTTAACGAGTATGGAACAAAAGGAAACGTATTAAATTTAATCGAATCTTATTTTAGTACTGTAGTAGTCAGGAGTAGTGAAAAAAAAAAAGAACAGATATATTTTTCAAATCTGACCAGAGAACTGTAACGTTTGGTTACATTAATGACTTTTCAACAGCTTCCATTTATCCAATGACTAGTTTGGAGACGATAGTACTTTACTTTTTAATAGTGATGAATTAAGTGCACTAGAGACGGATATTGATTCTAGCATAAAATCGGATGTGAATTGGCTACAAAATAATAATTTTGGTAATAAATCTAGACAAGACAGTTATAATGAATTTCCAACAGAGGCTTTTCCGGAATCTGAACTTCAATTAGTTACGATGACAAAACTATTAATGAGACCAAAGTGACGAAATTTCTCGGATTAAATATAGAAAGCACATTAAAATGGCATAAACATATTTACAATGTGTGTACTAAATTAAAGAAAAATTAATATGCCTTGCATATGTTAAGTAAAATAACAAATCAAACAACAGTCTTAACAGCATATCACGGCCTGGTTACCTCAACATTGAGATACGGAATTATATTTTGGGGTAATGCAACAGATAAAGATCCGGTATTTAAGTTCCAAAAAAGATGCATTAGAGCGATTTGTAATTTAAAGAGTACAGACAGTTGCAAAATACTCTTTAAAGATACTAAAATATTAACAGTTCCCTCATTATATATATACGAAATGAGTAAATAGAAAACGTCGTTGTGACCAGTTACAAATAGTTTAATGGCTCCAAAACTATATATTACATTGCCAAAGGGTGAAGAAGAAGAAGAATGAGGGAAACGTCAGCCATTTTAAGCGTAAATTTACTTTTATTTCTAGTTGAAAAGACATAAGTATTAATGAATTTTATGACCGACAGTATTTATTTATTTTATTATATTAATTAATTAATTGTATTTATTTATTGTATTTAGTTTAATTTATTTACAGTATTTTTTTTTAATTTATTGTATTTATTTATTTTTTAAATTTAATTTTTTGTATTTACTTTAATTTTTTTTTATTAAATTTTTTGTATTTATTTTAATTTTTTTAATTTAATTTTTTGTATTTATTTTAATTTTTTTAATTTAATTTTTGTATTTATTTTAATTTAATTTTTTGTATTTATTTTAATTTAATTTTTTGTATTTATTTTAATTTAATTTATTTAGATTTATTTTAATTTAATTTACTTAGATTTAATTTAATTTAATTTATTTAGATTTAATTTAATTCATGTTAATTCATTTCAATTTCAAATTCAGTTTGTCATAATGAAATGAATTTCATTTTTATTAACGGATCTGGACAGCAGGTATCTGCTTTAATACACAACTGCCTGTCCAAATCAAATTATCGAGAGAAAAAAAAGTGACGTTATTAAGTTTTTTTTTTAACATGTTTTAGAACAGAAACTTGGTAGTAGCAAAATAAAGGTTACTTATTATTTAACATGATTTGGTATACGCAAAGGAGAGAAAACGGTAAATGTTTGTATCATTGTGATAACCAATCCTTGGATTATCCATAGACCGTTCGGCCACTCTGACTATTCAGCAAACATACTACAAAACATACTAAGGCATTTAGTTACAGTGAATACATATCGTTTTACTTGTGATACGCTTAAAAATAACCTAATTTGACTACTGCTAAAATTGGTTCAAACTTATTTAATTGTTTTTTTTTTCTTACTTGACTCCCGTTATCATCGGCTTTTGCAACTGTTTTCATGCTGGTCCATCAAGGTTATTCACAAGGTTCCTCGATGTTATGGCACCATCAGGCTGAATTGCTGTCACTGGCTACTGGATCAAGTTCCGGAAGCACCAAATCATCATCTGAACGGCGGCAATAGCCCGAGACAGCATCACGGATGAAGAGGCCTTCCAATATTGCGGGATCCATTCTGAAACTTTTCACACAATGCATTAGAATTAGGGCAATAGTGACATACATGTACCCTCTACTTGAAATAACATCAAGGCCTAAAACAAATGTACAGTTAACCAAAACTAGAACTGAAAAGAGTAACTGGAAAACAATTGGACAATCGTGACCTATATTCAAGTACGAGGGTACTTGAATATTTTATTCTTAAAATAAAATCACATGGACTATGAATCAAGACTCAATAAACCGAAACAAAATAAGTGGGCTGTGAACAATCCCACTTCTGATGTGGGATTAAGTATATAAAATGTGATGTATATATATAGTATATGTAAAAAGAATATATCAATTTATATGTATTTACCGATTAATTATCAATTAATCGATATTACCATGATTGTCAGGTATATTATAGAAATAATTTAGCCATTTGTATAGCAATATCAATTTATTCATTTACCACCGGTTCGGAAAGGGTTGTTTTCTGTGGAGAAGAACCGGCAAGAAACTCCACAGTTACTCTTTTCAAAACATAATTCATTTTCACATAAACATCAATGTACTTTACAATATTACCACAATGTGATTACTATCGTTATAACTTATAGCTTTATTTACTTGTGTATCTACTATTTCATTATTCTATTACATATTATATAAGTAAAGTTATTTATAGAATTAATACCAAATGTTCATTAAATTATCACACAATTATCAATTAATAACACTGTCACATTAAAGTAACAAATACAAAGTAATTAATTTATATTCAAATACAATAGCAATACGACAGGATTTTTATACCAATTCTACACATAAAAATATTAATAAAAGTTAGAAACAACACAAGTTCACTTAACTTAGGTCCGTTCGGTGTGACTGCTCCAGAGCGACTGAGTGACTGACTGTGTCTAGAACTTTTTTTTTTTTTTTTTTTTTTTGTGTGGCATCTCGCAGGTCAACCTCTGAGGTTGTCGGCTGCTTAACCGGGCTTGCCTGTGGTTGCCTTAATTAATAAATTAATTAAAGCCTCCAGCCAGGGCTTATTAGAAAACTTACAAACTAGGCGACTACACGCTAAGGGCACCCCCTGTGGGGTACGGACCTCGGCTTAGGGCGTCGCAGTGGGAGGGCAGCTAGGGACAGGCTGGATCATATCATTTTTATTATTAATAAGGGAATTTAAAGCTACTGGCTCAGCGTCGCGGGCTGGCTCTGGCAAGGTTCGGGGCGGACTATTACGGGGACGTCGCGGCGGGCCTCGGCGGCGAGGACGGAAGGACGGTCGGTTTTTGTTTTTGTGTGCCACTGTACTTGTTTCCCTACGGCTCTCTTGGAGCAGGGTGATTGCGTCATCGGGAGTGACAAGGGTATGCCTTGGTCGGCGAATCTTAGAGATACGCGAGGGTTCGTATTGGGCGGCCGATACGATAAGGGGATTCCTATGTTGGATTGCAGTATCAAAGAAACGCTTGGAGACACGTTTCATGAACTGCTGGATGGTGGGCATCTTGAGGTCTACGTGAAGAAGCTCATTTCGAACATAAAAGGGGGCTCCCGTGACTCTACGGAGGAATCGGGTTTGAAGGGTCTGCATCTTGTGGAGGAGGTAGGGCTTTGCGTGTGCGAAAACAACGCAGGCGTAGGTCATGATGGGACGGATGACCGCGGTGAAAATACGCAGCTTGCACCTGAGTGATAACTTGCTGCGGGAGCTAAGAATGAAGTGGAGCCTACCTAGAGCGAAAGCGGCGCGCGAACGTGCCTGCTTTATGTGCTCAGCGAAGGAAAGGTGTTTATCGAGGACCACGCCTAAGTATTTGGCTTGCTTTTCCCAGGGGATCGGCTTGCCGTACATGGTAATCGGACGGGGGGAGGGTGGGTTTATCCGCGGCTTAGAAAAGAGGACTGCCTGGCTTTTGTCTGGATTGACTTCGATTCTCCATTTCCGGAACCACTTGGCCAGAGTGTTTGCGGAAGTTTGGAGAGTGCGAGCGATGGCATCGGGTTTAAGACCGGTATAATAGATAGCCGTATCGTCGGCAAATAGGGCTAGCTGAGTATTTTTATGCTTGGGGATATCGCTAGTGAATAGCGTGAAAACGAGGGGGGATAGTACGGAGCCTTGAGGAACTCCTGCGCGAATGGGATGGGGGGAGGAAAGCTCCCCCTCAATTCGGTAACGAAAGGTGCGATTCGATAAAAAGTCCCGTAGGATGAGCACGAGACGGTCAGGCACGCCGAGTTGGTATAGCTTATAGATTAAGCCATTGTGCCAGACTTTGTCGAACGCTTTCGCTATGTCGAAGAATAAGGCTCCCGTTATTGCGCCCCGTTGGAAGCCGGCGCTGACGTGTTCTATGATGCGGTGGACTTGTTGGATACATGAGTGTTCGGTTCTAAATCCAAACTGCTCATTGGGTATAAGACTCTTTGCTTCGGCAAAATCTTTGAGCCGCTTATATATAAGCCTTTCATAGATTTTACCAAGGACTTTGAGTAAGCTAATGGGACGGTAGCTAGACGGGTCAGACTTGGGCTTGCCTGGTTTGGGAATACCTATGACGGTGGCCTGTTTCCAGGTTGCGGGGAACATATTATTGCTCAATGCACCATTGAAGATGGCAGTCATTAGCACTATAAGCTGGGCGGGGAAAAGTTTGAAAACCCTATTGGTGATGCCGTCGGAGCCAGGGGCTTTTCGCGGTTGGAGACTTTTAATGATATCCTGGACCTCATCAGGAGTGATGGGGGCCAGTGGATTATTGGGATCTTCGACGGGCGGAAGGGAAGTTCTACGTTCACCACACAGACACAGCAGACTTCGGCGTTCACCATATCGAGGTGGGCTGGGTCTACTGGTTGAGAGCTGGGAGAACACTGGGACTCTAGGCTGTCGGCTAGGCATTCTGCTTTTTCAGAGTTATTGAAGGCGACACTCTTATCGGGACGAATGAGAGGAGGCATTGTGGCCTCTTCAGTGGATCGTAACTTCCTCTGAAGCTGCCAGAAGGCAAGATGGGTGGGCTCAAGTTCGCTCAGCATCTTGTCCCAGCTCGCATTACGCTGCTCGGTAATGCGTTTCCTTACAGCACGCTGTAAGTTGCGCATGTGAGCTTTGTTTGCGGCGCAGGGAAAAGCGCTGTACGCACGGATGGCTGCGTTCTTCTCGGCTATCAGATTCCGTACATCGTCCGGGAGTTTCCAGCGGTGGTCTTCCACTACAGGAACTTCCCTTGAACAATCGTTCAGGACGGATTGTACGTGATTTGTAAGCGAGTCGATCGCCGCCGTCGTGTCAGCGACTGAGACTATGTGGTCAGGAATGGTGTCCAATTGAGGCGACGTGGTGGATTTCAGTTTTTCACTTACTTTCCTCCAGTCGGTGATCAATTGGGTCGGAGGAGGTTGGGTAGGATCATGGTTACCCGAGCGGGAACCTAGGTGTAGGATAACAGGACGGTGATCCGAGTTGAGCTCGTGAAGCGCTTCTATGGAGTGTAAACGGAGGTTTACATTCTTTAGGAGCGCCACATCGAGGACATCGGGGTTATGGTTGGGGTCGTGTGGGTAGTGGGTGGGAGTCATCGGAGCGATGACGTCGTAGTTTAGGGTCGCGCCTAGGTTATACACGATTCTGCCTCTGGCATTTGTCGTGTTGCTGTTCCAAGCGGGGTGTTTGGCGTTGAGATCGCCCGCTAGTAAGACGGAGTCACTCAGGCCGAAGAGAGTCGTGAGATCGCTGGTGAGCGCGATAGGATCGTCTGAAGCAAGAGACGCGACCGATGGTGGGGGATGGTAGGCAGAGATGATGGTTATCGGAGGATGACCAGTCATGCCTAGTCGACAGGCAGAGTACTCTAGGTGAGAGAGAGGCGCGGGTGGGGTCAGAGGGATGCAGTATAACTCCTTTCTATAATAAATAAGGGTACCGCCGCCGTGGCAACGTGTTCTGTCATTGCGAACTAGACGGTAATTCGCAATTTTGGGATCAGCGCGGTGGGGTTTCAAAAGGGTCTCCTGTGTAAGGAGGACGTCTAATTGGTGGTCGCGGAGGAATTTAGTTATTTCGGCGCGTTGGTTGAAAATGCCATTGGCGTTGAAAAAACCTAATTTGAGGGATCGAGGCCTAGTGTGGTTTGTGCGTTGGGAATCCATTGGATCAGTCCATCGCATCCATCTGGTCGAGACCTAGCACCACATCACTGTGTGTGCTGAATATTTGGCTGTACATTGCCGTCGTAATTTTGCCGTTATTCTGCTGTTCGGCAGCCAGAAGGGCATCGCGGAGAGATCTGGCTTGGCGGGTCATAAATAACCTATAATGGCGCAGTATAGTCTGGGCGCAAGCCTCGCCGTGCGCGACGGGTGAGGGATTGGGCGGTTGTTTGACTGCAGGAGCAGCAGTGGTTTGAGGCGCGGGTTTGTGACTGGCTGTGGGCTCTGTAGCCACGGCTATAGGCAGGATCTGCGCTGCGATGGGTATATCCATCAGTGCCTGCAAAGGTTTGGCAGGGGCCAAGGAGGGAAAGGCTTTTTCGTGGTTTAGCCTGTTCCACGGGGACGGTCTCTGAGGAGCGAGACGTTGGGGAATTTGAGAAGAAGGTGCCTCTCTCTGTTGGCGGGCGTTGGCGCGCTTCGCTAATTTAGGAGCGAGTTTGGGGGCTTTGGGACAGCCGCGGTAGTTTGCCGGGTGACCGGTCTGGCCGCAGAGAACGCAGCTGGGTGGTTCCGAACAGAGGGTTCGGTCTTTAGGCCGTGGGCAGTCCGCAGTGCTATGCTCGCCCAGACACTTGACGCATCTGGGAGTCGCATAGCAGTTGCTCTGCGCATGGCCATACAGTTGGCAACGGTGGCATTGTCCCACTGTTGCGGTTTTGTAGGGCTTTTCTATTGAGATACCGGATAGGGAGCAAATAGTCTTAATCTTAAATATTGGGTGATGACCTTCGGTTGGTTCACAAATGACAAGAACCATGTCGTACAATTCACCGCCTCTCGCTTTATGTAAGCGATGGACGGCGATCACTGGTATACCTTGATCGGCAAGGTCGTCTTTAATATCCTGTACTAGGATTTCTTTAGGGACACGTTTAATAATAACACGAGTGGGCGTGTCCTCGGGGAAGGAGAAAGTGTGAAAGGAAATATTCCTTTCACGGAGGGCGCGATATAATTCCCTATAGTCGTTCGACGTAGGGACGGTGATTTTAATGCCATTTTGGCAGGCACGGGCGTTTGTGTAGTTGATCTTTCGATCAACACACATCTTAGACACATCAGTCCATTTCCCCTTGTCCTGGATGTAAAAGGGGGGCGGAGGGCGTTGCTTCCTTTGGGTTGAGGAAGTTTGGGCTATCGGGCTGGGGGGACGACTATCCTGCGCGCGAGTGGAGGTCGTTGGGACGGGGCTAGCGGGTCGTACGGGCGTTTGAGTTGGGGACGGGGGTGACGCGGTGGTCTTTTTGGCCTTGCTGGCCTGGGAGGTTTTCCCTTTCTTCCTCTTGCCGCCGGTGACGACTTGAAAGTCGTCTTCCGAAGATGAGGGGCATGATGACAAATCATTGTCGGAGTTGTTATTGGACATAGGTTCGGTGATGTCCATTTCACGGAATTCAGGTGCAGCGCACACCTGCGCGGCGTCCATTGTTTTATGAACAATGGGATTAGTAGGTGGGCCGGAAACAATGGGTGATTTCGGGAATCGGGCGATCGGCACGACTTTGTCGGCGGGCGGGGGCAATTGAGGGCTATCTACCTGGAAGTCGTTCGTTGTTTGATGAACAATGGGATCGGAGTTAATAAACACTTCCGTGAATTGACCAACTGGGATGCCTTGATCGGCAAGCGGGGGAGATAATGGGCTGTCAAGCGCGTCACTAAAATCAGCGACGTTGGCTTCGGTAGCCGGAGGACTATTAGCGATTTCACGCTGGATTTTTCCGCCATATTTGGCGGAAATAGCAGGGTTTTCCCTAAGGATCTCTAACAATATCTCCAAAATATTGGAGTTCGCCATGATTGGCGAATGGATCAAAAATTTAATGAGGAAATTTTGGAGATTTCTCTCCCGCGGGGGGCCTATTTAAAGCCTAACTGGCCTAACTCCCCGGATGGATGGGTCCGGGGATGTGTAACCCTCCCAGTCGGGTAGAGACTGGGAGGTGAGTACCTAATGGTGAGCCCTAAGCTTGTAACCGGTCGCCAGTCTTATTGTGCGAACCGGGCCCTATTGGGTCTAGTGCGAAGGGGTAGACACACCCAACCGACACTAGGTGAGTAGCTGAAAAGGAAACTCAGTAACTAGGTTTGACTAGGAGATCCCCCAAGGCCAAAACCTAGCACTCGACTCCAATTGACTGCTTCACCCTGAAGGGGATCAGCGGGTGCGTCGGGTCAGCACCCCCTTGGTTTTGTTGACACCGTGAGGTTTCCACCAAGGACCACGAAACTGTGGTTTTACCCTGAAGGGGCCAAACCAAATTGTTTTTGACGATACTCTGTTAGAGAAACAGGAAATCCTTCACCGCCTCGAAAAAGGCGGATCCGGACCAGGCGTCGTAGTCGGCGACTACGAATGACGTCACGGCGAGCGCGACGAAGCGATGACACAGACACAGAACGATCGAGAGCGCGGAGCGGTACGACCGTCGCGGGCGAGCGTCGGAAGCGGAATCACTGTGTCTAGAACGACTGAGCGGCGGCTTTTATACACAGTGGTAAACAAGTGACGTCATATCGTACGATTTTAAAACAGATTTGTTAACCTTTGTATTTTAACATTAAACTATGATTAAATGATATATAAATACAGTAAATATGTTGAAATTAATTAGTTCAATTACTTATTAGTTTTACGATGACAGAATTAGTAAACACAAGCAACGTTATTTTTTAAATAACGTTTAAATATTCTGTTATACAAGACAACAATGAAAGAACAGTTTAAACTCTTATCTTATAAATAGGTTTCGTAATAGTGTTTACAATGTTTTGATAATAAATAGTTAAATTTTGTGTATCACATGTTAAAAAGGTTATAATTATTATAGTGATATTTTAATTTGTGTTCAATTAAAGAAACAAACTTGAGTTAATGTAATAAACCAACTGAAATTATTTGAATAATCCATCACACGCAAAGAGGAGGGTAAACCGGTAATGCACATCCGGACGGTGGCCGATATTGAGAGAATTTTTGTTTGACAATAAGTTGGCTATCAGCTGTTATTATTAAAATGTATGTTTGGCATAAAATAACGCAAATAACGCTTTTTTATTTTCGTTTTATAGTATTGTTATTGCTCGTAAAAAATTATCAATTATTAACTGCATTTAGTTGCAGTTAATAATTGATAATTTTTTACGAGCAATAAAAAATAACCAAATAAACTATATAAAATACTATATAAAAGTGAAAAAGTAACTCTAATATTAGTATTAGAGTTACTTTTTCACTTTTTTATATAGTATTTTATATAGTTTTTAGAAGTATACATAACACCCGATATTCATGGAAACTATGTACCTCTTTTTGTTTTGTTTGTTATGATTATTATGTGTTTTGTTGCTACACGCCACTTATTTCCGCAGCTTACGGTGCCACACGTTTTACTTTATTTTTATACTATACACGCGAAGCATATTTTTGTTATGTACAAAATTTAAGCCTTTACACAATATTTACATTAAATACTGATTATTATTTATTCCGCACTGTTGATTTCGTTTTTGCTATGGTATTTATATTTCTCATGATTATTGAATATAAAGTTATTTTATTATATCTGTGATGGCTACAAGACATCTGAAAGTTGGGCTTTGGAATGCGGGTTCTCTATGCACTAAGCATGATGAGTTTATAGCGGCGATGCAACGACATAACGTCGATATTATGGCTGTAAATATAATAATATAATAATATTCCACAACTTTTTCACACAACGCCATCTAGTCCCAAACTAAGCAGAGCGTGTGATATGGATACTAGACAACTGATAAACATACATATATATTTCTAAATACATACATATTATAGATAAATTACACCCAGACAAAGAACAAATGACCGTGCTCATCACACAAACATTTGTCCTAGGTGGGAATCGAACCCACGACCTTGCGCATAGCAGTCAGGACTACTGACCACTATACCAACGGGCCTGTCTTAAATGAGACGTGGTTACGGGCTGGGCAGGAAGGTCGTGCCCCTTCTGTGCCCGGGTACAAGTTGCGTCACATTCCACGTTCACTGTCTGTCAAGGGTGGCCGGGGCGGCGGGGTTGGGTTTTACATTAAGCGTGGCGTCAATGCCCGTATTCATCCACACCCTGCTGATCCATCACACAATTCGGTAGAACAAATGTGGTCTGTTCTAAGTATTTGTGGATCTAAGCTCGCAATAGGCACCGCCTATCGTCCCCCATGGCAGGATGTTGACCTTTTTGTTGATGCCGTCTCATGTTCACTAAATTCACTAACAAATTGTCAATATACCATACTGATGGGTGATTTTAATATTAATATGCTTCACGTGAGTGACCCTAAAACGGTGAAACTAAATACGTTCTTAAATTGTATGGGCTTAAATCAATTAGTGCAACGCCCTACCCACAAATCAGTGCACGGTGACTCATTAATTGATATTATTTGTACAAATGTTAAGGCTCGTTCGATGGATGTGGAACAGATTCCTGAGCTAGGTGCGCACGCAATGATATTATGCCAATTTTTCATTAAGCGAAATAAAATTCTTCCAAAAACTATTACCTATCGGCCACTGAAAAACATACTGCCAACATTTTTTTAAATCGATTTGAATCTGATCGATTGGAATGCGATTGCGACTATGCGAGATGTAAGTGCCATGGTCTATGCTTTCACATCCAGTTTGCTTTGGTTAATAGACACTCACGCGCCTAAGAAAATTTTTGTTGTAAAAGAGCATCCACATCCCTGGATTACATATAATATTAAGATAATGATGCGTCTAAGAAACCAAGCGCACGCCCAGTTCCTCAAGTACAAGAATGATAGTAAATTGATGTATTATAAAGAGTTAAAATCATTAGTGAATAGATCCCTCTTTTACGAGAAGGTAGCATTTTTTAAACATAGCATTAATAACCACATTAAGGACTCGGTATTACTCTGGAAAAATTTAAAAACTACACTGCTCCCTCCTAAGAACGACGTTGACCTTCCTCCACATTTTAAGAACCCAGACGAAATATGTGACCATTTTTTAAATGTACCCGGTAATGACGCAGTCTGTACTTCCAGTTTAGCATACTTTGAGTCCGAAAGATTTAATGACTCCACTTTTGTTCTAAAACCGATATCATCGAGTGAAATACTTAAAATCATAAGTGGTATAAAAACGAAAGCTGAGGGTTGTGACGGCGTCAGCATTGATATGGTACTCATGACCCTCCCAGTAACGTTGGATGCCATAACAGCTATCATAAATACGTCTATCGAGACATCGACCTGCCCCGAGCTGTGGAAAATCGCAAAAGTTCGTCCGTTACCGAAGAAGTCGAACGCTTCAGAAATGAAAGACCTGAGACCCATCAGTATACTGCCCGTATTGTCCAAAGTTCTGGAAAAGGTAGTGTGCGCTCAGTTAACTGAATATTTAGAAAACAACAATATCTTGCCTGATGTTCAGTCGGGATTCCGGAGAGCTCGTGGTACTACCACAGCCCTTTTGGATATGACTGACAACATTCTCGCTGCTCAAGATGCTGGTATGTGCACTCTACTTGTTCTGTTGGATTTTTCACGTGCGTTTGACTGTATAAATCTGCCTCTTTTACTGGCAAAAATGGCATTTTATGGTTTTTACAGTCAGACGATAGAATGGTTCCGCAGCTACCTAGATAAACGTACGCAGTTCGTCGAAATACATAAAACGGATGGGTCTACAGTAACCTCTAGTTATCGTTCAATATGCAGAGGAGTTCCACAAGGCTCGATTTTGGGGCCGGTGTTATTTATTATGTATTGCGCTGACATTATTAAGTTGTTTAAGAAGTGCAAATGTCACATTTACGCAGATGACACCCAAATTTATATTTCGTTTAAGCCTCAAGACTATGCGAATGCTTTAAAAGACCTAAATGAGGAGCTGGAAGCGATTGTTCATTGGTCAGAGTGTAACTCATTAGTATTGAACCCCTCAAAAACAAAATACTTGCTCTTCGGTACTAAAGCTCAGTTACAGGCAATTAGAGCTACTGGTGACGTAATAGTCATGGGTGAACCAATTGAGCATGTTTATGAGGCTCGTAATCTTGGCCTGATTATGGATTCAGAGCTTCGCTATGAGAAACATCTGGCTAAGTCAATTCGGAATTGTTTCTACAAACTTAAGGTTCTTTACAAAGCTCGTCCATATCTCAGTGAGGAACTGCGAATTATGCTGGTGGATTCTTTGGTGCTATCTAAACTGAATTACGCGGATGTCATTTACGGTGAGCGTCTTCTGTCCAGAACCAACAGAATGATTCAGAGGCTTCAGAACGCGTGCGCACGTTTTTGTTTTAATATACCATTTAGAGGTCATGTTACACCTTATCTAAATAAGCATAAAATTTTAAAAATGAATGCTCGGCGTAAATTACATTTGGCAAATCTTCTGTTTGGTTTAATCAAAACTAAAAAACCGTTGTATTTGTACGACAAGCTTGAGTGGACAAGAGGTCATAGAAACCGGCAGGGAAGACTATGTTCTCAGAGCCTTTTGACACCACATCACAAGTCGGCAGCGTTCAGAGGTAGTTTTCGGTATGCGGCGAGTAAATGTTGGAATAATATTCCCCCACCTATAAAATACTGTGGAAGTAAGCCAACATTTAAGTTAAAACTAAAACAGTATTTACTCGAACATCAAGAACAATATGAGAATATTAAAATAAATTCATCTGCGATTTGAGTACTTACCGACTGCCGTCTCCGTGTTTTGGAACATGCTGGTCATTATTTAATTATTCAATTTTATTAATTTCTACAATTTTAATGATTTATATTCCGATTTAATTTAATTTTAATTTATTGATTATATTGATATTAATATATATGCATATTATTTACGCGTAATTCAATTTTTCGTCGTTCAAGCGGTGTTAAATGAAATGTTTACGCGTGTGTATTGCACGTTCGAGCGTGTGGCATCCGTGGGCTGCGGCTGAAAATCAGCGTTAGGTGGTAATATTTAGCATTGTCACCTGACATTATGCTGAGCTGAGGCCCTTTTGGCACAACGATGTTTTTTTTTATTTTTAATGTTCTCTATAATGTGTTTTCTATGTGCCAATAAACGCAATTTTCTTTCTTTCTTTCTTTTTTCTTTCTTAAGTTAACACCAGTGATATACTTTTTTTTTAATCCGGATAGGTGTCATTTTCATGCTTTTAGAAGTAATTGGAAACCCATAATATGCGATGCTCGACGCACACATATTTTTGTTTTATTGTGGGAAACACATAAAACGATGACTCCTTCTGCTCTGGGTGGAATAGAAAGAAGAGTCCGACTTCTATTGGCTAAAAACCCACATTCTTCCTTCAGTGCCCTTCCGTGACGGGTCGTGGTATTTCTTTAGAGCAATGGTCCCCAACCTTTATCTAATCTAAGACCAATTTGGTTTTAATATTGATGGCAGGAACCAGAAGTCCTGAAGAAAATTAAACTTAGAATAGAAATAAAAAAATGCTAGCTATCCTATTCTTTGAGATCAATGGAAAAACAATATTTATGATAGAAACTTAAATACGTTTGTGTCAATACTACTTTTCAGTTGGTAAGTTTGATAATATTAAATCTTTCGCGGACGATATTTTACTTTTTGCGGACCGTATTTTATCTTTTGTGGCTTTAGATCATTCCCGCAACCCCGGCGGAGCCTGAAACCCATTTGAATGGTTTTATAAGCAGCAGTAATTATAGACAATTTCCGTCTATCGCGCGCTAAAGCCACCTGCAGAGGATAGTATGCTGCAATTATTCTGACGTACAACAAATTATGCCAAGTTTCCAAGTATAATTTATGGTAATTTATACCATACTTAACTCTAACTTAATGTGCTTTACAAATCTTAGTGCGAGGTATTTTAGTGCCAGCATGCTCTTTGCGGAATCGTGTGCAATGTACCTACCTAATTTATGGGTGGTTTAAATGTTAAGGCACTGGCTACTTTAAACTTTACAAATATTCCAGTCAATATGTTTTTCTTTTTAATTTATTTACTTAGATAGAACTTTTAATGAACAACACAACACACGAAAGCACAGTTACATAATTTAATACTTTACATTATTATTATTATAACATTTCAGCCCTTTGTGTCCTCAATCCACCTGATGGCTTCATAGAACCATCTGAGAGCCTTCCGCCTGGTCACGTGTTACCGTGGCCGGCTTAGAAATGCCTTAATAGACTGCGAACCCAAGTCGGCCGTAGTAAAGATAATCTCTACAAATGGGGATCACAAACGGCTCAGATCTCGAGATGTATATACAGCGTGACCCCAAAGACATTGGGCCTCCTTCTATCTTGCTTCGCATACTTTGTCAAATGCACTCTTGATTATCTTATGTCTGCTACAGCGCGCGGAGTTCATGTAGTCGAGTTTTGGGCCAAACTTATTTAAAATATTTTTGCCATCACATTGAAACAGAAGCCTATTGGGTTACTTCTTGAAACGTGAAAGAAACGTATTTATTTGGCACATGCCACAGAACACACAATGATTTAGAAAAAAAATTCTATCACACAGAGAGGAAAAGATAACGTCTTGGGTCTCACAGCTGTACCTAAAAGGTCCGGTTCAGCAAAATTCGAGACAAATTGTGCCTGACGTTGATTTTCAACCGATTCTAGTGTCCAAGTGACAACAGATGTCATTATTAGCAACATCACTATACGTGCTCTATTTCATTCAATTCATTTGTTTATGTGGTTAAGAAAATTTCTGTGCCTTTCAATAATTTGCAAAAGAAATATTCATAATCTTTAAAAAATAAATGTTTTCATTAATTTAGGCACTGATACTGCAAATCTTCTCACATAACCACGTTACGCGTAATTTATGGCAAAAATTAAAAAGGTGTGAAGTAGGGTTACATTTTCTTGCCAACAGATTTAGTGGTTTTAGTATAGCAATTTATGTCCCATGGATATAATACTGGTTACTTTTAGTGTTCCAGACTTCCATTTGGAAAACCGTAAATCCTTAAAAGATCTCTCAACATTTGCTGTCTGTCAATCCATCCGTCAAAGCTAATTTTCCAGATTTTGCAACTGTGGCGTATGACATCGAAAGAGTTCATTGTGAGGATGTCAATCAGTTTTTATTTTATTTTATTTTATCTATACTGGTATTATAAACCGGAAATAGTACATTTTTATACAAGTGGAGAAAGTTTGTTATTGCGACCGAGGCGGAGTCACGCCCGAGCTGCAAGGTGAGGGTGCTATGGAGCCGAGTACTGCAGTAACAAATGTCCACGTGTATCAAACGACGTTTTTTACACATACACTTTCAAAGAAATAAAACAATAGAACTAAAATATTTTTGTCATTAAAATATTTTTTCCCCGCGCTTTACCTACGCGGGTTAAAGGAGAAGCAAAGGTATGAAGCTGCAAAACAGCTTGATATTAAAATACATTTTTTTTTTTTAAATTTAGAACACAAATAAATGTTAATTTGTTGAAATTTGAAATTGAATTATTTTATAAATAATAATGTTTATTTCTAATATTCTGTTCGTAAACACAATTTTAATTTTCATTAAATATAAGGCCTTAAAACATGCGCCGCTCTTTGCTGTGAAAAAAAAAAACAATCCCCGCCGAATATAGGGAATTGAATAGTTGTTTAATGTTATCTGTGGCAAAATCTGGAATGTAAACCCTCGTGTGTGAAAAATGAAAAAATCCACGAGTGTGAAATACATTGTATGTTGAACTTAATCGAAGTGCGATAAGAGCCAGTTTTCGAGGACATGTATTGAAAAGTTTGTTTCTTTGAACGCGCGATTTTTGATAGTAGGTTGGTATGGGAAAAAAACTTGAAACTTGAGGCAAGTTACTTTTCTTCCACATTTATTGCACGTACAGCCAAGTTGCCACTTATGGACTTTCAGCCTTTAAAGCAAGAGTGAATAAGCATCTTCTGGGCTCACTCGTTCCATCGTAGACCTCGACTATGGCTTACCATCAGGCGAGATTGAGGTCAAGAGTGGGCTCATCCCGAATAAAAAAAGGTTTTTACCCGACTGCAAAAAAGCGGATGTTGTTTTTATCGTGATAAACTCGACGGGAGAGAAACCCTGCGCGACTACCAGTAAACTATAAAGAAAATAAAAAACATTAGACGAGAACAGGCCCTTACTACAATAGCAGCTCGTGGCTAATTACTAACAGCAATAAGTCGAACATTACTACCTTTAACCTGTAACTTGCTTCATTTAGATCCATCCAGCCGTTTGAGCGTGAAGAAGTAACAAACATGCAAACACACACACTCACAAACTTTCGCCTTTATAATATTAGTGTGATACATAAAACCATCTAAATAATCAATATTCGTTTTTTCAAGTCAGTTCAACATAACGACAAAAATAATAAAAATGCTAAGTTAGCAAACTTTGTCGTGCAACTGCAAGCGGGCCTCGAGCGAACTTGTCATTGTGTGCGTCACGACGCACGACTAGCCCGCTGCAGTAAATACCTATTCTCCGCGCGTCTCGTTCGCTCGACGCAGTGTTAATATAATAGACCAAGAGACGGAATGGGCCGTAATCCACCATTTGGGCCCAGTGCGAATGTTGAATGTCGAATGCTTTCGGATTTTCAGTCCGGAAACCGGGACTTTTCTGACATTTGCCGGTTATCTCACGATATTTTCTTTAACCGGCCTCAAAGTAGTGGTGATGATTAAAATTAATCAAAGTGCCCGCTTCACTTCATAAGTCGTGCCCGTAATCACTGGGTTGCCACTGCTCTTTTTCTTTCGCTTACTTTTTACTTATTTTTTTTTTTATTATTGAAAGGATCGCATTTTAACTTATGGCGACCACAGACTTAGTCTTTGACTAACATCCAAAAGTCCAAACTCAAGGTTTACCAACGTGCTATTGAGCGTAGTATCTTGGGTGTTAAATTAACGGACCGCATTCGTAATATAAATACTGCGCTCCAGAACGCAAATCATTGACGTGGCTCAAAAGGCTGCCGAACTTAAATGGGACTGGGCATGTCTGCTGCATGCAGGACAAGCTGTGGTCTCGTAAGACACAGGATTGGTGCCCTGAGACTGCAACGCGTGACCGCGGCAGATCACAAAGGAGATGGCAGGACGACCTACATGCCTTCCTTAAGAATTGGAAGGATGAGACACAGAACCGGGATTGCTGGAAGAAATGGAGGGAGGCCTTTGCCCAGCAGTGGGACACTACAGGCTAATATAATAATTAAAAAAATAGGCTCGTGTTTAAGCGATAATGTGCCTTGAAGTAACCTATCCACTCTTGACTTACAGACGCCCAAGTTATAGCTATCAGAAAACACATACTACTTAGCAAGATTCGTAAGTGTAAGTACAGGTAAGTAAATTTGCATTCACATGGAACCAACCGTTACACCAAACAAATATTTGCTCCATCCGAGAATCTATCCCGCGACCCGCAGCACAAGCCAAGCGGTCGAAGTCATCACTTGGGACCCCGTAATGTCAATTAGCTAACTTTAGTGTTCAATAGCAAACATCTATCTGACTACCTCTCTGGGGACATGTTAGCTATGCCGTCATTTATACGACACTACGCAGATGTAGTAACTTTGGGGTCTGCTACGGCGTAGCAATTTGTGCTACGTCGCGGCGTAGCAATATTGGGGTTTGTAGTTTATGGAAATGCATTATACAATATACATTGGTTAGGTTAGAGTTAATAAGTAGCAAAGCCTATGATTGTAAAAAAGATTAGCTAAAATTAAAAGACTGAGTTAAACTTTTGTAGTATAAAACTACCATCATCATCAGCTGCTGACCCTTTTTCGAACACTTACTTATGATGTGACTTATTTATGATGGGTGATAACAGTGTCTGATCATTGACCACCCTTTACCGCCGCCGTTACATTTAGTTAAGCATTTAGACAATTACAGTATTTGTTGGTCTGCTGGATCCCTTTTCTTTAATACCACCCATGACTAAGATATGTCTGTAGAATATGACTTCACTAATGTAATATCGTCCACCATTTCAAAAAGAAAGCAAATAGTTTTATTTGGGACATAAATATACACTTGAATAATAATACCCTCCTACTAGGCAGTTGACTAAAATGTGTGTTTCCAGAGAGATTCTGTTATTTATTTATGAATTTATTAAACCAACTACGAAAAGCATGATATTTCATGTCTATAGGTTGTTCCGTAAGTTCCTTGGGCAAGTTAGGAGATTATTAGCTTATTTTAAGTGCACTGCACTTAGCTAGAAGCCGTGAAGTCTGCTTAGCGTACGAAATTACACCTTGAATATACATTTTGTGATGTTTTTAGGGTAAGAGGTAGTAATGAATGAGGATTTAGTAGGAGTCTAGTGCCATATGGTGTATGGTATGATATGTGTGTAAACTGTAAGTAATAGAATGGAACTTAACCACTAGAGCCCCAGCGGCACAAAAACGTGCCAGTAAACAAGTATTAGTTGAACCCGCTGGCACAAATTTGTGCCACCAAACCCCGACCGATTTAAAACTGTTTTTGTGGTAAAGATAGGTCTTAAAATCGTTTGTGACCGGGGTCAGATTACGCTTACGATAAGAGCCCGCCCGCGGTGCTTGACGGATGGTTGACGTAAATAATGGCGGTCCTTGAGAGGTTAAGAACTATGCTAGTATCATTATCGTGGGGACGGCTTCCAGCAAAAGAAGAAAGGTTATGTTTGAATCGTGATCGAACGGGAACGAAGCCGACTGTTAGTATTTCATACATTTTCATTAATATTTGCTGTTTCTTGTGTATAATTAACTTCGTCTGTCTAATTTTGTACTTTGCTTGTTACGTCAAATGTATACGTGTACGTTTCAAGTCGAAGTATGAATTGTAATATTACTGTTAAGATTGTTTTTCTACGCTTACTGGAAAATAAAATTCTAAAAATCTCTTTATGTTTTCACTATAAGTGAATTTATAATTCTTTGAGAAAATAAATTTCCTTAATCTTATCCTTTCGTAATAAAAGTTACCTTCCCACTTACAAACAACAAATGGGACTGTGTAACAGTGGTTCAAATTATGACTTAAAACATGTGCACTGATTATATATAATTAGCTAAATGTGGCTTAAGATTGCTTGCTTATGGAGTGCAGATATATCTTACTTCTTACTAGTATCATAAACTAGTACTCACGCGGGGCTTCGCTCCCGTGGATTCTATCACGTTAAAAACATAACTCTCCTTTTTTGCAGTCGCGTAAAAGGTAGCCTATAACCTTCCTCAAGCTTCAAGCTACTTCCATACCAAATTTCGTCCAAATCCACCCAGTACTTTCGAAGATTAGCGCGTTCAAGCAAACAAACAAACTTTTCCGCTTTATAATATTAAGTATAGATGCGCACAGCCAAAATGTAGAACTCTTTACTGGCTTCTGTGTTCCCTATCACATATAACCCGTCAGCCTTTAAATCAAGAGTGCACAGCCATCTTCTCTGCTTGCTCGTTCCATCGTAGACCTCATCAGGCATACCATTAGACGTGATCGAAGTCAAGAGTGTGCTCATACGTTATAAAAAAAATGAGTCAGGCCATAGCACCCTCATTCCGGGACACCCTCATCCGGGTTGTCCTCACATAAAAAAAATGTTATTCCGGCATGCCCTCGGCCGGTACGCGCCCGTTTTTATTTTGTTTCCAGGAAATATCTGTAAGTAAAGTAATTGTTTTTTTTTTTTTTTTTATTTAGAATAGGTTCGCGTTTGACCACCATCTCACCTGATGGTAAGTGATGATGTGGTCGAAGATGGAGCACGCTTACCTAAAAGTAACCTATTCACTCTTGACTTAAAGACTCCTAGGTTATAGCTATCGGGAAACACAGACTCCGGCAGGGAATTCCACTCCTTAGCCGTACGCACAATGAAGGTATTCCCAAAACGTTTGGTGCGTATGGGTGGGATGTCCACCATGTAACGATGGCGCTTCGCCGTTTGTCTCGTAGTCCGATGATGGAACGGGCTTGTTGGAATTAAATTGTGTAATTCCATCGCACACTCCCCGAAATGTAACCGATAAAAAACCGAACAGAGCCTTGAACATCGACGACGAGTTGCAAGTCTATTGCAACTCGTCGTCGATGTTCAAGGCTCTGGAGCTTTGATTCGACCAGTGCATCGTTGCCAATGAGTCTTTTGGCCCGCTTCTCGATAGACTCAAGCGCGTCCAGTTGGTATTTAGCAGATCCATCCCAAAGATGAGAGCAGTACTCCATACACGACCGAACCTGGGCTTGATAGAGATTGAGCAACTGTTCGGGTGTGAAGTACCGTCTCACCTTTGCTAGGATTCCCAACTTTTTTGATGCTAGTTGAGCCTTAGCCTCGATAAACGGGCCAAAATTGAGGGTAGAAGTTAATGTTACCCCCAGAAGCTCGATATGGTCAGTTATCGGCACAGTTACACCTCGGAAAGTAGGAGCCGGTTCAAATTGGCTCCTTTTTGCGGAGAAGAGACACGCCTGGGTCTTAGCTGCATTAAACTTGACCAGGTTGGCATCGCCCCATTCGGAGACAGCCTTCAAGGTCAAGTTCAAGCGCCCGACCATGTCCTCACGGAGAGACTGGATCTGTGACCCACCAGCTCGCGCGCTGGACACATATCTCTCAGAAACTGTGCTGTCGTCTGCATACCCAAAGGTACCGGGCATTAGCAGATCGTTAATGTGCAGCAAGAATAAAGTTGCTGAGAGAACAGACCCCTGAGGGACCCCGGCATTAATTGCCAATTGGCCAGACGAGCAGCCATCAATGACCACTCGAATGGACCGATCCCTCAGGAAGTCTTCAATCCAAACGCAAAGTTGGGTGGGTAACCCGAAAGAAGGAAGCTTAGCAATAAGGCTATCGTGCCAGACCCTGTCAAAAGCCTTGGAGATGTCAAGGGAAACAGCAAGTGCTTCCCCTTGCCTCTCAATGGCCTCACTCCAGATATGAATGGCATACGCTAGAAGATCCCCAGTTGACCGGTTTTTGCGAAAGCCGTATTGCCGGTCACTGAGGATGTCGTTGGCTTCTAGGTATGCCAGGAGCTTACTATTAAGTACACGCTCCATACTCTTACAGAGTATGGACGTGACTGAAATAGGCCTGTAGTTGGCAGGGTCAGCACGACTGCCCTTTTTGGGTACAGGCTGTACGTTAGCCAGCTTCCATGCTTTCGGCACCTTTCCAGTCTCTAGCGAAAGGCGAAACAGGCGTGTCAAGATTGGAGACAATTCAGGCGCACAAGTTCAAAGAACAATTGCTGGTATCCCGTCGGGGCCACTAGCTTTGTTCACGTCTAGATTACGCAGCACTCTACGGACGTCCTTCTGATGGATGCGAATGTCCGACATACACGTCTCGCATCCAATAGGAGCATCAGGAGGGTGAGCGCCACTACTATCCAGACGTGAAGACTCCGCGAAGAGAGCGGCAAACAAGTTTGCTTTTTCCTCAGCGGAGTGAGCCAGAGACCCGTCAGGTTTGAGCAGTGGTGGTAGTGAGGGGCGACAGAAGTTCGAAGAACACAGAAGAAGACAGAAGTAATGCTTATGACATTTTTGTTTAATTTAATTAAAACAACGAAATTCACGGATGAGTGACTGTAGGTAATAATAGGTAAAAGTAGGTAGTACTTACCGTAAAAAAATATCTGTTATACATAATCATGTACTAATTAAGACTTAATAAAAATAAATCGCAGTTCCTGCTTGCAGTTGTGCTTAAGCACAACAAACAGGCGCATCTTTTCTTAATACGAAATCATTGACATCTTTTTTTTGTCATTTTTCCGTCAGTCCGGCAATAGCTTCATCAAAATTATAACTTTTGATGCTATTCTTGGTTATAGATCTTTTTTATTCTTAATCTATTGAGATAAACATAATATAACTACTTACCTAACGTAATATAAATATTTTAAATAAATAATCATAAATGGACATTAAGTAATTTTGTTTGCACAAGTACTTAATCAAATGACCTGTTAAAAAAAATGCCGACCGAGAGCGTGCCGGAATAACATTTTTGATTATGGTAAGGGCAAACCGGATGAGGGCATCCCGGAATGAGGGCGCTACGGCCTGACCCAAAAACATCTAGTATCTGCACACACACAGAAACACACTCATTTTGTATTAGTATTGCTCCAGATTTTGTTTTGTTTTTGTTACAACTGAAGAAGATTTTGTACTTAATTTTTTTTTTTATCTTATATGTATAAGTTTAAATAAGTAATTTTAGTTTTAAGTCGATCTCATTTTATTTAATGTTTTTTTCTGATTTCACAATTGCTTTTGGTTCAGATCTTATCTTTGTTAATGCAACTACAACATTGTCCCGATATAAAGACATAGGTTAATTTGGGGATCATCGAAAATGTGTAAAAAAATCTAACAATACAATGGTCTCAATCTCAATAAAAAAGTCTATTCTATCTGTACAAATACAAAGTAATAATTCGTATGACCCAGCAAGATAAACTCGATACAAAACATTATCAAACTCTAATAGGAACTAACAAGTCTCTCGAGCTCAGATAGAACTTTTTAATTCCCGCTGTCGTTAACTTACCGGTACAAAATGGTTTGCTCGCTCGATTTATTGACCGAAGCGCTCAGTAACTTGCTGAAAGCCTTGCTATTATTAGAGCTTTCCAGTTTTAGTATTTAAAGCAGCTTGTTTATTTTTAAGCTCTTAGGAAGCTGGGTAATGTGCAAGCCTTTGTTGAGATGAAAGGAAAGTATAGTCACTTATAGATTGAAAAAATTAAAGATTGAATTCTATTTCAATCTTTAATTTTCTGAATCTATGATAGCATATACAACGTGTAATTTAAAGGGTATATACATACCAAGTGCACGGCTTCTTTGGATAATAACAAATGATATAGCAAGGGTTTTGTAATCCTATGTCTAGATGTGTGGAACTTATTAGAAATTTCAATACATTGATACCAGAGACCGAATTTTTCAAATTAAGAAGAACGAAGAGAATTATCGTTTTATTGGCAAGCGACGTGGAAAGTGATGACCCTCATAGTGCTGTGACACGTTTGTTATTATTGGTATTCAAGAAACATACGAAACCAATAATTTGGGTTCAATTCTGTGAGTCACTTATTTTGAGCTGAAACTTTGCATATAGACTCCATACCAGATGTTGTCTTCAGTGCTTTTGGATAGATATGGGGTTTCCGTTACACATTGTATAAATAAAACTTACCTATGTAACATAATTTTCCTACTTATATTCATCCATAATCAACATAAGCTTCCTCCCTATGAGAATATAAGAGCCGTAACTCATTCCACTCGCCCAGTGCGGGTTAGTGAATGTAATTATATCTTCGGATTATTCGGCCCTAGGACATATTATTGGTTTACGCATTATGTTTTTCTTCATCATTTTAACAGCAACGGTGATAGTATATATTATACAAAGTAATGTGCCTAACTAACATTGAAAATAGAACTCGTAAGTCGATGCCCGTAACCACAGGGCCATTTCTGCTTTTGATAATTATGACTTATGCACTTGTAAAATAATCGTTATAAGAAATAGCCTCCAATGCCATCGCAGTTTTAACTCACACCTAAGTCATTTAAATTTCATTAAAATCGTTTCAGTGGTTAAGGCGTGATTAATTAATTAACATCAAAACGTCTACAGAATGTATCATTCATATTTATGAGTACGTATGCTTCGTCTTCATTGTATCGATTTAATATTTTTTTTATTATTCAGCCTTATTTAATACTTTATCCCGTGACTTCATTCGCGTGGGAGGGATTTCCCGCGTAAAATCCCGATCCCGTGGGAATACCGGGATGAAAAGTAGCCTATGTGTTTTTCAAGGATTTAACTGGTGGTTAATGGTGGTCAAACGCAAGCCTAACAACAATAAAAAATAACTATCTACTTGCCAAATTTCATTCAGATCCGCTCAGTAGTTTTTGCGTGAAAGGGTAACAAACATGCATCCATCCGTCCTCAAAATTTTTCGCATTTATAATATTAGTAAGAACATTTATGTTTTTAAAATGTAAGCTTCTCGCTGTTATTCAAACTCTTTATTCGTGCTCAAACGCTACCATCGTTCGAAAGAATGGTGAAGGAGCATTACCTCTCCCTATAAGTTTATCCCCTTATAGTATATGATTTTTGTATTGTATGTATGTATTTTATATTATTATGTTCAATTAATATTATTTATGTTGTTTGTACACTGACAGCCCTTAATCTGTCTCCTTTAATTTTTGTCCATCCAAAGGTTGTCTGTAAGAGATCGCCCTGTGCGATAAGACCGCCCATTGTACACTAGTTTAAATTTTTGTATCCATAGAAATATTATGAGGTGTACAATAAAGTATATAATAAATAAATATTGAATATTATTTTCCGCTACCAAAATTATTTCATGTTCCTATTTACATATATCTTTAGAATGATGTAATGAATTTAAACGCTATTATATCGCTATATTGTGTTGTAGTATATAATTTTGTATCGATGATACCAAATATACTTAAACTAAAATTAAACCACGTAAACAGTGAAAGCGTTTGCTTCGGGAAGGTTGACATAGCTCTCAATGAAACATACAGGATAATTACGAGTTGCCTAAACTAACACCACAAGACTTGCTACACTATACTTGCTTGAATTTCCCTTTAGATATACGAAGAGAAGTGGTGTGTTCTTCAGAAAAACAAGCAACAGATATATTACTGTGATACATTAAGTACTCTTTAACATTGAAGTATAGAATTAATAAATGCGCTGTATGATGATTGTGATTGGGCTGGCGGAAGGTGAATTTGACAAGTACGTACCCAGATTGTATGCAGACTTCAAAAGAGACTTTAACCTTTGAGTTTGTTTCTTTTTAGGGTAGTCAGTTATTAAACACCGGCCTCGTCAAATTAAAATTTACGGAAAAAATTACAAGTATAACTAAACAAGGATTTATTTAATATCTTGCAAGATGAAGATAAATAATTAAATGGCGTTCCGGCATTTCCGTCTGCAGGGTTTAAAATTCCATCGACTGACTCCACCTGCTCTGGATGGAGTAGAAGGGAATGTCAGACTTCTACTGACTAAAAACTCATCCTGCCCCTTCAATTGAACTTACTGTCAAAGGCCGTGGTATCTCATTAGAACATTTCCGCGATTCCATAAAGACAGACGTGACGGGAGACTGTTTTAAAATAGATATGTAAGGATTTCCAAAATAAATATTAATTACCATTGTCATCATTAAATTATGAAATGCTACAATTTGACCACAATAATCTATGTTAAACAACGTGTAACGGAACCCCCATATCTATCCAAAAGGGCTAAAGACAACATCAGGTATGGAGTCTCTCTGCACAGTTTCAACTCAAAATAAATTACTCAAAGAATTGATACCAAATTATCGGTTTCATATGTTTCTTGAATACCAATCGTAACAAATATGTCGCAGCACTACGAAGGTCAATAGCTTTCCTTCACGTCACTTGCCAATAACACGATAATTCTCTTCGTACTTCTTAATTTGAAAAATTTGGTTCAACAAGTTCCACACATGTAGACATAGGATTACAAAACCCTTATCATATTGTTTGTTATCATCCAAAGAAGCTGTGCATTTGGTATGTATACACCCTTTCAATTACACGTTATATATAAAAGCGAAAGGTCACTGATTCACTCACTCATCACTAAATCACAGAAACTACGCATGCTACGTATCTCAAATATTGCATGGGGTTTCCTTTTAGGACGTATGTACTAGCTAAGATAGGATTTTGCGAAATAGCCACGGGATCGGGATTTAAACGGGAAAATCTTCCCACGCGGACAAAGTCTTGGGCAACAGCTAATTTATTGATTAAATTAGCGTTCTTCCATTTTGTTTACTCTTTTCAAAAATACGATTTCTTAATCAGCGCATAAATTAATTTAACTCACGCTCATGCCCATCCCTAAACCCGTGATATATAAAAATATTTCACGTAATTTTTAATTCGCTATTTCCGCGCGGGGCCAGTCAATATTGTTCTTGTACTAGATCGGGTCTGCGCTCACGAGTGCTGAACAAGCAACGCCGGGGCGCAAACATTAGCTTATGATGCTGTGCCGGCTAATGTGTGTAAACGGTGAGATTTTTGTTTTTTCACCTCCGTTATAGTTGTTGTAAAAGCAACTGGAGGGAGATTTTAGCTTGAGTTTTTATAGTTTTTGCAAGTTATTTAGGTAATATTGCCGTTGCTTGCCTGTCGGTTTTCTACAGATTGTATTTCGGGGAATCTGCGCAGAAGCTCCATGACCTGATCCCTCCATGTCTTTTTCACTATCGGTCTACCAGACGCACGGCTGGGTTCCACGCACACTTGGTTGATATATCGTCTTGTCGTACCAACTGCTACTCCTCCACATTTATTATGCACACAGCCAAGCTGTGGAATTCTCTCCCGGCTTCTGTGTTCCCTGCCACTTATGACCTTTCAGCCTTTAAAGCAAGAGTAAATAGGTATCTTGTGGGATCGTTTGTCCCATCGTAGCCTCATCTATCGCTTACCATCAGGCGAGATCAAGGCCAAGAGTGGGCACATACGTAATAAAAAATAAAAATAAATTGCCGGGTTTGCGCAAATGTTCTATAGAGATACCGAAGTCTACCGGTCCGCAAGGTCATCTGAATAAACATGACAGGTTTGGAATTCAGAAGGAACCTAGATGATCTCCCCGTGTGGCTGTTACTACATAGTAACAGCCGCACGCCACACAGTCACAGCTACACAGTCACAGCCACACAGTTACAACCACACAGTCACAGCCACACAGTCACAGCCACACAGTCATCTCTCGTCTCGCTCGTGAATATATAGCCACGAGCTCCTCGGGAGGGATGTCCGCATTGTTGATTACTTTTATTATTTATTAACCATTTATTTCGGCACTGAAAAGACCACAGTGTTAGTAACAGAAGAACTTAAATCTATCTAAGTCTGTGCCCGCAACGCTCGTTCGCTTGGAAGGTTTTCCCGCGTAAATCCCGGTACAAACGGGATCTCGAGACTAAAATGTAGCTTGTATGTTATTATGATATATAAGCTATATTATTATAATGTTTCAACTCAATCTGTTCAGTAATTTTTGCGTGAAACCGTAACAAAGACCAATTCATCCGCACTAACCCGCGACTCCGTTCACGCGGGAGGTTTTTCCCGTATAAATCCGATCCTGTAGTAATACCGTGATATAGAGCCTGTGCGTTGATCCAGGATTTCAGCTATCTACAACGTGTAACGGAAACCCCATATCTATCCAAAAGGGCTGAAGACAACATCTGGTATGGAGTCTCTATGCACAGTTTGAGCACATAATAACTGACTCAAAGAATTGATACCAAATTATTGGTTTCATATATTTCTTAAATACCAATCATAACAAACGTGTCACAGCACTACAAGAGTCAACAACTTTCCACGTCAATTGCCAATAACACGATAATTCTTTTCGTTATTCTTAATTTGAAAAAATCGGTCTCTGGTATCAGTGTATTGGAATTTGTAAAAGTTCTACACACGTAGACTTAGGATTGCAAAACACTTGCCATATCGTTTGTTATCATCACTTGGTATGTATATATACCCTTTAAATTACACGTTGTATATACATACATGCTATCTAAATTTCAATCAGATCCGTTCAGTAGTTGTCACGTGAAAGAGTAATAAACATCCATTCATCCATCCTCACAAACTTTTGCATTTATAATATTAGTATGTTTATAATGAAACTAGCTTGTGCCAGCGGCTTCGCCCGCGTGGGAAGTTTTTCCCGTGTAAATCCCGAACCGTGGGAATTTCGCAAAATTCTTTCTTAGCGGATGCCTACGTCATAACATCTACCTGCATGCCAAATTTTAGCCCGATCCGTCCAGTGGTTTGGGCTGTGCGTTGATAGATCACTATGTCAGTCAGTCAGTCAGTCACCTTTGAGTTATATATATTTAGATAGGAAGGATTTGTATTTCAGTAATATATATTAGGTCGTCGTATCGTCATACATAATTGTATATATGCAAGCTGGCCCAGTATTTAGCAAATGGATTATCAATTTTATTGATTAATGTTTCCAGGATACCATTGGCGCTCCCTCGCACGCTGCCTAATATTGACGCAGCTCTTCACCTAATGATAATGTAAAGGCCATCAACCTGAGCTTCCGCGAACATTTGTGGAGAACTACAGAAGTAGCCCCATCAGCATCTTAAAACCATCTATCCTTATTCGATAATGCAAAAAAAAAAAGATGTAAGTATAATTTTTGTGCACAGGGAAGCAGTCAGTTCTAATAGTATTTTGGGCATGTACTTACTTGGAATTAATTAAGGCATCATTATGGAGCGCGTCTGAGGAGATTGTTTAAGAAAGAAAACTAAGAATATGACACTTTCCGACGTGACAAGTTTATGACATATAACTACCTAAGTAGAGACTAACTACCTAGTCCTTCTTAGATGGGTTTTTATAAAGATTTCAGAGGAAAGAAGTAAACAGGGCACGAGATGTTTCTCTTGTCCTTATTTATTAATTAAAACTTTATGAAAAATAAAAAGTACAAAGACAGACCTAATACTTCAGGCATTCTCTACCAGTCAACCATGGGTGGGGAATAGATAACATTGCAGGTGCATAAAAAAAGCTAAGTAGATCATATATTTAAAGTAAAATGTTTATTACATATTTATGTATATAACTATAATAAACCTACTTACATATTTATTGTAATACTTAACTACCAATGAAAACTCTACTTCCACTATCCCTTCCTCTTGGGTCTTTTAATGAAACTTGATGTACCAAGTTATTGTGTATATTAATTGAATAGAATTTATTTATTGTAAAACATGAGTACATCAAATAATATGTGTAAGGTCTTAAAATAATATAGTTAGATCTGCATGTTTTGCCATTCATGGCGTACAAAACAAAATAATTTTGGTTTAGAATAAACCAAAAATAACAATTTGAGTCTACAGAGCAAGCTATGACATTAATAATTTAATCGTAATGGTAGTATTACATAATGGAAGTTTTTTCGCTTCATTGCCACTAGTACCATTAACAGTTCCATGATAGAACTACTGATTGTTTTTTTTATCACTGGTTCTATTTTAAAAGAATCTGAAAACAATGGAACTAATGTTGAATTTCTTATCACTAGTTCCATTTTAAAAGAATCTGAAAATATTGGAACTAATGTTGAATTTGTTATCAGTCAAATTTATTTATTGATTTTATTGAATATAATTATAATAAAAACAGTGTTTTTAACTCGTGTTTTACACTCATGAAAAATTTCACAAGTGCCTTAAATAATAATGTGGAACTAGTGATAACAAATTCAACATTAGTTCCATTATTTTCAGATTGTTTTAAAATGAAACTAGTGATAAAAGAAAACAATCAGTAGTTCCATCATGGAACGGTTAATGGTATTAGTGGCAACAAAGCGTTTTTTTGAACTAGTCATTAACAGGCCCGTTGGTATAGTGGTCAGTGGCCCTGATTGCTATCCACAAGGTCGTGGGTTCGATTCCCACCTAGGACAAATGTTTGTGTGATGAGCACGGTCATTTGTTATTTGTCTGGGTGTAATTTATCTATAATCTATAATATGTATGTATTTAGAAATATATATGTATGTTTATCAGTTGTCTAGTACCCATACCACAAGCTCTGCTTAGTTTGGGACTAGATGGCGTTGTGTGAAAAAGTTGTGGAATATTATATTATTATTATTGTAGTCAGTTTGTATACAGCTGGGCTATCCCGGGAAATAAATCACAGCGGGGACTGACATATTAATGTGCTTTCTGAAACACGCAGAAATATTGATAACTATGTTAAGATGGTCACGCATCCGTGGGCTGACCTCGGCAAGTTTTAACCTTAAAGATGACCCATGTGGCCGGGATTATTTAGACACGAGCTTCACGAACCTTAATTAACCGACTTCAAAAAAAGGAGGTTTACAATTCGTCTTGAACTTTTTTTTTTATGTATGTTACCTTATAAATCGGAGACGGCTGGACCGATTTGAAAAATTCTTTTTGCGTTTGAATGGGTATACTTTCTAGTTGGTCCCATTGTTACAAAATTAGGATCTGATGATGGGATCCTGGAGAAATCAAGGGAAATCTTCAAATATTATAGGCACACCTATAGCGTTTTGGATATTTCTTATAGTACCTTGTGCAGTTGCTCTCGAAAAGCACCATTTGAGGAAGTGGAACTGATGATGAAGACCCCAGATGGCCACCGAAACTACTCAATAATAAGTATTTCGTTTATTGGGATTAGATTAGTTGAATATGGATGTTGAGCACTTTATGCTCGTCACAATGCATATGGTGAAGTTGAACTGATGGTGATGTACTAGGAGAACTCCTCAAAAATTAACGGCTCTGCACCAGGAAAAGCAATATTTTGTAAAAGGTGATAAATAGTTGACATTTTGGCTTTTGTAACTAACTAAATTACAAACCGACCCACTAAAAAGCGTGAAAAAAACTTTTTAGCAAAAAATAGAACCGACTTCGTTTTTTTTATGCATATTTTCGTATTTTTAAGTTATTGAAATATGCTTTTGTTATTTTTTTTCTGGCAGAAAAAAATAGTTAAAATTTTTATTTATTTTTAAACTTTATGTACAATAGTGTTACATGGGCGGACTTAATGCAGCAAAGCATTCTCTACCAGTCAACCTTTGGGTTAAAAAAAAACACATTATGGTAGGAGTACAAGAAAATGGAATGAAATAATATATACAACATGTATCGTTAATGACGCACACCCTCAAACACCCTAATTAGAAAATTATGTTATTATCATAATACAAACTCTGAATTTTTAGTTTTACTTGTTTAAAGAGTTTTTTTTAAGACTTTAAATTCATTTAAATGTGTTTCATTTTTCTGTAATGTGTACAAAAACTACTGAATGACGGAATTTATATAAATCTGCATTTAAAAAGTTACTTAGTACTTTAATTTATGGTCCGTAGTTAATTTGTTTTTAATATACAGCGAAGGTGTAATTTGTAATTTACGTAGATTTAATTGCTTTGAGATAAAAATTATCGATATTAAAAACGATAAAAATCGATTCAGTGAACGATTCTGAACAAAGTAATTTCAGGATGTGCATTAATTATGTTTCATGTTGTATAATACTAATAAAATACATATATGTATATGCTAAAATAATAAACTACTAAATACGATGCTTTATAATATCAATTCAATTTCAATTCAGTTATTTATTTCAAATAGTACTTAATTTTTTTCCTTTTTTTCTATCTTTGACAAACACGAATAATTTCTTTCTTAACATATAAATTAAGCACAGATAGAGTAAACGACGGTGTCTGAGCTGGTATTAACTATGTAACAGACACCGGCGGCGCCTTCCTCCTACACAATATAAGAACAAGTACCTACAGAACAATGTTTCTTAGAAATAAATTATGTGCTTGAGATCTGTTGAAGTATTATAACACAGGATAAACTATATAAGTATGTATACTGTACTTACTTACATAGTTTATACACATATAAAAAAAACGTGTACATATAAAAATGAAAACGTGTGGTAATTGTATGTGTGTGAGGGTTGGTGGGTGTGGTAGCGTGTGTATTTGTAGTGGGAGAGTAGTGTGAGTGATTGAATGTGTATGTGTGTAATTGTAATTAAGATAATCTCGTGAACAAGCCTTCAGTCTCATCATAAGATAAATTCTGTAAAAATTTCGTTACTACATATACATTTACGTTTGCTTAAATGGAATACATTACAGAGCCCATTAATTTTATTATAAAGAAAAGGGCCTAGCGTAAAGAATTGAAGACTTGCCAAAGCTGTTTTGCATTGGACGCTTGGGCATGCAAAATCTTTCCACCGTTTGTTCAGTAGCCGTTCCGGACAGTGATGAGTGCGTACGTAAAATTATGTGGAGCACACTGAGCTGTCTCACTATTAGAACGGGAATATCTTTGTATAATAATAATCTTTCTGATTAAGAGACTTATTTCTGATTAAACTCTAGAGCCCCAGTGGCACCAAAACGTGCCACTAAACCAGTATTAGTTGAGCCCCGCTTTCTTACGATAAGAGCCCGCCCGCGGTGCTTGACGGATGGTTAACGTAATAATGGCGGTCCTTGAGAGGTTAAGATTCTTGCTTTTAGTTGTTACAAAAAAAAATACCAGACGCACTCCGTTATCATGTCTGAATAAAACGTGGTACGCGGATAAACATGGTCTGATTTAGAGCTATTTTATCGGGGATAAAATCATTAAATGACTCCTTTCACTCTAAATCGAGCGCTGGGGAGTTCTACTAACTAAAAACCCTTCCTGTTCCTTCTTATGGCTTTTTCTTTTGTCTTTTCATTCCGTGGCCGCGGTATCTCGTTAAAACATTCCGCCGTAGGCACAAGTTATTCATTAAATCCTTATAAACAAGAAAAAATAACATTGTAAATACAACCCATGGCAAATATGTGTTTTATAAACAACTAGCTTTTGCCCGCGACTTCGTTCGCGTGGGAAGTTTTCCCGCGTAAATCCCGATCCCGTGGGAATTCCGGGATAAAAAATATCCTATGTCCGATTCCTAATTCTAGGCTACCTCCCTGCCAATTTTCAGCTAAATCAGTTTAGCCGTTCTTGAGTTATAAATAGTGTAACTAACACGACTTTCTTTTATACATATATATACAGGGTTGATTGTAAAACACCGGAAACCTCTCAGGACTATGTTAATAACATCATAATCAACAACTTTTATTCTATGACTATTAAAAATTCGTCATATTTTTGTTCACCAGATTTTCATACAAAAATAAAAAAAAAAAAATTTAAATTGAACTCCCTAAATGTTACAAAGTCTATGCGAAGCAAAAGAAAGCGATTTATACTATCACTTTCTTTTGCTTCCAATTTATTTTCTTTTATTTAAGGGCGTTCAATTTAAATATTTTTGAACATCGCCCGGGTATTACCAAAACAAGCTGGGTATTATCAAAAAAGTTTTTACTGTTATCAATAACAAATAATTTTAAATATTTTATCTCCATTGGTTCAGTGAGGATATAAATTAAGTGACGTTGCATATATTGCAACACTAAGGTTAGTGTTGCAATATATGCGACTACGTTTTGTTGACCAGACCAGGTGGTCTGGTCAACAAAACGTAGTCACTAGTGATCAAAAAGGTTTTTACTTAAAAAACCAGCCGAGGATTGCATACGTCAAACAAAACCTTTTTGCCCCTTTTTACGAAAATTAAGCAGATAAGGAATTAGGAAATTTGTCACATTTAAGGCTTATATCGCTCACCTAGTAATACAGGGTGGCTCGTTTACAGTGGTTCAAAGATTTTTTCAGCTTGAGAGCATCATAAGTGATCATTTAAAACATACTTTAGTTTCGAAATTATGTTTTTTTTTTTTAATAATCTAGTCTAGTTATTTACACTAGATGAGCCTATAGCGCGATAGGTATATTATTGCACTATGCTTATACCAAATTTCATTCGATTTGGTCCAGTACTTTTCATAACAGAGTGGTTTTGTGTCAAAAATATTGAAATTTCGGGTAATTAAAAAAAAAAACATAAATTCTAAACCATAAGTTTTCGCTTAACTAAAGTATGTTTTAAATAATCACTTATGATGTTCTCAAGCTGACAAAAATATTTGGACCACTGTAGACGGGCCACCCTGTATATTGGCAAATCATCTGCTTTTTTGTCATTAAGGAACAAGGTTTTGTTAATGTCCATAAATTTCACGTTTTTTTTTTTTACAGCTTTTGTGTATTAGGTTACAAGTACAGACATCAATACATACTTAGTAATTTTACCTACGGAAATTATTACGAATATTCTACTTATCCAGTTAATAAGTTGCCCAAGTCCTTATCACCTTGTTAAGCTTAGCTTACCAAGTGTGATATACCGTCATGTCGTACCAATCGCTTTTCTTCAACATTTATTGTGCGCACAGCCAAGGTGTGGAACTTCTGCCGGCTTCTGTGTTCTTTGCCACATATGATCCGTCAGCCTTTAAAGCAAGAGTGAACAGGCACTTTCTGGGCTCGCTCGTTCGATCGTAGACCTCGTCTTACACTTACCATCAGGTGTTATTGAGATCAAGAGCGGGCTCATTCGTTATAAAAAAAAGCTATAAAAGATGAATGATATGAAAAGTTCATATCACAAATAGCGGTTGAGTCTGCGGGTGGAGGCGGGAGAGTCTTAAAAGCCTAATATTTAGATTACTAGAAAAAAAAACTCGACAGTTGCTTATGACGCGGAGCGAAGCGTTGAATCGACCATTGTGCGCCTTCACTTAGAGTGAAAAATTCATAACAATGCACTATTTTAATTATTCATACGGATTTAATACTTGATAAGCATGTAAATTGTTCAGCATATTGTAATTTTAAATACGTAATCCCACCGTGTGATGATAGCGGGATTTAAAATGATCAAGGGGATTAAAGGTTTCAGGAGTACGGTGCCTGATAGACCACATGCGGGTGCATATCATTATTTATATAATAACTTTGCTGTTGGCTTCACTATATTGAAATCGGAACACACACTTTGATAAACCGCTTATTCAAAATTCAAATTCAAATTCTTTATTTCGGATAATTAAAAATCCATAGATGTGTTAGTATAACAATGCTTTTAGGATACTGTTGGGGCTGTCTCCGTACTGTAGTGAATCAGCCATGTTTGTGGATGCCAACGTGGCTTTCAAGCCAAAATTAGAAAAAGAACAGCTTCGCTGATGAGCAGAATGCGAGGTAGCACCGCATCTGAAGACTATGGCTGAAAAGGTAGAAAAAATTATGAGACTATCACCATGTTTCCATATGGGAAAATATGGTAACATTGGAACAGTAAATAAATTGTAATATTCAATCAAATTTTAAGTTCTTTTACATATACTAATACTATGAAAGTCTATAGGTATATTAAAAAAAGCTTATATTATAGAGATTAAAAAATCTCTCAACATTTTGATCCCGGATTTTTGGGTCTGTGGCTTAGAGGCCTCTAGTGGTCGAGGCATCTGTGGCCGACGCCCCCTATTCTATTAATTTAATTTAAACCAATTTTTTATCAAATGTATACTGTCAGGTATATAAATGTTTTTACATTGCTTGTATATTTTGAAAAATGAAAGTCTTAGTTTTGCGGAAATCCCGAAGTTGTCCAGCTATTTATAGCTGGACAACTTCAGACTACTATAAAACAGTTAATGGCTAACAGTACGTGGTCCTGTGATTTATGTGCTTTACGAGACTCGAAACACTAATATAAAATTGTGTAGTAAGTAGCCTAATGTTTTTCTATACCCTCCTCTGACTTCGATTCAGCCAGTCGAAGAGACGGACTTAGTTTGAAAAAGTTTGTATTTTAATACCGTACTATAAGTTACACACACCGACAGTTGTTTTGAAATCAAAGGCAGAGACTTAAATTTTATTATTATGTATAGATTGCGCTAAATTTCATTAAAATCGGTTCAGTAGTTTAGGCGTGATTGCGTAACACACAGACAGACAGATTTACTTTCGCATTTATAATATTAGTAAGGATTAATCAATATAATTTTCGTTCCTTCGTCCTGAACTTCAAGACGAACGGCGATGCGCCATCGTTACATGGCGGACATCCCACCCTTACAAACGTTTTGAGAATACTTTCATTGTGCGTACAGATAAGGAGGGCAATACCCTGCCAGAGTCTGTGTTTTCTTATAGCTTAATCGGAGAGTCTTTTTTATGTCGGACGAGCCCACTCTCGACTTCAATCTCGCTTGATAGAAAGCGATGGATGAGGTCTACGATGGAACGAACCAAGTGAAGCCTGTTCACTCTTGCTTTAAAGGCTGAAAGTGGCAGGAAACACAGAACCGGGTAGAGAGTATTGAATAGGTTATGTGGGACGCTAGCCTATCATGAATGAAGGAAATATCATTTGAGGACAATGTAGAAGAATGTATCTTTGAATGTCTTATTTCAAAACCATTTTCAAGAACTCTAGCGTCGTTGCACATTTACCTATTAAAACTTGCCACCAATCGATAAACAACCTTACGTAATTTATATAAGAGTACTAATTAATTACAGCAAACTTATACTAGAAACATTAGCACTGAGATATTTGCACTGGCAGATTTAATTACTTAGACTAAGTCGTTGAGTTTGTGAAGGGATAATTCGTCGTTATCTCTGGCTTGGAATTCATGCCTTCCGTAAATGGGTGGGTTATACTTGGGACGAAATGGATGTGGTAATTAAATCACATTGGTAGATTTTATACAGTTTAATGTTTGGATATTTTGTTTATATGGACTGAAAAATTACTTAATAATTTCACTGCCAACGAGTAAACAAATTACTCTTGTAGCTGCGGAAGGGAGTGTCAGACTTCTACTGACTAGAAACCCACCCTGCTCCTTCAGTTGCCGTTGCGTTCCGGGGCCACGGTATTTCGTTAGAACATTCCCGCAACCCCGTAAGGAAATGGCCCTTTTGGGCCCCGTCAATGCTGAGTACTCATTGAGGAGAGCACGGAACACGGCGCGCCGCCGACTCCGGTCTGGTCGGAGCTACTCCTGCTCGCCATCTGCAGGCCCGCGTCTACGGTGGCCGGAGATCGGCAATGGTAACACCCTAACACATCAAAACCGAAGTAAAAACTAGAAACACATCTTCATAGTACAAACACAAAAACTAGTTAGGCAAAATTAACCCAAAAAAGAAAATGAACACCATTACTCGTATTCAGTAAAATAGTGGTGATTTTTACGTTGTAATTTTAATAAAATGAGTACCCAAAACAATCTTATTAATTTTCATTAAAACCTCACTTAATACGGTGTTCTGTTTAAATATGAGGCATAACTTTTCACATCATCATAAAGAAATTAAGTTTATTTTAATAAAATTCTTTGTAAAAGCATTTTACTAATGAAAATACATCATAATTTAGAGAATAAATAAAACATAATTAAAGTAATGATGGCTCATCATAGTTTATTAAGTAAAACATTGTTAAAAAACGAAGCGATTCTCATTAATAAAAATGTTTATCTTAAAATGCATTGTTTTTTCACTACAAAGCACTAATTATGAGGTTATCATGCAATTAGTAGCAATGTAAGTAGGTAGGTAGACAAGATGTGAAGTGTCTGACTATCTGACCTTTACAACCCAGTAACTGAGTAACACGATACGCCTTGGTAAGACTGGTGTCAGATTTTCTGGTTTCTGACTACCCGTAATGACTGTCAAAGTTTTACTAATAACAGCATGTACTAACAGATTGAAAGTGCTTACCGAGGCACGAAGGAATCTCAATGTTGTTACGCCAGCCGCTTAGCTAAGTACCTCGAGAAACTTCAACCGACATCTAGAATATTCGAGACACTAACGCCACCTGGTGGCGAGTAGCAGTAACAAGTATATCGAGTAGCTTCTGGAACATTCTTGGCAGTAGGTATTGGCAGTGAGTCGATTGTACAAGAATGTTCTAGAGCACATACATCGGGGTATAAATAGATCGTAAAGGAATAGGGGCCTTTAAATTTAGAGGTCACCACAGGATCATCCGGTTAAGTAGTAACAAGCCTTAGGTCCGTATTACAGAACGTCACCCAAGTCCAGTTTAAACTTAATTCACTCGATCTTAGTTTATATATAGAATCTGCACTCGAGCATTGGCCTTATTCCAGAACGGTAATCAAACTACACACTGATTCAAATCGAGCCTCAAGCAGAGAATATCTAATTGTCTATGCATCAGTCTGTTTTCGTTTACGTTTTATTTTCTTCGTCTCCGCTGTTCCGATCTACGAATGATCGTAAATAATTCAATTTACTTTAATACCAAATTTTTAAGAATAAAAAATATGTATTGCACGGTTTCACTATAGAAATTACTTTTTAAGAATTTGTAAAAGCAAATTCTTGAAGGTAAAAGGTGTTAAGGCAATATTTTCTAACATATAAAAATATAGCAAGAGTAACTTGTTCGTGGAACGGAGTAGATCCTAAATAAGGTCTGTGACAGTGTTGTTATGAATTGCTCATTAATTATATAATAAATAATATTCAAATAAATAATGGTTTGGGAACAACGATCAATAAAAATATTAATAGAAAACAAAGTTATAGTTAACAAAACAGGAATGCATATTTTTTACCAAATCTTGGTCAATAGATGGCAGTATTACAAATTGTCAAAAATCTTCATCTTGTGAAAGTCTATACCATTTCTTAACATAAGTATTAGCAAAATTGTATGGGCCCTTCACATGGAACCCTGAAGTGCTGTTTTTCTGTTCAAATCATCGGTAAAAAAATCATTGCTATAATCTGTTTAAGTTAGAAAACACGGGATTCATCTAGTAATTTAAAATGGCAATAAATTACGTGTAAAAGTGTTATTTGTCACCAATTTGCAAAATAAAATGTGATTTCATCATCATTCGCCAAAAATTACCATTTTTATATCAAATAATAAACTGAAAAGCAAATAGTTAACTGACAAGGAAATCTCTGCTCAAGCGTGGTGTCGACCATACGTGGGTGATGAATATACAACTGAGTAACGATCTAGAATAAAGCCGTACCTGGCTGAACTATGATCGATGAATCTATACTTGAGGAACATTCTAAAATAAAATCTCGACTCAAAACTAGTTTTAAATAGACATCAGTGCTCGAGTTTCGTTCTGTAATAATTAGTAATACGGGCCTTAGTGGCCTCATCTAGTTTACATTTACGAAAAAAAAAGACGTGTAAAAGTGTTATTTATAACCTATTTGCAAAATAAACATCATTATTTCATTATTTCATTAGTGTGCTGAACTACGAGTGGCCCAATCAAAAAAAAACGCAGAGAGTCAGTCTTATTAAAACATACGAGGCGATAATATCATCGAAACTCTACAAGTGAATTTCAGTGCGATTTAATTGTTAGGTAAGTAAGTGACAAGTATTGTTGTGTGAGTAGCTGTGTTCATTTTTATTTTGTGTTTATTTAATTGAATTGTTAATTATTTCTATCTGGAACCTCAGTTCTTAACAATATGTTAAGATGGGCAGACCTCGGCAAGTGATATTTTACCTTGATGGAGATTGGACAGAGTTGCTGTTGATATTTACTCACTTCTTAAATTTCACCACGTGCTTCTAAAATATCCCGTATAACTTTTCGACCTTTTCGATCGTCCATTGCTAAGGGTCGTGTCCGTCTTGGATTTTTTGGGTGAATTTATGGATAAAAGTTCTACAAGACTCTCTGTCCCCAGTGTGCATAATAGAAGTATTCGCTTTACTTGATCACACCAGCGAGCCGATAATATGAAGCGAGGTCATCTACCTTCTAATTAACCAACAATAATGAGGTCAAAATAGACCACGACAGAGGCCCTTGAGGCGGTCTAGAAACTTTGACACTAGGGTGTACGGGGTCGTTAGACCTTACTACCCACATGATAAGAAGATGAGGTTTTCGAAATTGTCCTGTTCTTTTTCGCAGATTTTTTCATAAATCGTGTATGGACTTTCTTTTTAGGGTGGGAAAATCCTCGATTGACTTGGGAGTCTGAAACTTCTATTGACTAAAAACCCACCATGTTCCTTCAACTGCCCTTAATACGGTTCACGCCCCTAACTCCAGACCCCTGTATCACCACATTTTTATCTCGGCGGCACGGCCATACCAATCCGTACGACAATGCATAATGCCCCATCAGGCAAAAAAAAAAACATTTCATTGTTTCCGTTCCCTTCACGACTCCGTGTTATACTCGGGGCCGCCTCCCCCAAACTTATTTAATTAGCACTCTGTAAATGAGAAGTGGGGTGGCGACAATCTAAATACAAGCAGTAAAATTTTTCGCTAATCGCCAGTAAAGTCGAGGAGTTATGCGGATCCACGTTCCACTTAAAGTTTACTGCCTGTGTATTTTGTTGCACGGCTCTTGGACTAGGTGTCTAGATATACAGGTTGGCTCAGAAGTGCGTGTGCATATAAAAGGGTGATGTTCTGTTGCGAATATCCCTACTGTAAAGAAACCATTTAGAATTATTGTAAAAAGTTTTCTGATGCATTCGATAATAATTCAGCCTGTTGCTTTTCTACTGTTGGGACAGAGGGTTCCACTAGTGCGCTTTTTATGTGAATGGGAGACACTATAAGTACACTCTATTCATTTTCTATTTTTCATTTACAATTACATTGTAATAAATGTTAATTGGTTTATACTGTCCTCTCATGCCCATTAAACCTGTATTTATTTTATACATATCATAATTTTGTTATTTCTATTTTTTTATTTCAAAACATAATTGAATTTCACAATGTATGAATACATTGTGAAATTCTGTTATGTTTTGAAAAGAGTAACAACTTAGTTTCTTGCCGGTTTATCTCCATAGGGAACGACAAATTTCCAACCGCTTCTGACGTTCTCTAAATGCCCATGTAAAAAAATTAAATATAAAATTATTTGAGTTTGATTTGGAAACGACACACATCAGTTCTCTGTCACTTATTTGAGAGTAGGGATGATGTTTAAAATTAAACAAAATAATGTACAGACGCCAGCACATCAAGCTACAACAATCTGTCAAATTTCTTTAATAGATTTTCAACTTTATTATTAAAGAAATTAGGTTCAAGGTTGATTGGGAAAATTTGACAGTTTCGGGTAGCTTCATGTGCTGGCGTCTGTACGTGACTGAAATCGGTATGTCTTAGGACCAAAAGTTCGAAGACACGCACACGTGGTGGATTATGGCCCATTCCCTCTCATAGACAGGAGGCCTGTGTACCTGTGGTGGGTACGTAATAGGCTCAATTATTATTATTATTAATTTACCTGACTGAGTTCGGACCCGCAACTGTAAACTCGCAAGGCGAGCCCGTAATCACTGGGCGACAGTCTTTCGATATCACTGCTCAGTCAATAGCATATATTTAAGTTCATACTAAGGTGTCGCACTGAACTCGAACCCGTTGTAGTGGTTACCAAGATTACTAGTAATGTGATAACGTATTTTGATCCACAAATATATTATCATTAGCGCCATGATCACGGATCCGTGATCAAAGCGCTTGCAACAGTGCCGAATTAGCGATAAAAAGGGACCATATTAGCTTAAAAACTTATATCACAAATGTATTATTGTTATTCAAAGCAGAGCCGCTCTTAGTTATACTTCATAAAACTGGTCGAACAATAATAGCATATTCAAGGAAGCGCCCCAAAGGCAGTTGTCCTACCGCCGACGATGAACGAGTAGCGAGTAGAGCTAGCATCTGAAAACGAGTTGGCGAGCAGCAAGTGTGTGTTCCGTTAGTTTAGTTGTCTCACCGGCGACGATGAACGAGTAGCGAGTAGAGCTAGCATCTGAAAACGAGTTGACGAGCAGCGAGTGTGTGTTCCGTTAGTTTAGTTGTCTCACCGGCGACGATGAAAGAGTAGCGAGTAGAGCTAGCATCTGAAAACGAGTTGGCGAGCAGCGAGTGTGTGTTCCGTTAGTTTAGTTGTCTCACCGGCGACGATGAACGAGTAGCGAGTAGAGCTAGCATCTGAAAACGAGTTGGCGAGCAGCGAGTGTGTTCCGTTAGTTTAGTTGTCTCACCGGCGACGATGAACGAGTAGCGAGTAGAGCTAGCATCTGAAAACGAGTTGGCGAGCAGCGAGTGTGTGTTCCGTTAGTTTAGTTGTCTTACCGGCGACGATGAACGAGTAGCGAGTAGAGCTAGCATCTGAAAACGAGTTGGCGAGCAGCGAGTGTGTGTTCCGTTAGTTTAGTTGTCTCACCGGCGACGATGAACGAGTAGCGAGTAGAGCTAGCATCTGAAAACGAGTTGGCGAGCAGCGAGTGTGTGTTCCGTTAGTTTAGTTGTCTCACCGGCGACGATGAACGAGTAGCGAGTAGAGCTAGCATCTGAAAACGAGTTGGCGAGCAGCGAGTGTGTGTTCCGTTAGTTTAGTTATCTCACCGGCGACGATGAATGAGTAGCGAGTAGAGCTAGCATCTGAAAACGAGTTGGCGAGCAGCGAGTGTGTGTTCCGTTAGTTTAGTTGTCTCACCGGCGACGATTAACGAGTAGCGAGTAGAGCTAGCATCTGAAAACGAGTTGGCGAGCAGCGAGTGTGTGTTCCGTTAGTTTAGTTGTCTCACCGGCGACGATGAACGAGTAGCGAGTAGAGCTAGCATCTGAAAACGAGTTGGCGAGCAGCGAGCAGCGAGTGTGTTATTCCGATAGTTCAGTCGCTCAGCTATTATCTAGTTGGTCTCTCAGCGTGAGTTCTTACCGCCAAGTGATCGCCGAGCGAGTATTATCTTTGACAGCTCTTGTCGCTCAGCGACAAAACAAGTGAAGCGAGTATTCGCCGGCAGTGTGAACAGTCAGAGAGCAACTAATATATGCATCTCTTTCGTTTACACGGAATGTATATTTCATTGTGCGTTTCTTAAGCGATTAAATCGCCTATAGTTAGTCGTTTACTCGCCGGCAGTCGGATAACTGCCAAAATGCCTGAATTCCATATTAAAGCAACAACGCATACGACCTACTTTAACTGTTAGACCGGCCGCTCATTACAACTTTTTGTCACCGTGACTTTTTGTCACTTAGTCAAGTGCTATGAAAACTATACTGAGTGTGCTCATTATGGTGTGTCGGCGCATCACCTATGCGCGTGATCCACTGCGGGGAATGTGCGGGGTCCCGGGGGGTCGAGCCCACTCCGAGCGACCGCTGCGCGCCCGCCAGACCACTCAGCTCACCGACGCGCTCCGCCACGGGCATTTCTTTGTAATGTTAATTGTGGGATTACACCTATTTTATATACAGTCCACTAGTCTTTTATTCTTAAGTCCAATTGAGCCCAATCATTGGTCCTTCGATTGCGCAGTGGTCCTCAGATCGCGCAAAAATAATTACCGGTTTTGCCATAATTATCATCGTCAACTTCAACGGTCGTCGTGTTTGTCTGAGCGAACTTTGACCGCTCGCGAGCACCACGCGGTACGACTACGAAGAAAAGAACAAAGGAGTCGTTCCCGAGGGAGCCTGCATCGTCATCGTGGGAGCTGATGTCATTCTTTGGGAGTATAATACTGTACTTGAGTGAGTCCGTTCCAATTAGTTATTTTTCTGCTTCTTTTTCCTGCCGAAAATCGTTGATTCATCTTCTAGATATCTTTCAGTTTATACACAGTATTTCAATATTAGTCCTTCCCTAGTTTTTTCTATAATACTGCTTATTAAAATACGCATATTTTGTATCGAAAACGCTTGGTCATTAGCTAATTAGCACTTTGTAAACGCGTGTTGAGTCGGTGACCTTGACACTGATTCTCGATCCCTTTCACTTATGAACAGTTATTTTGCAGTTTTTATCTATTAAATACATTAGCATCAGTGCATCCAGCTGTTATTTTCCTTTACAATGGCAGATAATATAAAAACATTGATAAAGAAACGTAGTTCCATAAAATCGAAGCTTACTATTTACAGTAACTATCTAAATTTAATAAAAAGTAGTTCCGCAATATCTGAGTTGCAACGTTTAGATTTAGAGGAGCGTTTTAATAAATTCGAGAACTTACACACCGAATTTGACGCCTTACAGACACACATCGAAGTGCTTTCCGAGGACGACGAGTCAGCGTTGGTTGAACGTGAGGACTTTGACCGCCAGTTCTTCAGTCTGGTGGCACTCACGCGCAGCCTGCTCGGTGTCTCGACCAACAGCGCTGCGTCGGAGGCGGGCTTCAAAGACGCTGACTCAGGTGCACATGTTTCATTAAGGAATTCTTTTGTTCGTTTGCTTAAAATAGATTTGCCACATTTCGATGGGAACTACCAATGCTGGCTTGAGTTTAGAGATACTTTTGGGTCATTGATTCACGACAATTCTAGCATAAGTGACATTAACAAGTTCCACTACCTGCGAGCCTCACTCCAGGGAAATGCGGCTTTAATTATTAAAAACATTGACTTTAAAGCTGATCATTATATACTTGCGTGGGACCTGTTGTGCGAACGTTACAATAACAACCGACTTCTAGTGAAAAATCATTTTCAAGCTTTATTTGAAGTCGAATCCATTATAAAAGAATCAAGTGTTTCCATCAGAAACCTTGTTGATATCATTAATAAAAATATTAGGGCACTAACATCATTAAAAAGGCCCACTCAATACTGGGATGATATTGTTATTTATTTTATGGTAAATAAATTAGATTTAACAACAAGTCGTGACTGGGAAGAGCATAGAAACAATACGATTAAAGATGATCCTACTTTAACACAATTTTGTTCTTTTTTAAGCAGGAAAGCGGACTGGTTAGAATCAGTGGAATCAAATCAGGGTTCTTCTGAAACGAATGCTATAGTCGCCTTAAATAATAGTCATTCAAATAAGAGTAATACTAAGCACAATCAAACAAATACAAAATTAGGAAATAAAAATAATAAATGTCCACTTTGCTCCCAAGCACATACATTATTTAAATGTGAATCTTTTAGAAACTTGTCAGTAGAAAATCGTATACAAAAGGCAATCGAATTTAATGTTTGTATTAATTGCTTACGTTTTGGACATACTTCTAAGAAATGTAGATTTTCACACTGCAAATATTGCCAAACCAAGCACAATACGCTTTTGCATCTAGAAAGTAACGAGCCCAAACTTGTTTCCAATCCATTGCCTTCTGCTATGCCTTCTGCACTGCCTTCCGCTTCGCCTTCTTCAAATGTTGTGCTCTCAGCCAATTCTATGCAGCTTGCTACTTCTGCGCATGTTTTACTGTCCACAGCTATGGTGAACGTGTCTGGCGTGTCGGGTAAGAAGTACACTGCGCGCCTACTGCTGGACAACGGCAGTACGGCGAACTTTGTTACGCAGAGCTTATCAGAGAAACTGGGTTTGTTACGACACGGTACGAGCACCAAGGTAACGGGTATTAATAATCACATATCCACCAGTACACAGTCTTGCAACCTCACAATAGAATCTTTATGCTGTGCCTTTACTGCAGATATCGAGTGTCACATTTTGCCTGAAATCACAAAGGTTCTACCGTCTTCATTCGTGCATATCAATCACGTCCCTATTCCTTCAGGTATTAAGCTAGCGGACCCGAACTTTAACGTTCCGTCGGTCGTAGATATCCTGGTAGGGGCTGAAGTTTTCTGGAATGTCTTAGGTAGCAAAACAATAGACTTAGGGAAAAACCTACCTAAATTATGCGAGACCAAATTAGGATGGTTAGTTTCAGGTAGTATTTCGCACCAATCATGTTTTTCCACTAATTATTTTTGCCATCATTCCAATGTCACTCCCGACCTAACTCAATTTTGGGAGCTTGACAACGTCTCTTTAAAGCATTCACTCTCACTTGAGGAGAGAATGTGTGAGCAGTCTTTTGCTCAAACCACCGTTCGTAATGAGGGTGGAGGATTTGTCGTCACTATGCCTTTAAGAGGGGATCCTAGTACATTAGGTCATTCTTTTACTAATGCTAGAAATCGTTTTCTTTCCCTTGAACGGCGATTTAAACGCGATCCATCATTTCACAAAAAATATAATGAGTTTATGAGTGAATATGAACGCCTAGGTCATATGACGTTAGACTCAGAATGTACTCCTACACCAGAAAAACCCATGAATAAATATTATATTCCACATCATGGAGTCATTCGCACTTCTAGCACCACTACACAACTACGCGTAGTATTCGACGCATCAGCCTCTACTAGCTCGGGGGTGTCACTTAACGACATTCAGATGGTCGGTCCCGTAGTCCAAGACGATCTGTTTTCCATTCTAACACGTTTTCGTCAGCACAGGTACGTGGTCTCAGGCGATGTAGAAAAAATGTACAGAGCCATAGAGTTAAATCCAGTCCAAAGACCTCTTCAAAAAATTATTTTCAGGTTTGAACCTTCAGAACCACTTAGGACTTACACTTTAAATACTGTTACCTATGGTACCGCTTCTGCACCCTATTTAGCCACTAAGTGTCTCGTAAGTCTGGCTGATAGCATTGAGGACAGTCGTGCCCAATGTGCCATACGACGTGACTTCTACGTCGATGACTATCTTAGTGGAGGGGATACCATAGCTGAAGCTGTTGACATGTCTAAAAAGGTACATTCCATTCTATTATCTGCAAATTTTAATTTACGTAAATGGCGATCAAATAATCCTCAAATTCTCAAAGAAATCGCACATAATAATGAGTTACACAATACTTTAAATTTTTCTGACCAAGGTCCAAACTCATCTCAATCTAAGACTTTAGGTCTCAACTGGGTTTGTGACTCTGATTTACTCACTTATACTATAAATATCACCTCCACTACTAAAGTCACCAAACGTCATGTCCTTTCTGTTATCAGTCAAATCTTTGACCCACTAGGCCTCGTAGGTCCGTGCATCGTCGAAGCAAAGTTAATTATGCAGCGTCTATGGCTAGATAAATGTGACTGGGATGACGAAGTATCGCATGAAGTCAGAAACCTTTGGTCTACATTTGAAGGCACAATAACAGTATTAAATTACTTAAAAATTCCTCGTTGGGTTTTGCGTGAAGACTCCATTACGCATGAAATACACGTCTTTACCGATGCGTCCGAGAAGGCGTATGGCGCTTGTGTATACATTCGGTCTTCTAATGGCAGTAGATCCATAGGCGTACAACTTCTAGTCTCTAGAAATCGTGTAGCGCCCATCAAACCAACGACGATACCGAGACTTGAACTTTGTGGAGCTTTGTTAGGTGCAAGGCTGTGTACTAAGGTTCAAGAATCGCTTACCATGCACATTCATAAATGTAGATTCTGGTGCGACTCAACCATAGTCCTGGGTTGGCTCTCTACTCCTTCAAATCAATTGAAACCTTTTGTAAGAAACAGAGTCAATGAAATACAGGAAAGTACTTGTGGTCATACCTGGAGCTACGTACCGTCGAAGGACAACCCGGCGGATCTTGTTTCCCGTGGTCTCAGGGCCGACATTATTATGGACACATCTCTGTGGTGGTCTGGACCCATTTTTACAACATAGTGAAATTGAGTGGCCCAGCATGCCAAACAACGGGAAGGATAGTCTGCCGGAAGTAGTGACTCATTTCATTGGTAGTGATAGTGACAATAATTCATTTATTAGTAATCATTCAGACGTAACCATTCATTCATCAATCATTCATGATTTATTAGTAAAATATTCTAGCTTAACAAAAATACAAAATATATTTACATATGTACAACGCTTTATTTACAATGTAAAAAATAAAAATATAATGCATGGTAATTTTTCAAAAACAGAACTAGAAAATTCATTAAATTTAATTATACATTACTCACAGCTTGAAATGTTTTCTGAAGAGTATAACTTGTTAAAGTCTGGACAAAAATTACCACGCAAAAGTAGATTACTTCCTCTGACACCGTTCATTGACAATCATAACCTCATTCGCGTGGGTGGAAGGCTCGATAACTCCCCCTACGATTTTAGTGTGAAACATCCCATTGTCTTATGCAGTAAACATACACTTACAAAACTTATATTTCAAATGCAACATTTAAAGCTTGTACATGCTGGTCCACAGTTGTTATTGTCACATATACGACAAACTTATTGGCCTCTAGGTGGCAGAAACTTGTCTAGATTAGTCGTGAATAAATGTCTTAAATGTTTTAGACACAAGGCTCAGAACGTACAGCCTATAATGGGTCAGCTACCTAGCTCAAGAACAAATCTTGAGTTTCCATTTTTAAATAGCTATGTTGACTATGCTGGGCCAGTATTGGTGGCCAATCGTAAAGGCCGAGGATGCAAACTTACAAAATCCTATATGTGCATCTTTGTTTGCTCGGCAGTAAAAGCCGTACATTTGGAGCTCGTCACCGACCTCACCACTGAGGCCTACATGGCCGCTCTAAATCGTTTCGTGGCTCGTCGTGGCAAGCCTCGAAGCATCACGTCCGATAACGGGACTAACTTTGTAGGCGCATCAAACGAGATGTGTAGATTCTTGCAATCATCAAATGTTGCATCTAAAATGGCGCAGGAAGGTATCGAATTTATTTTTACGCCTGCATACAGCCCTCATTTCAATTCATTGGCTGAAGCTGCTGTAAAATCATGTAAGCATCATTTAAAACGGTTGCTGCATCTCACTCATTTCACCTTCGAAGAGATGGCTACCTGTCTCACTCATATAGAGGCGGTTCTTAATTCACGCCCTCTCACTCCTCTTTCTTCAGACCCTAACGATTTTTCGGCACTCACTCCCTTTCACTTCCTAATTGGACGGCCATTCTTATCAGTACCACATCCTCAGGTGACTGAAGCCAACATCACGCGGTTGGATCGCTGGAGAAGAATCCAGCACATCAGGCAGCATTTCTGGCGACGGTTTCATAATGAATATACTTCTCTGCTGCAGGCAAAATCCAAGTGGTTTCATTCCAGAGGTGAAGTGAAGCCGGGGTCCTTAGTCTTGATAAAGGACAAAACAACGCCACCTCTGCTCTGGTCCCTGGGCAGGGTCATGAAGACCTATCCCGGCGTAGATGGAATCACGAGAGTGGCTGAACTGAAGACGAAGAGGGGCACCATTCGTCGTGCCTTCAACTGCATCTGCCCGCTACCAGTCGAACATTGAAGACTTTCCTTCAACCCGGGGAATATGTCGGCGCATCACCTATGCGCGTGATCCACTGCGGGGAATGTGCGGGGTCCCGGGGGGTCGAGCCCACTCCGAGCGACCGCTGCGCGCCCGCCAGACCACTCAGCTCACCGACGCGCTCCGCCACGGGCATTTCTTTGTAATGTTAATTGTGGGATTACACCTATTTTATATACAGTCCACTAGTCTTTTATTCTTAAGTCCAATTGAGCCCAATCAGGTGACTTGATAAGACGGTGACAAAAAGTTGCAGCGACAGGCAGTACTGGAGTGACGTGACTGTCACTCGCCCTGTACATTACTATGGGAGTCCGCTCACTGGTGACTTTTTGTCACTCAGCCGTAAAGATGGGCGTTTAAACGAAAAACATATAATAAAATATGTTATTTAAAATAAGCGTATAAGCAGATTAGTTTGAAAACCTCGTTGAAGTCCATTACAAAAATTAACGCGTCAACGTGATTTGTTACCCAAGAAGTCACCTCAGTGAGCGCATCGTGGGTGACAGCAGGCAACAGTAACAATAAGTCACGGTGACAAAAAGTTGCAATGGGCGGCCGGCTTTAAATGACAGCATAAACAATCTATGTACCTACAGTCATGCATTATTATGTTATGATAGTTAAGAATGTGTCTCTGTATATTATGGATTAAAAAATTGCCTGAAATAAACGATATTTCATTTAATTAATTTAATTTAAATTTAATTATTGTTTAAACGTAACAATATTTTTGTTTTTCCGTGTAGATACAGTGAAAGGAGTGAGCGTTTCTTAAACTAAAACTTAATAAAGAAAATGTAATATTTCGTAACCAAGTTGAGTGTCAAGTAGTAATGTGAAAATGAAACAGAAAAAAATTGTTGAGGTGCGTTAGAAATTATAGCACGTTTTCCATGACGTAGAATAAACTGAAAAGAAAATTATAACATAAACAACTTATTCCTCGTCTTTTTATAACTAGTTTAAAGGATATGGCCAATTTTACTATGGACGTCGGCATAGTTATCGAATTGAGTGTACACCAATGATTTTTGGTGTTTTATATTCGTGAATATTGACTCATTAAATTGCTATAAATAAAAAACTCAGAAATCTTGTCATTACACCAGACTAGACAAAAACAGTTACAGTAAACCTTTTAATCAGATCGCTAGCAATAAGGTGTTTAGATTATAATTTCGCTATTAAAATCTTAAATGCGCTTTAAAATAGTGAACAGTTGTGAATTATTGCGTATAACTGATATAGTTTTAGTATTAAACCAATTAACAAAGTAATGGCCACATAAAATATGAAGGATTTTAAACTGAATATTGACTAACATTTATTAAACTGGGTAATAGTCTCAAAAAATGTGACAGTAATAACAAACATTAACATAACATCGCGCCTGTATTCCCCGAAGGGTTGGGCAGAGGTGTACCTATAGTACACCCAGATTTCACCAGTTATTTTGAGTACCATTTAATAGGGGGCGAGTCTGTTTCTATCAACCAGGCACAAATCTAGACTCCGGGCTGCTACTGAGAAATTCCTGATGAATAAACCCAATATCACTTTGCTCGACCTGGGAATCGAACTCAGGACCTCATGCTCAGCAGTAGTGCTTGCGACCATTAAACCAACGAGGGAAACACAGAATAAAACAAAGGAGTAAAAATTATTATTTATTTACTTATTAAAGAAAATAAATAAAAATATTTTGACATATTATAATTATTATATCTTAAATGCTTACGAAGATAATATACATTAGAGCAATGCAGCGATAGTGTTAATAATGAGATCTAGGGAGGTCAATCAACCAGCTTGGATAGAACAGAGCATTTTTATTTCACCAATACACTAACCTGGATTAAGTGTAAATATAGGGCTTCAGTAATTACATAAATAACTGCTTTAAACATTACCAGACTTGTTAAAAAAATACAATCATACATTTATTTATTATTATTTTACAATTGTGATTACTGTTCCATGAGAGAATTTCTGAACATTTTCAAAGTTCAAAATATTAGCTTTTGACTTCATAATATTAATTATGTCTTCTATATGGATAGCACTAAATGTAGAATGTGTCTCATTCATTTGAGGTAATAAATGCCATTGATCACTGTACAAATGTGTTTCACACACTCTACAGCTGCGAGGAACATAGAAACTATGTTCCTGCAAAAGCAGTCTTTTAAGGAATTGCGGGACTAAATGTACCATTCTGTATCTGCATTGTTGAAATATACTGTGAACAGATGTGATCGAAGCTCGCTTATAATTAGGTAATGATATGGTAACATACTTTCGCATGGCCCTCTTTGAACAAGCGGCAACGGTGGTGGCTCTGGTGGGCTAACAACTTGGCTAACATTAGGGGCTGCTGCATCATTATCCAAAGCCAATTCTTGCATGTCTCGTGATGAGTCATGTATGTATGTATGTCGGGCAGGTATCCGCAACTCCACGACCAAGCGCGTATTTTGCGTAAGGGTGATGAGTCATGCACTGCCTGTCTATTTGCTCGCATCCAACACACATGGCAAACATAGTTGTTTCTTGAAGGCTGAAATTAAACCACAGTTAGAATAAACACAATAATAAATTAATTCAATCATTAGATAATTCTTATGTTTATATAATTTTTAGTAACAAGTGTATCTTTTTAAATATCTCTTTATGTTTTCAAGTACTATGTTATAGTAAGATGAGCAGTACTATGTTACACATGCCTACTTTAGGCAAGTATATTATGTTAAATACAACAATCATACATACATAGTATGAAAGCTCATTTTTTTATAGATTAATACAACTAGATATTTATAATAATGAAAAACAAAATGCTTACCACATAATTAGTATTTTGTGATAATAGAACAGCCAGCAACGGACACTCCATACTGACATTATGGTGTCTTTTTTTCCTCAATGATTTGCCACGACCAAGGCAAACCATGTTATGCCCCAGTAGTCTCTCTTGTTCACCAGCTTTGGTGTTTAATAATAATAAGCATGGATGACAAATAAATGTATCAAGAGGCAACTGAAAATAAGATGCACTGTAAGATTTCGCATACCAGAACTATATAAAAATAAATCAGGTTAAGTTTTTTCTAGTCCAACTTCTTACCTGGGTTTGGGAATTGGTTATCCAACGCGAAAGTCTTGTTTGATTGTGTGCAGAAAGCGAGGATATGAGACGCCTCTGCAACCTTTGCATGGCTATTCTGCAGTTGATGCACCTCATATTGATCCACAAAACAAATCCACAATGCAATGTAAATCAGAGTCCAGTATTAATAGCAAGATGGTGGGTGGTAGAAGGTATCAGTACGTTGAAATAAGCAGGGGTCAAAAATATTAGAAAATAATCGCAAAAACAAACAGGATGCAATGTAGAATCTGCAATAACATAACATTGACATTTGACATAGACAATGACACATTGTCAAACAAGTAACGCGTTCCGTTTTCCAATTTTTTTTGTGTGAAATATAAAAAAAAACTATCTTACGCATCAACATTATGAATAGATAATTTTATTAAATGTCAAAAATACCAACGAAGACAGTTTCGTATAAATAAAATGTTTTTAATAATAGCGTTTTGTGGTCCATATCACACGTCTATGTGATATATGCAAGTAGTATGCTTGATGTGGAACACCCATTATTATATTTATCTTACTCTATGGTCCATTATGGCGGACGTTGACAAATGGTACTTGAATTCATCTTGATTACTAATTATTTTGAAATAAAAACTGACCAGTCCAGAGAGGTTAAAAACTACGTATTAAATCATTTTTCAATTTTTAATATACAATATTATTTACTATTTAAGTGTACATGGAATGTACTTTTTTGTCCATGTCTTTTCACTAGTCTCCGATTGATGGGCAGTCCTAACTTTTTCTGAGAGGAATATTATTCTACTCTAGAGTTTGCGTGTTTTCATATGTGAACGACTAATATCAACAATTTGTTCCCAGTTTAAATATTTAATGTTAATACTGTATATTTACTGTAACCACAATCTCCATGATATCTACGACATTGGTCACTCTGACCGAACTTCTGTCCTTAATTATTTTAAGCAATGTTCTTCAATTCTTTCATTCAATTCAATCTAGATAAACCCTACACATAGACATGAAGAATGTTAAAGAATTGGCCTACTGCCACTTTGCCTTTTTTATGATATAATAATTATTGTAAAATTACTGCGTCCATTCTCCACTTTTTTGAACCATAAAAGACAAATCACACATGACATTCGCTCGATTTTTGAATAAAAAGAAATGTAATTCAAGAGATTATATTTATGAAAGGAGAACGACCAAATTAGAATGGGCACTGGTACAAAAAAAAAATTGCTGCGCCCAGGGTTGACTCTGTTGGTGGGTTAATACTGTTGGACTAACTATGTGTTCAAATGCGAATCAAATTCCAACCCACAGTTACAGAGTAATTCGACGTTATATAATACTGCAACAATACGCTTTCGCTTGCACCAATTTTTTTTTGTATATTATTTCTGCTTGTTAAAAATGTTGTTATAAGGATGCACTAAATAAATAGATGAATAATGAATTAAAAAAACGACATAGTTATTTAATAATTGTTTATTTTCGAACAATTTATTTTAAATGTTATTCATGACTCACTATTCTGCACAGATGGTAATATAGAATGTGTATTATAAATAATTTTCATCTATTACAATACTGTCTAAAAACTATGCTGGATGGTCAATATTTTCGTACCGCGCATATGCCAAAAACCATACTATAGACATTACATGAGCACATGTGCCCAAAGTACGTCTGCCACTCTTACACGAAAAATAATAATGAATTAAAGCCTCCAACCCAAGGTGGTTTGAGTTTACAAGTATATATTTATGATAAATTCGGCTTCGGGTATGCCTAGATTGGACTTAACCTCTTAATAGCCAGAAGTTTTACCAGTTATATTATAATTATTTAAATGATTATTCAAATCATCATTTTCTCTGTACACTTCTATTGTATATACGCCATTACGAGCGTGTTCACTATAATAACTCCTGGCTAGTTTTATTTGGTACGTTCCTAACGCAAACATAACAAGTTCTTCCTCAGACAACCTTGGAAATTCTCTTACATCAGGTAACTCGGCAGACATACTTTGAAACGGAATCCGCCGGCTATTAAGATTATAGTCAATGAGCGTCTGTGCGAGACAGTTTTCAATATTGACTCTATTATTAATTTTCTCCATAAAACCAGAAGCATTAACATTATCAGTGATTGGGCATTTGTGATGGCCGCGGCATTCCTAAAATCGTCCTGCATGTGAGGCAGAGCTCTGTTAAAATAATCTTGCCTGAAAATCTTAAAATCTCTCTTGAAGCGGCCATTTACTACTTCCACGACCCATCGACAAATCGTCACTAATCGAGACTTATTGGCATCAGCCGTTGTTAATTGAGTTTCGCCCCTTGAAACCGATTTAGGCATATGGGCATCATAGCCACAAGACTCTACGTTTGGTATGACATCTCGGTAACCTCTATCCAAAATGAGAACATCTCCTTCTTGGAAAAAACAATTAAAAACACTGTTCGCACCATCAATTATTTTATTTAAAATACTTGCATCGGATGTAGTCGCTGAATAGGAACCTGCTACTTCAATTATATAGCCATCACAACAGACTATTAGGAATGGTTTTAGTAGATTTAAGAACTTGTGATGGCTATACGTCAATGTTTGGAAGAGGAACTTGCTACTTTTTTGTATGTATACATAGGTACCATCAAGTATAATACATACATTTGTTTTGTTCTCGGTTTCCGAACAGAGTTTGAGGTATAAAAAGGTTTCGCCTAAGCACTTGCTCCCTTGTGATGTGAAGAAGAATAAAAGAAAGAAAGAAGAATTTACACCTCTACATTTGGGTTGGGAAACCCAAATGTAGAGGTGTAAATTCTTCTTTTATACAGTCTCTTGCGGTTTTCATTTCATTTGAAACATATCTGCCAGTCTTGTATTGGTTTCACCAGTTCTTAACTTAATCAAATATGCTGCCAAAGCGGTTTTGGTCTTTTGCTCCTTCTAGACAAAGATGGCGTTTCTACAAACATTCTGTTGAACTATTCGAAACTTCGACCAGTCAGAAAGTAAACTTCATTTGGATCCATGGTTTCTATATTTTCAAAATCCACCCTTCCCTCTTGCGGCATAGTTTTCAAAATCTGCATCATGTCCATGATGTGAGCTTCGTTAAAGTCATGACTTACATTTCTGGGTGACAATAAAATCTCAAAATCATTTAAAAGCAAATGTTCTTCACAAACGCGTGCAAAAGGTAGTGCGTAGTAGTTAAAATCTTTCAACAAACGGATTTTCATGTGTTTGGTATTCGATGCCTTGTCTCGCCTGTACATCCGAATAAAATGCAAGAGTTTGAAGTATTCGGTGCCCGACTAATATGTGGTAACTGTATAATAGAATGTTGAATATCTTGTTCGTCAACTACTGCTCCACGTTGATCACCAGCATGCGGTACCACAGCTTGATCTGGTTGTACCTCGGCTTGATCTGGTTCTATCACAGGTTGATCTGCTGGCTGTTCAGAAGGGCGTTCTGGTGGTTCTTATTCTTGTTCACTGGACGCACGACGTCTTGGTGGGTACGCCTCGCGTCGCCAGCAAGGCTGACAGATAAACTCGGCGTTGTTAAATTGTATCTGAAACAAATAGTTTCAGATACAATTACACATCACACATACACATCTTTTTAACAAATGTTATTCAGTACATGAATAAACCAATGAAGCGCTGCTACTGAAGTCCCTTTGACGCGGCGCTAGTGTCTATGTCATTACATAACATTGCATAAAAAAATGTAGTACCACAATTTTCCGCGGGCTTTCTTTCATGACATGCATTCTATGCATTGTTACATGGTTAAATAAGTCATTATTGCAATCATTTAAGTATTTTCTTTAGTTACTCACATGATAAGGAAGAACTCGTTCAGTTATATTGTTTGCAGCGATTGGATATTCTTCAATAGGTGCGTAGTTAGTGTTCTTCTTATGATCGACCGCACTGATCTACCACACACTAGACACACTTGTCCAGCAGATGCACGAAACATCTTTAAAACAGTGTATCCAAATCACAGGGCTTAAAATCAGGTCCAGGTCCACAAAAAATATTCGCACAGTACACAACTATAAGCGAAGAGTGTTACAGAAGGACTGCATAGTTGCAATGCAAAGCGCATACATGTGTGAGCGAGAAGGTGGCTCTATCGCCTTCTCGCTCTCACAACTATTGAACAATGTACAAAGAAAGCAAACTCGCGTGTAAGCTAATTATCTGCGATAGAAAAAGGTCACCTACCTGTGTAAAAAAAGTAAAATATGCAACTTTTTCATAAAATCACATTTTAGGTTATATTTATGTTTCTGTGGGACAGATTTTTTTGGTTCCATAGAATAAAATGTTGCATTTGAACTCTGCTTTCAAATGAGCTATGTGGCAAATCTGGGGGCAGACTTTGACTTTTTTTTACCAATTTTTGGTCCAATTTGGTCATTCTCCTTTGTAAAGAAATATTCGCGCCATTTAATTATGGTAATTTGAATAGGTATTTAAGTAAATGAAATCGTCTCTTTGATCTCTTTCATTATTTCTTATAGCCATATGAATTAAGCCAAGTAGCTTAATTCAAATTTGAAGTCAGTTCTAAAGGTGCGAAGTGTCATTGACACCATTCGGCCTTTGTCAGCTTTGGATTTCCCAACGTTGATGCGCTTCCCGAAATTCCAAGTTTATCTCAGTTAATTCTGTTTAAATTGTTACTTGTTACCGTTATTTCTTTTTAAGATTTGTTTTTATTTCATAATATTGTCATCAGTTTTGCGTTGGTCATTTTTGTTGTTTTGTTATCATGACTGAACTCCAAAGAAGATATTGTATTTTTGGCTGTGATGCTTTATGTAAGTGGACGACCCACTGACCAAGAAAAAGTTTCATGTTATTTTTTTATCCATATTCTGATATTCATGAGTTTCGTTCCATTTTCAGTTACATACGGTGTACCACTTCACCGGTTCCCAAATCATAAAAACTGCCCTGATTTGTTCGCTGCTTGGATAGAGGCTGTTGGCAGCAAGTTTACAGAAAGTGACCGTACAAACATATAAATATTAATTGGTTTGATGATAATAAAAGGACATTATTCTGAACTTCATGCGTATTCTTTTTATTTAGGTCAAAACCCTGATTGTGCCGTGCTTGACTATATACATACTCAATTCATAGTAAGTATGCATATCTATGTAGGTGTATATTTATTAGAGCCTTAGTTCACCCACCAAACTTAAGGTGGCAGCACTTTCCACTAGCCAGAGTTGTCACTCTTTCTCTATATGTACTTACTTTACTCTTTGGTATACAGGCAACTTATAAAACTAGTATTAGTACGTAGAACTACCAGAGAAATAAAAAAAAACTAATTATTAAACTTCACAGTGGCCCGTAGGTGTATCTAATGTCCTAGTATGGGGCTGTCCCACCTGTCCTCTATAGTGTTCAAGATACTGTTGGGGCTGACGCGTACCCTGCACGTGATTGAAACGCATCGTTTGCACATAATGGAATGGAAGCCATCTAAACTCTGGCATGTTTGCCTCTGCTATCATGCCAGACGTACTGCAGTAGCGCGGTAACACCATCAACAACCTGAAAGCATTATTATACTGAATGCGCAGAGCGCTGTATGCCCGCCGTGTATAGTTGACCCATAGACTGCATATAGAACGACTGCTTAATGACGACTTTTATGGATAGTTTAACGTATATATAAACACTTTATTGCAACATCAATGTTATAACTAAACACTTTTACAACAAACTTATGTCGATTCTCACTAAACCGATGGACATCACTTTGGAGCACGCAGTTTTCATAATGTGCGCAAAATGCTCCGCTGTGCAGCAGCCTATATTTATGACGCAACGCGAAGCTGTATCTGGACATTCACAGCAATCTAAGGTCTTCAATGCGACCCGAGCGTCAGGGATAGCAAGCCGATCTCCAGCCACCGTAGGAACGGGCTTGCGGGCGGCAAGCAGGGTAGTTCACCGTCCGATAAGTATCAGGCCCGGGTCGACGGCACATCATGTTCAACGTGCGTCTCAAAAAGCAGTCAGTACCGGGGCTCGATAAGGCTAGGGTTGCGGAAATGATCTAACGAGATACCGCGGCCCCGGATCACACGTGCAACTGAAGGAACAGGATGGGTTTTTAGTCAGTAGAAGTATTATCCTTCCGGTTTACACAGAGTCGAAGGACAATTTTCCCACCGCAAAAAAGGGCTTCAGTGGTGGTTTAAATCCAAACTAAATTACTTAATTTATACATCTTGTAGTAAAAACATTACATCACACACGTCTTTATTTCCTAGAGGTCACTTAGCTACTTAGAAAATTTTCACTTAGAAAATAGTCACTATAATGCCACATAATAGGTGCGAATTTTTTCTAGAACCGGGATTCAGATTCAGCTATCTGGGCGCTTAGTATGAGCTTGCAATACTAATATCATTTACGAAAATCTATAGTGCCGTAAAACTATCGCTTTGTCTCTCTCACACTCACTTACAGGCGCATGAGAAAGAAACAAAGCGATGGTTTTCGAAAACGAAAAAGCATTTCAAACTCAAACTAAGCCAACTGTATGCTATTGAGAAATTCCTTATGGTAAAATGAAACTGCCTAACTGAAGTATAAAACAATAAATAAATGTAAAGCTACTCAAATATCACACTTTATCATTATACAGGGTGGCAGGGACATCGACGCGCAACCGTTTACTATAGTTTCAGTACATGATTCTGGACCCCACTGCGTTGAAATTTTGTCGTCGGCCTATAAGTTAAAATTAAGAAAAATCCGACGCAAAAAACAAATCAGTAAATTCACATGTTTCACTTAAAACAGTAATGTGAATAAAACTTGAAAGGGCTACCTGATCAGCTGTGTTGACCTCGCAAATTAACCCTAGCAAAACAGCTGATCAGGTAGCCCTTTCGAGTTTTATTTACATTGCTGTTTTAAGTGAAACAAGTAAATTTTATTTTTTAATTAAAATCTCATTGGGTTAGATAGAAACCATGATTTTATACAGTTTTCAGTAAAAAAAATACTGAAAAATCCTGAAAAATGAACAAAAAGCCGACGAAAAATTCCAAGGCCGGGGTTCCAGAATCATGTACCGAATCCCTAGTAAGCGCTTGTGCGTCGATGTCCCTGCCACCCTGTATTAAATAACTAGCCCAGTTTATTTTTAGTGGTAAAAGTATAAACAGTTGGACAGCTGGAACCAATGACTTAACGTCCTTTCCAAAGCACGAAGAAATCTCGAAACTAATATGGTCATCCATCCGGGGGCTGACCTCGGCATGCTATGCTGCACCTTTCAGATTGGCCTTTGTTGAAGCACGGGTTGATCTTCAAGGTACATATCATAATCAGATGACTTTTAGTATGATATAATAATATTACACGACTTTTTCACACAACGCCATCTAGTCTCAAACTAAGCAGAGCTTGTGGTATGGGTACTAGACAACTGATAAACATACATATATATTTCTAAATACATACATATTATAGATAAATTACACCCACACAAAGAACAAATGACCGTGCTCATCACACAAACAGTCCGCCTTTGTACCTATGTGCATAAAGTGTAAATAAATAAATAAATATGCATCTTTTCTTTCAAGTTTCCGATATTTCGCCTGTTAGTGACTATATTAACTTAAAAACTTATATCAGATGACTTTTATTTGATAAGGTTTAGCAAAACCTTGTCAATTACACATTATAATTATGTAAGTGGATTAAATAACAATAGTTATTGGGTTGGTGCGGTGCAGAATATCCAGACCGTTTTACTTTAAAGTCCTACAGGGCCATTGTAGAACGTTAGAAGTTAGTGCACGGTTCGATTTAGTCGTTACCTACGGATAAAAACCGCCAAAAACCACCACGGCTACTTTCCACATCACCCTTCGAACATCGTAATTTGTGCTGAAACTTCGGCCGATACAAAATGTACTGCTAGTGCCGACATGGCTAAGATACAAACTAATTAACCTCTAAGTTTGATCATTAAGACTTTATCGCATCAAGATCTTTCTTCAAGTAGTCTTGGGCTCACCCTTTACACCCCTTATACAGGCTGTTATCTTGTATCTGTTAACTCGCAATTAAAGGAGGGTAAACTTGGAAATACCTTAAGACAGGAAATTATAGTTTTTCTTACGGGTTTATGTATCTTTGCTGTTGCTTTCTTAGTTGTTACTGGGTCCATTGTTTGGTAGAAACTTCGTTGCGATAAGACTACTAATTTTGCCACAGTTATTATTAAATCCTTGATAACAAAACATTAGTTTGCTCAACTACGCATGTTTTTGCAAAAGTTGAATTGGCAGTCACATCACTAGCAATTTTGTTAACCCCTCTAACTAAGCTAAATATGCTTGTGTCAGGACTATTGACGTTTGCTAATTAGTCTTTTCCTTTGGAGAAGAAGCGGCAAGAAACTCCATTGTTACTCTTTCCAAAACATTGGAGAGTGCAAAATCAACCACCACGTCACCAACTACAGCTTTAGAACTCGACTTTCTCACTCTCCACTACATTAGTAAATTTATGATTTAAATGATGTTGTCTTACAGACATTTCAAGTTGGCTACTTAATTTATTAGTAGTAAGTTTTGGAAGTGAACTTGTGCAAATGAACTTGTTAATGAAGGAGTTTTAGAATATTTCAAACTAGTTGAGCCAGCGACTTTGTTTGCGTGGGAGAATTTACCCGGGAAATCCAGATTCTGCGCGAATTGCGGAATAAATAGATAGATATACTCTTTATTCTACACCATAACATAATTAAATAAAGACTTAACTACTACAAAGGATGTTATAATGGGCGGTCTTATCGCTAAGAGCGATCTTTTACATACAACCTTTGGATCGATTTGACACATGGAGATTTTTTTTTGTTTAACCACCATCTCACCTGATGGTAAGTGATGATGTGGTCGAAGATGGAGCACGCTTATACAACGTGTAATGGAAACCCCATATCTATGCAAAAAGGCTGAAGACAACATCAGGTATGGAGTCTCTATGCACAGTTTCAGCACAAAATAACTGACTCAAAGAATTGATACCAAATTATTGGTTTCATATATTTCTTGAATACCAATCATAACAAACGTGGCACAGCACTACGAAGGTCAATAACTTTCCACGTCACTTGCCAATAACACGATAATTCTTTTCCATCTTCTTAATTTGAAAAATTCTGTCTCTGGTATCAGTGTATTGGAATTTGTAATAAGTTCTACACACTTAGACTTAGGATTACAAAACCCTTGCCATATCGTTTGTTATCATCCAAAGAAGCCATGCACTTGGTATGTATATTGTATATACCTTTTAAATTACACGTTGTATAAAAGTAACCTATTCACTCTCTTAAAGACCCCTAGGTTATAGCTATCGGGAAATACAGACTCTGGCAGGGAATTCCACTCCTTAGCCGTACGCACAATGAAAGTATTCCCAAAAGGTTTAGTGCGTATGGGTGGGATGTCCACCATGTAATGATGGCGCATCACCGTTTGTCTTATAATCCGATGATGGAACGGACTTGGCAGAATTAGATTGTTAAATTCCATTGCACACTCTTCGAAATGTAACCGATAGAAAAACGATTCATACGCCGGTCGTCTATGGTGTACTATTTACTTATATACAATACAATATTGATAAACTACATACATACTCAATACGTCTCACAATACATAACCACTTCTTTCTTCTAGTGAAAGTCTTATTTCAATCGGATCAGCCATTCCTGAGATTAGCCCGGATAAACAGAAATACAGACAGACAAAAATAATCTTTTGTGTAAATAACTATAAACACTTGATAAAACATAGCGTTTTTTAAACTGACAGACGATTCTATTTTATTGCAAATATTTTTTGCCATACTTTTATTTATTTATTTATTTATTATCCACTTTACATCTATCGTTACAGGGTAACCTAATGCGATAGTGTACCTATTCTAGTATTACAACTATTTAATTTTTTTTTTATAACAAATTACAAATAAAGCACTCCTCGTGAATTCACCCAGTGAACAACAGAATAAGTCCAAATCGATCGCAATGATGTTGAGAGTGCGGAGTGCACGCGTCAGTGGCGCCTCCCCCAACAAATTTGTACGTCCGCGCGGCTCCACCAGCAGCCGTGGCTGCCGACTTAAGTTGCAACGTTCCTAAGTTAACATGTGCATGATCCTTTATTGTAAGAAGTGGCAATTTTTTTTTAAATTCGGAATAGGGTCGCGTTTGACCACCATCTCACCGGAAGGTAAGCGATGATGTGGTCGAAGATGGAGCACGCTTACCTAGAAGTAACCTATTCACACTTGACTTAAAGACTCCCGGTTATAGCGATCAGGAAACACAGACTCCGGCAGCAAACATCCAATAACAGAAATGATCGAATTTCAAAGTTAAGCAACGTTTCCCGAGGTTGGTCTGTGGATGGTTGATTATCTTCAACATATCAAGATTCCTTCGCACCTCAGGATGTTAAGCCATTGTTCCTGGCTCTTATTTGTATATCTTTGACATTCGTTGCGGGTATTTAGAAGCCAGAAAATCTTACAGCAGTTTTCACAAGGAGTATCATGTTTGTCAGTAGCTGGGTTGTCGTGAAAGTCAGGTAGGCAGTCAGCTTAAAAACGGAACTCTTATAGTTTCGTCATATCTGTCTGTCTGTCCGTCCGTCCGTATATCACAGCCATTTTATTCAGAAACTATTGGGACTATACATGTGAAACTTGGTAGGTAGATGTATTCTGTGAACCGCTTTACATTTTAAGAAAAATAATTAATAAATATTTAAAATCAAGGGGGCTCCCCATACATGAAACTAAAATTTTAAATATATTTTTATTCATGAAACCTATGCGTGTGTGGTATTTATTAGGTCTTTAAAAATGACATTGATGTTTCTAAAACCACTTTTTCATAAAATGTTTCATTATAGGAGAGGACACACTCTCACTCACCGTTCTCAGGATGCTTCGTACGAGCTTGTGCAAACATTTCTGAGGCGCAGGCGAGGCAGTCGCAAAAGCACCCTGAAAGTATTATTATACTGGACGCGGAGCACATCTAGCGATCTTTTGGCGTAACTGACCGTACTTCATTGGATTCCCGTCCAATGAACTGACCATTCATTTCCCTTCCAAAGAGTGGCCGTAAGGTCGTTTACGTTGACTTTACCGGTGACATCTAGCTTTTCAAAGTTATCTGGTTTTCTACGTGCAATATGGCCTATACGCATTTATACGAATATTAAAAAGCGGAAAACTTTGTTTCTCAGAAATTACTGGGTGGATTTAGATGAAATATGGTATCGAAGCCGCTTAAAGCTCGAGGAAGGATATAGGCTACTTTCTACCCGACTGCAAAAAAGGAGAGTTATGTTTTATCGTGATAACGGCCACGAGAGTGAAACCCCGCGCGACTTCTATATAATAATATTTTCTCAGTGCGGTTTATATTTACTCTAGGTTTTTAGAAAAGTTATTAAAAAACCCAGTCCCTATTGAAATAATTAATTTGACTTAGTAGTTATGAAATAACATACTTACCAAATTTTTACTTCCAGTTTAAAATAACGTAGTGAATCGTTGGAAAAGTGCCTAGCACTCAAACTACACTTTGCATAGCACGGTTAACCTGAATACATTGACTGAAATTAAAATTTTAATTTACCTACAATATTGTAGAAGCGTGAAAAAGCAAGCGAGTTATTAAATGTTTTATTCACAACAGGAATACAACTTTGATGTTACAAGTACCTACGGTTTTTTTTTGCCAGAAAATAATAGCAGCTTGATATTTGGAATCTCATCACCTGTTGTTAAATTTTTTAATCAATTTTATTAATCTTTTTTTTTATTATTAATCTTTTTTATTAACCTTTTTTTCTATGGCGGGTAGCTTGATTCTTTGCAACTAACGCGCTTTTTGGTGGCGAGTTCAAATTACAATTTAAAAGATTTTTATTTTTAGTACGTAGCATGATATTACACGTTTCTACATTATTTTATTTATGTATATAATAGACTACACATTCTTTATCATTATTTTATTTACCCTCGTCCGTGTGTCACTGCTGGGTGTCTTTCGCCCAGCAAATGCTGAGTTGGTAACCCTTTCGGTGTGGGCATGCTCAGCGCAATTCTTAGTGTTATTTTTTATGTTTGTAATTTTCTATTGTGTGTTGTTGTGTATATTTATCACCGAATAAATGGTTTACAATTTCAAATTGAAAAAGTACTCCTTCCTCTCTAGGTGGAAAGGAAAGGAGTGTCAGACTTCTACACACTGACAACCCTCCGTGTTTCCTGTGTCCTGAAAAAAGACACAGAAAACATACCGAGGAAACCGACCCTATCCTTATCCTTCCATTATCCTAAAACTAAACAAATATTTGAATGGCCTATAGATAGTCTTTCCTGTTTTAAATATACGTTACAGGAATGCCTTTTAAAATTCATTAAAAAAAAAACAAATCTTACAAACGTCATTATTTTCGTCAAAATCGTCCATCATCGGAGTACAAGACGAACGGCGATGCGTAATTATTACATGGTGGAGATCCCATCCATACGCACAAAACCTTTTGGGAATATTTTCATAGTGCGTACGGCTAAGGAGTGGAATTCCCTGCCGGAGTCTGTGTTTGGTGATAGCAACCTACGGGTCTTTAATTCATGAGTGAATAGGTTACTTCTAGGTAAGGTGAGATAGTGGCAAAACGAGAGCCTTTTAAGTATCAATATAAAACAATTAAGATAAAAAATATCAGTATTAAGTTCTTCAGACCAGTATTATGGAGTGATAAGAATAGGGGCGAGGCAAGACGAGCGAGCGCCGGCCGGCACAGACACTGAGTCATCGTTCGCCTTACTAAGCGCATTCTAGTCATTTCACCATCTACTTTAACTAAGTAAACATTGGTATTATTATCTTTTAATTATAATTAATAAATGCAGAAGTGATCTCAATAATAAATATTTTATAATCATATAATTTGTTATTTAGGTATATTTAATATGAATTGTTACGTCTAAAATTTTAAATGCTGTTAATTAATTTTAACGTTTAATTTAATTTTAGTTTTGTCCTTCCTATAATTGTTGCTGTACCCTTACAGGGTCCATAATTGTACCTTAACTTTAAGCCTGTTGTAAAACCTTTAAAAACATTATGGTATAATACCGATTACGTTAAAATACAGTCTACTAATAATGCTACTGGCGTTTTCATCCCAACACCATCAATAGGATATACCTCGTTCCTTTCTAAGGAGAACACACTAAACAATCAACCTAAACACTTTCCTCAGCTACTTAAATATTCAGAAAGTAATTTCAACTCATTTTACATTAAATATTAAAATTAACAACACGCCCTAAATACGGTTATTACACCTTCCTTCGAAACTAAGTGAGTTCGTTTTCGTTTCCTTACAAGTCAAAGAGGTGATATTAAAGCTACTCAAAATACTTCACGAAAAGTTTTATGCATACGGAATTTCATTTCGAGAAGTGTGCTTGTTGTTTAAGGTGTTCAGTCACTAGTGTGTAATGTTACAAAACAAATTCGAGTTCACTTTTTATACTTAAAAATATAAATAAGGATAAAAATAAATGATGATGAATGAAAGAAAAGAAAAATAGTTTTTGAGTCACGATTAGGAAAATATATTGTAAATTCAACAATTTTGATTCAATACATTAAAAAAGATATCCGGTCATTATCCGGTATTTCATTTTTTTCAGTGGGTAAATCATCAAATTTCTGCTCACGCTCTGGGTGGAGCGGACTTGTACTGACTAAAAACCTATCCTTTCTTTCAGTTAACATTGTGTTCCAGGGCTGCGGTTTCTCATTAAAGCAATGGATTGAATGCATAACGTTGTAATGAACCAAACAATACTATGCGCGCTGCTTGTGATACTCACCGCCATTCCCACCATTTGTCCCACTCAGTAAAACTTACAGTAATTGATATTACTTGTTTGCTGACCTCATACTGTCAGCTTTACTGTTTGTTAACTACACAGGTAGGTTACAAATATATGTATATTGGAGGTTTACTGCGAAAACATGTTGAATGCATTTAAGTTAATTTAAACTTGACTTGACTCGATCGAACGCAGAGCTAAAAGGCTCATAGGTGACGAGATCAGGCAGGCAAGCTTCATAGATTGGCTCACCGGCGAAATGTTGCTTGCCTGTCTATCTCCTACAGATTATACTTCGGAGAGTGTGCGCAGGAGCTCCACGACCTAATCCCTTCATCCCCCTTTTACTACCAGTCTACCAGACGTACCGCAGGATACCATCCACACTTGGTTGATATACCGTCTTGTCGCTTCTCCTCTGGAACTCTCTGCCGGCTTCTGTGTTCCCTGCCACATATGACCCGTAAGCCTTTAAAGCTAGAGTGAATAGGCATTTTATGGGCTCGCTCGTTCGATCGTAGACCTCATCTTACACTTACCATCAGGTGTGGTCGATGTCAAGAGCGGGCTCATTCGTAAAAAAAAGACTTAACGTCTCAAAATAATTTTTAAAAATTTATTTATTTACTAAAATTTATATAATATGTCATACACCCTTACACAAAATAATATTTTTGAGTATTTCAAGGTCCTGCCTATATATGTATACTTCGACAACAAAAAGCACTTCCATGTGCTCAACCAATTTTTTGAAAAACGTTATTTTGCAATTTTTCCCAGTAAACCCTCGATAAGTCGATATGCTCTGTGTCAGTATGACGAACTGGCATTGTACCTACTCATAATAGAATATTTCATTGTTGCGAATACCCCCAGTGAATGACAACCTTTAGATATTGATGTGTTACCGGTAAATTTGAGAAGGTGTCGAACAACTTTTAGTATACTAACTTTGTACTTAAACTCATGCGAACCATTATTGTTATGTTATTTTCCCGTTTGAGGGTAAAGTTTTTTGGAATATTATCAGATGCATTTGTGTTTTGACGCATCTTTCGTGTTTACTCGTCCCCGAAAGCTTTCATTTTACTTTGTAGTTAGAGCGAGAAGTGGGAGAATTTTCTGTATTGAGAGCAATGAGAGGTTCAAAAATTGGCCAAGTGCGAGCCAAACTCGCCCATGAAGGGTTCCGTAGTAACTACGCCAAATAACTTTGTTTTTTCATAGTATTTGTGTGTTAAAGTTATCCCATCAAAAACATAAATGTGAAATGAGAGCCAAGTTCAATATTATGATATATGCCTTGGTTGTTGACTTCAACGACAAAAGAAGTGAAATCTAAATGGGTGCCAAGTTCAATGGTCAGTCCTGAAATTTATTTATAACAACATAAAATACCATTTTTTCTTATAACTTAGAAGAATATATTATAGCCTAAGGTCTGAACTGGCTAGTTCTCATATACGAATTATTATGTTCGATGGTTAGTTTCTACCAGCAAGCCAAATTTTCGGAATAATAAAATAAGAACCGATAAGTAACAGGTTTAGAACTTGCGAAGGCTATAATATAATTCGTATATTACGAAAACGGCGTCTGTACTCTACAATAGAGCTCTCTTGTGCCTTGATTTGACTTGGATCTAAATTGATAAGATGTACTCTATCTAAGGTTTTAACTCTAGCGAGTCCAACGTAAGCTTGCCCTTTACTAAATATAGAGGAGCCTATGTCGAGAAGAGCACTTTCAAGGCTAACGCCTTGTGATTTGTGGATAGTAATAGCATATGCTAAGCAAATAGGGAATTGTTCCCTGTGAACATATACATTACTTAATATCTGAAACTTGGTCTTGACTCGATCTAGTTCGTAAATTAAGTTATGTTTAAATTGTATTGTAATTTTAAGTGCGTTATTGCTGTTGTCGACGTCCCAATGTACCTTCTCTATTTTTCCAATGGATCCGTTTATCAGTCCTTTACTGACACCTACGTTTCTTCGGAACATTACACGTGCACCTATTTTTATCGTGATGACATTTTATAAGCCAGCAGTTAGCGACGAATCATCCTCGTTCTTTTTGAGTACTTAATTTGCTCGTTTTTTTAGATACCGTGGACAGTCTATTTCGTCTATTGAATTTAATTAAATTTCTGGTTGCTCCATACTTGATTCAGGGTCGTGACGTAATTGCACAACGCCATCTAGTGTCACTTTTAAATAAATCAATGGAGGCGACATGGTGTAGTGACCCTCTAAGATAATAGGTGGCGCTAGTGGTTGTAGAATAAGGTTAGTTACGCGTAATAAATACGAAAATCGACTATATTCTTATTTATCAGTACAAAAATGGAAATATTTGGATTAAAAAAAGTTAAGGGTGGTATTCAACTCTTTATATATTCACGTAAAGATCTTAAAATCCACATATAGAGATTTACAGGCACTAATTATAAGTTAAGTGAAAATTATAATAAAATGATAAAAAATTACCAGTTTCTGATTTTTTCCTTTGTATTCACCTAATTACCTATCTGTATGCTGAATTTGAACTTTCTAGGTCATCTGGAACTGGGTTATAGTTTTGATCTATAGGTCAGTCATAAAAATGACGATATTTGGACGTTAATATCTAAATAACCGTTTGAGATATGTTTATAAAATTTGGAACACATATGTATCTTGCCAGTCTCAATATATGAGCCAAATTTGACAAGTTTAGGTGAAATAGTTATTGAGTAATGAGGGTCTCAAAAGTGGCTCCAAATAGTTCGTGTAATATTACACACGGTGAGCTGCGCGCCGGAACTTGGCTTGACACGCTCCCGCGTTTGCGGTTTTAGAAAATATGCTATATCTCAAAAACTGCTGACCTGATCTCGTTCAAAACAATTTTCGTTGAAAGTTAAACATATATTTATTTTAAATTTTTAGCTTCATTATTATAAAGTTGTTTTAGAAATCTCAATGTCATTTTTAAAGACCTGTCTATAGATACCACACACGCATAGGTATAATGAAAAAAATAAATATATTTTCAGTTTCAGTTCCATGTATGAAGAGCCCCCCATAATTTTAATTTTTTTTTTCGTAAAATCGGAAAGGGGTTTACAGAATACATCTACCTACCAAGTTTCATGTGTATAGTCCTAATAGTTTCGAAATAAAATGGCTGTGACATACGGACGGACGGACAGACAGACAGACATGACGAAACTATAAGGATTCCTTTTTAATCATTCGGCTACGCAACCCTAAAAATCGAGAAAATGTACAACTCTTATAGGAATCGTATTTTTTCCGGGGACAAAAGTAGCCTAAGTAGTAGATATTGAGGAGTTCGTGGCTTATGATAAAAGACACATGTATCAGTCTTCAAGCTTAAAGGCTTGCCGTGATCATCTTAACATATTGAGGACTAGCCGATCCGTGCCCACTTCGTTGAGCGTTAATTATATTTTTGAGATGCAATTATGTTGTGGAGTTCATAGTAGGTACTAAGTTTTATCAGGTTCGTTGTTTAGAATTAGCTGGTGTTGGATGTGGTACTTATATTAATTATTGAAGTCTTTTAAACTACCTATCTCCTAAATTACACAACCAAATAACATACTTCAAACGACTAATTTTATCTTCATACAATTATCTTGATGACAAAATCATATATCTTGATATAAATTCATGTTTTCTTCATGAAAAAGACATCTCAACTTCACATAATTTTTTTTTAAATTCTTTCTTTCATTTAATAAGAAGACTGTAGTGATTCAAATATAAAAGCTAGCTATACTGTACCGCAGACTTTTTTGTAGAAATAATAGGGACCAACAATTTTGATGAACATTATGTTCGTCTATACCGAACCGTTTAAGTCAGCGCACGCCGTAAAGCATCACATCTTGCCCAATTTCCGCTGACTTGATATACAGATGCCATTATTTTTCTCTGAACTTTTTGTTCAATCATAATAAAGTATAGCCTATAACACTCCTGAATAGTGTAGCTTTCTGATTATGAAAGAATTTTCATGATCGGTTCAGTATTTCTGAAGATTAGCCCTTACAAACAAACAATCAAAGTTACAAACTTTACCTCTTTATAATATTTGTATAGATATTCCGTGCAACGGAAAACACGTTAAGCCGTTGGTCCCAACTTGACATGGGGTATCATGTTACCCGGCTACTGGGTTGTGAAAGTCAGACTTTCTGAAAGCCAACATTGTTGGGCAAAAGCAAAGCAGATGATTAAGTATAGTTTTTTTTAAAGAACTAGCAATGTGAGTTGAAGTATTAACCCCTCCAACTAATCTACAATGTGTAACGGAAACCCCATATCTATCCAAAAGGGCTGTTGACAACATCTGGTATGGAATCTCTATGCAAAGTTTCAGCTCAAAATAACTGACTCAAAGAATTGATACGTAATTATCGGTTTCATATATTTCTTGAATACCAATCATAACAAACGTGTCACAGCACTACGAGGGTCAATAACTTTCCACGTCACTTGCCAATAACACGACAATTCTCTTCGTTCTTCTTAATTTGAAAAATTCGGTCTCTGGTGTCAGTGTATTGGTATTTGTAATAAGTTCTACACACGTAGAATTAGGATTACAAAACCCTTGCCATATCGTTTTTTATCATCCAAAGAAGCCATGCATCACTTGGTATGTATATACCCCTTAAATTACACGTTGTATATAAAAATAAATAAAATAAATATATTTTTTTAAGTAAATTGTTAGACTAACACTATGGGCCTTAGAAGCCTGAAAATAAAAGAATTTTATTTATTTATTCAAATTACATGTTTACATAAAATTATGGCTAGTCCAGAGAGTAAATATTATATATAAAAGTTCTCAGAGGTTTATCTAAGTGGCTGAATTAACATTGGTAATGATGATCATCTTAAATTAATTGTGGTAAAATATAATGCTTACTGTAATGTAGCGACTTGAGGTAGGTTTATAAAAACCTGTGTTTCGGGCATCACTACACATTGATAATATATATTACTGAAAATAGGGTCGCGTTTGACCACCATCTCACCTGATGGTAAGTGATGATGTGGTTGAAGATGCAGTACACTTACCTAGAAGTAACCTATTCACTCTTGCCTTAAAGACCCCCAAGTCAGGAAACACAGACTCCACAACATAGACTTATCATATTAGTATAGCATACAATATTGGAAATTTTGTGAGTACCTACATAGCCATCCATCACGTAAAGGGTATTTGCGACGGTAGCATCATCCAAAAACAAGCGTATTCAGTTTATATCCACACTAGCGAGCGTTTGGTCATCAATCAATGTAGCCAGTTGACATATGAAATTGAATGTTTTTCCTGTTTTATAGAGATCTCTGCTCGACTTTGTTTCAATTAAAATTGTTGAATTAATTGAATTGTTTTTTTTTTGTACCAGTGCGCGTTGTTTCTCTCAATTAAGGGTTAAATGAATATTCTGATTCAAACTATTAATATCAATAAACACGAATAATTACAAGACAAACGGCGATGCGCCATCGTTACATTGTGGACATCCCACCCATATGCAAAAAAATATTTGGGAATACTTTCATTGCGCGTACAGCTATCGAGTGGAATTTCGTGTCGTAGTCTGTGTTTCCTGATAGGTTACTTCTAGGTAAGCGTGCGTCATCTTCAACCTCTTCATCGCTTACAACCAGGTGAGATGGCGGTCAAGCGTGAGCCTATTATCAATAAAAAAATAAGTTTAAACCTCTAGAGCCTCAGCGGCAGAAAAACGTGCCAGTAAACTAGTATTAGTTGAGCCCCGCTGGCACAAATTTGTGCCACCAAACCCCGACCGATTTAAAACTGTATTTGTAGTAAAGATAAGTCCTAAAATCGTTTGTGACCGGGGTCAGATTACGCTTACGAACAGAGCCCGCCCGCGGTGCTTGACGGATGGTTGACGTAAATAATGGCGGTTCTTGAGAGGTTAAAGTCCACGCATATTTAGCTTAGTTGGAGGGGTTAACAAGATTGCTAGTAATGTGAATTCTTGCATGCTAAATAAAATTCAAGTATCTATCTGTGATTTCAAAATAACCGTGTTTTCTCAAGTGCTTATAGTTATTATGCTCAGCGCCATTTTCGCTGTTATTTTTGTAATGTCAGTAACTTTGTTTTGAATGTTGTTTGTCTATATTGGAATAAATATCTTTATATTCTATTCTATACTAAAACACAAACTATTTTTATTATTATTACATTTATTACATTTTACAAACATATTTACATTTTTAAATATTCCTATAAAAACAAAAAACATTTAAAAATATAAAAAATAGTAGCCCACCGGTATCGGGTACAGGATCCAAGCTATCGGTGGTCAGGGCTCTTGAGAGAGGAACCTCCTAACAATTCGCGCCGTGTCCAGAAGTACTGCTTTCTGAATCAAGCCCTTGATCCAGCTGCCCAACGAGAGCCTCCTAAGATGTTTGTCGAGGCTCTTGGCTATTATGCCATTGGCCGAGACGACTATCGGCACAATGATTGCTGTATCCACATCCCACATGTCGACAACCTCGCGAGCCAGATCAAGATACTTCAATTGCTTATCTTTCTCGGCTTTCACGAGGTTTTCGTCATGAGGGACCGCTACATCAACAATCATTGAGCGACGCTCTAATCGGTCTATCACCACTATGTCAGGCTTTTTGGCAACAATAGTCCTGTCAGTGATGATAGACCGATCCCAGTACAATGTAATATTGCCATTTTCGAGAACTGGGTCGGGCACATACCTATAGTACGGTACTCCTGATTCCACAAGATTGTATTTAAGAGCAAGTTGCTGGTGAACAATCCTGGCTACAAGGTTGTGTCTATGCAAATAGTCTCCGTTAGCCAGACGAGAACAACCGGAGATAATGTGACGAATGGCTTCTCCCGGTTTGTGACATGCCCGACATGTGTCTACCGTACCATCCTTCACAATATATTTCTTTTGTAACCTGTGGAAACGTAGTGATGTAACCTGTGGAAACGTAGTGAATTGTACTTTAACCTATTTTTTTTATGTATTTAGATGTAAGACACATTGTACAATTGTTGGTTTTCCCAAATAAAATAAAATAATATAAAATATAAAATATTTCCGATAGTTATTCGTCATCATAACTTCATCCATAATCGCACAAACAAAACCTTCGGTTTCTCCGAAGAGGTCACCAAAACGTAGCCAGGCTACGGACGCTAATGTATCTACGTCAGACCCATGAAGGGCCCGGTAATAGCGCCCGTGAAGCTCCTTGCTCTGCCATACTTCTCTGCGGTCATTAGTATCTAATACTACAGGTTTGCGCCAATTCTCGCTACCTAAGGAGAGCGGAGTGAGGCCTTTGTCCACCGCTACTACATCTCGATGCATACCCACGTCGGCTTTTAGGAAATATTCCCTAAGGCTGCATACCTCGCGGTTGTGCAGGGTCTTTGCATTTAAAAAGCCACGACCCCCGCACTTCCGCGGGATATACAGCCTCATCACCGATGAACGTGGGTGATGCATCCGATTTGCAGTCAGCGTTGTGCGTACCCGACTGTCCAAGGCGTCAAGGGCAAGTTCAGTCTGAGTCCATTTGAGTATGCCAAAAGAGTACATCAATACTGGCATGACCCAACCATTGAAGGCACTCACCTTGTTTCCGCCTGATAGAAGACTATTCAGTACTTTATTCAGGCGGCCAAAGAAGCGTTCCTTCAGTGATTGTTTAACATAAGCAACATTGATGCCTAGTGCCTCTGACATACCCAAATACTTGTAGGTTTCAGTTGAGCCGAGGGATCTTAGGTGTATGGAGTCTGAGAGTTGAGTTCCCACGGATTCCATAATCTCCCCTCGCTTTACATGCATGACCGCACATTTGTCCACCCCAAATTCCATCCTGATGGCGCTACTGAAGGTTTCCGTTACCTTCAGTAGCTCCATCAGTTGCAAGTTGCTGGGGGCAAAAAGTTTCAAATCATCCATGTAAAGCAAGTGTGATATGACCTGACCACCTCTTCTCAACTGGTAGCCTTGCCCCGAACCCTCCAGCAGTGTACTGAGGGGGTTCAGAGCCAGACAAAACCACAGTGGGCTCAGACTGTCGCCCTGAAAAATACCACGCTCAATCCTAATCGGTTCGCTGTTCTCCTGACTCTGTCGACATCCTGGGTAGCAGAGGACCGTCTTCCATTGCCCCATACATGACTCAAGGAAATTGCGTAGTATTGGGTTTATTTTATACAACTCCAACACCTTCATGCGCCATGTATGTGGAACCGAGTCATAGGCCTTCTTATAATCTATCCAGCATGTCGACAGATTTCTTCGGGAACGACGAACCTGTTGGTTAATGGCAATATCGATGAGGAGAAGCTCCTTAGTACCGCGGGACCCGTTCCTACATCCATTCTGAGAAGCAGACATGATTGAATTTTTATCAATATGATTGTTAATTTTGGCTCTCAAAATGGATGTAAGAACTTTATAGACCGTCGGTAAGCACGTGATCGGTCTATAATTTTTAGGTTCCGCAGTACTCCCTGATTTATGGAGCAGGTGGGTTATTCCTGTAGTTAGGAATTGAGGCAGCGATCCTAACTCTAAGGCAGACTGGAACTGAGCGGCCAAGCGAGCGTGCGAGCTTTGGAAACATTTTATCCAGAAATTGTGCAGCCCGTCCGGCCCTAGAGATTTCCAGTTGGATAACGGACGGACTGCACGGGTTACATCTTGGGGGCTGATCGTAATTGCCCCCATTTCTAGTATAAGATCACACGTGCGCTTGATCTCACTCATCCAGTCACCCTCGGTGTGACTGACAGGTACAGACCAGATGCTGCGTCAGAACGAACACATGGCGTCATCATCCGGTAGGCACGTATCAATCACACCTTGGTCAGGTCGCTCCCAGGCCCTATAAACCCACCTTTCATTGCTTTGGAATGTGCGATTCTGAGTGTATCGCTCCACCCGCCGCTTATATCGACGAATTCGATTTGCCCATGCATAGACTTTCTGCTTCAGGAAGTCGATACGCTCTGTGACGTGGGTCAAATAATCCCGAGGACTGATATCAGTCCCCGCGAACGCCCGCCTCACAAAGCGCATCACTCTGGGACGAGTGTTGCCCTGCCTGAAGCAGATAAGTTTACCAATGAGTGCTCTAGCCCCAGCGATACGACGTTCGATCCTGCACTGCCAAGCTGGTACCGCCGGTCGAATAGTTCTGTCAGTCTTTGGAAACTTGACATGAGCTACCCGACATGCTGCTACAGCTGCACAGTACAGGACCGAATGGGTATCGGTGAGGTCTTCACTATTATCAAAATAATTTAACAGTAGTGAATCTAGAGCACACACTAGCGCCCTATTTTTCTTATGCATGGGTAAACGGGGTAGACGAGGTCTAAGCTCAGGCGGTGTGGAGCGATACTCCCGTAATGCATCTTCCAAAGCACTCCTCAATTGTTCACTGCACTGGGTACTCACGGTTATAGCCTCGTCATCATCATGATCACTGACGTGGTCAGGTCGCGGTGAGATACTAGGTTGTAGTTGCACCGCGGCCAGTGGTGAAGCAGATGAGACACGGCTGCACCGTGATTCGAGACGTAGTCTCTCAAGTACGGTGTCATCCAACATACGGTTACGCTGGATGACCCGCACCTGATCTGATAGTCTTTGGGCCGAAACGTTGACAGCTGGTTCAAGTACCTGAAACAGAGTCATTATTATTATTATGACGAATAACCATCGGAAATATATTGTGAAGGATGGTACGGTAGACATATGTCGGGCATGTCACAAACCGGGAGAATCCATTCGTCACATTATCTCCGGTTGTTCTCGTCTGGCTAACGGAGACTATTTGCATAGACACAACCTTGTAGCTAGGATTGTTCACCAGCAACTTGCTCTTAAATACAATCTCGTGGAATCAGAAGTACCGTACTATAGGTATGTGCCCGACCCAGTTCTCGAAAATGGCAATAATACGCTGTACTGGGATCGGTCTATCATCACTGACAGGACTATTGTTGCCAATAAGCCTGATATAGTGGTAATAGACCGAATAGAGCGTCGCACGGTGATTGTTGATATAGCGGTCCCTCATGACGAGAACCTCGTGAAAGCCGAGAAAGATAAGCAAATTAAATATCTTGACTTGGCTCGCGAGGTTGTTGACATGTGGGATGTGGATACAGCAATCATTGTGCCGATAGTCGTCTCAGACAATGGCATAATAGCCAAAAGCCTCGACAAACATCTTAGGAGCCTCTCGTTGGGCAGCTGGATCAAGGGCTTGATCCAGAAAGCAGTACTTCTGGACACGGCACGAATTGTTAGGAGGTTCTTCTCTCAAGAGCCCTGACCACCGGTAGCTTGGACCCTGTTCCCGATGCCGGTGGGCTACTGTTTTTTATATTTTTAAATGTTTTTTTTTTATAGGAATGTTTAAAAATGTAAATAATATGTATATAAAATGTAATAAAGGAAATAATAATAATATTCCACAAATTTCCACACAACGCCATCTAGTCCCAAACTAAGCAGAACTTGTAGTATGGGTACTAGACAACTGATAAACATACATATATATCTTAAATACATACATATTATAGATAAATTACACCCAGACAAAGAACAAGTGACCGTGCTCATCACACAAACATTTGTCCTAGGTGGGAATCGAACCCACGACCTTGCGCATAGCAGTCAGGGCCACTGACCACTATACCAACGGGCCTGTATATTTATTTATTTATTAACACTTTATGCAACACAAAAAGTACAAAGGCGGACTTAATAGATAACATGGCAGGTGCATAAAAAAAAAAAAAACTAAGTAGTTAATATATTCAAAGCAAAAGTCTTACTAAATTTACATATACACAAATAATTAAAATATTTACTAAATTCCTCGTTGTTCTAGTGGGTGCAAGCGCAACTGCCGAGCATGAGGCTCAGGCAAAAAGTGCTATTGGTTTACCAATAAAAATCTTTGTAGTAGCCCGAATTTTGGTCGTTGGCGGTGTGAGACCCCCATGCCTCGGGAAGCCTTTAAAGCTGTTGGTCCTGGCTGTCATAATTATGATCATCTTTACGTGCAGTAAGAAGCTGGAAAATCGGACCCTGGTCTGGCTACTACTCTCTAAACGGTGAACTAAAACATCGTTAGAAAACGGAATGTCCCAGCACCAAAAATCGAAGACGTGCGACACATATCAACACTCATTGAACCTGCGTGGTGGATTAGGACCTATTCTCCTCCTCTTTCATCCTCACATAGAGAGGAGGGGGCCTGTGTTGATGTAGTGGGAACGTCATTGATTGATTATGATCATCATCATTAATGATTATTGGGAACCCATTGTGGGCGTATCTGGGTCGCTCTTAGTTGGTTTTTAGGGTTTCGTAGCCGAATGGCAAAAAACGGAACCCTTATACATAGTTTCGTCATGTCTGTCTGTCCGTCCGTATGTCACAGCCATTTTATTCCGAAACTACTAAGTCTACAACTTGGTAAGTAGATAGTAGGTAACTAGATATACTCTTTATTGTACACCATAACAGAATTAAATGAGGACTTAAAAACTACAAAGGGTGTTACAATGGGCGGTCTTATAAGATGATATATTCTGTGAATCGCTTTCCGATTTTTAGACAAAAATAAAAAAAAATATATAAAACTAAGGGGTTCCCCATACACGGAACTGAAAAGGAAAATTTTTTTTTTTTATGAAACCTATAGTTACGTGCGTGTCTATAGATAGGGCTTTAAAAATGGCATTGAAGTTTCAAAAACTACTTTTTCTTAAAATCAATCGTTTAAAAGATATACGCTTCCAAAGTGGTAAAATGTGTCCCCTCCACCCCCTCTAACTAATAATGGACTGAAATCTCTTATAATAATGGACTGAAAAAAAATATGCTGTAGATATTAACAAAAACTTTCAAGAAAAATTGGTTTGAATGAGATTGGGTCAACAATTTTTGAGATATAGTACATTTTCTAAAACCGTAAATATAACTTTGTATTTCTAAGAAATACAATGTTATTTGGCGTTGTTACTAACGAACTTTTAATGGGCGCATCTGACTCGCACTTGGTCAATTTTTAAGTATTCACGGCAGTGGAATTTGTTTTCTGCCCAAATCCGTGCCTGTTTCAAATTGTAGCGCTTTGCTTTGCACCAATTTCTGCTTGAACACAGCCATAAATTAGATATTTTAGCCTGACAAACGGATATCCGCATTACAGGCTAAGATTTATCTAGCTCAGGTAATTCATACACTAGTTTTGATAGGAGTGGTCACATTGAATGGAATTTTAATTCTTTGAAAAATTTAAACGAATTTTAAGGAAGGCAGCAACGGTACAGCAGAAATTATTAGCATAGGGCTCGCCCTATTATATGTATCTTGGTAACTTTTTTACAAAAACCCATACCCGGAAAACCCTTAAGTTAGCCATACAAACCTTTGTTTCGTTGCGGGAATCCATCACGCGATTTGCAGCGCAGCAACTAATCGCTTAACCACTTCGCTATCGTGTCGTAAAATAATAATACGGAATTTAGTATGACTTTGAGGAGTCCATGGCTAAATAATAACACATAATACTAGATATAATTCAACATCAGCTTAGCCTTTTCCAACTATATTAAGATCGACTTCTAGCTAACCGAATGCAGATTAGAAGACAGAAGACTACTTGAGATACCTTTTTTTTTTTCTTGGTAAAATCATAAGATGAGTCCTCCCACCCCGGGCAGGGCCGGAGGGACTGTCAGACTTGTACTGACTAAAATCCACGGTATTCCTTCAATAGCCCTTTACGTTCCGGGGTCACGGTAATGAGATAAGTCCCACGACCCCGGCAGGCTTCGGCCCTCTACAGGGGGCCTCGTCATCTTGCTGACGCTCTTTGAGGCGCGCGTGGAACACAACGCGCCGTCGACCCGGGCATGGTCCATGGTTGGACAGCGAGTTGCCCTTTACTCGCTGTCCGCATGCCCGCGCCTTCGGTGGCCGGAGATCGTCGGCCGACATCCGACGCCGTGGGCGTCTACCACTGCGGCTGAGCTGGAGGTAGGACGCTATCCTCTCCCTCACGCGGCCCGCCTCCTCCTTCGATAGCATGACTGCTTCGCAGAAGGAGACGACCGCTTCCCACTTCCACTTATTGATTAACTTAGTGAAATGAAAATTGGTTTGTTGAGATACTTGGCAAGAAATGTCAGATTTTCTGGATTTTGTAAGGACTGTCCAAGATATAAAAATGGCAGTCGGGACCAACGCAATAACAAAATAGGTAAAATAAAATATGATGTATGCGTGTTTATTAAAAGAATTATCCATAGGATTTAACGCTGTTACGTCTTACTGATGACGTAGCGTACTCTATAGTAGCGTCCAAAATATTCAGCAATTACAAATGTTCTATGTGTACAAAAATAAACATGTACAACAATGTTGGGGTTTCATGGATTCAGCTGGGTACGCGTTTTGAATGGAGCGTGTAATTTTCTCTACCCAGTAGCTGGGTAACACCTGGGTAATACCCCCTGGCAAGGCTGGTATAAGATATTCTGGCTTCTGACTACCTGTAAAGATTGTCAAAGATGTACAGACGCCAGCACATGAAGCTACCCGATACTGTAAAATTTTCCCAATCAACTTTGAACCTAATTTCTTTAACAATAAAGTTGAAAATCTATTACAGGAATTTGACAGATTGTTGTAGCTTGATATGCTGGCGTCTGTACGAAGTAAAGCCGGGACCAACTGCTTAACGTGTTTTCCGAGGTACGGAGAAATCTCGACATGTTAAAATGATCAGCCATCACACGATCAAGCCCAAAAATGGTGGGCCTCAGCACTAGGATGCAGGCAGTCCAAGGAGGCGATGCTTTGGCATCGCCTCCTTGGACTGACTGGACTAGATGACTACTAGACTAGATAATAACAATAAATAAATGGTTTTTTTTTTTATAAAAGAATATATTAGAATATATTATTATATATATATATATATATTCCACAACTTTTCACACAACGCCATCTAGTCCCAAACTAAGCAGAGCTTGTGGTATGGGTACTAGACAACTGATAAACATACATATGTATTTCTAAATACATACATATTATAGATAAATTACACCCAGACAAAGAACAAATGACCGTGCTCATCACACAAACATTTGTCCTAGGTGGGAATCGAACCCACGACCTTGCGCATAGCAGTCAGGGCCACTCACCACTATACCAACGGGCCTGTCAAAATATTTATTATGTCTCTAACAGTAACATTAACAAATGTGGATGAAACAGCCCCAGTAAGTAGTTAATAACACTTGTGTCGGGGTTGTCTCGCTCCTCCCCTTGAAAGTTAGTTGACAATATTGTTACGCCAGTCGTTTAGTGAAGTACGTCGAGAAACTTCGACGTAAATCTAGAATGTTCGAGACACTAACGCCATCTAGCGGCGAGTAGCAGGAATGAGTATATCTAGTCGAGACACTAACGCCATCTAGCGTCGAATAGCGGTACTGTGTATCTCGAGTAGCTTCCTGGAATATTCTAGGCAGTATAAACAGTGAGTCGATTTTATAAGAATGTTCTCGAACTCATAGACCGGGGTATAAATAGATCGCAAAGAGGCGCAGAGAGTCAGTCTTATTACGAGGCGAACACGTGATACAATCGAAGCTTTACTAGTGAATTTCAGTGCGATTTAAGTGTTAAGTGACAAGTGTTGTGGTGCGAATAATTGTGTTAAATTTTTATTTTGTGTTTAATTAATTAAAGTATTAATTTTGGTTTAATTGGCATTAATTATTTCTATCCCGAACCCCAGCTTGTAACAATATTAAGACTTAGTAGATTTAAATTTAACTTAGAACTAATTTTAAGAACAAAAAGATTGATTTAAAAGTTATAAAGTAATGTAATTGCAGCTCTTTATAGTGTGTTATTATGTGTGTGTCTATAGTAGTGTGTGAGTTTGAGTGTGTGTGGATGTGATGATGTGTGTTTGTGTTTATAGTAGGATGTGAGTTTCAGTGTGTGTGTGGATGTGAAGGTGAGTGCGTGTGTATTTGAGTATGTGTTTGTAAGGATGAGATGCTGCGTGCGCGTGTGTTAGTTTTGAATTAAAGCGTTCGCAGTAAGTGCTAAGACTAACCAGGTGCTTCCTACACATGGACAGAAGAAGCCTGCGAATGGTGGCGGGGACCATCACCGGGCACTGCTCACTGAACAAACACTACCACACAATAGATATAACGGACAGTCCTCTGTGCAATTGCATGCCATTGGGACGGAGGAAACGGTGGTACACGTGCTCCTAGAGTGCACGGAAATCACAGACATACGGAAACAAACCCTAGGGTCATTGAATTCCCTTACAGACATCTTGAATAGACCGAGAGACCTGATCTGCTTCTGGACGGAGGCTGACTGGATGGAGTGACGGCCGACACATCTCACGCACAGTGGTCTCGTGCAGAGACTAAGGGCGGAAACCAGACCAAAGAAGAAGAAGAAGATGATGGTTACCCATCCACAAATCAACGTCGGTAAGCGTTGCTGAACCCTGAAAATTGACTCTAACAGCTCTTATTACTAAGCTGCGAACTCCTTCAAAACAAATTGTATTGTACAAAATACTGTGACTATCTCGGTAGCGGTACTGTGTACCCAGTAATGTTTTTTACAGAAACATTTGTTTTTTTTATAACTTAAGCGCTGAAGCGCTTCCCGTCTACATTTATTGTGTGCACAGCCAAGGTGTGGAACTCTCTGCCGGCTTCTGTGTTCCCTGCCACATATGACCCGTCAGCCTTTAAAGCAAGAGTGAATAGGCATTTTCTGGGCTCGCTCGTTCGATCGTAGACCTCATCTTACACTTACCATCAGGTGTGATCGAGGTCAAGAGCGGGCTCATTCGTAATAAAAAAAAATAACGAAAGTTTTATTATTCACAGCCCGTTGGAATGTTGGAATATAAAATAAAACGCGCTAAATGCGATAAAACATTTTTTCACTAATTATTTTGGACTTTTGACGTTGTGCGTCCAAAATTTCATTAGCTGCTTGCATAGGTAAAGTGTGAAAGTAAGCTTTAAAGAATTTTTAATGAATTAAAACTGTGTTTAATTTAGAACCAAATAACTTACACACATTTAAACGTTCAAAAATCCACGGTCTTATAAATGGTTTCGTGTGGCATTGTTCCTATTTTTATTCTGTATAACCTGTATTAATCTTTAAAACAAAAATGTGAACAAACGAAGTACGTAGGTCATTTTAAAACTCATTTTTCACTTCCCTTAAAAAATTACGAAACGAGCTAATTCTCCAAAAATTAAAAATACATCTGTCATCATTTACGTGTCGGATTTAGTTCAACGTACCGTTTTTCTAACTTTCTATCTCGAACCGTGACAGAAAATTAACAAATTCCAGCCCATTCTCGTCACATTCATCAAAAAAATAATTGTTTTCTTGTCGATCTCAAGTTCACACATGCACAAAACGTTTAGGGAAAACGTTTATTGTGCGTACAGTTACGGAGTGGAATTTCCTATCAGAGTCTGTGTTAGGTGATAGCTTTAGGGTTTTTAAGTCAAGAGTTTTTAAAGTTGGTCGCTTCCTATCAGGTGAGATGGTGGTCAAACGCGAATCCTATCATCAATAAACTTAACTAACTTTCTATGCATTATATTTCAATTTCAACTTCACATCTTTTTTCGTGTTCCTGAGAAACAGAGTCATGACAGACTGATACACAAAGATATGATCCTATAGGAGTGGATAATCAATTACACTTCCCGTTTTTTTTTTTCTGGTGGAAAATCAATGACTCCTCCCGTTCTAGACTTCTACTGATTAAAAACCAACCTTGTTCCTTTAGGTGCCCTTGGGTTCCCGGGCTACGGTATCTCGTTAGGATATTGCCTTGGAGTGTACATGTATCAACTATCCTGTATTAGAAGCAAGGACCTTAAACCTCAAAACCATAAACACATTGTGGAAATAATCATTCTCTTTATATACAATATTTTATCCAAAGTTAGATACGAACATAAACACACGTACGAAAAATGCGGTTAAAAAGCCTTCAAGAGTTTAACAACACACTTCGGTTGAAAGGAGGTTCTTTGTTAAAAACATCCCGAACACTTTATTCTTCCATTCATTTTTAATACGGCTAAGAGTTTTATACAAAGCACGATAGAAGTTTCGTAAAAAAACACTAAAACCTCGCTCTGTTGTGCAGTTAAAACCTTGAGATTTTGTTAGAAATATAGATGAGTGGAGCGAGGAAGAGGCCAGCGAGGTTATTTCAAGACGCGTGGTACATTAATATTTAAGATCATCTTTGAAAAATCCAGATAGATTTTTTAATTTGAAAAAAAACAGGCATTACATTAAACATGATCAATGTAATATCATCAATCCATCCATCCATCCATCGTTCCACCATCGGACTACAAGACTAACGGTAATGCGCAACCATTACATGGTGGAAATCCCACCCTTATGACCTTTCAGCCTTTAAAGCAAGAGTGAGCAGGCATCTTCTGATAATATTATTATTTTAATGGTCCTTTTAATAAATAAATTCATAAATATCGTAATGGTATTCTGGCAGACTCAGTTAAGTGCACCAAATTCAATAATATGAAAAGAACTCTTCAAGTTTTGAGTGATCATAGTTTAACTAAATAAATGCAAAAGTTAGGGTGTATGTCTAGATGTTTGTTTGTCACAATAACGCAAAAACTACTGAACGGCTTTCAAAGAAATTGGTAAATAGATAGTTGAGATCCTGAAATAACACTTCTTTTTATCCCAAAATTATAACGGGATTAGGATTAATGCGGGAAAATCCTCCCCCGCGCAGAAACTAGTTAAGTGTTAAATATATAACGTGTAACAGATTAAGCGCAATGCCTCAGACACGCCAATTAGAATATTAAATTATAAGTCTAAAACAATATCCGTAACTAAAAAAATTGAAACCAAACCTAGGTATTTTTTATAAAATAGTTATCCTTACTAAACGCAAAACGTATGTGCGTTATACAATATCCTTACGCAGACGCATACACTCATGCAATGTTAGCAGCCGACGCGACACATAAAATACTAGTTCGCTTCGCCCATTACCCGCACATCTCTCGATGCGACCTCGCCCTATAAAGCTAATCCTCGTAAACCTTATCTTCACGACTCGACTGTCAGTAAACAGTTTCAGAGTCCTCTAACAACGTCTTTTAATGTTGAATAAGTTTTTATAAATATTTATAAAATTGCTCGACATGCAAATGAGGGTAGTCAAATTTTAGAATATAAGTTGACAATTTGACCTTCTGTAGTGACGTGAAGTGAACAGTGGCTGTAGGTAGGATTGACTCAATAATTAAAAGGCCAAGGGCGTGTTGGACCACGGCCAATATATGATAAATAGTTAATTCGAAGCAGTAAGCTGACATAAGCTAGTGTCACTTACTAAAATAATGATACTATATTTAACATAATAGTGATGGATTCAATCAATTAAATAATTTAATTAGCTAATTTTAATCGTGAGAAATATAAATACATGATAAAATTTATACTATTATATTATTATTTTGAAGTAGTAACTAGATTTTATTATAAATAAATCTATTTTCATTAACAATATTCATATCTGATCCGACAAGATAAAAGCCACTCTTTTGGAAATTGTTTCATGTGATGAATATTTTAATAAATTGCGCGGGATTACTATTAAAAAGACTGCTTTCGCACCACTACAATCTAAACCCAGCAAAAAAATATTATCATGATCTATTCGTTTCACGCCCCGTTTATAATTGTTTAAATCGTTATTCGATTTTCGAATCCTGAATCGATTAATTTAGTTATATCCAACGAATCATAATTCGTTGGTTATATCTCAATTTCGTAGTCGTCATTATTTGACAACTCAGAAACTGTCAGTCTACTGCACCGAATTAAAAGTCCTGGTATAGGTAATTTTCTACGACATTCCAAAGACATGAGAAATTTTATTCAACCTACTACAACAACTTTTCTCTTCCGCATACGTTTTATAAGGTAGCTGACCATTACTCGTTACCTTGCTGAGTTTATAATAATAAATAACTTACTTATTATGTCTCAAACAATAATATGAACAAAATTGAATGAAACAGCCCCAGTAAGTAGTTAATAACACTTGTGTCGGGCTTGTCTCATTCCTCCCCTTGAAAGTTAGTTACAGTTTCCTTTTATCTTAGTTCTATTAAATGAATGAAATTTGGTAAGTAGATAGTCGACATCCTAGAATAACAGATAGGCTACTTTTTATCCCGAAATTCCCACGGGATCGGGATTTACGCGGGAGAACCCTCCCACGCGAACGAATTCATAATTAGATATTATTAGTGATCAAATGGCAGATTTAATATAATTTCTCTGAAATATACCCTTTTTTCCTGATGGGATAATCATCGAATTACTTCTCCCGCTCTGGGTGGAGTGGAAGGGAGTGTCAGATTTCTACTGACTAAAAACCCACCCTGTTCCTTCAGCTGCTTTAGCTTCCATAAGTTTCATTGTGCGTACAGCTAAGGAGTCGAATTCTCTGCCGGAGTCTGTGTTTCCCGATAACTATATCCTTGGGAGTCTTTAAGTCAGGAGTAAATAGGTCACTTCTAGGTAAGCGTGCTTCATCTTCGACTATATCATCGCTTAACATCAGGCGAGATAGTGCTCAAACACAAGCCTATTAACAGTAAAGAAAAGCTGCACTTGCGTTCCGAGGACGTGGTATCTCGTTAGGACATTCCACTGATCCCTTCCATATCGTTAATTCTACGTGGAAAACATATTCGCAAAAAGTAATATTTCCGGAAAATACCTAGTGTTAATTCCGCTGAAAACCAGATGTTTATTCTTGCATGCAGTATGCAGCTCAAAATGCATGTAGGAATTAATTATCAGTTCATATTTTTCGTAAGTACGTTTTTGATTAATATGGATTTCTCGTGTTGTTCAAAAACTACAAAACGGATCTCACTGAAATTTTGTAAGTAGATAGTTGACATTTTGGTATACACATAGGCTACGTTTTATCCCAGAATTCTCACGGAATCGGGATCTACACGAGCAATCCCTCCCACACGAATGAAGTCGCGGGCAAAAGCTAGTTTATATACACATACATATAAAAACGAAGACATATACTAATAATGACAATTACAATTCGAAATCATTTAGCGTCTCAGTCACAACCACAGATTCAACGTGATAATTCACAGAAGATATCACTTGTAACCTGGAGCAAGCTAGCAGAATTTCCTTCAATAATAATGGTGCCGACAACTTTTAGCCCCAAGCCGGCTACTGATGACCGTAGAGAGGGGAAGATACCGATATCGATAAAGTTAGGATTATGTTATTTCAAACTCAATCAGATTGGGGTGCCGGCAAGATATTGATTTTAAATTAAAGTTTAGTATTGCACGTAGAGGATAATCGTTCTGTAACAATTGTGGAATTAGTTTCTGTGATGGAGGATTGCAGCTTTACCTTCCTACTATAAAGATGTAGGTATTCGCGTAATTGACCGTATGTTCATTTATGTCGATTTCGATATAATTTATTACCTATAGCACTCAACTATATTTTTTATCATTATTAGTAAGGTGCATCTTACTACTAATGAAAAAAAATTAAGAATCGGAACATTAGTTACGAGATTACCCCCTTTTTATTCCAGTTGGAAAAATCATCGAATGACTTCTCCCGCTCTAAGTGGAGCGGAAGAGAGTGTCAGACAGCTACTGACTAAAAACTCACCCTATTCCTTCAGCTGCCCTTAAATTCCGGGGCCGCGGTATCTCGTTAGAACATTCCCGCAACCCGGAGTTAGGGAGTCTCACCTGGTACAAACAAACTTACAAACATACAATTCAACCTTTTTCTAATATTTATTTATTTATTTTGTTTTACAGAAAGCTTGCTAATTACAAGCTTCCACATATATATGCTATCAAGTTACCTACATCTAATTTTCGTTGACATTTCACCAAACACAATAGATAATATACTTATCACTAAGGTTACATACAAACTAAGAATTAAAGATAAAAATTTAACTTCTAATATGATCAAATCATGCAACATAAAACTAATAAATTATAAACAAATTACATCTAATCATGAGTGTCACCAAAATATTCATTATTGGGAATTTTTCTAATTTTCTGTGCACTTGTGCAAAGTATGTCGATTTCCAGGTGTGAGGGTAAATTATTAAATGCAATAACACTGCGTATGGAGAAGAAGTATTAGCATGTATGGGACATCTAGACATACCTCTTGAGATTTCTCGTGTCTCAGAAAGGACGTTAAGCCCAGCTATCATTTGTAGGTACAAACGCCAGCACATGAAGTTACCCGAAACTGTTAAATTTTCCCAATCAACCTTGAACCTAATTCCCTTAAAAATAAAGTTGAAAATCTATTAAAGAAATTTGACAGATTGTTGTAGCTTGATGTGCTGGCGTCAGTGCATCTTTGATAGTTGTAATGGGTAGTCAAAAGCTAAAACATCTGACACCGGTTGTAATGTTTCCTTTTTATAGGGCTTTAATACTTACGTTATAACATCATTATTGGTTTAGAATTTCATGATATGCTGATATCAAGCTATTTTTTATACAATACTACACTGGTGACATGACTAGTTTTCTTCTTAATTCATCGCTGGAGCTAGGTTAGGTCGCATATGTAACTGATATTGTACCTCATGATAAATTACTTTTATTTCTCTTTTCATTCTAGAACCTCATTCAAATGCTGAATAGTCGATTTAATAGAGAGATTGACGGAGAGCGGGGAGTCTACGCCTGGAACTCAAACAGTGAAGAAGTCTAGAAGTAAAACGAATAAGTGTTCTCCTCCATGCTGACATCCTCAGAGTTCTCCACATCACCACCGACTGCCCCTACTACGGCCGGAGGGAAGGAAGAAGGAAACTGAGGCCATCCGACTGAAGGCCAGCCGCCCTGTAGCCACCTCTTCGTTCTGCTACTGAGGCCATCCGACTGAAGGCCAGCCGCCCTGCAGCCACCTCTTCGTTCTGCTACTGAGGCCATCCGACTGAAGGCCAGCCGCCCTGCAGCCACCTCTTCGTTCTGCTACTGAGGCTATCCGACTGAAGGCCAGCCGCCCTGCAGCCACCTCTTCGTTCTGCTACTGAGGCCATCCGACTGAAGGCCAGCCGCCCTGCAGCCACCTCTTCGTTCTGCTACTGAGGCCATCCGAATGAAGGCCAGCCGCCCTGCAGCCACCTCTTCGTTCTGCTACTGAGGCCATCCGACTGAAGGCCAGCCGCCCTGCAGCCACCTCTTCGTTCTGCTACTGAGGCCATCCGACTGAAGGCCAGCCGCCCTGCAGCCACCTCTTCGTTCTGCTACTGAGGTCATCCGACTGAAGGCCAGCCGCCCTGCAGCCACCTCTTCGTTCTGCTACTGAGGCCATCCGAATGAAGGCCAGCCGCCCTGCAGCCACCTCTTCGTTCTGCTACTGAGGCCATCCGAATGAAGGCCAGCCGCCCTGCAGCCACCTCTTCTTTCTGCTATAATCATCCGCTCCGCTTATCGACTCTCAATCTCCGTCATCTCTTGTACCTTAGGGTTCCAGCAAATTTTTATAAATTCTTTCATAAATCCTGTTTCATTTTTCCTCACTTTGATTTCTTTTCCTGGTCATATTCCTCCTAATTAATTATTGCAACCTCACAGTTCCCTCTACCCAGGGAAACTGTTACGTTACACGGTCTTGCCAAGGGGTATGTTACCCAGGTACTGGGTTCTAGAGATCAGATACGCAGTCTCTCCATGTAACACGTTATACTCAACTGCATCCGGCTAAACTAGAAGCAAATCACGATATAATTGAAAAAGGCAAAGCAGACACAAACCGTCTTATACCGTGTTTTGTAAGAGTAGTTCAAACTGTTGCTATGAGTTTTTTTCAGTCAGAACTAAACCATTTCTATTACAAATTATTGACCATAACGATACCTTGTAAAAGTGTTGATACTTATGAAAAGGACATAAATGATTCTTTAAATTTAATGGTAAAGTGGCTAGATGATAATAACCTAAAAATTAACCTAACTAAAACTAAATTAATACATTTTAGTCAACGAATTAATAGTAAAAGTAATTTAAATATACACTACGATGACCAGCCTATAGAAGAGGTAGAAACAACAAAATTTTTAGGGCTCCACATTGATAAAAAACTGAATTGGAAAACCTATATCGAACTTTTATCTAAGAAAATCAGTAAATCTGCCTATGCCCTGCACACGTTGTCGTCTATTATAGGTGTGGAGGCATTACTTACAGCCTACTATGGTTTAACTGAATCCCATCTACGCTATGGTGTCATTTTTTGGGGCAACTCAACAGAAAAGGACACGGTGTTCAAGGCTCAAAAGTGGTGCATTCGTTCAATATTTAAAATTAAACCTACTGATAGTTGCGTGCCTTACTTTAAAAAATATAAAATACTTACTTTGCCATGTTTGTACATTCAACACAAATCCACACCGATTTAAACGATTAGATGAAGTAGTCCCACGTAACAGGCGCGACAACAGTAGAATATGCTCTCATACTGCGAGAACATCGCTTATGCGCAAAAGTGTTTTCTGTATGGCTCCTATGATATTTAACAAATTGCCTAAAAATTGGAGAGAACTGCCCTTGTCACTTTTCAAAAAAGGCTGAGAATTTTTCTAGTTAATAAAGTGTATTACAATGTTTTAAATTTTTTGAATGAAAAGGACTTTTCTCTTCCGACTTCTAATAGATATACTTAAGTATAACAATCTATAGATGTGAATTTTAAATCAATTGACTTTGACTCTATTTGACTGCATAATAATGAATATACTGGACATAATGCAATTTATTTTTTTTATATAATATACTTATACTATAATGTCTTGACATCAATTTATTATTTATTTCTTGTGTATTTTGTAATTAAATTTAAAATGACTATATCTAAATGCAATTAAATGTATTTTTTATACCTACAAAATTTGTACGCCGTTATTGGCAAAACATGGACGCACACAACATACTATTAATTTAATACCTTGCATATCTGATTAGTCAGTTTATGTATACGCATGTTTGACAAATAAGTTATCTTTCTTTCTTTCCTGGCCCGGCTACGCGGTCTCACTCTGCTAATTTACATAAAACCTGTAGGTTAAGTTCGTGGTTTTACTTCCACTACTAAATACTTGAATTTAACTAATGTGTTCTATTGCTTGTATTGGAGTGAAGACTAATTGAAACGACCATTTACGACTGCAGTTTATTTGCGACTGGTTTATATTCTCTATGCATCACGGGCGCAGCCGTGCGTCATAATAATATCGCTGATTAAGTATTTACATTGTGTCTCTAAAACCTTAATCAATTTTAGGTACACTCAATCTTTTCACATGTATCACCCTACGCGTTTATGAAAACTACTTAAAAACTGTTCAGTATCATTTGAGTTATATCGCGCATAGACTGACAGACGCGGCGTGAAACTTTTTTGATAATAATAATTATATAAAGATATGATTTGATTCGTTTTCACCTACATCAGTAGACTTGTAAAACTGCGATGGCAATGCATTTTATGCGAACAGCATATTTACTAATACTCAAATTGTATGCAGTACCAATGGTACTGCATACAATCGTTTCAATTCAAAGTCAATTTCGATCCATTTGCTTATACTGGTATGGTACTGTACCATACCAGTATAAGCAAATGGATCGAAAGTCAAGGTCTGAAGAATTCAGCTATATTTTGATAATTCGACGCTCCCAAGCAATAACTCGATAGTCGAGGTGAAAATCATTGATATGAATGAAAACTATTTTTTTTCGAAGTGTGTCATTGATTTTTGATTTTTTGTTTTACTTATGTATTTAATACACTACACATTAATTAATATTAGTTTATTTACCCTCGTCCGTGTGTCACTGCGGGGTGCCAACTGAAAACCAGCGCTGGGTGTCTTTCGCCCAGCAAATGCTGAGTTGGTAACCCTTTCGGTGTAGACATGCTCAGCGAAATTCTTAATGTAATTTTTTATTTATTTTTTATTTTTATGTTTGTAATTTTCTGTTGTTGTGTGTGTTTATAACCGAATAAATGGTTTTCAATTTCAATTTCAATTTCAATTTCAATATGAAATTCCTTTTATTAAAAAAAAAAACTAATACCTAAAATTCTAGACATAAAAATTTCATATGCGTTAAATGGTATCTATCTTTACAAAAAATCTGAAAAAAAAAATTGTGAAGGTGTATTCTATTCCAAAGATGCCGTATTTGACATAATAAGCATTAAGCCTATAATAGCACATTACTGGGTTCTTCTCGGTTGGGGGATCGGATTATTGTCCCTGCAACAAATTGTAGAACGACAATAACTACTTTTCTACGATTATTTTCTGAGAACCGCGTGGCATTCTTGTTAAACCTTATTTATTACTAGCTTCCGCCCGCGACTTCATCCGCGTGGAAAAATTATCCCCCGATTTTGAAACATTCTTCATTAGTGCTACGCTCCTATTGGTCTTAGCGTGATGATATATAGCCTATAGCCTTCCTCGATAAATGGGCTATCTAACACTGAAATAATTTTTCAAATCAGAACCGTAGTTCCTGAGATTAGCGCGTTCAAGCAAACAAACAAACAAACAAACAAACAAACTCTTCAGCTTTATAATATTAGTATAGATTTACTTTACAATATTTAATAATTTATTTTTCATAATAATAGCGTTGTATTTAGAAGAATTAATTTCCTGTATTGGAGAAAAGGAGCTTGTTGTTAGTGATGCTTCAGATGTTTTAGATGAAAACCGATTTTCTTCTTTTTTACTTTGATGAAAAATACGAGGAAATCATTTTATTTTTCCTTAGATTTTATACGACGAGAATTTATCTTCACGTGTTCGCATATTCGATTTTCGAATCCTGAATCGATTAATTTAGTTATATCCAACGAATCATAATTCGTTGGTTATATCTCAATTTCGTAGTCGTCATTATTTGACAACTCAGAAACTGTCAGTCTACTGCACCGAATTAAAAGTCCTGGTATAGGTAATTTTCTACGACATTCCAAAGACATGAGAAATTTTATTCAACCTACTACAACAACTTTTCTCTTCCGCATACGTTTTATAAGGTAGCTGACCATTACTCGTTACCTTGCTGAGTTTATAATAATAAATAACTTACTTATTATGTCTCAAACAATAATATGAACAAAATTGAATGAAACAGCCCCAGTAAGTAGTTAATAACACTTGTGTCGGGCTTGTCTCATTCCTCCCCTTGAAAGTTAGTTACAGTTTCCTTTTATCTTAGTTCTATTAAATGAATGAAATTTGGTAAGTAGATAGTCGACATCCTAGAATAACAGATAGGCTACTTTTTATCCCGAAATTCCCACGGGATCGGGATTTACGCGGGAGAACCCTCCCACGCGAACGAATTCATAATTAGATATTATTAGTGATCAAATGGCAGATTTAATATAATTTCTCTGAAATATACCCTTTTTTCCTGATGGGATAATCATCGAATTACTTCTCCCGCTCTGGGTGGAGTGGAAGGGAGTGTCAGATTTCTACTGACTAAAAACCCACCCTGTTCCTTCAGCTGCTTTAGCTTCCATAAGTTTCATTGTGCGTACAGCTAAGGAGTCGAATTCTCTGCCGGAGTCTGTGTTTCCCGATAACTATATCCTTGGGAGTCTTTAAGTCAGGAGTAAATAGGTCACTTCTAGGTAAGCGTGCTTCATCTTCGACTATATCATCGCTTAACATCAGGCGAGATAGTGCTCAAACACAAGCCTATTAACAGTAAAGAAAAGCTGCACTTGCGTTCCGAGGACGTGGTATCTCGTTAGGACATTCCACTGATCCCTTCCATATCGTTAATTCTACGTGGAAAACATATTCGCAAAAAGTAATATTTCCGGAAAATACCTAGTGTTAATTCCGCTGAAAACCAGATGTTTATTCTTGCATGCAGTATGCAGCTCAAAATGCATGTAGGAATTAATTATCAGTTCATATTTTTCGTAAGTACGTTTTTGATTAATATGGATTTCTCGTGTTGTTCAAAAACTACAAAACGGATCTCACTGAAATTTTGTAAGTAGATAGTTGACATTTTGGTATACACATAGGCTACGTTTTATCCCAGAATTCTCACGGAATCGGGATCTACACGAGCAATCCCTCCCACACGAATGAAGTCGCGGGCAAAAGCTAGTTTATATACACATACATATAAAAACGAAGACATATACTAATAATGACAATTACAATTCGAAATCATTTAGCGTCTCAGTCACAACCACAGATTCAACGTGATAATTCACAGAAGATATCACTTGTAACCTGGAGCAAGCTAGCAGAATTTCCTTCAATAATAATGGTGCCGACAACTTTTAGCCCCAAGCCGGCTACTGATGACCGTAGAGAGGGGAAGATACCGATATCGATAAAGTTAGGATTATGTTATTTCAAACTCAATCAGATTGGGGTGCCGGCAAGATATTGATTTTAAATTAAAGTTTAGTATTGCACGTAGAGGATAATCGTTCTGTAACAATTGTGGAATTAGTTTCTGTGATGGAGGATTGCAGCTTTACCTTCCTACTATAAAGATGTAGGTATTCGCGTAATTGACCGTATGTTCATTTATGTCGATTTCGATATAATTTATTACCTATAGCACTCAACTATATTTTTTATCATTATTAGTAAGGTGCATCTTACTACTAATGAAAAAAAATTAAGAATCGGAACATTAGTTACGAGATTACCCCCTTTTTATTCCAGTTGGAAAAATCATCGAATGACTTCTCCCGCTCTAAGTGGAGCGGAAGAGAGTGTCAGACAGCTACTGACTAAAAACTCACCCTATTCCTTCAGCTGCCCTTAAATTCCGGGGCCGCGGTATCTCGTTAGAACATTCCCGCAACCCGGAGTTAGGGAGTCTCACCTGGTACAAACAAACTTACAAACATACAATTCAACCTTTTTCTAATATTTATTTATTTATTTTGTTTTACAGAAAGCTTGCTAATTACAAGCTTCCACATATATATGCTATCAAGTTACCTACATCTAATTTTCGTTGACATTTCACCAAACACAATAGATAATATACTTATCACTAAGGTTACATACAAACTAAAAATTAAAGATAAAAATTTAACTTCTAATATGATCAAATCATGCAACATAAAACTAATAAATTATAAACAAATTACATCTAATCATGAGTGTCACCAAAATATTCATTATTGAGAATTTTTCTAATTTTCTGTGCACTTGTGCAAAGTATGTCGATTTCCAGGTGTGAGGGTAAATTATTAAATGCAATAACACTGCGTATGGAGAAGAAGTATTAGCATGTATGGGACATCTAGACATACCTCTTGAGATTTCTCGTGTCTCAGAAAGGACGTTAAGCCCAGCTATCATTTGTAGGTACAAACGCCAGCACATGAAGTTACCCGAAACTGTTAAATTTTCCCAATCAACCTTGAACCTAATTCCCTTAAAAATAAAGTTGAAAATCTATTAAAGAAATTTGACAGATTGTTGTAGCTTGATGTGCTGGCGTCAGTGCATCTTTGATAGTTGTAATGGGTAGTCAAAAGCTAAAACATCTGACACCGGTTGTAATGTTTCCTTTTTATAGGGCTTTAATACTTACGTTATAACATCATTATTGGTTTAGAATTTCATGATATGCTGATATCAAGCTATTTTTTATACAATACTACACTGGTGACATGACTAGTTTTCTTCTTAATTCATCGCTGGAGCTAGGTTAGGTCGCATATGTAACTGATATTGTACCTCATGATAAATTACTTTTATTTCTCTTTTCATTCTAGAACCTCATTCAAATGCTGAATAGTCGATTTAATAGAGAGATTGACGGAGAGCGGGGAGTCTACGCCTGGAACTCAAACAGTGAAGAAGTCTAGAAGTAAAACGAATAAGTGTTCTCCTCCATGCTGACATCCTCAGAGTTCTCCACATCACCACCGACTGCCCCTACTACGGCCGGAGGGAAGGAAGAAGGAAACTGAGGCCATCCGACTGAAGGCCAGCCGCCCTGTAGCCACCTCTTCGTTCTGCTACTGAGGCCATCCGACTGAAGGCCAGCCGCCCTGCAGCCACCTCTTCGTTCTGCTACTGAGGCCATCCGACTGAAGGCCAGCCGCCCTGCAGCCACCTCTTCGTTCTGCTACTGAGGCTATCCGATTGAAGGCCAGCCGCCCTGCAGCCACCTCTTCGTTCTGCTACTGAGGCCATCCGACTGAAGGCCAGCCGCCCTGCAGCCACCTCTTCGTTCTGCTACTGAGGCCATCCGAATGAAGGCCAGCCGCCCTGCAGCCACCTCTTCGTTCTGCTACTGAGGCCATCCGACTGAAGGCCAGCCGCCCTGCAGCCACCTCTTCGTTCTGCTACTGAGGCCATCCGACTGAAGGCCAGCCGCCCTGCAGCCACCTCTTCGTTCTGCTACTGAGGTCATCCGACTGAAGGCCAGCCGCCCTGCAGCCACCTCTTCGTTCTGCTACTGAGGCCATCCGAATGAAGGCCAGCCGCCCTGCAGCCACCTCTTCGTTCTGCTACTGAGGCCATCCGAATGAAGGCCAGCCGCCCTGCAGCCACCTCTTCTTTCTGCTATAATCATCCGCTCCGCTTATCGACTCTCAATCTCCGTCATCTCTTGTACCTTAGGGTTCCAGCAAATTTTTATAAATTCTTTCATAAATCCTGTTTCATTTTTCCTCACTTTGATTTCTTTTCCTGGTCATATTCCTCCTAATTAATTATTGCAACCTCACAGTTCCCTCTACCCAGGGAAACTGTTACGTTACACGGTCTTGCCAAGGGGTATGTTACCCAGGTACTGGGTTCTAGAGATCAGATACGCAGTCTCTCCATGTAACACGTTATACTCAACTGCATCCGGCTAAACTAGAAGCAAATCACGATATAATTGAAAAAGGCAAAGCAGACACAAACCGTCTTATACCGTGTTTTGTAAGAGTAGTTCAAACTGTTGCTATGAGTTTTTTTCAGTCAGAACTAAACCATTTCTATTACAAATTATTGACCATAACGATACCTTGTAAAAGTGTTGATACTTATGAAAAGGACATAAATGATTCTTTAAATTTAATGGTAAAGTGGCTAGATGATAATAACCTAAAAATTAACCTAACTAAAACTAAATTAATACATTTTAGTCAACGAATTAATAGTAAAAGTAATTTAAATATACACTACGATGACCAGCCTATAGAAGAGGTAGAAACAACAAAATTTTTAGGGCTCCACATTGATAAAAAACTGAATTGGAAAACCTATATCGAACTTTTATCTAAGAAAATCAGTAAATCTGCCTATGCCCTGCACACGTTGTCGTCTATTATAGGTGTGGAGGCATTACTTACAGCCTACTATGGTTTAACTGAATCCCATCTACGCTATGGTGTCATTTTTTGGGGCAACTCAACAGAAAAGGACACGGTGTTCAAGGCTCAAAAGTGGTGCATTCGTTCAATATTTAAAATTAAACCTACTGATAGTTGCGTGCCTTACTTTAAAAAATATAAAATACTTACTTTGCCATGTTTGTACATTCAACACAAATCCACACCGATTTAAACGATTAGATGAAGTAGTCCCACGTAACAGGCGCGACAACAGTAGAATATGCTCTCATACTGCGAGAACATCGCTTATGCGCAAAAGTGTTTTCTGTATGGCTCCTATGATATTTAACAAATTGCCTAAAAATTGGAGAGAACTGCCCTTGTCACTTTTCAAAAAAGGCTGAGAATTTTTCTAGTTAATAAAGTGTATTACAATGTTTTAAATTTTTTGAATGAAAAGGACTTTTCTCTTCCGACTTCTAATAGATATACTTAAGTATAACAATCTATAGATGTGAATTTTAAATCAATTGACTTTGACTCTATTTGACTGCATAATAATGAATATACTGGACATAATGCAATTTATTTTTTTTATATAATATACTTATACTATAATGTCTTGACATCAATTTATTATTTATTTCTTGTGTATTTTGTAATTAAATTTAAAATGACTATATCTAAATGCAATTAAATGTATTTTTTATACCTACAAAATTTGTACGCCGTTATTGGCAAAACATGGACGCACACAACATACTATTAATTTAATACCTTGCATATCTGATTAGTCAGTTTATGTATACGCATGTTTGACAAATAAGTTATCTTTCTTTCTTTCCTGGCCCGGCTACGCGGTCTCACTCTGCTAATTTACATAAAACCTGTAGGTTAAGTTCGTGGTTTTACTTCCACTACTAAATACTTGAATTTAACTAATGTGTTCTATTGCTTGTATTGGAGTGAAGACTAATTGAAACGACCATTTACGACTGCAGTTTATTTGCGACTGGTTTATATTCTCTATGCATCACGGGCGCAGCCGTGCGTCATAATAATATCGCTGATTAAGTATTTACATTGTGTCTCTAAAACCTTAATCAATTTTAGGTACACTCAATCTTTTCACATGTATCACCCTACGCGTTTATGAAAACTACTTAAAAACTGTTCAGTATCATTTGAGTTATATCGCGCATAGACTGACAGACGCGGCGTGAAACTTTTTTGATAATAATAATTATATAAAGATATGATTTGATTCGTTTTCACCTACATCAGTAGACTTGTAAAACTGCGATGGCAATGCATTTTATGCGAACAGCATATTTACTAATACTCAAATTGTATGCAGTACCAATGGTACTGCATACAATCGTTTCAATTCAAAGTCAATTTCGATCCATTTGCTTATACTGGTATGGTACTGTACCATACCAGTATAAGCAAATGGATCGAAAGTCAAGGTCTGAAGAATTCAGCTATATTTTGATAATTCGACGCTCCCAAGCAATAACTCGATAGTCGAGGTGAAAATCATTGATATGAATGAAAACTATTTTTTTTCGAAGTGTGTCATTGATTTTTGATTTTTTGTTTTACTTATGTATTTAATACACTACACATTAATTAATATTAGTTTATTTACCCTCGTCCGTGTGTCACTGCGGGGTGCCAACTGAAAACCAGCGCTGGGTGTCTTTCGCCCAGCAAATGCTGAGTTGGTAACCCTTTCGGTGTAGACATGCTCAGCGAAATTCTTAATGTAATTTTTTATTTATTTTTTATTTTTATGTTTGTAATTTTCTGTTGTTGTGTGTGTTTATAACCGAATAAATGGTTTTCAATTTCAATTTCAATTTCAATTTCAATATGAAATTCCTTTTATTAAAAAAAAAAACTAATACCTAAAATTCTAGACATAAAAATTTCATATGCGTTAAATGGTATCTATCTTTACAAAAAATCTGAAAAAAAAAAATTGTGAAGGTGTATTCTATTCCAAAGATGCCGTATTTGACATAATAAGCATTAAGCCTATAATAGCACATTACTGGGTTCTTCTCGGTTGGGGGATCGGATTATTGTCCCTGCAACAAATTGTAGAACGACAATAACTACTTTTCTACGATTATTTTCTGAGAACCGCGTGGCATTCTTGTTAAACCTTATTTATTACTAGCTTCCGCCCGCGACTTCATCCGCGTGGAAAAATTATCCCCCGATTTTGAAACATTCTTCATTAGTGCTACGCTCCTATTGGTCTTAGCGTGATGATATATAGCCTATAGCCTTCCTCGATAAATGGGCTATCTAACACTGAAATAATTTTTCAAATCAGAACCGTAGTTCCTGAGATTAGCGCGTTCAAGCAAACAAACAAACAAACAAACAAACAAACTCTTCAGCTTTATAATATTAGTATAGATTTACTTTACAATATTTAATAATTTATTTTTCATAATAATAGCGTTGTATTTAGAAGAATTAATTTCCTGTATTGGAGAAAAGGAGCTTGTTGTTAGTGATGCTTCAGATGTTTTAGATGAAAACCGATTTTCTTCTTTTTTACTTTGATGAAAAATACGAGGAAATCATTTTATTTTTCCTTAGATTTTATACGACGAGAATTTATCTTCACGTGTTCGCATTTGTGTCAAACTACATTTTGTAGAAATTAAGTGATAGATTCTCAGGCTATTTCTAATCATTAAAAATACGGCGAAGCGCATTTCAAGGTCGAAGACCCTCCTGCTGGGGTTGCGGGAACATTCTAACGAGATACCTCGGCTCTGGAACGCAAGGGCAACTGAAGAAACAGGGTGGGTTTTCAGTCAGTAGAACTATGACACGCTCTTCCGCTATACACCGTGAAATTTTAATGGTTGTTTTCCAAAAGCGAAATGGCTTTGTCTTGGTAAAACAATCGTTTTATAAACAAATAAAATATTAGAAACAAAAAATGGCGCAGTGTGGTTAATGCATTATCGCCATGCGTGAGAGCTTATTATGCTCTGAACATTTATTAATCACTATTCCTTTGTTGGCAGCGCGCGGCGGTGCGTGTTTCGTGTAGGTACCTACGTTACGTCTACTGAACTAATAATGATTCTCGCGCTTTCAAGTTTATGAATATTATTTTAAAAATAATTTAAAACAAAAATCGTTTTTTTTTAAGTTTAACTGTATGCTTCGATACTACTACTGACGGGTAACCGCCCTGACCTGGGAAAACAACCATTTAAATTTCACGCTATATAGCGGGAGGAAACATTTGATGAATTTCTCCGCGAAAATTAAATGGTCGAATGGTCGAGTTCTGTTTCAAAATAAATAATTAATTAGTTAACCTAATTTTCAATTAATTAAATAATTTCAAGCTTGAGTGATAACCGCGTAGAGTATCACTCAATCAAGTAATGAACCATAACTCCCCCCCCCCCCTTATAACCCTTAACAAAATGCGAAGAAATAATTTCCCACTTGGTTCGAATTTACAAAATCAGCCCATTCCATCATCTGACCACAAGACGAACTGTGATCCTTACGTGGTGGATATTCCACTCATACGTACAAAACATTTTGGGTTCAACACTTTCAATGTGCGTACAGCAAAGGGATGGAATTCCCTGCTAGAATCTATGTTTCCTGATAGCTATATCCTATGGGTCAAGAGTAAATAGGTCGACCACATCATCGCTTACCATCAGGTGAGATGGTCGTCAAACGCGAGCTTATCCACAATAAAATAAAATATTTTTGAAGTGAAACCTCTTTAGCATCTTTGTGATTTGAAAATTTATGAAACGAAAAAGCGACAGTAAAAAGAGACAGACACATAAATTATCGAATTTTGGAATTCTGTTGGGGCCAAGTGGTAGAGCTTTTGATGCCCTTTAAAATGAGCTCAAACTCGGCTATCTTGCGACCACGGGAACGAAGTTAGGTCCCGGGGGGTGAGGTAGCCCTGAGAGGGGGGCGAGGAGGGGGACAGTAAAAAGAGACAGACACATAAAATTTTTTTTTGACAGTTTCACTTCTGCTACGTGTGAATTGCACACATTTTTTTTTTTAATAGTAAAGGGTAATGAATAAAAGGAAATTATTTCCTACTGCATAGTTCTCCTTCCCCTGTTTTCTACATATCAATACACTTTAAAACCATTCTGAGTTTTCATTAATCTTAAAAAAAGTTTTTCATTTGTTTATGGGCTAAGTTTTGTATTTTATACTGTCTAAACGATTATTTTAAAGAGAACTAGAAATGAGTATAGAATTGACATTACAAGCAATCTTGTTAACCCCTCACACTAAGCTAAATATATTTGTGTCTGGAGTCGTTTCACGGCAATAGTGTAATGGGTGGGATTCGAACCCGCGACATCTCGATCATAAGTCCATCACCTTAGCCATTAGACTGTTGACGCTTCAAAGATCAAGGTTTGTGACAACCATCAAAATAGTAAACCCTCCTAATTCATATAACTGAAGAGATTCATCCACACCCGATTCCGTTCGCCATAATAATAAATTGTAGTCAGCAACACAGCCTGTCTGTGTTTCATGTTCATCCTTATTTATGCAGTGTCGCCAACATGAGGTAACGAGAAAAGACAGCTAAATATAGTTCGAAATATAAAATGTGAAGGAGTTTATGGGTACCTTAAAGCCACGAAAAGGAATAGTCGTTTCTTTTACATATCTGATATCACGTTTTATGCGATCATGTTACCCAGTATCTGAGTTTTGAGGGTCAGATAGGCAGTCTTGGGCGTCGCTCCATGGCTGCGTCTTCGCGCGACTAATGAGCATGAGGTTTTAGGTTCGATTCCAGATACAAGCAAAAAGTGCTATAGGTTTTTTCTATACGAAATTTCTCAGTAGTAACACAGAATTCAGAATTTAGCGGTATGTTACCCTTGTGTCTAGGAATAAACGTTAAGTCTAAAACAAGTTTATTGGAATAGCACGAAGTGGGCCATTCTTCGGTTGCTTATCTGGGGGCACGGCAGTGCCCCCGCCAAGTCAAGCAAAAAGCGGCACGGCCGTACCATACTTTTCTCGAAACAATTCAGGCCATTTTCGACCCTGTATAACTTCGTTGTGGATAAAACTAGAAACCTAAATTTTCAGTAACCAAGCAGACATTGTATAAAGACGACATATTTCAAATTTCATTCAATTTGAACCAGTAGTTTAAGAATTATAACGAGTCAATGTTCCTTAATTTTGTCACTCACTGACTGACCGATCATCAAAAGTCTAAGGCACTTCTAGCAGACATACAAGCTTCAAATTTAGAATACAATTAGTGTTTAGTGCATGGATCAAGGAAAAACTAAAATATTTTTCAATTTCGGTCCAGTTTTCTAGATACATCAACTGCATAAATAAATTTGTAATCCTATATATTTATATGGGATTACATAGTTACATTTACAGTTCATTAATCAGTGTACCTGTGTGTAATAATGTATAATATAATGGAATACTAGGTGTAATGAAATGAAATGAAATGAAATATTTATTTTGTAAATTGGTTATAAATAACACTTTTACACGTCATGTTTTTTTGCGTGTTAAGTTTAGCTAGATGAGGTCGGTATTTCCTAACTGACTACTCTGAGAAGAAACACCGAAACAAACTCAGAGGTCATAGTCTCTTTTAAAGTCCAGACAATTTGTATTTGTATATGAGAAGCATGTAGGTTCATGTCTGTGGTATTTTTTTGAGGAAATAACCACGCAAATTTGAGCGGACCTGTCCAGACAGTGCAAGCATTTGTCAGTTATCATGTAGCAAGGTATCTAATTTAGTATCTAGTATCTAATTTATATATGTATGTATTACTTGTGAGATATATTGTGTTTTCATGCGATGGCCGAGTCAATCTATTTATTTAAAACGTTAAAGATATTTAATATTGATATGTTCACTATAAGATGTTGTTAGGTTAGATAATTACGTAACAACTTAAGACAGAAGGTTCTTTAAGTAGGGACTGAATAATCGAATAACCGACTTGGTATTACATGGATCTCACAACTTTTTACGGTAGAAGAACTGAGTTGCGAGACTTGGTTTTTTGACAAGTATTGTTTTTATGGGATAGTTATTAACACGATATTTAAACACAAAACAACTTTTAAGTTTGGAGGCTAGAGTTTTACCCCAGATTTCTTTCAGGTTCGATATACGTGGTAAAACGCTCATACGCAATCGAAGATCATTCCGCTTCCGACGCTCGCCCGCGACGGTCGTACCGCTCCGCGCTCTCGATCGTTCCGTGCCTGAGTCATCGCTACGCTTCGTCACGCCCGCCGTGACGTCACTCGTAGTCGCCGACTACGACGCCTGGTCCGGATCCGCCTTTTTCGAGGCGGTGAAGGATATCCTGTTTCTATAACAGAGTATCGTCAAAAACAATTTGGTTTGGCCCCTTCAGGGTAAAACCACAGTTTCGTGGTCCTTGGTTGGAAACCTCACGGTGTCAACAATACCAAGGGGGTGCTGACCCGACGCACCCGCTGATCCCCTTCAGGGTGAAGCAGTCAATTGGAGTCGAGTGCTAGGTTTTGGCCTTGGGGGATCTCCTAGTCAAACCTAGTTACTGAGTTTCCTTTTCAGCTACACACCTAGTGTCGGTTGGGTGTGTCTACCCCTTCGCACTAGACCCAATAGGGCCCGGTTCGCACAATAAGACTGGCGACCGGTTACAAGCTTAGGGCTCACCATTAGGTACTCACCTCCCAGTCTCTACCCGACTGGGAGGGTTACACATCCCCGGACCCATCCATCCGGGGAGTTAGGCCAGTTAGGCTTTAAACAGGTCCCCCGCGGGAGAGAAATCTCCAAAATTTCCCCATTCAATTTTTGATTCATTCGCCAATCATGGCAAACTCCAATATTTTGGAGATATTGCTAGAAATACTTAAGGAAAACCCTGCTATTTCAGCCAAATATGGCGGAAAATTCCAGCGTGAAATCGCTAACTGTCCTCCGGCTACCGAAGCCAACGTCGCTGATTTTAGTGACGCGCTTGACAGCCCATTATCTCCCCCGCTTGCTGATCAAGGCATTCCGGTTGGTCAATTCACGGAAGTGTTTATCAACTCCGATCCCATTGTTCATCGAACAACGAACGACTTCCAGGTAGATAGCCCTCTTTCGCTCCCGCCCGCCGACAATGTCGTGCCGACCGCCCAATTCCCGAAATCATCCATTGTTTCCGACCCACCTACTAATCCCATTGTTCATAAAACAATGGACGCCGCGCAGGTGTGCGCTGCAGTTGAATTCCGTGAAATGGACACCACCGAACCTGTGTCCAATAACAACTCCGACAATGATTTGTCATCATGCCCCTCGTCCTCGGAAGACGACTTTCAAGTCGTCACCGGTGGCAAGAGGAAGAAAGGGAAAACCTCCCAGGCCAGCAAGGCCAAAAAGACCACCGCGTCGCCCCCGTCCCCAACTCAAACACCCGTTCGACCCGCTAGCCCCGTCCCAACTACCTCTGCTCGCGCGCAGAATAGTCGTCCCCCCAGCCCGATAGCCCAAACTTCCTCAGCCCAAAGGAAGCAACGCCCTCCGCCCCCCTTTTACATCCAGGACAAGGGTAAATGGACTGATGTGTCCAAGATGTGTGTTGATCGAAAGATCAACTACACAAACGCCCGTGCCTGCCAAAATGGCATTAAAGTCACCGTCCCTACATCGAACGACTATAGGGAACTATATCGCGCCCTCCGTGAAAGGAATATTTCCTTTCACACTTTCTCCTTCCCCGAGGACACGCCCACTCGTGTTATTATTAAACGTGTCCCTAAAGAAATCCTAGTACAGGATATTAAAGACGACCTTGCCGATCAAGGTATACCAGTGATCGCCGTCCATCGCTTACATAAAGCGAGAGGCGGTGAATTGTACGACATGGTTCTTGTCATTTGTGAACCAACAGAAGGTCATCATCCGATTTTCAAGATTAAGTCCATTTGCTCCCTATCCGGTATCTCAATTGAAAAGCCCTACAAAACCGCAACAGTGGGACAATGCCACCGTTGCCAACTGTATGGCCATGCGCAGAGCAACTGCTATGCGACTCCCAGATGCGTCAAGTGTCTGGGCGAGCACAGCACTGCGGACTGCCCTCGGCCCAAAGACCGAACCCTCTGTTCGGAACCACCCAGCTGCGTTCTCTGCGGCCAGACCGGTCACCCGGCAAACTACCGTGGCTGTCCCAAAGCCCCCAAACTCGCTCCTAAATTAGCGAAGCGCGCCAACGCCCGCCAACAAAGAGAGGCACCTTCCTCTCAAATTCCCCAACGTCTCGCTCCTCAGAGACCATCCCCGTGGAACAGGCTAAACCACGAAAAAGCCTTTCCCTCCTTGGCCACTGCCAAACCTTTGCAGGCACTGATGGACATACCCATCGCAGCGCAGATCCTGCCTATAGCCGTGGCTCCAGAGGCCACAGCCAGTCCCCAACCCGAGCCTCAAACCACTGCTGCTCCTGCAGCCAAACAACCGCACAATCCCTCACCCGTCGCGCACGGCGAGTCTTGCGGCCAGACTCTACTGCGCCACTATAGAATATTTATGACCCGCCAAGCCAGGTCTCTCCGCGATGCCCTTCTGACTGCCGAGCAGCAGAATAACGGCAAAATTACGACGGCAATGTACAGCCAAATATTCAGCACACACAGTGATGTCGTGCTAGGCCTCGACCAGATGGATGCGATGGACTGTGTTTATGGCAACACACAAGTCATATTTTTTAGTCTATGTTTTTTCCTTTTTTTTATGTCAAGAGTTAATCTCGCTAGCTAACGCGCGTTGTGTGTAATTCTGTACTTATCAGTAATTAAAAGGAGTTATATTATAGAAAATCGTTTTTATTAAGAAACCAGAAAATACAGTCCACAGAAACACATTGGTCCTACGACATTGGTCCATCCGAACCGTTAACGATTTTCGGTGAAAACTCGTGGTTACTGCGATTAGTAAGTGCAGCGAGACCTAATTACTACGTCGCGACGCGTCAGAAGGCGGCGAAGGCAAAGCTAATGGAATTACAGCATACTTAAGGTACTTGCGAGAATTAACAAGAATCAATTACTGCAAGAAGAAAATAAAATTCCATTAAGACAAAGAAAGCATACAGTCAAGCGGCCATTTGCTCATTCATCAATTGTTCAGTGCGAGAAGGATAGCAAATTCCTTGCGGGTGAGGGTGAAAGAGACGAGTTACAACTGCCTCGTCAGCAGCGTCCACGCACGCTTACTGAGTTCGCGCCAACATTGATTTGCGCGCGGTGTCTTCGTTCGACCAATTGGAACGCAGCAAGCTCCTGTCAACGAGGCAACGGTCCGGCCCCATTGGTGCAAAAGGGCGGTTGGGTTGGTACGACTGGTGTACGACGTGCAGGTATCGACGCGCTCCCTAGCGGCCATCCAGCGGAAGCTCGGTATAGACGCCACTCGACACAGGAATCAAGAAATTATCCGCCATTTTCTACTTACAACTAAAGTTCTTATATTGAATTTTATGCTAATATTACTTAAACTAAAATTTTTAACTGCGAGTTGTGCAATTTTAACAGTAACAGTGTTAATTTAGGCTGTAAAAATGGAGGATGTGCTAAAAAGGTTAAGAGTGAGCAGAGGATACGCTAAAGGTACATTAAGGACGTAAGTTCGAATCTGACGTAAATAAGCTGTTTTTGGGTGCCTTTTCCGACTAATATAAAGAAATTCAAACAAAACTAACAGTTGCAATAGATAGATTACTTCTTTATCTCCAAAGCAGCCGTGTTTAAAATACAAAAAATATGGTTTTTAGTATTGTAAACACGATTTTTCAAAACCTCTGCATACAAAGTTGAGGAAAAAGGGTTAAGTTTAGGATTCTTTTTCTGCTAAACATTTACATATTTTGATTCTTAAAAAATACCACAGGCTAGCAGATATAATTACCTCAAAATGAGCCTATTAATAATAACGAAAATGTAACAAATAGCTTCACAAAAAAATAAAATCCCATTTAAATTTTTCACATATTTTGCTACAGCGCATGAATCTTAACTGGTCGCATTAAGGGTTATTTTCGTTGGTCACTGTTTAGATTTATTCGACAGAAATGTGTAAAGAAATTTTAATACGCGGTCAGCCGCCTTCGTGAGTGGACGCTATGTCGCTTGTCAACAGAAATTTGTCTAAAAATAGATCGCTGTACGAACACAAAATAATTCATAATACTACACAATACTTATTTCGATACTTTACGCATTTTATATGAGCAACTTGAGAAAGTAAGTTTTTTATCTATTGTTTGGGAATAATTGTTATCTTTTTTGAACAAATGTCTAAACCCAAGATGATACCGATTTTTTTAATGGGTGCAAACGACTCGGTTTTTTTTAAATGTATGTTCCCCGATTACTCGTAACTAGACCGATTTGAAAAATTATTTTTATTATTTGAAAGGCACCTGGTAGGTATATTTCCAGGTGGTCCCATCGTCATCAAGTCTGGATCTGATGATGGAATCCTGTCGAAATCGAGGGAACTCTTCAAATATTATTATTTTTTAAAGTAACTTGTGTAGTTGCTCGCGGAAAATACCATTCGGTGAAGTGGAACTGATGATGAAGACCACAGACGGCTACCGGAACTACTCAATTATAAGTATTTCATGGGTTGCGATTCGATTACTAGAATATGGTTGTTAATCACTTTATACTTGTTAAAATGTATATGGTGAAGTTGAGCTGATGGTGAAGTACCTGAAGAACTCCTCAAAAATGAACGGCTCTGCATCAGGAAAAGCAATATTTTGTAAATGCTGATAAGTAGTTTACATTTAGGCTTTTGTAACTAGGTAAAGCACTAGTCGACAAACCAAAACACTAAAAACAAAAAAAATACTTCCAACTTGTTATTTTTGGAAATCTGTCTTATTTTTAGTTAAAATGATTTTTCTCATGATATATTTATATAATAAACTACAATATATATATATATATATATATATATATATATATATATATAGTAGTAAGTAACTATAATGATATAATATAAGTAATATGTATATTTATTTGACAAAAAAATACTTACAAATTTCTTAAAACTAGCTTATTTACATTTTTTGCAACTACGCCAAATAACTTTGTTTTTCATAGTGTTTGTATGAATTACAAAGTTATATTTGCGGTTTTAGAAAATATGCTGTATCTCATAAATTGCTGACCGGATCTCGTTCAAACTAATTTTGGTTGAAAGGTTATACTAAGATCTACAGACATATATATGTATAGACACCGCAGCCCCGGATCACAAGGGCAATTGAAGGAACAGAGTGGGTTTTTATTCAGTATTCGTCTGACACTACTTTCCGCTACACCCAGAGCGAAAGGAGTCATTTTGATGATTTTCCCCCCCAAAAAATTGGCCAAGTGCAAGGCAGACTCGCCCATGAAGGGTTCCGAAGTAACTATAATAATATAACATAATATGTATATTTAATAGACAAAAGAAATAACTTGCAAATTTCTTAAAACTAGCTTATTTACATTTTTTACAACTACGCCAAATAACTTTGTTTTTCATAGTAGTTGTATGAATTACAAAGTTATATTTGCGGTTTTAGAAAATATGCTGTATATCAAAAATTGCTGACCCGATCTCGTTCAAACTAATTTTGGTTGAAAGTTTATACAAGATCTACAGATATATGTATTTTTTAGATTTTTCACTCCATTATTATAAAAGTTAGAGGGGACACACACACACACACATTTTACCACTTTGGAAGCGTTCATCTTTTAAACAATTTACTTTATGAAAATGTCCTTTTAGAAACTTTAATGTCATTTTTAAATACCTGTCTATAGATACCACACACGCATAGGTTTCATGAAAAAAAAAAAATATTTTCAGTTTTAGTTCTATGTGTGGGGGCTCCCTTTATTTTAAATATTTTTTAAGTTTTTTCTTAAAATCGGAAAGCGGTTCACAGAATACATCTACCTATCAAGTTTCACATGTATGTATAGTCCTAATAGTTTCGGAATAAAATAGCTGTGACATACGGATGGACAGACAGACAGACAGCTTTGGGGGCTGAGTCACCCGTGTCCGTAAGAGGATACCCGTTTGCAAATCCCTACACGTGGCCCTCGGGTGGTGCTAATCAGGTGACATCAAACAGGTGGCAGGTTAAAACTGCAGGCTTGTGACCACCCACAGGGCAAAGACGTACCGCCAAACGGCCTAGCTGTGTTCCGGTACTAGGGTTGCCCAAACGAGAGTCTCGCAAGAGTCTTGCAATTAGCGATTATCCTATTGCTATTTATTAAACGGTAGTTGAGATCTCAGAACAATGTAACAGACTCTCTGTTACATACTCTGTTACAGATCTCAGAACAATGTAACAGACTCTCTGTTACATTATTCTGAGATCTCAACTACCGTTTAATAAATAGCAATAGGATAATCGCTAATTGCAAGACTCTTGCGACTCTCGTTTGGGCAACACTATCCGGTACGGTGCCCTGTGTAGCCTATCAAGGAGTTGGGTCGAAGTAGTTGCTTCACTGCTGAAAGACCAATCTGGCTCGCACTAGTGCGGACGTATCGGGAGACTAGTCGCGGAGAGGAGCGGATCCGAGGCACGGTGCGCCGCTGGCCGACCGCAGGTAGTTGGGGGCCCAAGTAGTGTGCCAGCCACACATGACAGGCTGCCCCGCCAACTGTCGAAACATCCCGGAATGCACCATCGTGCTGGTTGGCGACCAGATGAGAGGGCCCGATGGTCATTCCCGGGGGGGCTTGGGCGTCCTCGCAGTCTCCAGACTAGTTCCCCAATCAATACCATCCATCTAGTGTGGGTCTGGAGGTTAACAGCGTGAAGCTTCACTTCACTTCCTTCTTCTCTCCTCTTCACTCTCTAAATCATGAAATGGAATAAAAAGTTAAACAGCGGCTGCACTCCCTCTCTCTCAAAGTGCACCTCAGTAATATCCGAGGTCTGCACTCAAATCTCGTCGCAGTCTACCACCACCTCGAGACTGAAACCTGCTCTGCTGTTTCTTTCGGAGACGCAGATCAGATGTCCATCAGACGTGTCGTATCTTTCATACCCAGGGTTTACCTTGGAGCACAACTTTAAACCACGTGCGGCGGTATGTATGTACGCCCGCGACGACATCTGCTATTGGCGTCTCCGGAACCTTGAGGACTCCAGGTTTTCTCAACTTGGGGTCTGGTGGACACGGACATAGACAAAATTATCTATGCTTGTGTCTACCGCTCGCACAGCGGAGATCATGAGAGAACCAGGCTCACACAATACATCAGTGAGGCGGCAGATGCGGCCCAGCAGCTCAGTTCGTGTTACTGGAGGACTTTAATGCCCATCACCAGGAGTGGCTCTTCCCATACCAGTGCACGGACCATGCTGGGCGAGAGACGCACAATCTTGCACTTGCATTAAATCTCACTCAGCTGGTCCAGGGAGCAACGAGGGTGCCGGATGTTGAGTCACACAAAGCCAATTGCTTGGACCTTCTACTGACTACAGATCCAGACCGCTACTCGGTAACGATATCTTCACCGTTAGGTAGTTCCGACCACTGTCTGGTGAAGTCTGTACCCGTCTCCTCTCCGCCCGATCTTAGCCTTAAAGTCATTCGGCGGGTTTGGCGATATAAGTCAGCGGATTGGGATGGCATGCGATCTTTCTTTGCATGTTATCCTTGGCAGCCTACTTGCTTTTCTTCAAATGATTCATCGTCGTGCGCAAACGCCGTGGTAGATGTTTTGCGACAGGGGATGGAGTACTATATACCGTTCTCTGACCTAAATTGTTAGGTCAGAGAACGGTATGTAGTACTCCACATTGGTCCGGCAAAGTTCGACCTTGATTTGGCGCCGAATGTGATCGCGCTGAAGCGCTTAAACACGGGGCATACTTAGCATGGGTCGATGCTCGAAACTGCAAAGCAAATGACGTGGATCAGAAGAAGAGAGCCTTCAACAGGGCTGCCAAGTCCAGCAAGAAGGTTTTGCGGAGGGTTCGGTTTGACCACGTTAGCCGAATCGGGAACAAACTCGCTTCATATCCTGCTGGCAGCAAAGCGTTTTGGTCCCTGGCAAAGTCGGTCGAATTCAACTTCTGTCGTCCCTCACGGTAGTGTAGACCCGTCAGGTTTGAGCAGTGGTTACCACCACACAGCAAACTTGTTTGCCGCCCTCTTTGCGGAGTTTTCACGTCTGGATAGTAGTGGCGCTTGCCCTCCTGATGCTCCTATTGGATGCGAGACGTGTATGTTGGACATTCGCATCCATCAGAAGGACGTCCGTAGAGTGCTGCGTAATCTTGACGTGAACAAAGCTAGTGGCCCCGACGGGATACCAGCAATTGTTCATAGAACTTGTGCGCCTGAATTGTCTCCAATCTTGACACGCCTGTTTCGCCTTTCGCTAGATGACTGGAAAGGTGCTGAAAGCATGGAAGCTGGCTAACGTTCAGCCTGTACCCAAAAAGGGCAGTCGTGCTGACCCGGCCAACTACAGGCCTATTTCTGTCACGTCTATACTCTGTAAGAGTATGGAGCGTGTACTTAATAGTAAGCTCCTGGCATACCTAGAAGCCAACGATATCCTCAGTGACCGACAATACGGTTTTCGCAAAAAACCGGTCAACTGGGGATCTTCTAGCGTATGCCATTAATATCTGGAGCGACGCCATTGAGAAGCAAGGGGAAGCACTTGCTGTTTCTTCTTCGGCTTTTTGAATTCAACAAGATTTATCTCGAAGCCAGAAGACAATGTCCTCAACAATACATCAAAGTGTTTGATGATTATAACATCCAATCCTGTGATCTGAGCACTCAGTTCGGGGTTCCCGAAAAAACGTCGAGCTTTATTTCTATTATTTGTGGAACTAAATCCTGGCTTTGTCTTGTCCACAATTAATCCCGTTTCATGCTTGAATCGTTGTTTGATTTCGTCTGATCGTTGTTTTACACTTGCTTTTTCCTCTGAAGACCTAGCTTGCCATTTCTTAATATCTAACTTATAACTAATGTGTAAAAAGCACTCAAACGAACGAATCCAAGCATGTAATGTTGACAAACCCAAGCCAAAATTATCTTGATTCATCATTCTGGGAGTGGCCCCACAAATATAGCATTTCTGCGATGAATGTGTCTCTGTCAAAGCATTGCACACTTTTCCATCAGTCATAGTCAGCAGAAGCTTGTGCTTAACAGAAATTTCAGAACCACCAAGATCATAAGATGTAGCCTCCAAGTAGTCGTTTATTTATCCCAAAACCTTATTTGTTTCGATTTTTGTCAATTCCGTTGTTTCTTTGGCAAAAATGAATTTAATTGGACGACAAAACATCGTCGATGATGGACGGGGATTTTGCCAAATAATGTTGTTACTCTCGTCGATTAACCTTAGAGGAACCAACGAATAAACAAAAAGGAACTCATTAGTGCCTTCGCTGTTTTCAAATCTTTGTTTGTAAGCACTATGACTGGAACTTCCGTCACATCCCCATTTACTTATAAGAGATGTTGTGTGATAAACGATGAATTGGGTATTAGATTGGGGAGCACACTTGTGACAACTTCTCTCTGAGCTTCTACTAAACGTTCTGCTGTTTTATTCAAAATAGCTTGTAGCTCAATTTCTGCTCGAGATTGTGTCAAAACAATGTGCTCCTCGGAAGGATAATATGCTTTTTTTGATTTAACAATGCAATCATATGATGGAAACACGTGATGCCCGACTTTCATAATCCACTTTCTAGTCTGTTTATATGAGTGAGTTGTTGATTTTGAATCAATATAATACGCTAATGCCTCGTCATTACTTAGCAGTCTATCACTTGCACAGCACTTGGTTGTTGAAGGCTAATGCATGTACTTGCAGAAGCTGGATTCTCGCGAATGTCCTTTATAACTCTGGCAACGTTTTTATGTCCAGTTGACCGTGTAGTAACCTCTGCAGCTGTCATTAATACCCCAAAAGCCTGATAAGTTCGAAAACAAAGAAAAACATGCCTTTTTTGTGAATTCACAGATAGTCTATTTTATGACACATTAAAATATTCTAATAAGAAAATAATATATAGTACATACCTTCGGAAGTAAAATCCATCACTAAAACTTTTCACAAGATTAGAACTGCCACCATGAGACATTTAGTGCAAGTGTCGCAAAAATGCAACTGACCAATTTCTTTAATTGCATTTACCTCATTACTGTTTTTCACTTACTTTCCTCCAGTCGGTGATCAAGGTCAGCGGAGGTGCACGAGCGGGAACCGGTGTAGGATAACGGGACGGTATTTGGACATGTGGTCAAAAAATATTTGTTATTAGATCGTAACTACCATAATAAATTTTATCTAAACAGAGACCTCCCGCCACCTCGCGTCTGTCTGTCTGTTTGAACGCGATAAAAAGCACATAAGATTTTGATACGGTTTTCACCAAATACACAGCAATGATATATAGTAGTCATTTGAGTTTGTACAGTTATCGGACGGCGCTATGTTCTCCACATAAATATACTGATGGGATATTTTCCGAGATACACGCGGTCGAAGTCGCGGGCAAAAGCTAGTTGTAAATATGTGTCATTTTATTGTGACCATCAAAACGATCTGGTCCTCTTTACACAGGATTTATGGAGGCAGTCGCGATACTCGCAGTACACACGAAGAGCGTCCGGAAAGATCTGACCAACAGATTTGTAGTACTTTTTGTGGCAGCAATTTGGAAACCACTAATGTTTCAATATATTTTATTGTATTACTGTTTGGTTTGTGACAGAAACACTTTTTAATCAACTTCAAAAAATGGAGGAGGTCCTCACTTATTCGGAATCTGTTTTTTTTATGTATGTTCTCCGATTACTCGAAGACTACTGGACCTATTTGGAAAATTCTTTTTTTATTTGAAAAGGTATACTTTCTAGTTCGTTCCATTGTCATGAAGTCAGGATCTGACGATGGAATCCTGGAGAAATCGCGGGAACTCTTCAAATATTATAGGCACACCTGTAGCAATTTGGGTATTTTTATTAATAAAACATAAATGGTATTATCAAATTCAAGGGCAGTTGCGTATTACTAGGCCAGACTGGTAAATTAAAGTTTGAAATAATTGAAAAGGACTTTTAATTCTGAAAGGAAAAAACGGAAACCCACTTAATTCGATTTTACAAAAATTGTCTTCTTCCAGAATTGATTGATCCCAAGACGGGTAAGAAATATGGAGTTACGAGCTCATTCCTCATATATTCCAAGAATATATTAAACATGAGAAATTGATTTTTAATATTAAAATATTGTTCCACCCAGCTTTTGTCAAGATCGCTAATGCTATCATACCAAGGAAATGAAACACACGGTGATCAGTTTAATTGGCGAAATCTTTGATTTTGAACCCCATACGTTATTAGCGACCCCGAAAACCACGAAATTACACACCTACCAAACAGAATGGACCCAAACTTGATAAGCTATTCTTATCGTCTAGGATCTTCAAGAGCGGTTGCTGTATTCCTGCAGGCCACTCCACTGAGTTCGTATAATTATAATATCTCATCGTATCTAACAATACAAGCTCGAACTTGGTTGATATACCGTCTTGTCAAGCGCTTCTCCTCCACATTTATTGTGCGCACAGCCAAGCTATGGAATTCTCTGCCGGCTTCTGTTTTCCCTGCCATCTTTGAGTCTTTAAAGCAAAAGTAAATAGGTATCTTCTGAGCTCGCTCGTTCCATTGTAGACCTCATCTATCGGTTACCATCAGGCGAGATCGAGGTCAAGAGGGGGCTCATTCGTAAAAATTGGACAAATGCGAGTCAGACTCGTCCATGAAGGGTTCCGTAGTAACTACGCCAAATAACTTTGTTTTTCATAGTGTTTGTATGAAATACAAAGTTATATTTGCGGTTTTAGAAAATGTGCTAAATCTCAAAAACTACTGACCCGATGTCATTCAAACCATTTTAATGAAAGTTTTCATTAAAACCTACAGCATATTTTTTTTATTCTATTATAAAAGTTAGAGAGGGGGGACACATTTTACCACTTTGGAAGCGTATATCTTTTAAACGATTGACTTTAAGAAGAAGTAGTTTTAGGAACCGATATAATTTTTAAAGACCTGTCTATAGATACCGCACACGAAAAGGTTTGATGAAAAAAAAAAAAACCCGTGTGGCACTCGGGAACTGCCGCGGTAAAGCTATTGCATAGCATTTTTTATCAACTTATGCAATTATAATTATTTATATATTTTTTTATTTATGCAGTATTTTTTTTTCTTTGATATTAATTCAAGTTACCGGGTCAATTATACCACATTTTTAGTTTTAAGCTATTTCTCGCGGCGTTGACATTTTAGACTTTCTTTCTCCTATAAAAAAATGTAAATGTTTCTTATTTTATTCAACAAAATATTTACAAAATATCTAAATCCATACTAATATTATAAATGTGAAAGTAACTCTGTATGTCTGTGTGTTACCTTTTCACGCCTAAACCGCTGAACCGATTTAGATGAAATTTGGTGTGGAAATAGTTTAGGACTTTGGGAAGGACGTAGGATAGTTTTTATCCCGAAATTCCTACGGGTTCGGGATTTACGCGGGAACCCCCTTCCACGCGAACGAAGTCGCGGGCAGAAGCTAGTACGTATAATATAAAAGTACTTTCAATAAAAAAGAAATCATAAAAAGATATGATGAGACCCTGGGTTTGATCCAAAATACTGACGGTTACCAATCCGATTCTTTACTAAACACGCTAATAGCACGTTAGTAACCCGAATTGAAATAACTGACTATATTCGACCGTATTAGGTTTTATTTTCGTTACGGAATTTCTTGATTCGGTCGCCGCGCTCAAAGCCCGCGATAAAAGCTATGCAATAGCTTAAAAATATTTTTAGGTTCAGTTCCATGTATGAGGAGCCCCCCTTAAATTTATATATTTTTGTCTATCAATCGGAAAGCGGTTCAACTCGGCGGAACAGAATACATCTACCTACCAAGTTTCACATGTAGGTAGTCATAACAGTTTCGGAGTAAAATGGCTGTGACTTACGGACGGACGGGCAGATAGACAGACATGACAAAACTATAAGGGTTCTGTTTTTTGCCAATCGGCTACGAAACCATAATAAAAAAAACTGCACATTTACATCTTGTTGTCAAAGAGATCCAGTACCAGTCATCGAAGTGTACCTACAAGTCACTCCAATAATTTCATTACATCAAACAGCACACAAAATAAAAGCAACCATGAAGCCATTAAAAAAAAATTAAATAATCTAAAGTATCAAAATGACTTTACGTACCCATAATTCGCGGAGCTATTCGTACGTTTGTGTGTGTTTGAGCCTTGTCTATGTAGTGATGCGATTTGATACCTATCAATTTTGAACATGCGTCCTTAACGAGAATAAATGCTTTCGTAGCAGAGTCGAATGAACTAATTATAAGCTCCGTTGAAGCGCTGATAACTAGAAGGGATAGGTTATTAGCTACTTTTAAAGAGTATGAAAGCTACAACAAAGATATTATTACATTAGATTCTTCAGACAGTGAAAATGTAGGTGACATTGAAAGCAAGTATTTCCATTGTCTGACTATTTTAAATGAAAATATAAAGTTAAAAAGTGCAAGCAAGGAAGGGAAAGCTTCGGAGTCAGATAACAGTGTCGTGTCTAGAACTAGGTTACCACACATTAATATACCTAATTATACAGGAAAGTATTCCGAGTATGTAAACTTTAGGGAAATATTCAGATCTGTAATCCACAACGACCCATCCTTGGACAACGTCCAAAAGCTGTATTACCTGCGATCATACCTCCAGGGCCCACCTTACGAATTAATTAGTAATCTCTCTCTTGTCAGTGAAAGCTATGACAATGCATTGCAATTATTAGACAAGCGATTTTATAATAAATATAAAATAGTAAATGAGCATGTAAACACTCTCCTAGACTTAGACAAGCTTACCAAGTTCCCTAATGCTAATGATATTAGGAATTTTGTTTCCGTAGTGAGACAGACACTAAGCGCTCTACGTAACCTCAAGGCAGAAGTGGAGTCTTGGGACCCTATTCTGCTGGGCATCTTGGTGCGCAAGCTGGACGTCTACAGCTCTCGGTCCTATCAGCTGGAGCGAAATCAAGAGCAGGACCCTTCCGTTGAGGAATTTTTGGTATATATGGATAGGCGTGCTCTTGCTCTGGAGAACACAGATACCCGGACTGAGACAGTGGAAGGCGGAAAGCGGCAGGGTGCAAATATGCCGCCAGTCAAGAATAAGGTAACTCTGGCAGCAACAGCCAAGACAGCAATGGAGTGCATCTACTGTAAGTGTTCAGATCATAAATTATACTCATGCCCAAAGTTTAAATTACAATCTGGTAAAGAGAGAGTCTCATTTGCAAAACAAAAAAGTTTATGTAGCATATGTTTAAATTCACACCCTGGCAAATGTAAATACCACTTTAGGTGTGGGCAGTGCAAGAAAACTCATCACACGCTACTGCATCTCGATGATGAAGGTGGTCCAGGACCAGTGGTCCTCCTATCTGGAGACCCTGCTAATAATATTTTAATTCCTACAGCACGGGTAAAGGTGTTTGCAAAAGATGGACGAGAAGTGCATATAAAGTGCATACTCGACACAGGTTCTCAGGCATCGCTGATCACTGCAAAGGCAGTGGAGGTCTTAGGATATACTCCTAAGCGAAATGATATAAACCTCATTGGTGTAACAGAGAGCCAGAACAAAGTCAGCTATTGTATTCCGTTAAAAGTACATTCTTTGACATCTCAATTTAATACTCTAGTTAGCTGTCATGTAGTTGATAAAATCACTTGTAACTTACCTCAATCACCGGTCAGCTTAGAAGGTATACAAATCCCTGCTGGTGTCACTTTGGCAGATACAACCTTTAACCAACCTTCAGAAATAAATATGCTAATAGGTGCTGATATCTTTATCCAGGTCCTGCTGCCGCATGATGAACCTCAGCGCTTGCATGCATGCAGTGATCTAGGCGACCAGCAGCAATCTTCATCTCCAGGCATCATAAACACGAAGTTTGGCCATGTTATTGCCGGAGCATTAGCATCTAACATCATAAAAAATCAGGTTGTATCTCTCATTTGTACAAAGTGCGAAACAGAAGTAAGTGACAGTGTCAGGAAGCTTTGGGAGGTGGAAAGTGTTCCGGAGTTACTAGTAGAAAGGGATTCAGAGCAAAAATTAGCTGAAGATATCTTTATAAATTCAGTGAAACTAAAAAATAAAAAATTCACTGTTGACTTACCTTTGAAGCTAGAAATCTGCAAGATAAATGAGGCTCTAGGGAATTCATTTGACCTAGCCTTACACAGGTTTCTCAGTCTGGAAAAAAGACTGCAAAGCAACATTAATTTACTTACTGATTATCAAAAGTTCATAGATGAGTATGTAGAGCTTGGTCATGGTCACTTTGTTGATATTGACTCTTACAATTTCAATGAAGATCCTATTTATTTTATGCCACACCATGTGGTTATAAACGAGCAAAGCAAAAGCACTCGTACTAGAGTTGTGTATGATGCTTCCATGAAAACTAGTAAAAAGATCTCATTGAACGATATTTTATTGAATGGGCCTACAGTACAGAAAGAATTATTTGATATTGTTTTGTTATTTAGAATAGGAGAATTCACTTTGAGTTCAGATATTAAGAAAATGTTCCGTAATATACAAGTAAACCCGGAACACACTTCACTCCAGAACATTCTATGGCGAGATGATCCTAGTCAGGCTATAAAATGCATGCGTCTTGACACCGTCACTTATGGGGTGAAGTCTTCAAGCTATTTGGCAACGCGATGTTTGCTTGACCTTGCACAAAGGCATGAGCATGAGTTACCGCTAGCATCATTTATAATTAAAAATTGTATGTATGTCGATGATGTACTTTATTCATGTTCAGATATGCACAAATTGCTTGAAGCTAAACGGCAGTTATGTGAAATGTTAAGTTATGGGAGCTTTAAGTTGCATAAGTGGGCTTCCAACTCACCTTCTGTTCTCTCTGACATACCAGAGGTTGAACAGCAATTTAGTGAGCTTGACCTTCAAAAGGGTAACTATAATATGAAAGCCTTGGGGCTTACGCTTGATGTGCAAAAGGATTGTTTTAAAATAGATAGCCCAGAACCATTTGATGAAAATATAATGACAAAAAGAGGGGTTCTTAGCTATATATCAAAGTTCTATGATCCCATGGGTTTTGCTTGTCCGATTGTAATTAAAGCCAAAAGCATCATTCAAAAAATATGGTCACATAATATTGGCTGGGATGAACGTATACCTAGTGAGCTAGTTGACGAGTGGCTTCAATTTGCTAGAAGCCTAGTTGCCATGCAGACTATCAATTTAGACCGACACATCCCAACCAATGAAGCAGCAGCAGTCCAGCTGGTTGGCTTCGCGGACGCCTCCAGCACGACGGGGTACGGGTGCTGCATATATCTACGCATGGTCCACAAAACAGGTAAGGCTAAATTATCCCTGCTCTGTTCGAAGTCGCGAGTAAACCCACGTGCGAACGCATTAACGATACCAAGACTGGAGCTTAATGCTACATTGCTTCTATCCATTTTAATGGAGCGAGTTTATGATACTTTATATAAAAATATTAAAATTGATGATGTGTACCTATTCACCGACTCCAAAATAACTTTAGCTTGGATTCAAACTGAACTCCCTAAACTACAGGCTTATGTATCGAACCGAGTGAGGGTAATTCAGCAAAAAACCAGTAGGTGGCGCTGGCTGTATGTACCATCCGCGGAGAATCCTGCTGATTTGATTAGTAGGGGTATCTGCCCTCAGGAGCTTCCGACCTGTGCCCTCTGGTGGGAGGGGCCGAAGTTTCTGCAAACAAGGTACAACTTTGATACTAAAAGGTTAGTCTTACCTGAAAACTTACCTGAAATGAAAGCAAAATCCGCGTCCACTCTTCCGGCTAAAGTTGCGTTAACAGCGGGAATACAGCATGATATAATATTTCAAATAATAAATAAATATTCAGAGATAGGAAAGATGACGAGGGTAATTGCATATGTTCAAAGGTTTTGTCGAAACTTAAAAAAGAATACAAGGCTTACAGGCACGCTCAGTCCTAATGAGATGCAAAGTGCGTTGCATTCAATAATTAAACATGAACAATCAATATATTATTGTGTAGAGATAGGCTCATTGCGGAAAGGTAGCTCTGTGCGAGGACCACTACAAACCCTACATCCTTTCATGGATGCAGATGGCCTGATCAGGGTAGGGGGTCGTTTGGACAATTCGGATATACCGATTGCACAAAAACATCCTATCATTCTACCTCGAGAATCTCGCATAACTGAACTTATCATACAGAGTGAGCATGTTAGGTTGTTACATTCTGGACCTAAGTCACTCCTAGCTAACTTAAATCAAAAATACTGGCTAATTAATGGCATGCGACAACTCAAAAAAGTTACTCATAAATGCTTGGTTTGTTTTAGGCTGAAAGCTGGTGCAGCAAAGCAGTTAATGGGATCCTTGCCTCAGCACCGCGTGACATCATGCAGACCATTTCAAAAAGTAGGCATGGACTTCGCTGGGCCAATCCAAGTCAAGAATTCGCGTGTAAGAAAAGCTATAGTCGGTAAAGGTTACGTATGCATATATGTATGCTTTGTCACGAAGGCAATTCACTTAGAGTTGACTTCAGATTTAACAACTGATGCATTCCTGGCGTCTTTCAAAAGGTTCACAAGTAGGCGTGGCTTGCCCAGCGACGTATTTTGCGATAACGGTGGTTGTTTTCGTGGGGCAAGGAACCAACTAGCTGAGCTGTACAAGCTTAATAGTTCTGCCGATCACCACACGCTTGTGCAAGCTTATGCCGCAAAAGAAGGCATTAAGTTTCATTTTACGCCTAGTTATGCACCAGTATTCGCAGGGCTTGCAGAAGCGGCTGTGAAAAGTATGAAGTACCATTTAAAAAGAATTGTATTAGATGCTGTATTAACTTATGAGCAGCTACACACTGTTTTATGTCAGATAGAGGCCGTGCTTAATTCACGCCCTATTTTACCTCTCTCTGAAGATGTCAACGATTACTGTTATTTGACTCCAGGCCACTTTCTTATAGGTACAGCTCTGACTATGTATCCTGAAGTAGATGTTTCAGAAACAATAACAAATAGGCTAGGGTTCTGGCAACAATGTAAACAATTGCAACAAAGATTTTGGAAAGCTTGGTATAAATATTATTTAAATACTTTGCAGAATAGAAGCAAATGGTGTCAATCTATGCCTAACGTAACTGTAGGTGCACTTGTACTTATTAGAGAGCCCAATGCTCCTCCTTTGAAGTGGCCCATGGCACGTGTGGTGAATGTGTTTCCTGGAAATGATGGCAAGGTTCGGGCCTTGCAGCTAAAAACAGCTAATGGTAAATTATATACGAGGTCATTGCAAAGCATAAGTGTATTACCTATTGAAAAGTAATTTTAAATTAGAGGTCTTTATTGTTAATTTCAGCTACAAATGCTATATAGCTGCCTAGAGGCGTGTGCTACTTTTATACATTCTTATAAAAACTAGTAACTCAGTCAACAAATATGTAATAAAGAATGTGTACCTGTTATTATAATATAATATAATATAGGATACCTAACTATTGTAAAAAAGGATTTTTATAAATAATACTTACCTAAGTTTTGTAAAGATACACTAGAAGCTAAGTACTTATATAAGATTAATACCTAAGATAAAACTTACTTATTTTAATATTTTGTAACTGGTTGTACGAACCTGAAAACTTAGATCTAGCTAGTTTTTAATTACATACTTACATTTGTTTATAATTAATGCTAAAGTAAATCTGAAAGAAAATAATTGTCTTTTGTGCATTTATACTTAGAAAAGTTTAATAATACGTTGCCTTTCTGCTATATAGTAAAAATGTTTGTAAATTATATTGTGATATTGTCCTTCAGACTTATTGTTTTCACAAGCAGTCAACTGCCTTTAGATACAGAAAGAGGTTGTCTACTGTTTGTTTCCTGGCGCGGCAGTATGTTTATGGCAACACACAAGTCATATTTTTTAGTCTATGTTTTTTCCTTTTTTTTATGTCAAGAGTTAATCTCGCTAGCTAACGCGCGTTGTGTGTAATTCTGTACTTATCAGTAATTAAAAGGAGTTATATTATAGAAAATCGTTTTTATTAAGAAACCAGAAAATACAGTCCACAGAAACACATTGGTCCTACGACAGACTGATCCAATGGATTCCCAACGCACAAACCACACTAGGCCTCGATCCCTCAAATTAGGTTTTTTCAACGCCAATGGCATTTTCAACCAACGCGCCGAAATAACTAAATTCCTCCGCGACCACCAATTAGACGTCCTCCTTATACAGGAGACCCTTTTGAAACCCCACCGCGCTGACCCCAAAATTGCGAATTACCGTCTAGTTCGCAATGACAGAACACGCTGCCACGGCGGCGGTACCCTTATTTATTATAGGAAGGAGTTATACTGCATCCCTCTGACCCCACCCGCGCCTCTCTCTCACCTAGAGTACTCTGCCTGTCGACTAGGCATGACTGGTCATCCTCCGATAACCATCATCTCTGCCTACCATCCCCCACCATCGGTCGCGTCTCTTGCTTCACACGATCCTATCGCGCTCACCAGCGATCTCATGACTCTCTTTGGCCTGAGTGACTCCGTCTTACTAGCGGGCGATCTCAACGCCAAACACCCCGCTTGGAACAGCAACACGACAAATGCCAGAGGCAGAATCGTGTATAACCTAGGCGCGACCCTAAACTATGACGTCATCGCTCCGATGACTCCCACCCACTACCCACACGACCCCAACCATAACCCCGATGTCCTCGATGTGGCGCTCCTAAAGAATGTAAACCTCCATTTACACTCTATAGAAGCGCTTCACGAGCTCAACTCGGATCACCGTCCCGTTATCCTACACCTAGGTTCCCGCTCGGGTAACCATGATCCTACCCAACCTCCTCCGACCCAATTGATCACCGACTGGAGGAAAGTAAGTGAAAAACTGAAATCCACCACGTCGCCTCAATTGGACACCATTCCTGACCACATAGTCTCAGTCGCTGACACGACGGCGGCGATCGACTCGCTTACAGATCACGTACAATCCGTCCAGAACGATTGTTCAAGGGAAGTTCCTGTAGTGGAAGACCACCGCTGGAAACTCCCGGACGATGTACGGAATCTGATAACCGAGAAGAACAGAAGAACGCAGCCATCCGTGCGTACAGCGCTTTTCCCTGCGCCGCAAACAAAGCTCACATGCGCAACTTACAGCGTGCTGTAAGGAAACGCATTGCCGAGCAGCGTAATGAGAGCTGGGACAAGATGCTGAGCGAACTTGAGCCCACCCATCTTGCCTTCTGGCAGCTGCAGCAGCAGGAAGTTACGATCCACTGAAGAGGCCACAATGCCTCCTCTCATTCGTCCCGATAAGAGTGTCGCCTTCGATAACTCTGAAAAAGCAGAATGCCTAGCCGACAGCCTAGAGTCCCAATGTTCTCCCAGCTCTCAACCAGTAGACCAAGCCCACCTCGATATGGTGAACGCCGAAGTCGAACGTAGAACTTCCCTTCCGCCCGTCGAAGATCCCGATAATCCACTGGCCCCCATCACTCCTGATGAGGTCCAGGATATCATTAAAAGTCTCCAACCGCGAAAAGCCCCTGGCTCCGACGGCATCACCAATAGGGTTTTCAAACTTTTCCCCGCCCAGCTTATAGTGCTAATGACTGCCATCTTCAATGGCGCATTGAGCAATAATATGTTCCCTACAACCTGGAAACAGGCCACCGTCATAGGTATTCCCAAACCAGGCAAGCCCAAGTCTGACCCGTCTAGCTACCGTCCCATTAGCTTACTCAACGTCCTCGGTAAAATCTATGAAAGGCTTATATATAAGCGGCTCAAAGATTTTGCCGAAGCAAAGAGTCTAATACCCAATGAGCAGTTCGGATTTAGAACCGAACACTCATGTATCCAACAAGTCCACCGCATCGTAGAACACGTCAGCGCCGGCTTCCAACGGGGCGCAATAACGGGAGCCTTATTCTTCGACATAGCGAAAGCGTTCGACAAAGTCTGGCACAATGGCTTAATCTATAAGCTATACCAACTCGGCGTGCCTGACCGTCTCGTGCTCATCCTACGGGACTTTTTATCGAATCGCACCTTTCGTTATCGAATTGAGGGGGTGCTTTCCTCCCCCCATCCCATTCGCGCAGGAGTTCCTCAAGGCTCCGTACTATCCCCCCTCGTTTTCACGCTATTCACTAGTGATATTCCCAAGCATAAAAATACCCAGCTAGCCCTATTCGCCGACGATACGGCTATCTATTATACCGGTCTTAAACCCGATGCCATCGCTCGCACTCTCCAAACTTCCGCAAACACTCTGGCCAAGTGGTTCCGGAAATGGAGAATCGAAGTCAATGCAGATAAAAGCCAGGCAGTCCTCTTTTCTAAACCGCGGATAAACCCACCCTCCCCCCGTCCGATAACCATGTACGGCAAGCCGATCCCTTGGGAAAAGCAAGCCAAATACTTAGGCGTGGTCCTCGATAGACACCTCTCCTTCGCTGAGCACATAAAGCAGGCACGTTCGCGCGCCGCTTTCGCTCTAGGTAGGCTCCACTTTATTCTTAGTTCTCGCAGCAAGTTATCACTCAGGTGCAAGCTGCGTATTTTCACCGCGGTCATCCGTCCCATCATGACCTACGCCTGCGTTGTTTTCGCACACGCAAAGCCCTACCTCCTCCACAAGATGCAGACCCTCCAAAACCAATTCCTCCGTAGAGTCACGGGAGCCCCCTTTTATGTTCGAAATGAGCTTCTTCACGTAGATCTCAAGATGCCCACCATCCAGCAGTTCATGAAACGTGTCTCCAAGCGTTTCTTTGAAACTTCAATCCAACATAGGAATCCCCTTATCGTATCGGCCGCCCAATACGAACCCTCGCGTATCTCTAAGATTCGCCGACCAAGGCATACCCTAGTCACTCCCGATGACGCAATCACCCTGCTCCAAGAGAGCCGTAGGGAAACAAGTACAGTGGCACACAAACACAAAAACCGACCGTCCTTCCGTCCTCGCCGCCGAGGCCCGCCGCGACGTCCCCGTAATAGTCCACCCCGACCCTTGCCAGAGCCAGCCCGCGACGCTGAGCCAGTAGCTTTAAATTCCCTTATTAATAATAATAATGATATGATCCAGCCTGTCCCTAGCTGCCCTCCCCTGCGACGCCCTAAGCCGAGGTCCGTACCCCACAGGGGGTGCCCTTAGCGTGTAGTCGCCTAGTTTGTAAGTTTTTTAATAAGCCCTGGCTGGAGGCTTTAATTAATTTATTAATTAAGGCAACCACAGGCAAGTCCGGTTAAGCAGCCGACAACCTCAGAGGTTGACCTGCGAGATGCCACACACAAAAAAAAAAAAAAAAAAAACGCAATCGAAGATAAAAAATATAATTTAAATATTAAAAATATATAATAATGAACCACTACTACAAATACTACAATACTTGCCCTTCTGCCTAACCTTTTGAGAGATATACGCTAAAAGTTATATCTATCTGCTGCGTATTTATTTTAACCTGTGAGGTTAGACTGGAAGTCGACTAAACTAAATTCTGCATCTGTCTGTCTATCTGACTTCTACAACTCAGTAATTGGATAACACAATACCCCATGTTAAGACCATATGATAAACTCAAACTCAAAATAGTTTGATTTCACATAGGCCTACACGGGCACTTATTAAATGTCAGAAGTTAGTACACTGTTCGAAATAGGTCGTTTTCTATGAAGAAGAACCGGCAAGAAACTCCACAGTTAGGCTGCGTTTCCACCAGAGATGCGTAGCGAGGGATGTGTTTGTAAAGAACCAATAGAATCACTTCATTTACCTCGCCTCGGTCAGCACAGCTCTGGTGGAAACGGCTCAGCGGAGCTAGATTTTTGCGCATACAAAACAAGCGAGGGATGTGTGCGAGGAATGCGCATTTTCACAGCTCCGCTACACATCCTCGTAGGCACATTTTCATCGCACAGCTTTGGTGGAAACGCCCACACATTTTCACAGCACAGCTAGACATCCTCGCACGACACATTTCCATCGCACATCTCTGGTGGAAACGCAGGCTAACTCTTTCCAAAAATATAATTTTCACAATGTATCCATAATACAGGTTAACTAGTTAGGAGAGGACAGTATAGACCAATTAATACAGCACAATAGAATTACAAATAAAAACTTGTAAAACAAATCTAGAGTCTACGGTGTTCTCTCATTCACAAAAAAAGCTTTATATTATATTAAAATAAACATGAAAAGCGACAACTAATATTGACTTACAACTTAGATAGTAAGTAATATGAAACTAACTAAACATCTGCCAAATGATAAGAAAGGCCACTATTACAAGGCTTGTAAAAACTGCGAGGCGGTCACTGGTGACGTCACCATTTATCCGAAAATTGCAGGGGCGTAGCCTCCGTGCCTCACTATATGCCCGAGGGACCAGGAGTGCGTCGATCAATCCGTCAGGACAAAGGTCATGTTAGTGACGTATTTATGTCCTTCCGTTATTACTATAGGCATGAGATTTATAACTTTTTCATGACAATATTTAGGTATAAGTAGTACTTGTGACTGGATTATTGTCACATCGTCGGATTGTGATACAGAGATTCGATTATAAACGCTGAGTTTTCGAATGAGAATTTCGAATTCAAATCCTATTATCTAAAAAAAATATATAACTTATATATACTGTCTTACGAGTATTCTTTTTCTCTTAGGCGGGCAGCTCGATTAACGAATAAGTGTTTAATAGCCAATTAACGCGCCTTTTGTTTCACTATTCAATATAATTTTATTTATGTAGGTCATTGATATACTAAAGTTTTTAGTATATCAATGATGTAGATACATATTTAATACACTACATACTCTTTAATATTGATTTTATTTTGCTTACCCTCGCCCATGTGTCACTGCTCGGTACCAACTGAAAGCTAGCGCTGGATGTCTTTCGCCCAGCAAATGTTGAATTGGTAACCCTTTCGGTGTGGACGTACTCAGCAAGTTTTTTTTTGTTTTTTAATTATTTTACTTTTGTATTGTATGTTGTTGTGTGTGTCCTTATTCGAATAAATATTATTTGATTATATTCATAATAAAAATCTGACACTTCTCTGACCAAGGGGCCGTGGCCGCCAACGACTGGGTTGTGGAGGTCAGACTTAGGTCTGACTGGATACAGCTGAGTATCGACTGAGTGAACCCGACCCCAACATAGCTGAAAAGGCTAAGTAGATGATTATGAACCTTAAAATGTCCTAATCACTATTTCCAACAAGGCGATTTTTAGGGTAACGTAGCCGAATAGCAAAAAACGGAATCCTTATAGTTTCGTCATGTCTGTCTGTCAGTCCATCCGTCCGTATGTCACAGCTATTTTATTCCAAAACTATTAAGACTATATGTGAAACTTGGTAGGTAGATGTATTCGGTAAACCGCTTTCAGATTTTAAGAAAAAAATTAGAATAAATCGGGAACCTAATACTCGTACATAAAACTGAAAATATATTTTCTCATGAAACCTATGCGTGTGTGGTATTTGTATACAGGTCTTTAAAAATGACATTGAGGTTTCTAAAACCACTTTTTCATAAAGTTAATCGTTTAAAAGATATACGCTTCCAAAGTGGTAAAATGTCTTCTATAATAATGGAGTGAAAAATTAAAAAAAAATGATGTAGATCTTAATGTAAACTTTCAACCAAAATTTGTTTGAACGAGATCAGGTCAGCAGTTTTTGAGATACAGCATATTTTCTAAAACAGCAAATCGTCGTTGCGCGTGCAAAAGTCGCTATGTGTTATTTAGTAATTTTCGTTCTTTTATGCAGTTTCAATAGTTATGCAGTTTCAAAACAGCTATCTGATAAACGCAATATTTAAAGGTAACTCTTTAAATATAGCATTTATCAGATTGCTGTTTTTACAGCATGTGTGTATTAAAATATCTATTGAAACTACAAAAAAGAACGAACATGACTAAATAACACATAGCTACTTTTGCACGCGCAACGACGAAATGTAACTTTGTAATTCATACAAAAACTATGAAATACAAAGTTATTTGGCGTAGTTACGGCAGACTCGCCCATAAAGGGTTCCGTACCCTTCATGGGCGAGTCTGATTCGCACTTGGCCAATTTTTTTATTTATTTATGATATTACTAATTCTAAGCTTGCTATACTACATCTTAATCCTACAAAAACTTTCAATGTCAATATTATTAATCGAGGCAAGATTATTTTGAACCAGAATTGAATCCCGGAAAATGTCAATTCCTTTCATAAAATAAAAAGCGTACGGCTTTCGATTCGGTCGTTGGCCCTAAGTATACAAGCAAAATTAGTCGTTTAATTTAGTGAAAAAGTATACTAAATATTGTCGTTTGACGCAAGTGATAAGATATCGCATTTTGTTTTGGGTTACGTATTTCCAAGAAAGAGAATGGAACTCTAGGCTCACTTCGTTCCCGGAGGACACAGTGGAGCCATACAGCGCCGTGTCCTCGTGGAGGCGATCGGCAGCAGTGACCTCTCGCGCCCGGCCCTAGTTTAGGCTATGGTGCGGAGCGAGAGGGAATGAAATTCGACGCCCCTTTCTGAGGAGCAGTCATGTTAACGAATGAGGAAGCTGAACGCAAGAGAGAGAGACAACTCTCTTCCTCACGGCCCAGTCACCGCGGGAGACGCTCCGGGCGTACCTTCGGGAATCATAAGTCGATCTGCGACCGCAGTAGGCGTCGGCTTGCGGAAGGCGAGCAGAGCTAGCTCACCGTCCGATACGGTTGAGATCCGAGTCACCATACTCCACGTGCGCCTTGAAGAGCAGTCAGTTCTAACGAGATACCACGGCCCCGGAACACAAGGGCAAATGAAGGAGTAAGGTGAGTTTTTAGTCAGTAGAAGTCTGTGAGTGGAGCGGAAGGGTACTCCCTCCCGGTCCACCCATAGCCGGAGGAGTAATTTTTATGACCTTTCCCCCCAAAATAAATCCTTCAACGCGCGTTTCGTCTACGGCGAGAGTTTCTTTATCTACCTACTGGCGTCTCGAAAAAAGAGGTTCCCATCAATTTTCTAATTGTCGCGGGTCGCTTATGACTCGCACCAAAACCTGTCGTATTCACTGGAATGCAAATGGAATTTCAGCCGGTGGACAGGTTGTCACATAAATTGAATTTCGTACGGCAGCAAATGAAGACGTCTGCCGTTCTTTCAAATTGGTATCGTTACGTCCATAGATATTGTTACTGTTTTTCGTGTTTGCCAGAATGTGTGTGTTTTGTTTAGGTGTTTTATGGAAATGGGTACCTACGGTTGGCAGAGAGGGAAGATTCTGCGTGAGGTTTTTGTCAAGAACAGAATATTCGCGGATGGTTTTTTAAAGAGTTCTAGCAATATGGTTAGAATTCGCATTACTAGCAATCTTAACCCCTCCCACAAATCTAAATATGCTTGTGTCTGGATTGGTTCACGGCAATAGTATATATAATGTAGGGTTTCCCTAACTGTGCGTCGCGACGTCCATTAGCTCCGCGGTATTATCCCAGGAGCGTCGTGAGCCTTTTAATTTAATACCTATATTGTAATATTTGTTTTTTTTTTTATATTTTCATTAAGTACAACGGCGTCGCACAGCCACCTTTTTTATTCTTTTAAGTTCGCCTATGTAAGAAAACTTGGGCTGCTAAGACGAATCTAACGATACCTCAATTCTATAAATTTGTTCAACGGTTCTGGAGATATGAGATAATAAAGAATATTACACACATACCTACATACATACAAGATACGCGCGAAAAACGAAACCCTTCCTTTGCAGTCGGATAAAAAGAAGCCGGGACAGAATCTAAGGCTGGAAACAGTGCTTGACCGACGGTCGGCGCTGACCGTCAGTTGGCGTAGCTATATCTATGCAAGCCTATGAATGCGCACTCAGCTAAGCTGACGATTTTCACAACCGACGGTCAGCGCTGACGGTCAAAATATACGGTCAGCGCTGACCGTCGGTCGAGCACTGTTTCCAGCCTAATACTCGATAAATAGATAGGTAATAGATTAAGCAAAAATATACTACGCAGAGAACAATAAATACATACAAACTATTAAATACAAATATAAAATAAAAATAAAGCTCGTAAATTATTAGTAATAATTTACGAGCTTTATTTTTATTTTACATTAGTAAGAAGATAAGATAGTTTAAGATTTATGATTATTGGAATGAGAGAAAACATGAATGTAGTTGAGTAATTTATTATTTATTTTTAAATAAATAAATGGGGTCGGCTTTGTAACAGTACGAAGTCGCAGGGAGAAGCTAATTAATAAGAGGCTAATTTACACTATTGCGTCTAGGTCTCTTCATGTCGAAATATCAAAATAGGTCAAAAACCTATGTACATACAATGTTGAAGGCGAATTTGTAGTTTAAAGTTTGGACAAGTCTAATAAAACATAGCCTTGTTTCTAGTTCATACAAATCATAGTATTAGTATCTAACTCATGTAGGCCTGTGACCTAGATAAATTCTAGAACTTAATGCAAATGTCCGCTCGTGGGCCTCAAATATCTAAATTATGAATTCATTCGAGCGTAGACTGGTGCTCGGCAGTGGCGCTAGAATTTGAAGTAGGTATATCTTAGGATTAGGTTTTAAGGAAACTTTATTCCTCACAAGAACATAAATACAAATATGTATATTTTATTAATTTATTCGAATGGTATTTTTTATTCGTTCTATGAATAAATTATATTTTAATGTTATGTTATCTGTCAAATAAGTTCTGAATCCAGAGGATATCGTCGTTTTCAAGAGAGAACAGGCCTGCAGGTCCCGAAAATACCATGGGAGTCCATGTTGTTTTCGGTGGCAATGTTCAACGATGTGGGTGAGCACATCGTTGAACGTCGTCCTATTTTTTATATATGTATATAAGATCCCGTGAGATCACGATAGAAACATAACCTCCAGCTTTTGAAGTCGGGTTCAAAGTGGCATATAAATCCACTCTATACTTTCGAAAATAAGCGCGTTTAAACAAACAAATAAACTATTCCGCTTAATAACCTGATTCCTCCATCTCCCTTTCACTACCGGTCTACCAAACGCACGGCTGGGTACCACCCACACTTGGTTGATATACCGTCTTGTCGTACCAAGCGCTTCTCCTCCACATTTATTGTGCGCACAGCCAAGCTGTGGAATTCTTTGCCGGCTTCTGTGTTCCCTGCCACTTATGACCTTTCAGCCTTCGAAGCACGAGTAAATAGGCATCATCTGGGCTCGCTCGTCCATTAGACCTCATCTATCGCTTACCATCTGGCGGGATCGAGGTCAAGAGTGGGTCCAACAGTAAAATAATAAAAAAATATATTAAGAAAGATTATAATTTCATAATAATAAACTGTCATGCATCTTAACATAACAAGATTAAAAAAAAAAAATTGGCCAAGTGCGAGTCGGACTCGCCCATGAAGGGTTCCGTGGTAACTATAATAAATATAATATACTTAATATATTTACATGAAAAATAAAAAAAAAACAAAAACCTTAAAAATTTCTTAAAACTTTCTTTCTTTTCTTCTTGCTTTCTTTTTTTTTCGTTTCTTAAAATTTTTTACAACTACGCCAAATAACTTTGTTTTTCATAGTATTTGTATGAATTACAAAGTTATATTTGCGGTTTTAGAAAATATACTGTATCTCAAAAACTGCCAACTCGATCTCGTTTAAACTAATTTTGGTTGAAAGTTTACATTAAGATCTACAACATATGGTTTTTTAGATTTTTCACCTTATTATTATAGAAGTTAGAGGAGATTTTACCACTTTGGAAGCGTATATCTTTTAAACGATTAACTTTATGAAAACATCATTTTAGAAACCTTAATGTCATTTTTAAAGACCTGACTATAGATACCACACACGTATAGGTTTCATGAAAAAAAAAAAAATTCAGTTTCAGTTCCATGTATGGGGAGCCCCCTTTATTTTAAATGTTTTTAAAATTTTCTCTTAAAATCGGAAAGCAGTTTACAGAATACATCTATCTACTAAGTTTAACATGTATAGACCTAATAGTTTCGGAATAAAATGGCTATGACATACGGACGGACGGACAGACGAGCTGTCATCTGTACATATTTGATATTTATTAATCAGAATCAATACTTAATCGAGATATGGGGATCAGCATAGAACATAAAACAGAATCATAAAATCCTTATTCCACTATCACTACCTTCATCCAACTAAATCATTATACAAAAAAAACTAACCTACTTAACCTCGCACAACTGAACACCTATAACAATTGCGTCCTCATTAAAAATACCACCACCGACTGATTACAATCAAACATAAAACCACAAAAAAAAAACAGTGAGGAGTTTAAACAAGTTACAGCTAATGACCTCACGTGCCCTGACTAATTACGGTAAAAATAGTATATTTTTTGAGGGTACTCCCTGAATGTACAATGGTATGCCGGAGGATTTGAAATGAATTAATAGTATCAATATCTTAAAAAAAAACTTAAGAAGCATGCCCGAACAATGTAACATAACGCCTCCAACTTCCCATGAGTGAACGCTACATAATAATTATTATTCAAATACAACGTATAACAGAATAAACGCAATTCCTGACAGTAGTTGGTTCAGAATCAGCTTCTGAATTGCACGAGTGTATGCGTCTGCGTAAGGATATTGTATGACGCACATACGTTTTGCGTTTAGTAAGGATAACTATTTAACAGACTTCAAAAAAAGGAGGAGGTTCTCAGTTTGTCTTGAATTTCTAGTTGGTCCCATTGTTACTGTATCTGATGACGGGATCCTGGAGAAATCGAGGGAACTCTTCAAATATTATAGGCACATCTATAGCGTTTTGGGTATTTCTTGTAGTACCTTGAGCAATTGCTTTCGAAAAGGACCATTTGGGGAAGTTGAACTGATGATGAACACCACAGATAGCCACTGAAACTACTCAATAATAAGTATTTCGTGGATTGCGATTCGATTACTTGAGTACGGATGCTAAGCACTTTATGCTCGTCACAATGCATATGGTGATGTAGAGCTGATGGTCAAATACCAGGAGAACTCCTCAAAAATTAACGACTATGCATCGGGAAAAACAATATTTTGTAAAAGGTGATAAGTTGTTGACATTATGGCTTTTGTAACTAAATAAATTACAAACCGACCCACTAAAAAGCGTGAAAAAAAATTTTCAAAACCAATGACACCGACTACTGAAATTAAAGTTATTTTTGGCTTTGTAGAGAGTAGAGAAAGTCGGTTCTATTTTTCGCTAAAATTAAAGGTTTGGTTTCATTTTATTTAGTTACGGATGTTGTTTTAGACTTATAATTTAATATTTTAATTGGGGTGTCTGAGGTATTGCGCTTAATCTGTTACACCTTGTATATGTATATGCTATATAAAGTTCTTATGAGAAATAAATGTCTTTAAACCTAATCCAGAAAATCTGATTCTGGCATTGTTGAGGGGTATTTTGTATCTTGCTATATAGCTACTAGGTTGTAAAGGTCAAATAAGCAGTCACTTCATGTAAAACACCGATATTCAGCTTCATCCGGTAAGACCCTAACCTAGAAGAAGGAAACCTATCTCAAAATTGTTGAGAAAAGACTAAACAGATGATTCGTAACGAAGCATGCAAAGGTAGGTAGGTACTGCAGAAAAAATAGACAAAAGGAAAAACCAATAAAAACACATCAATTGAACGTAGAAAAGGAAATCACCCATCCACAGACCTGGCGAGCGTTAACCTTGAGGAACAAACCATGTGCTCTTATTATTTAGCCACGATCACTTCATTTCCATTTAATCGTCACCTGCATAATATACTCAGGTGTTACTACCCATCTCTTAGGCTGAGGCTACATTAGACCGCGACGCGATCTGCGACATATGAGCGATTAAAACAAGCAGGTAAATTAATGCTCACGTATATGGCTACACCGAACATCAAAGATTACTAGCGCTATCTTTGATTTCTTTATGCGATAGGAACAACATTACTGTAATCATGGCATCGGCTACATCAACATATCTGCGTAATTGAAGCGAATTTATTAGAAAATTTATCTTTTGCACGACTAGTTCAATCACAGAACACATATACTCCGGAGAAGAATGTCAACTCAGTACAAAAAATTCGTGGACAAAAACAGTGGCGCCATCTCTTGTTATACCCAAATAAGTTTATGTGGCGGGAATTTATAACATAAAAAAATAAATTTTCGAAATTCCCGCTACATAAACATTTTTTTCTTAGAAAAATTATTTTGATAAATTTTGGCTTTTGCACCTGCAAGATAACTTTTCAGTTTTCTTGCAAGTGCAGAAGCCAGCTGGAACAAAAGAAAACAGTATGTGTTGATTGTAAATGTAAAAAATATTTATTTCTTTCATTACAATATTGTGGTATGTAAAATAAAGTTATAAGTACAGAAAAAATATTGTATGCAGTTAGACCATTAATATAATGACTATCGACGACACAATAATAATTATAAAGTCCATAATTCACATTCTGGAAACTCACCTTAGCAAGATGAGAACATCGAGAGAATCAAATCAAATCAAAATAATTTATTTCACATAAACCTACATGGGCACTTATGTAACGTCAGAAGCTAGGTGCACGGTTCTTATTGGTCGTTCTATGGAGAAGACGACGAGAAACTCTACGATTACTCTTATAAAATAATTGGCTTTTACAATGTTTCAAACTCGTGGTATGGGAGGACAGTGTACGCCTGTCAACAAGTATCAGGTACTTATTAAAATAGAAAATGGTCTACAAATCTACAGTCTACAAGGCCTACAAAGTTCTCACATTCACATAATATCAGAGAATTTGAATAAAAGATAAATAACATTTACAACCACAAATAAAGAGCAGAAATTAGAATTGTAGGTATATATTGTCAAATAATGAGAAAATTCTGTCAAAGAAGTATGTTATAAAATAAACATCGTAATTAGCAGTACACCTTTACAAACTAATAATGATTACAAAATGGGATTATTCAAATATTCATGTAAATTATAATAACATTTATCAATTATTAACAATAAAATGTCTTCATTTTTACAGATTTAAATTTATAATGCGATAAAGCCTTGTGTGTGACAGATGAACCAACATAATAGACTTAGGGCCGATTTCACCAACGTCATAGTTATCTGAGAATAACTAAACCAGGAGTAAATTATTCGCTTCATTTACTCTTAGATTACCTTATTCTACATTTCACGATGTTAAACAGTGGATAAACTAACCCCAGATTAGTTATTCTTTGGAATAATGGTTTTGGTTATCTGTGGCAGTGGGTATTTGACGTATTTGAGTGAACGAATGCAGGAGAATATTATACAAACAAAATAAATGTATTGTTGCCTTCAAACAACACGAAGCATGAAGGAACTTTTTACTTTAGTCGAATTATACGTCAGTTTGATGGCGTTTCAACATAACCTAGATGTTTGCATATTGCATTGTTTTGATCGATTCGTGTTGTGTGCTGTGGTGATTTGTTTGTAGTAATATTTTAGTTGAGTTTTAAATACAATGTCGGATAGAAAACGCAGTCCGAACTGGCAAATGCCAGAAAAGATTTTGCTAGTGGACCTGGTAAATGATCATTTTAACATAATCGAAAATAAACGCACCGATGCCGTGACAATGAAACAAAAAAATGCAGAGTGGGTAAAAATATCGGACGAATTTAATTCGCAAACCAGTTTTGGCCATCGAACAGCTGAAAATTTGAAAGCTCAGTGGGAGAGCTTGAAAAAATCCACCAAAAAGGAAGCGTCTGCTGTACGGCAGAGCATGATACAAACAGGTAACAACCTTTACTGGAATAAATCTTACAAATTGTGCTAGTCCCGCGGTAAGTTGTAATAGTAAATATTTTTGATAATAATTAATTTGGTTTAATATTTTAGGGGGTGGACCAGCAAAACCTAAATGTAGCGACCCATTGTATAACAGAATTATGGCCATGATATCAACAGTGGTAGTTGGACTTGTCAATGAATATGACACGGACATCAATGTCGTCAACAATAATATTGTTATAGAAGAGATGCCGAACAATACATTTGCTTCTGTGAAAAGTAAGTTAAATTGTATTTGTTTTTTTTTAGTCTATGTTGAGAGTGTACAATTATTTGTTTATATAATATCTGCAATTTTTTTTCAGTTCCAGATGAAACAGAAGAAGTGGTTTTGTCCAACCCAGTGGAACCTCTCTCCATGTCTGCCGCTCTTGTTATACAAGAACCAAACGATGCTCAAGGTGACACTGCTGTAAGTATCATGTAAATTATTTATCTATATAGATCTATAAGTATAAACAAAATTACCCTTGTGTGATGATGATGACTGATAACTGTTTGGCAAGTAACTGTAATATAGGTATATGGACACTAAATCATTCTGTATGTCATTGGTGTGTCAAATGTTGTCTGCATACCCAATAATTCATGTGTTTTTTTTAGGATTGGGAAGACTACACACCAAGAATGCTGCAGGCTCCAAAATCTGCTCCTCTGCGGTCAACTCAAGCTGTATCTGATGAGGATGTTTTGTATCATAACCCCCATACCCCTCAAAACAAAAATAAAACTTGGAGCTCTAAACGCAGACCTGCTCCACCAGCCTCTATACAGACACAAGAAGATTTGAATAGAAAAAAAATTAAAGCAATTGAAATGCAAATGAGTTTTGCTGCTGAGGAAAGAGAAGAAGCAAGAAAAATGTTTGATATAAATTTAAAAATTAAGCAAGAGATGTTGAAACAGGAAAGAATAAAAACAAATTTATTAGTAAAACAAATGCGACAAGCTAAATTAAGAAGAAAATAAAAACATTATCTATTATGTATTTACTGTTTTATTTATATACAATATGAACTATATAAGATTTCTAAAGTGACTATTTATTAAAACTTCTCTAGTTCTGTTCTGCCGAGGTGTCCTTGATTGGGTATGTTCCATTTGCCCATCTTGTAACAGTGTCTCCCAAGGTGCTGGAAGCTCCAACTCTGGTTCGTCTGGAGGAACTGCTTCTCCTCTTTGTCGCAACATGTTATGCAGCACTGCGGTGGCTACAATTACTACTAAGGCTTTATCTAGCTTGATTCTTAACCCTAAAGCTAGCACTGGAAATCTTCTTTTCCAAACCCCATATGACCTCTCAACAGGATTTCTCGTCCTTATTTGTGACTCATTGTAAAGTTGCTCTACTGGTGATCTAGGGTTCTCCAGTGGAGACATGGTGTATGATGTACAAGCATATCCACCATCAACAAGTATGAGTCCATCACCATAATCTCCAGCATCAAACTTTGCTTTACGGTAGCAATTATTGAATATTGTGCTGTCATGAGATGACCCAGGCCATCTTGCAACAATATCAATAATTTCTAAATTAGTATTACATATAGTTTGGACATTAATCGAAAAATAGCCTTTTCGGTTTCTGAATAGCTCTGCCTGATCACCTCCTGGTGAAGAGATTCGAACATGTGTACAGTCCATCGCTCCTATCACTCTAGGAAATCGTGCTATACGATAAAACTCATTTTGATTAAGTCTTATCTCCTGTTGTGTATTAGGAAATCTTATATATTCCTTGTTGAGTGATGCAATGGCTGCACTAACTCTGTGTATGATCCTGTGTGCTGTGGGTAAGCTAAGCCCACTGTAATCTCCAATTGCCAATTGTGTATTATTTGTAGCGTAGAATCTTAATGTGGCTAAAAGCTGATTTATTGGAGAAATAGATTGATTTCTGTAAGAAAACAAATCTTAATTAATTTAAAATTTACTGGTAAGCACAATTATGTAGTACAAGTAACTACATACTTGAATGACCACAAAGTATTAGTTATATAGAAACTCACCTCTCAGATATATATTCCAAACGATTTTCAATTTTGACCAGCAGGCTATAGGCTGCTGCTTTAGATAACCGGAATCTTATCCTGAAATCCTCGTCATCGTAGTCATTGAAATAATCACTCCTTTCTTTTATCCACCTTGGACGTTTTATTACAATGTATTCGTCTTCGCTATCATCAGTTTCACTGTCGTAAATCATTCTTCTCAAACGCTGCATTATTAGTTGTTACAATAAATGCTTCAATAAAATATAGTTTAGTAAATATTATGTTATTTTAGAAATAGAAACCATTCACAACCACGAACAGAAAACGCAACGCAGTTATGAAAATGACACGATTGACAGCTGATAGCCTATCCGCCATTTTTAACCATGGAATAGCGCCTTATTCCTTTAAAATCGGCAGTATAAATCTTAACTCTCGTATATTGTCTTATTCTTAGGATAAGTAGTTGGTGAAATGTAAAATTGGCTATCCGAGAGTAACTGACAACGTTATTCTTAGAATAAAACTTATCCGACTTTGGTGAAATTGGCCCTTAGTAATAATTCCATTGACACCCTTTCAGTATGGAACCCTATTATAATATTAATTTATCTTATCATAGTCTCCGTCATTACTTTTTCTGGTTGATTGTGCCTGGTTTGTGTCATCTGACAGTGCCCATTGACGTGCAAGACTCACAACAGGTTCATTGGAATATTGTGGAAGTGTTTGAGTTATCTGAAAAAAAAAAATTAAAATTTCAACTGGCTATCTCTTACCATTAATGCGATAAAGCCTTGTGTGACAGATAAACCAACATAATAGGGTTAGTAATAATTCGATTAACACCCTTTCAGTATGGAACCCTATTAAAATATTAATTTACCTTATCATAGTCTCCTTCATTACTTTTTGTGGTTGATTGTGCCTGGTTAGATTCATCTGACAGTGCCCATTGATGTGCGACCCGCAACAGGTTCATTGCAATGTTGTGGAAGAGTTTGTGTTATCTGAAAATAATTATTTGTTAAAACAGTAACAACTTGAATTAAGTATTGGAATATTCTCTGAATCAAATGAACTATTATTAATTTATCCTTCTTCAATTTATGAACACCATTTGCCACATTATAAAAAAAACCATTTTGACTCATACTGAGGGTTCTTTAACTTCCTAGGAATCAATTTTCCTTTACTTCTGTACTAATGATGTTTTATATCTATAAATTTAGCTGGGGGAACATGATATTCTAACAAAATTTAACACTTCAATTTACACTTTGGATACAGAAACCTTAACAATAAAGTTCTAACCTGTACAAAGTTTTCTTCAGGAGCAGCATGCCTACGTAGTTTCTTGGTAATGAAGTCCACATAGGAAGATTCTTTATAATGTGTATGGCACAGCATTCGATGCTCATTATAGAGCTTCATTTGTAAATCAGGCGAAGACCACTGTCCATGAGGGAAACAGAATTTCGCCCGTAGTTTGCAGCTGTAAGAAATTAAACTGACTGATGAAAAAGGTCGGTCGTAGGTTATTTTGATGTAGCAAATTAAAAATCTGAGTTTAGTGTGTAAAATTGTAGATAAACAATTATGTAAGGGCTACAGTTTGCCAAATTTATGAAGCTAAGTACCGGAGATAGTTCTATCTTCCCGGTTTAGGAAACCGATGGAGAATTATCTCTGGATTCGCACTTGAACTGCCACACATGAAGCACTTCCTTTTGTGGTATTTCATTGGTAACCAGAAAGTACCGAAACACAATAAAATTAAACAAATTAAAATAACTGAAGTAAGCAAGCACGAGCCAAACAGTTTAATTTATTTATGCTGTGTTGCTATGTCACGTTATAACCTTCCTCAAAATCTTACCATAATTTACTTCAAATCAATACAAAACAATGTACGTATTTTATTTTTAATACCTATACAATGGGAGTTATGAGTTTTTTAAATCATTTAGTCAATTCAAAAAATTATATTACTTGAAAAGTGCCCCTATAACTATTGTTACCAATGTTTTTACCAAGTAGTTAAACTATAGTTTTATCTAGGATTGAGGTAAACGTTGAAATTATAGCAACACTTAAGTTGTACAGATTTTATTTGGATGTTGCCACGAAACATAAAAAATATTTAGTATATTTCTGGCAACATAAAATTGGCCCCAATAGGTATGTTCCTGATTCAACAGTAAGAGTCGACCACCCCTGAGTTCAGTTCAATAGTGCTACTAAGTATGCATGTGTACTGCAGCCACGTCATTGCCAAATATACGCCGGATTTTTGCTTATAATGTAGCCATAGCATGTTTAACTCATTTCGTTCTTTCAGTTGCATCGCAAATCGCTGCCTACTGTAGCCTCAGCCTTATAACACCACTCTATCTCGCGGATTAGTCCGAAAGCTAAAATAAAACATATTGCTCCCAGATCAGCCATCCTATTACCTACCCTATAAACTAGACACCGAACTAGCCTCAAAAGTAGTTTTACCTAACAAAGTGTATGGCTCCTAAATAATTTGTCCCCAGCGAGCTAGCCAATAAAGTCTCGTTTATATTTATTGTACTTTATGGCCCCAGCTTATAAAACAGCGGCCTAGACTTTAATTTTCAGGCTTCGGTGGAAAAATGTATGACGTGTGAGTTTTTTTAGGTAAATGACACTGCGGTTTGACAGTTAGATGAACCCTTTTATGCCCGAGACAAGTACCTGAATGGTGTTAGCTTAACTACAGAGCCTTAATTTAACAACAAACTGTTTTGAAAGCGAAACTTTGCTAGTTTCGTATAAAAAATACTTCTGATTAATATCTAGTGTTAATTCCGTCAAGATCTAAATGATCAATCTTGCATGTAGGTAGTATGCAGCACCACCCCTTCAGCCCGCAAATATACGCACATGCAGAAGGGATGCAATACAAAAACATACCTTAATTTTCAGGCTTCGGTGGAAAAATGTATGACATGTGGGTTTTTGTAGGTCAATGACACTGCGGTTTGACAGTTAGATGAACCTTTTTATGCCTGAGACAAGTACCTAAACGGTATCAACTTAACCCTACACCTATCATCTTAATTTAACAGCAAAATGTTTGAAATTTTAACATAGTTGGAGGGGTTCACAAGGTTGCTAGCAATGTGAATTCTACACCCGTTACTAATTATGTTTTTATTTTTTTTTAAACAGCCTAATTCGTATAAAAAACGAATACTTCAGAAAAATATCTAGTGTTAATTCCATCAAGATCTAATTGATCAATCTTGCATGCAACATGCAGTACCGCCCGCAAACATCTACCCATGCAGAAGGGATGCATTAAAAAAACATACCACATGCAAGCAAACCAAACGTGACATGTGTTTCGCCCCTCCACGGAGCATCATCAGGACATATTGAATCGTCAACTAACAGCAAAGTAATCATCTTCTGATCATTCGCTTAGCCTTTTTCCAACTATGTTAGAGTCAGCTTCTAGGCTAACCAGATAAAGCTAAGCAAACCTCCACAACACAGTAGCTGGATAACTTGAGACCCTTGGCAAGAGTAAGACTGGCGACTTTCTGATGGCGAGATTTTCTGACTTCTGAATGACAGCCGAGAAAATCGGCTTGACGGGATTTCTGAGACACGAGTGAATCTCGATAGGTTACCTCGGCAGGCTTAATCTTAAAGAACAAAGTACTAAGATTAGTACTTTGTTGATTATACAGAGTGGCCCGTTTACAGCGGTCCAAAGATTTTCTTCAGCTTGAGAGCATCATAAGTGATCATTTAAAACATACTTTAGTTAAGCGAAAACTTATGGTTTAGAAATTATGTTTTTTTTTATATTACCCGAAATTTCAATATTTTTGATACAAAACCACTCTGTTATGAAAAGTACTGGACCGAATCGAATGAAATTTGGTATAAGCATTGTGCAATAATCTACCTATCGCGCTATACGCTCATCTAGTGTAAATAACTAGACTAGATTATTAAAAAAAGAAAACATAATTTCGAAACCATAAGTTTTCGCTTAGCTAAAGTATATTTTAAATGATCACTTATGATGCTCTCAAGCTGAAAAAAATCTTTGGACCACTGTAAACGGGCCACCCTGTATTTTAAATTCCATTTATTTTTACTTACTGTGTTTTTAACGATTTCAATTTAATTTAATTTATTTTATTTAAAATGTTTAGAACTTGTTTTTAATTATTAATGATCTTTTATATTATTTTAATTTATTGACATGTAATTAGTTCAATTCAATTTTTTTTATTTGTACCATTGACATGTCAACTCAGTTTTAATTTTAATCTATTGTCATTTTATCAATGCAGTTAATTTTAAGTATTTTCTATTTTTCCTATACACGTTGTTAAAATGTTAATAATTTTTAATGTGTGTAATTTATTCCTTTATTGTATATTGTATAACTTTGCTATTTATAAGTTTTTAAGCTAACATGGTCACCATCATGGTCAACAGTATTATTACTCTCATCATCATTGTTCATTCGTCATTATGGCACTTGCAACAGTGACGAAATATCAGAAAATCGAAACAATAAGTACACATGGTAAATATCCCGGTTTGGGTTCTAATAACTTTGCTATACAAAAATATATATATGTATTTTTACTTTACACTGTAAGTTTATATTTATATTAATAGTTATAAGACTTTGTTTCAAGGCAGTACTATTGTTCCGGAGAGCGCTATGCGTCTTAATTATAGTCATGTGCATTAGTTCTTTTATTATTAAGCTTGTTTTAAATTGTGCTGTTTTAAAATGTATGTGATATGGCTGTACTTAATCTAAATATATATAACTCAAAGGTGACTGACTGACTGATTGACTGACTGACATAGTGGTCTATCAACGCACAGCCCAAACCACTGAACGGATCGGGCTGAAATTTGGCAAGCAGGTAGATGTTATGACGTAGGCATCCGCTAAGAAAGGATTTTGAGAAATTCCCACGGGATCGGGATTTACACGGGAAAAACTTCCCACGCGGGCGAAGCCGCTGGCACAAGCTAGTTAATAATAAGATTGAACCATGCGGCATTTATTATTAAGCAACGAAGTTCACACTACCAAATTGTAACGCGTCATGTAATTAGTCTTCAGTTTAATTAACACTAAACTATTTAATAAGTGTAAAGTACACTTGAGTGCAAATTAATTAACGATGCAGTACACATCAGTGCCCATAAATCAAGGTCCGGCTGCAGGCGACGCTTGCTATCCGGCTGTCCGGTTGTCTGACGTCACTGATATTAACGTCACATGACAGGAGAGGTTTCATTATGGCCTAGCATACTAGGACAGTGGCGTCACCGTTTTTAGGGTTCCGTACCTCAAAAGGAAAAGACGGAAATCTTATAGATTCGTCATGTCTGTCTCTATGTCAGTCCGACTGTTTGTCTGTCTGGCAATACGTATGGCACAGGTAATTTATTTCGAAACTAGTACGACTACAGAGGTAAAACTTGGAAGATTTTACCTTAGAACCGCTTTATGATTTAAATTTCATCATATATGTGAGGTGTCTATACAACGTGTAATGGAAACCCCATATCTATCCAAAATGACTGAAGACAACATCTGGTATGGAGTCTCTATGCAAAGTTTCAGCTCAAAATAAGTGACTCACAGAATTGACCCCAAATTATTGGTTTCATATGTTTCTTGAATACCAGTAATAACAAACGTGTCACAGCACTATGAGGGTCATCACTTTCCACGTCACTTGCCAATAAAACGATAATTCTCTTCGTTCTTCTCAATTTGAAAAATTCGGCCTCCGGTATCAATGTATTGAAATCTAATATTTTTAGTTTTATTTTATTTTATTTGGGAAAACCAACAATTGTACAATGTGTCTTACATCTAAATACATTAAAAAAAATAGGTTAAAGTACAATTCACTACGTTTCCACAGGTTACAATCGATTTTAAAAGTACATGTGGCTTATTATAACTATTAATATTACCAACTAAATATTATTGTAAAAATATAATCTAACTTGGTTGTAACATCTTTACAATACTTTTCTTAAACCTATGTCGAGATTCTGCAAATATATCTATTTTACAAAAGTATTGGTTATAGCTCTTTACTAATCTTTGGAGGGGCGCTCGTTCACCCGCATTTGTACGACTAGTATTCGTAGCGAAAAGCGGGTAAGCGCGCGCCTCTCGTCTATTAACAGTTCGGGGCACTATATAGGATATCTTATTAACAAGTTCAGAGCACTCAAACTGGTTGTGTATAAATCCGTGCAACAACATGACCTGGAGTAATAGACGCCTTGATTTTAGGGTCAGTAACTTGAATTTTTGCAATGACTCCGCATATGAAAGACGGCCCAAGCGACACTTATATTGCATTGTCTTTAAAAAATTTCGTTGAACTCGCTCAATGCCATGGTCATATTTTGCGTAATATGGATCCCTAGCATAATATGCTCCACACATGTAGACGTAGGATTACAAAACCCTTGCCATATCGTTTGTTATCATCCAAAGAAGCCGTGCACTCGGTATGTATATACCCTTTAAATTACACGTTATATATAGGTCTTTAAAAATGTCATTGAGGATCCTAAAAACACTTTTTCACAAAATTAATCGTTTGAAAGACATTTCTAAAGTGGTAAAATGTCCCAAAGTGTGTAAAACTCGTTCCTCTTAATTTTAAGATAGTAAAATATGAATAAAAAAAGTGCTGCAGATTTTGATGCTCTCAATGACTTATTTTTATTTTGAACATATAATAAAAATAAGTTATTTTATATTAGTTTGAACGAGATAAAGTTACCACTATTTGAGATATAGCACATTTTCAGAATACACTATGAAAAACAAAGTTATTTTTTGTTCTTCTTTGCTTGCTACTACGGAACCTTTCATGGGCGAGTCCGACTCGCACTGGCCTGGTTTTTGTTTTTTTTTTTATGGCATTATCTTTTAGGATATATATTAAGAGGAACCCTCTCACATATAGACATTTTTTTTCTGCGTGAGAAAATCATCAAATGACTCCCGCTATGAGTGGAGCGGAAGGGTGTGTCAGACTTCTACTGACTAAAAACCCACCCTGCTCCTTCAGTTTCCTTGCGTTCCGAGGCCGCGGTATCTAATTAGAACATTCCCACAACCCCGGCTCCGATATAAACATGCATTTGATTTTCCTGTTTCTTTTCTTAATTTTACAAGGACAGAGCAGTAGTGGCCCAGTACTTATAGGAATGACTTATATTATAAGTTACAGGTCATGGGTTCGAACTCAAATGGAAATATTACTTTGTGTAATTCAAAACGGCAATGAAAACCATCATGAAGAAACTGGCCGGTCTTAGGATCGTAAATCTTAAGACATGGGACATTCAACCAACACGCAATGGACCTGCGTTGAGGATTAGTGCCCATACTTTCAGATAGAAGACGCCTCTGCCCAACAGTAGGAACATAATACGCTGATTTTTGTGATCGAGAGGTCAAGGATTCAAAACTCACCCATTACATTCCCTGAGTTTGTTTCGGTGTTACTTCTCAGGGTAGTCAATAAGGAAACACTGGCCTCATCTAGTTAATATTTACGAAAAAAAAATTACGTGTAAAAGTGTTATTTAGTAACCAATTTGCAAAATAAAGTGTTGGCAACACCAAGTGAAACTAGCGCGAGTGGTGCTGTGGCGGGAAACGAGGCGGTTACACCGGTCGACATGGCGCGATCACCGGCTCTCTGGGTTGAGCTCTCGACGTGTACGGTTGTGTTGTGCTTAGTTTTGCGTTATTAAAGTTGAGATTGTCTGTATTGTCTATATTTGTGAATATATAAGTTATTCCTCACTTTTGTCTTGTTTATAAATCCAGTAAAAATAGTTAACAAAAGATCATTTATCACTTACACTATTACTGTGGATTCACTCCAGATACAAGCATATTATTTTAGTGGAAATGGTTAACAAGATTGCTAGTAATATGAATTCTACCCACTTTGCTAGTTCTCTTATAAAAAAAAAAACAGTTTTCAGAATTCTCTTACTATACCCGGACTTTTAATTCGATGCAGTAAGCTGACATAAGCTAATGTGGGTTTCTAAAATAATGATACCCTATTTAACCTAATAGTGATGGATTCAATCAATTGAATAATAAATGATTATTGTAATCGTCGATAATTTAATCGTTAGAAATATAAATAAATGTTAAAATTTGTACTATTATCATTTATTTTTAAGTGGTAACTAGATTTTATTATAATTAAATATATTTTTATTACAAATATTCATATCTAACCAGACATGATAAAAACCACTCTTGCAAATTGTTTCATGTGATGAATATTTCAATAAATAATGCGCGATTACTATTAAAAAGACTGCCCCCACACCACTGCGACCTAAACCCCGTTGGAATGGGTACGGGAACAGGGGCCTATTGCAAAAAATATAAAAAATATTGTCATGATCTATCCGTTTTATTTTTCACGCCTCTTTATAACCAACTTTTACTTTTGTAATTTTTACACATTATTAATAAAATGCTTACATCGTTACTCGATTTTATTCCTGAATCGATTAATTTAGTTACATCACAATTTCGTAGTTGCATCAAATTAAAAGTCCGGGTATATGTATATCTTTACTTTCAAAATTTATTTTCATTTCGCTTGTAAACTGTAGTATTTTCAGACAAACAGTATATTCTGCATAAAGATTTAGTAGGTATTCTCATTCAATATAACGTATCACAGTACCCTATCTACCGCCACGAAAATCCCTGCACAGCATGAATCCAGCAAATTAAATAAATAACTATCTCACTTCACACCCTATTAATTAAGGAACCCAACCTCCCCACCACTTCAACCCCACACAAAATATTTATGAAAAATGGACTCCGTAATGGGGCTATAACACTACGCCACATAGGATCACTTTTACCCCCACATAAATAAACCGAAGTATGTGCTAGTAATTGACCTAAATTTTTAAAGGGTGCTAGCGGGTTACACGGGTTGAAACGTGACCAGCGTCTTATCTCCTGGTCTATAGTCAGTTTTGGGGGTTTTTTAAATTAAATACTTTTAGAACGTGATGAATTGGCTTGGAGGGCTGCTTTTAAGGTTCCGTTTTCTTTTAATGTAACAGTTACATTTTCTTTATATTTGGAGATATTTTGTTATTAATACAAGTTGCTTGGTACTGTCGTTATGATTTTTTATTGATAATAGGCTTGTGTTTCACAACCATTTCACCTGATGGTAAGTAGTCATGTGATCGAAGATGAAGCACGCTTACCTAGAAGTAATCTATTCACTCCTGACTCAAAGACCCTAGGTCAGGGATGGCGAACCAATGGCATGCGTGCCACTGATGGCACATGACATAATATTTTGGCCACGTCACCGATCACGAAATTCATTATGCACTAAAAAAAAGTCTGAATTAGGTATTTTATGACGGGCGACCGCGAGTGACCCTACACTACAGAGTTTACGATGAACAATATTGTAAAATTTACCATTTTGTAGTAAATAAAGGGTTTTGAGTTATTATTATTATTTTCCAATTACAAAGTCAAAATTATTTGACGGCACGTTTACGATCTCATTAAAAATTTATTTACAAAAAATTGCACATTGATACATAAAGGTTCGCCTACCCTGCCCTAGGTTATTGCTAGCAAGAAACAGAATGATGTATTTTTTGTGTGGGATGTATAATTTTTAGTCATATGTAACATGACTGACCATGACACTGCCTCGTTGGTCTGATGGTCGCAAGCGCGTCTGTTGAGCCTGACATCCTGAGTTCGATTCTTAGTTCAGGCAAGAAGTGCTATTGGGTTGATCGCGACGATAGGTCGTGGTGAGCAAGCAATGAAAGAACAGTCGACTGTGTAACAAATGGTACGGTTGGCTTACAATACGCGGATAAAGGTTACGGGAATATAACATGCGCACGCGCATCCGTGCTTATGCCTTGATTACACGTACCGAGCAAACGGGCGAGACAGTGCTCTCGGCCGAGTACTCGGTAGGTATAAATATGGCGCCGAGTGCTCGGCCGAGTGCTCGACACTCCGCTTCCGACGCTCGCCCGCGACGGTCGTACCGCTCCGCGCTCTCGATCATTCCGTGCCTGAGTCATCGCTACGCTTCGTCACGCTCGCCGTGACGTCACTCGTAGTCGCCGACTACGACGCCTGGTCCGGATCCGCCTTTTTCGAGGCGGTGAAGGATATCCTGTTTCTATAACAGAGTATCGTCAAAAACAATTTGGTTTGGCCCCTTCAGGGTAAAACCACAGTTTCGTGGTCCTTGGTTGGTAACCTCACGGTGTCAACAATACCAAGGGGGTGCTGACCCGACGCACCCGCTGATCCCCTTCAGGGTGAAGCAGTAAATTGGAGTCGAGTGCTAGGTTTTGGCCTTGGGGGATCTCCTAGTCAAACCTAGTTACTGAGTTTCCTTTTCAGCTACACACCTAGTGTCGGTTGGGTGTGTCTACCCCTTCGCACTAGACCCAATAGGGCCCGGTTCGCACAATAAGACTGGCGACCGGTTACAAGCTTAGGGCTCACCATTAGGTACTCACCTCCCAGTCTCTACCCGACTGGGAGGGTTACACATCCCCGGACCCATCCATCCGGGGAGTTAGGCAAGTTAGGCTTTAAATAGGCCCCCCGCGGGAGAGAAATCTCCACAATTTCCCCATTCAATTTTGATCCAATTGCCAATCATGGCGAACTCCAATATTTTGGAGATTCTGTTAGAAATCATTAGGGAAAACCCTACTATTTCCGCCAAATATGGCGGAAAAATCCAGCGTGAAATCGCTAATTGTCCCCCGGCTACCGAAGCCAACGTCGCTGATTTTAGTGACGCGCTTGACAGCCCATTATCTCCCCCGCTTGCCGATCAAGGCATCCCGGTAGGTCAGTTCACGGAAGTATTTATTAACTCCGATCCCATTGTTCGTCAAACAACGAACGACTTCCAGGTAGATAGCCCTTTATTGCCCCCGCCCGCCGACAAAGTCGTGCCGATCGCCCGATTCCCGAAATCACCCATTGTTTCCGGCCCACCTGCTAATCCCATTGTTCCTAAAACAATGGACGCCGCGCAGGTGTGCGCTGCACCTGAATTCCGTGAAATGGACACCACCGAACCTGTGTCCAATAACAACTCTGACAATGATTTGTCATCATGCCCCTCGTCCTCGGAAGACGACTTTCAAGTCGTCACCGGTGGCAAGAGGAAGAAAGGGAAAACCTCCCAGGCCAGCAAGGCCAAAAAGACCACCGCGTCGCCCCCGTCCCCAACTCAAACGCCCGTTCGACCCGCTAGCCCCGCCCCAACTACCTCTGCTCGAGCGCAGAATAGTCGTCCCGCCAGCCCGATAGCCCAAACTTCCTCAGCCCAAAGGAAGCAACGCCCTCCGCCCCCCTTTTACATCCAGGACAAGGGTAAATGGACTGATGTGTCCAAGATGTGTGTTGATCGAAAGATCAACTACACAAACGCCCGTGCCTGCCAAAATGGCATTAAAGTCACCGTCCCTACGTCGAACGACTATAGGGAACTATATCGCGCCCTCCGTGAAAGGAATATTTCCTTTCACACTTTCTCCTTCCCCGAGGACACGCCCACTCGTGTTATTATTAAACGTGTCCCTAAAGAAATCCTAGTACAGGATATTAAAGACGACCTTGCCGATCAAGGTATACCAGTGATCGCCGTCCACCGCTTACATAAAGCGAGAGGCGGTGAATTGTACGACATGGTTCTTGTCATTTGTGAACCAACCGAAGGTCATCACCCAATATTTAAGATTAAGTCCATTTGCTCCCTATCCGGTATCTCAATAGAAAAGCCCTACAAAACCGCAACAGTGGGACAATGCCACCGTTGCCAACTGTATGGCCATGCGCAGAGCAACTGCTATGCGACTCCCAGATGCGTCAAGTGTCTGGGCGAGCATAGCACTGCGGACTGCCCACGGCCTAAAGACCGAACCCTCTGTTCGGAACCACCCAGCTGCGTTCTCTGCGGCCAGACCGGTCACCCGGCAAACTACCGCGGCTGTCCCAAAGCCCCCAAACTCGCTCCTAAATTAGCGAAGCGTGCCAACGCCCGCCAACAGAGAGAGGCACCTTCTTCTCAAATTCCCCAACGTCTCGCTCCTCAGAGACCGTCCCCGTGGAACAGGCTAAACCACGAAAAAGCCTTTCCCTCCTTGGCCCCTGCCAAACCTTTGCAGGCACTGATGGATATACCCATCGCAGCGCAGATCCTGCCTATAGCCGTGGCTACAGAGCCCACAGCCAGTCACAAACCCGCGCCTCAAACCACTGCTGCTCCTGCAGTCAAACAACCGCCCAATCCCTCACCCGTCGCGCATGGCGAGGCTTGCGCCCAGACTATACTGCGCCATTATAGGTTATTTATGACCCGCCAAGCCAGATCTCTCCGCGATGCCCTTCTGGCTGCCGAACAGCAGAATAACGGCAAAATTACGACGGCAATGTACAGCCAAATATTCAGCACACACAGTGATGTGGTGCTAGGTCTCGACCAGATGGATGCGATGGACTGATCCAATGGATTCCCAACGCACAAACCACACTAGGCCTCGATCCCTCAAATTAGGTTTTTTCAACGCCAATGGAATTTTCAACCAACGCGCCGAAATAACTAAATTCCTCCGCGACCACCAATTAGACGTCCTCCTTATACAGGAGACCCTTTTGAAACCCCACCGCGCTGATCCCAAAATTGCGAATTACCGTCTAGTTCGCAATGACAGAACACGTTGCCACGGCGGCGGTACCCTTATTTATTATAGAAAGGAGTTATACTGCATCCCTCTGACCCCACCCACGCCTCTCTCTCACCTAGAGTACTCTGCCTGTCGACTAGGCATGACTGGTCATCCTCCGATAACCATCATCTCTGCCTACCATCCCCCACCATCGGTCGCGTCTCTTGCTTCAGACGATCCTATCGCGCCCACCAGCGATCTCACGACTCTCTTCGGCCTGAGTGACTCCGTCTTACTAGCGGGCGATCTCAACGCCAAACACCCCGCTTGGAACAGCAACACGACAAATGCCAGAGGCAGAATCGTGTATAACCTAGGCGCGACCCTAAACTACGACGTCATCGCTCCGATGACTCCCACCCACTACCCACACGACCCCAACCATAACCCCGATGTCCTCGATGTGGCGCTCCTAAAGAATGTAAACCTCCGTTTACACTCCATAGAAGCGCTTCACGAGCTCAACTCGGATCACCGTCCCGTTATCCTACACCTAGGTTCCCGCTCGGGTAACCATGATCCTACCCAACCTCCTCCGACCCAATTGATCACCGACTGGAGGAAAGTAAGTGAAAAACTGAAATCCACCACGTCGCCTCAATTGGACACCATTCCTGACCACATAGTCTCAGTCGCTGACACGACGGCGGCGATCGACTCGCTTACAAATCACGTACAATCCGTCCTGAACGATTGTTCAAGGGAAGTTCCTGTAGTGGAAGACCACCGCTGGAAACTCCCGGACGATGTACGGAATCTGATAACCGAGAAGAACGCAGCCATCCGTGCGTACAGCGCTTTTCCCTGCGCCGCAAACAAAGCTCACATGCGCAACTTACAGCGTGCTGTAAGGAAACGCATTACCGAGCAGCGTAATGCGAGCTGGGACAAGATGCTGAGCGAACTTGAGCCCACCCATCTTGCCTTCTGGCAGCTTCAGAGGAAGTTACGATCCACTGAAGAGGCCACAATGCCTCCTCTCATTCGTCCCGATAAGAGTGTCGCCTTCGATAACTCTGAAAAAGCAGAATGCCTAGCCGACAGCCTAGAGTCCCAGTGTTCTCCCAGCTCTCAACCAGTAGACCAAGCCCACCTCGATATGGTGAACGCCGAAGTCGAACGTAGAACTTCCCTTCCGCCCGTCGAAGATCCCGATAATCCACTGGCCCCCATCACTCCTGATGAGGTCCAGGATATCATTAAAAGTCTCCAACCGCGAAAAGCCCCTGGCTCCGACGGCATCACCAATAGGGTTTTCAAACTTTTCCCCGCCCAGCTTATAGTGCTAATGACTGCCATCTTCAATGGTGCATTGAGCAATAATATGTTCCCCGCAACCTGGAAACAGGCCACCGTCATAGGTATTCCCAAACCAGGCAAGCCCAAGTCTGACCCGTCTAGCTACCGTCCCATTAGCTTACTCAACGTCCTTGGTAAAATCTATGAAAGGCTTATATATAAGCGGCTCAAAGATTTTGCCGAAGCAAAGAGTCTTATACCCAATGAGCAGTTTGGATTTAGAACCGAACACTCATGTATCCAACAAGTCCACCGCATCATAGAACACGTCAGCGCCGGCTTCCAATGGGGCGCAATAACGGGAGCCTTATTCTTCGACATAGCGAAAGCGTTCGACAAAGTCTGGCACAATGGCTTAATCTATAAGCTATACCAACTCGGCGTGCCTGACCGTCTCGTGCTCATCCTACGGGACTTTTTATCGAATCGCACTTTTCGTTACCGAATTGAGGGGGAGCTTTCCTCCCCCCATCCCATTCGCGCAGGAGTTCCTCAAGGCTCCGTACTATCCCCCCTCGTTTTCACGCTATTCACTAGCGATATCCCCAAGCATAAAAATACTCAGCTAGCCCTATTTGCCGACGATACGGCTATCTATTATACCGGTCTTAAACCCGATGCCATCGCTCGCACTCTCCAAACTTCCGCAAACACTCTGGCCAAGTGGTTCCGGAAATGGAGAATCGAAGTCAATCCAGACAAAAGCCAGGCAGTCCTCTTTTCTAAGCCGCGGATAAACCAACCCTCCCCCCGTCCGATTACCATGTACGGCAAGCCGATCCCCTGGGAAAAGCAAGCCAAATACTTAGGCGTGGTCCTCGATAAACACCTTTCCTTCGCTGAGCACATAAAGCAGGCACGTTCGCGCGCCGCTTTCGCTCTAGGTAGGCTCCACTTCATTCTTAGCTCCCGCAGCAAGTTATCACTCAGGTGCAAGCTGCGTATTTTCACCGCGGTCATCCGTCCCATCATGACCTACGCCTGCGTTGTTTTCGCACACGCAAAGCCCTACCTCCTCCACAAGATGCAGACCCTTCAAAACCGATTCCTCCGTAGAGTCACGGGAGCCCCCTTTTATGTTCGAAATGAGCTTCTTCACGTAGACCTCAAGATGCCCACCATCCAGCAGTTCATGAAACGTGTCTCCAAGCGTTTCTTTGATACTGCAATCCAACATAGGAATCCCCTTATCGTATCGGCCGCCCAATACGAACCCTCGCGTATCTCTAAGATTTGCCGACCAAGGCACACCCTTGTCACTCCCGATGACGCAATCACCCTGCTCCAAGAGAGCCGTAGGGAAACAAGTACAGTGGCACACAAAAACAAAAACCGACCGTCCTTCCGTCCTCGCCGCCGAGGCCCGCCGCGACGTCCCCGTAATAGTCCGCCCCGACCCTTGCCAGAGCCAGCCCGCGACGCTGAGCCAGTAGCTTTAAATTCCCTTATTAATAATAAAAATGATATGATCCAGCCTGTCCCTAGCTGCCCTCCCACTGCGACGCCCTAAGCCGAGGTCCGTACCCCACAGGGGGTGCCCTTAGCGTGTAGTCGCCTAGTTTGTAAGTTTTCTAATAAGCTCTGGCTGGAGGCTTTAATTAATTAATTAATTAAGGCAACCACAGGCAAGCCCGGTTAAGCAGCCGACAACCTCAGAGGTTGACCTGCGAGATGCCACACACAAAAAAAAAAAAAAAAAAAAAAAAATCGGCCGAGTGCTCGGCCGAACGAAGCGGCGAGACAGTAGCTCGGCTCGCGTTCTACATATTAGGCCGAGTTTCCACCCTCCCGCATCCCCTCACTGTCTCTCTCGTTCAGTCGGCAGGTCTGAACGTGCACTGTCTCTGTGTCTCCCCACCCGGCCGACATGACTGTTGTCACTTCGCTTCGTTCAAATGTTTTTACGATCCATCGTGTCCGAATTGTAGTATCCTTAGGACTGAACTGACTATACTAATTTCAAATGATGTGTGAACAGCTACTTGCTTATATCACTGTGTCGGCCGAGAAACATTTTACTGTCTCGCCCGTTTGCTCGGTACCTGTGATCAAGGCATTAGAGACTTGCACTGTGGCGTAGGGAGCGCGCTCGGCCGTCGACCGCCGGTGCGAGCCGTTGCCCCGCACCCCTCTTTCACTGCCGCTGACGCGCGGCGATGTTGAGACGTGTGAACTCAACATGGGTTTTTCTATAGCGAATATCTCAGTAGTAGCCCGTAGTTTGGTACCCCTGTGCCTCGAAAAGCACGTTGAGTCGTTGCCCCCGGCTGTCATTTGAACATCCTTGATAGTCGCTACGAGTACGGGTAGTCAGAAACCAGAAAATCTGACTCTGACACTGGTTTGGCCTAAGAGTATCGTGTTACCCAGTTACTGGGTACAGATTGGCAGTCGCTCCATGTAAAACAGTAATACTCAGCTGCATCCAGTTAGACTGGAAACTGACCCAACATAGAAGAAAAAGGCTAAGCAGATGTTGAGTTACTTTTTCTTAAGATTTGATTTATCATTAAAAATCCTAGTTATTTGGTACTCGTGTAATAGAAGAAACGCAATTCCTGAAAGTAGTTGGTTCAGAACCGGCTTCTGAATCGATTTCCGTCATAAAAAAATGGGTGTTAATTTTTGACGGAAAAATCTTTCATTTAACTTAAAATGGAAACACAGTATCATGACAAATTAATAAAATCCTTAATTCAAGGAAATGCGCTCGTGTGCGTGTCGACCGCTAACATTGCATGAGTGTATGCGTCTGCGTAAGGATGTTGTATGACGCACATACGTTTTGCGTTTAGTAAGGATAACTATTTTATAAAAAATGTCTAGGTTCGGTTTCAATTTATTTAGTTACGGATGTTGTTTTAGACTTATAATTTAATATTCTAATTGGGGTGTCTCTTAATCTGTTACACCTTGTGTACATGTGATATACATAAACGTACAGTTAGTAGTCGGCTACCTATTTAACACGATGCAGCCAAGTGCCAGTACCTAATATGTAGTGACTGAGTTCACAGACAGTTATAAATTACTAGCTGCGCCCGCGACTTTGTCCGCACGGAATAGTGACTTTCGGCAGCATATTTAATTTTTTGGGCTAATTATTTTGAAAATAAAACTCATACATAATTTGAATGTCGTATTTATTAATATCTAATCAAAAGTCAAAAAATAAGTTTTAAAGTTCTAGCTTTAAAAATGACGTAATTTCCATACATACTTTCATCCCCTATTTCAACCCCTTACAGCCCTTTTTTGCATTAAAAATTATTCTATGTCCTTTCTCAGGCTCTAGACTATGTCCGTACTAAATTTCATTAAAATCGGTTCAGTAGTTTAGGCGCGATTGCGTAACACACAGACAGACAGAGTTACTTTCGCATTTATAATATTAGTAAGGATTTCATTTTCCTGTACACCTACCACAATGTGTTTTTTTAACCCAAAGGTTGACTGGTAGAGAATGTCTTGCTGCATCAAGTCCGCTCGTGTATCACTATTATACATAAAGTTTAAATAAATTATAATAACTCTAAATAAATGTAATTTTCTAACTTGCGGATATTGTAGCTGTAGAAGCATGATAGACTTTGACGTCTCAATTTATGTCGGCCTTCTCGTTCTAATTATAATCTTTAAAGCTTTATCGCTAACAAAGATAATCGATAAGTGATCTAAGAAAAATTTCATTTAGACAATAAAAATTTCATGCATATTCCTATTAAGTTCACATTGTGGAACGCAATAAATGATTGAGTATTGAGAAGTATTATATGAGAAATTAATATCTAATTTACATACTGTATATAAATAAAAAACAATCGTCATAATGTATATACGCGCATACCTTCCGAACGACTGCGCTATTTTTTTGCCAAGATAAGGTTTGTATTAAAAAAAACAAACATAAATCGGAAAAATAAATATGGTGGTACAAATTTCGCCGGTTCAGCTGCTTTTTGATAAATTCAATCTAATTACAATCTACACATTCGTACTCGTTTTGGGTATAGGTAAAGGCACCTTTACCATTTTAGTCACTGAGTATTTTTAGATTTAGTAGCTAAAAATGGTAACCCATCTCCCTTTTTCTACCGGTCTACTAGACGTACTGCTGGGTACCATCCATATTTGTTAGATATACCGTTTTGACGTACCAAGCGCTTCTCCTCTACATTTATTGTGCGCACAGCCAAGGCGTGGCGTGGTGGTGCCGGCTTCTGTGTTCCCTGCCACTTATGACCTTTCAGCCTTTAAAGCAAGAGTGAACAGACTCCTTGGCTCATCTGGGCTCGCTCGTACCATTGTAGGTCTCATCTATTGCTTACCATCAGGCGAGGTCGAGGTCAAGAGTGAGCTCATCTGGAATTTAAAAAAAAATCTTTTATAATATAATTTCTACACAATTTACGCTTTACTCAAAAGTTTCTACGGTACAAAAGATTCACATTTATTCTTATTACACAAAATAATTTCACTGAAATTCCTTAACCAAGGTTTAGTTTAACTTACCGTCGTTAAATGTTAGAGCTACAGTCATTTACATAGTAATCAGGGTGAGTCGGAGATTCCTGGAATTAGTGGGCTGAAATCCTGAAAAACAACCCTTGTAATTGGTGGGTGCGAATTAAGCATGCCGTGGAATTAACTCGGAGACAATAACATATGTACAGAGTTGATACGACAGAGGGGCATTAAATTACACTACGTATACTATACGTGTTTAGTGTTAATTTGATACAGTTAAAAAAAAAAGATACAAAAAAATTTTTTTTTAACCAAACTATATATAGCTTACAAATCAGAGTAAAACGCGACCACCCTTTGTATATAAATGTGACTGACCTTAAATAACTAGGTAGCAAAGTGGCAACGTAGCGCGGCTTGTGTTATCTCTTGTCTTTTGTCAGATTTTGAAAAATCTTATTATGATCATTTTATTTTGTTTATTGTCATTTTCATTTAATTTATTATTTTAAAATTATATGTGGTGTGTGAAAGCTTCGAATTATGTAAATTTTATGACTCTAAGTTACTCGAGTTAAAAGCATTTTAGTTTTAATTGTATTATTTTAGTTTTTAAGGGTTTCGTACTTAAAAAAACCAAAAAGGTACCCTTATAGAATCACTTCGTTCAAGTTTGTGTCAAGACCCTTTTACTCTATAACGGTTAACGATATCAAACTAATATTTTGTTTTAATATTTTTTAATATTAACTTTAAGCTGTAAAAAAATCAACGCGATAAAAAAGGTATGACCGTTTTTATCTTCATACATATATAATTAGATCTTTGCATCTTACAGACTATAAGATGGTGTGCTAAGGAACTTATTTATGTATTTATTTAACGTAATTACATGGAGAACTAACAGATATTTTATACACAGAATAATAATAGAGTAGTATACACTGAGCCAATTCCTCACGTTTAGTGGCAGGAAAATCTTAAATTGAACATTTAAAGTAAACCAAACCATACATTATTTTCTCCTCCTCGCGTCAAGTTCCTCAATGCAGGTCGTGAAGCCCCCGTAGAAAGAGCTTTTCCCTGATAGTGTTCCGCCATCTATGCCTGTTCTTGGCATCGTGTAGAGCGACGTGTAGTTGGACGTCCAGGGTGGAACCGACCTGGTCAACCCACCTTGTTGGTCTACGGCCTCTAGATCGTTTGCAATCAACCTTGCCAGTAATTATGAGTTGTTCAAGATTGTGGCCTTCTTTCCTGGTTATGTGACCGAAAATCTCGAGTATTCTGCGCAAACAAGTTCTCAATAGTATGGTCTTTACATTTAGTTCGCACATGATTTAATATTTACAGAACAATTAATATTACTAAAGGCAAGTTCAGTTATTATATTTCATTATTGTAAATGTGAGGACCCTTACGCAAAATACGCGCTTGGTCGTGGAGTTGCGGATACGTGCCCGACATACATACATACAAATGTGAGGACAATGTAGGTTATTCTTTCTTCATTGTTTTTACTGTCACTATAACTTATTTAATGATGTCAAGCAGTTTGAGTACTTGCGTGGCCTACCCAAATGTCCTTACTTTGGTATTGTGCGTCAAATTATTGAGCAACTTAAGTTCTAAGTTGAGCTACATGATAACTGACAAATGCTTGCACTGTCTGGACAGGTCCGCTCAAATTTGCGTGGTTATTTCCTCAAAAGAGTACCACTGACATGAACATACATGCTTCTCATATACAAATGCAAATTGTCTGGACCTTAAAAGAGAATTTGACCTCTGACATTGTTTCGGTGTTTCTTCTCAGAGTATTCAGTTAGGAAATACCGGCTACATCTAGCTAAACTAAACACGCAAAAAAACATGACGTGTAAAAGTGTTATTAATAACCAATTTACAAAATAAATATTTCATTTCATTTCATTAATCTTTAAAAATATAGTTGAAATAAGTCAAGGCCAAGTGGTTACAGACGCGGATTACGAGTTCTAGGTTTTGGGCTCGAACCCAACAGGTAGGTATATTATTTTTACATTTACCTTCTTAGCGTAATAAAAACTTTTTTGCAAAAAAATAAAACCGACTTCCATATCAAAACACTACAAAGCCAAACATAATTTTAATTTCGGTAGTCGGTGTTATTGGTTTTGTATTTTCTTTTTTTTCACACCGCCTTCCGAAATTAAAATTATTTTTGGCTTTGTAGTGTTTTGATATCACAGAAATCAAAAATACAGAGATGTGGTAAGGGCTTTCGTGTGGGGGGTTTCGACAGGCCCGTTGGTATAGTGGTCAGTGGCCCTGACTGCTGTGCGCAAGGTCGTGGGTTCGATTCCTACCTAGGACAAATGTTTGTGTGATGAGCACGGTCATTTGTTCTTTGTCTGGGTGTAATTTATCTATAATATGTATGTATTTAGAAATATATATGTATGTTTATCAGTTGTCTAGTACCCATACCACAAGCTCTGCTTAGTTTGGGACTAGATGGCGTTGTGTGAAAAGTTGTGGAATATTATATTATTATAAGGGGGCGTATCGGTGTCCGCGCGACATGGCCACAGGGCTCATGTCACAGGCAAGTGGCCGTCTCCGCGAACTAGTGCGCTTTCGACAGCGATCGTGATAACATATATGAATGCCGAGTTGTTCTGTGGTATCTTGTAAAAACCGAAGCCAAAATCAAATCTATGTGAATCATGGAATCACTTACCATATGTAAGTACAAGTATTTTACAATATTTGTCTTTAAAATCATGAAAAACAATAAATCGTAAAATATTTCTTGGTGTAAAACCAAGAAATATTTTACGAGTTATTGTTGATATGTTATTTTGGTTTTCAAATATCAGTGCGACTGTACTCCTTTTGCTATAAATACATTGCTCCTTAACCACTACCTGAGTTCATCACTAAGTAACTGGACAAGCAATGTAAACATAACATACGAAACTGTATTACTCGGATTCATCGCGTAGTGAGGCCGCCACTTCTTGCGACGAATTAGTGATGTGCTTGTGCAGATCCACTAACGTAGGCTATCGACAGCAATGTCGATTGACGAATGAAATATTGCTATTATAGTTTAGGGGTTTTTCAACCGATGACATAAAAAAGAGGAGGTTATCAATTCGACGCGTATATTATTATTTTTTTTATGTATGATCACTGATTATTTGGAGACGGCTGAACCGATTTGAAAAATGCTTTTTTTGTTTGAAAGGGTATACTTTGAAATTGGTCCCATTGTCACCAAGTCAGGATCTGATGATGGGATCCTGGAGAAATCGAGGGAACTCTTCAAATATTATAGGCACACCTATAGTGATTTGAGTATTTTTTATAGTAACTTGTGTAGTTGCATTCGAAAAGCACCATTTTGAAGTAGACCTGATGATGAAGACCACCGATGGCCACTGGAACTACTCAATATATAAGTAGGAATAATAAGTAGTTCATGTGTTCCGCTTCGATTACTTGAATGTGGTTATTAAGCACAATATGCTCGTCACAATGCATATGGTGAAGTGAAGCTGATGGTGAACTACCAGGAGAACTCCTCAACAAATAACAGCCCAACATTGGGAAAAGCAATATTTTGTAAATGAATATAAGTAGTTGACATTTAGGCTCTTGTAACTAGGTAAATTAAAAATCGACCAACTAAAAAGAGTGAAATAAAATTTTTTTACCAAAAAATTAAACCGACTCCCAAAAAACACTGCAAAGTGAAAAATAACTTTAATTTCGGAAGTCGGTGCCAAAAACGAAAATACAAAACTAAAGACACCGACTACCGAAATTAAAGTAATTTTTCACTTTGCAGTGTTTTTTGGGTGTCTGTTTAATTTTTTGGTAAAAAGTTTTTTATAACATACGGAAACCTCTAAGAAAATATGTTTAACTTTTATTTTACATGAGATGACAGAAATAAAAATACGTTGAAATGTCAAGTGTACAAAAAAGTAAAAAAAAAATAAACAATTTATTTTACGCCCGCAGCATGCGTAAGGAGTTCCGACGTCGCCGTCGGAAAAATAAACTATTGTAGCGACGCGTCGCTACAATAGTTTATTTTTCAATCTGTCAACCGTTTTAGCCCGGTTGGAAGATCGATGTAAATAATGTTTTTTTACTTATTTTGATTTTTTTACAGAGTAGTAGAGAAATGCGTAACCAATATTCGTAAAGTAAGTTACTTTAATTTTAGGTTAATAATCGGTGGTGTTTTTCGATTTAGAAGTATCGTATGTTATGCCTTATCCTCATGCTGTTTCTTTATTTTTTATGGTTTTTGTATTTTGCTTCCATTGAAGATTCGAATGCGTTATAATAATCGGCATGGTTCAGATAATATATTTGTGAATTGAGCTTAAAATAAGTCAATATATTCATGCTATTTATTTGTTATGCATGGATGTGTGTTTGTTTTCATATTATATAAAGCTAAATTACCACTGACTCACTCACTGACTCATTGACATAATTGTTCTCCCAGATGGTGGATGGGGAGGTGGGTATATTTTGACAGATTCGTAAACAAGTAACTCTCAAACCTACGGGAAAAGTGCTAAACCTTCCCTTTTCACCCCCCTTCTCCCCCTCCCTATCGTATCTCGGAAACTACGAGACCCGTATTTTTTTCTTTATACGGATTCGTATAGAGGAGGCTCGGTAAAGTAAAAACCATTTTTCAAAGTCGCCCCCCTTGCCCCTCTTCTCACCCCCTTTAGGCGGATCTCGGAAATTAAGAGACTTGGAACATTTTTTTTTTTTCAGATTCATTTAGAGGGGCAATGCTTTAGTTGAAATAATTGTGAACTCCCCCAAACCCCCCCCCACCATCACACCCCCCCTTTTTTTTTTATAAAGGAAGCACGCGAGGTGCTGGCGCCTCGCGCAACACGCAAATACTAACCTACGGGAAAAGTGCCAAACCTCCCCTTTTCACCCCCTTTCTCCCCCCTCCCTATCGTATCTCGGAAAATACGAGACCCGTATTTTTTTTTTACGGATTCGTATAGAGGAGGCTCGGTAAAGTAAAAAACATTTTTCTAAGTCGCCCCCCTTGCCCCCCTTCTCACCCCCTTTAGGCGGATCTCGGAAATTAAGAGACTTGAAACATTTTTTTTTTTCAGATTCATTTAGAGGGGCAATGCTTTAGTCGAAATAATTGTGCAACCCCCCTCATCACCCCCACCCCCCATTTTTTTTTTTTTTGTACAATGTACACGCGAGGTGCTTGCACCTCGCGCAACACGCAAATACTAGTATATATATATATTTTAATGTATGATCATCGATTATTCGAAGACGGCTGAACCGATTTGGAAAATTCTTTTTTTGATTGAAAGGGTATACTTCGAAATTGATCCCATTTTCATAAACGTCAGGATCTGATGATGGGATCCTGGAGAAATCGAAGGAACTCTTCAAATATTATAGGCACACCTATGACGTTTTGGGTATTTATTATAGTAACTTGTGCAGTTGCTCTCAAAAAGTACCATTTGAGGAAGTGGAACTGATGATGAAGACCACAGATGGTCGCCGAAACTACTCAATAATAAGTATTGAGTGGATTGCGATTCGATTACTTGAATATGGATGTTAAGTACTTTATGCTCGTCACTATGCATATGGTGATGTAGAGCTGATGGTGAAGTACCAGGAGAACTCCTCAACAATTAACGGCCCAGCATTAGGAAAAGCAATATTTTGTAAAAGGTTATAAGTAGTTGACATTTAGGCTCTTGTAACTAGGTAAATTAAAAATAGACCAACTAAAAAGAGTGAAATAAAAACTTTTTACCAAAAAATTAAACCGACTCCCAAAAAACACTGCAAAGTGAAAAATAACTTTAATTTCGGAAGTCGGTGCCAAAAAAAAAATACAAAACTAAAACAACCGACTACCGAAATTAAAGTTATTTTTCACTTTGCAGTGTTTTTTGGGAGTTGGTTTAATTTTTTGGTAAAAAGTTTTTATAATGTTAATTTTATCACCTAAATTTTCTCAACTTGTTTGTAAAACACTATATTGTTAATTATTGTAACGTTCATGGCTGAGTCTGTGTTAATTTTAATTTTAATAAAGATTTATTTTATCTATGTTTGATATGGAAGTCGGTTTTATTTTTTTGCAACAAAGTTTTTATTTTCGCGCTTTTTAGTGGGTCAATTTGTAATTAATCTAGTTATAAAAGCCAAAATGTCAACTACAAAAAACTAAAAACGCGCGAACAAAAAACACAATATAGAGTAACCGAAAAGATCATCAATGTAAATATTTTTTTAGACTTTTGTTGATTTTTCAGAAACGGCTTGTTCGATGTAGATAAAATTTTCATGGGACCATTTGAGAAGTATACTCTTTCCAACAAAAAAAGAATTTTTCAAATCGGTTGGCGAGCGACGGAGCTATGCCCAAACAAAAAAAAAAAAAACCAACAAGCATCCGAATTGAGAACATCCTCCTTTTTCAGAAGTCGGTTAAAAATCAATATGCTTCAGAATGACTACAGTATTCCTTCTCCTACCTTTTACAAGGAGTTCCACCAGGGCATGGTCGTACTATTTTTAAAATTTGGGATTTTCAAATGGATACAAAATTTATGTAAACGAATAAATAAAAAACTTTTACTGAAATAATTAGTAATTTGTATGTATAAATTACAAATATATTTGTATCAGTCAATGATATCCACAGCATATAATATTATATTAGCTTCTGCCAGCGACTTCGTTCGCGTGGCAGGTTTTTCCAGCGTAAATCCCGATTCCGTGGGTATTCCGAGATAAAAAATAGACTATGTGTTATTCCAGGATGTCAACTATTTATTTGACAAATTTCTTAAGATTCATTCAGTAGTTTTTACTTGAAAGAGCAACAAACATACATACATCCTCATAAACTTTCACATTTATAAGATTATAGGATAGGACAGTCATGTATCTGATACAAAGCAAATAAAATATTGAGACCGTTTTTGCGGTTGTATTTTTTTTGTTTTAGGAATTGGTTCGCGTTTGACCGCCATCTCACCTGACGGTAAATGATGATGTGGTCGAAGATGGAGCACGCTTACCTAGAAGAAAGTAATTCACTCTTAACTTAAAGACCCCGGGTTATAGCTATCGGGAAACACAGACTCCGGCAGGGAATTCCACTCCTTAGCCGTACGCACAATGAAAGTATTTAACGTAAAAGTTTGGTAGGTACTCCTAGGAATATAATTTAGGAGTTATTTAGCTGGAACAGTACAATTTCGCATACATCTTTGGGGAACTAACAAGTTGTTCAATTAATATAACCAATTAAATTGTAACCCTTTAAAACTATATGTGGGTACCTCGATTCACGGTACAGGTTAGATTAATTATGGGCATCTGTAGCAAAACAGAACTTGACAATATTAATTATTAGGTCATCTCGAAACCATCTATCTATCTTTGGGGTCATTCAGTATCTATATTTCAGGAGGAACTTGCAAGGTCAGATTGTGGGTTAAGTTATAAGCTCTCCAGAAATCAAAATTCTAAGTGAGCTTATGAGAACTTATAAATTCCATACCTTGTCTTTGCGCACAAAAATGTGGAGGAGAAGCGCTTAATACGACAAGACGGTATATCATCCAATTGTGGATGGATTCCTCCTGCTGTGGGTGGAGTGGAAGTAGGGAGTGTCAGACTTCTCCTGACTAAAAACTAGTGATGCAATGAATACTACTTTTACGAATACGAATACGAATACGAATATCTCGCCATGGTAATGAAAGACTTATTTATTTGATGAATGTTTACTCTTCTTATAATTAAAATTTACAACAGACAAATTTTATTTAAAAAACATAAAATTTGTAGATTTTCTGGTTTTAGGCGATTTCTTTTATCAGTCTGGGTGTTCCCAGCCGTTGAAAAGTCTTTCCGAGGTGACTGTACATGGCTTCAGTGAAAAATATTTTTGGGCGAGTTTTTTCAGACTTGGAAATTTTTCAAATCTGCAGTAAATAGAGTTGCGTACAAAAATATTAGTTTTTAAATATTCGTATTAGTATTCACCGAATACGAATATTCGGTAAATGTCTACTATTCGGCGAATACGAATATTGGTATTCGTTGCATCACTACTAAAAACCCATCCAGGCAACTGGAGGAGCAGGGTGGGGTTTTTAGTCAGTAGAAGTCTGACACTCCTTTCCGCTCCACCCATAGCGGGAGGAGTCATTTGGAGATTTTTCGTAACAAATAAAACCCTTGCAGTGCGTTTGGTAGACTAATAGTAAAAGGAAGATGACGGGATCAGGTATTCAGGTCAGGTGATCATAATGTTTAAACAGTCACCCAACTACGCACCGACCTTGACAAGCATTGCTTAACTATGAAGATGCGGCTTTTATTATTTAGCCACGAGCTCCTCTAATTATATACTTTATTGTACACCACACAATATTACATGCATACAAAATTTTAAACCACTGCACAATGAGCGGTCTTATCGCACAGGGCGATCTCTTACAGACAACCTTTGCATGGACAAAAATTAAAGGAGACAGATTAAGGGCTCTGCGCCACATAAAAACGTTACATCGAAACGTTCCAAGGATTCACACATGTGGAGGTATGTAGGTGTTATTTTTAAGGTGTGACTATAATACCTTTTTTTCCGGTTGCGAAAATCATCGAATGACTTCTCCCGCTCTCAGTGGAGTCGAAGAGAGTGTCAGGCTTCTACTGACTAAAAACTCACTCTGTTCCTTCAACTGACCTTAAGTTCAATACCTAGTACCTACATAATACATACCTATTTCTAAATAATTAAAGAACATAGATATCTACATCAGAGCTCAGTTCAATGCTCATGAAAAAGTTTAAACGAAGCTGAAGTTTCAGCAATACTAATATTCAGGGTCGGGGTTTATTTAACTTTGGTGTTGGTAGGCCATTATCTTTGATATTTACTTCGTTTTGTTATCTTTGGAACTGATTCATATTAATTTAAGCTAGGCCTAGCTATAGTCTGCGGTTTTACTCATATCATTTACAGCCTGATGAAAAGTCAGAGACATAGGCATCTGAGTACTTCAGATACCTGATCAGCCCATCGTCTGGGGTCAGGTTTTTGGTTCTTAGAAAGTAATGAATCACCTTTATAAATATATTCTGTTTTAGAAGTGAGATAGGTGATGTATTTGGGCTCTTAGCAAATATTAATATTTTATTGGCAATACTGATTTTCAAAGAACAAAACTAGCGAGATTTATCACTTTATTTTCTTTAATTTGTTGGAGTACCTTCTACTCCTGTGCATCGGAAACTTAATGAGTCACCGTGAGCTTAAACAATTTTTTTATTATTGATTAGCTCATGTTTCACCACCATCTCACCAGATGGTAAGCGATGATGTGGTTGAAGATGAAGCACGCTTCCCTAGAAGTAACCTATTCACTCTTGACTCAAAGACCCCCAGGTTATAGCTATCATGAAACACAGAATCCGGCAGGGAATTCCACTCCTTAGCTGTATATACGCACAATGAAAGTATTCGCAAAACGTTTTGTGCGTATGGGTGTTGTAATTACTGTAAACTATATTGTTTAAGGGGCACCATCAATTTTTTAATTTCAACGTAAAGTTCAATTGAAATGTTGGTTATGGTATTATACTAATGAGATTCCGCGGCCTTGGAACACAAGGGCAACTAAAGAAACAGGGTGGATCTTTAGTCAGCAGAAGTTTGATTCTCCCTTCAACCCACGAACTGTCACTACTCTTAAGAGGTAATGAATAAATTGTATATTATGTAAATTATACAACGTGTGACGGAAACCCCATATCTATCCAAAAGGGCTGAAGACAACATCTTGTATGGAGTCTCTATGCACAGTTTCAGCACAAAATAACTGACTCAAAGAATCGATACCAAATTATTGGTTTCATATATTTCTTGAATACCAATCATAACAAACGCGTCACAGCACTACGAGGGTCAATAACTTGTCACGTTACTTGCCAATAACACGATAATTCTTTTCGTTATTCTTAATTTGAAAAATTCGGTCTCTGGTATCAGTGTATTCGAATTTGTAATAAGTTCTACACACGTAGACTTAGGGTTACAAAACCCTTGCCATATCTTTTGTTATCATCCAAAGAAGCCATGCACTTGGTATGTATATACCCTTTAAATTACACGTTGTATAAACGACATAAAAGTTTCATTTTCACACATATACGTTATCGATGTATATAGGCCCCGAAGAGAATGGTAATTGAAAGAAAATGGTCAGGGTCAGTAGTAATCTGGCTTTCCAGTTCCAGACCCAGAGCGGGAGTCATTAGACGATCTTTCCACCCAAAAAAAAAGAAAAACAAGTATAGTTTTCTATCGGTGAAATGATTATTGGAATCGGATTCATCCATTAACAAACAAGCAAAGAAAAATATTAGTTTTAATGGACAGTTCTACCTCTGAATTTAAATTTACTTCGCAATTTGAACAGTACTGTACAAGAACTTCAACTTTTCTTTGACTTGAAAACTGCAAATTTCGCAAGGAATCGTTGGTAAATAATTTTACTCGAGCTGTTGATTGCTTCTTCATATTTTTTGATAAAGATAAGTAAACGAACTGTTTAAAATAGTGAACCACTTTGCTTTTTAAAAATTAGATACAGTCGCCAGCACATGAAGCTACCCGAAATTGTCAAATTTTCGCAATCAACCTTGAACCTAATTTCTTTAACAATACAGTTGAATATCTATTTTTTTTTTTTAATTGTGGGATGGCTCAGCCAAATACCAGCTAGCTGCACTTGACTCAATCGAACGCAGAGCTAAAAGGCTCATAGGTGACGAGGTTCTGGCAGGCAAGCTTCACAGCCTGGCTCACCGACGAAACGTTGCTAGCCTGTCTATCTTCTACAGATTGTACTTCGGAGAATGTGCGCAGGAGCTCCACGACCTGATCCCTTCATCCCCCTTTTACTACCGGTTTACCAGACGTACCGCAGGATACTATCCACACTTGGTCGATATACCGTCTTGTCGTACTAAGCGCTTTTCTTCAACATTCATTGTGCGCACAGCCAAGGTGTGGAACTCTCTGCCGGCTTCTGTGTTCCCTGCCACATATGACCCTTCAGCCTTTAAAGCAAGAGTGAATAGGCATTTTCTGGGCTCGCTCGTTCGATCGTAGACCTCATCTTACACTTACCATCAGGTGTGATCGAGGTCAAGAGCGGGCTCATTCGTAATAAAATAAAACCAGATTGTGGTAGCTTGATGTGCTGGCGTCTGTACCTAAATTATTATCATCTGCTTATAATTTTTCCAACTATGTATTTTACAGGGATTAACTGCCTATCTGACCTCCACAACCAAGTACCTGGGTAGCACGATACCTCTTGGTCAGACCAGTGTCAGATTTTCTTACTTCTGACTCCCGTAATGACTGTCAAAGATGTACAATTGACAGCAACTTTCTATACCTTTGTAACATAATGTTACGCCAGTCGCTTAGATGAATATGTCGAGAAACTTAGACTTCTAGAACGTTCGAGACACTAACACCATCTGTCGGCGAGTAGCAGTACTGAGTATATCGAGAAACTTCGACCGACTTCTAATACGTTCGAGACATTAACGCCATCTATCGGCGAGTAGCAGTACTAGTATCTCAAGTAGCTTCTGGAACATTCCTGGCAGTATAGGCAGTGAGTCGATTTTACAAGAATGTTCTAGAACTCAGACCGGGGTAAAAATTTAATTTTATCTTTATTACTATTATGTTATTATTATTCTGCCTATTTGTGATTTTTATGTGTTTGTATTGTGTTATTTTTATGTAATTTGTGTTTCATTTCTATTATAACATTATTATGTTATTTTGTTATTATGCTTTTTTGTAGTTCATGAATACTAATAATAGTTTGAAAGAGTATATTTGATGTCAATGTCTAATAATTTAATTCTATGAACTTCAATGTCTGCAAATAAATTATTATTATTATTATTATAAATAGATCACAGAGGAACGCAGACAGCAGTCTTATTTCAAGATACGAAGCGATATAATCGAAGCTTTACAAGTGACTTTCGGTGCGATTTAAGTGTTGAGTGACAAGTATTGTACTGTGAATAACTGTGTTGATTCTTATTTGGTGTTTATTTAAGTAAAGTGTTAATTTTGGTTTAATTTGTGTAAATTATTTCTATCCCGAACTCCAGCTCGTAACAATAATATAATCAGCTTATAACATTCTCACTGCTGGTATACAGTAATCAATCAATCAATCATTTATTTGCACGAATGTAGGTACAATAAAAATACAGGTGGTAAATACAGTGAGAAATGAACCATGTACATTCTGTCTTGAGACAGGCATGCAAAATTTTATACAATTAGTTATAAACCAGGTATAATAGAAAAATGTCAACTTAGTAATAATAATGTAATCCACAGAGCATGCCCGGGTTTCACAGTCCTTGGATTCCCAGTTCCCTCACGAAACTTTTTTTACCGTTTTCAGAGCGGTGGTGATGACGGAAAATACACTAAGAAATGTGCGGCATGGGTTCGAATCCACAACAAGAGCAGCTCGACTATCTACAGAAAAGTAAAAATTGGTTTTTCCTTTTACTCTTCTTCGAAAACAAAAGAATCAGATTGAGCTAATTACTTTGCCTACGTGTAAACAAAAGATACACATGGTAAATATCCCGTTTTGTGTTAGCTTAAAAACTTATTTTACGTGTACAAAAATACATTAAAATCTATTCACTCATTTTTAAGATGAAGACTAGCCAGTTTGTATGTATAAATCTAATTCCATCAAGCCCGTTCCATCATCGGACTACAAGACAAACGGCGACGCGCCATCATTACATGGTGGACATCCCACCCATACGCACTAAACGTTTTGGGAATACTTTCATTGCGCGTACGGCTAAGGAGTGGAATTCCCTGCCGGAGTCTGTGTTTCCCGATAGCTATAACCTAGGGGTCTTTAAGTCAAGAGTGAATAGGTTACTTTTAGGTAAGCGTGCTCCATCTTCGACTACATCATCACTTACCATCAAACGCGAACTTATTATCAATAAAAAAAATAATAATATACACATGATAGGGCCCAAAAAGTCCATCCTGTCCATTAAATTACAATTGCCTGCTCGGGTTGCGAGAATGTTCTATCGTGATACTGCGGCGCGGAACGCAAAGCCAACTGAAGAAAAAGGGTGGATTTTTAGTCAGTAGAAGACTCACATTCCCTCCCGCTCAACTCAGAGCAGAATGGTGATCAAAAAGGTAAGAATTAAACGCTCATAATTTGATTCACCCGCTCCAAGTTCATCGCTAGTACCTTGCAAACCTTTGGCCATAAACCCAAGGCTCTGTACTACAGGCTATAACTCATCAGCAGACGATAACCGTCATTTGATGGCGCCCAGATAAGCACAGTTTAAATCGAGTTGCGATAGGATTGATATCGATTTGTAATGAGACATTACTTTGAACTACTGTGAACCTAAAATTTGAGGAGTCGATTTTGTAATCATGATCGATTTAGTGACGCGAAGTTCGTAGCGAAGTAATAGTATATAACAGTGACATGGGAAAATCTTCTAGGTTAAGCAACGCTTGCCGAGGTTGATTCTTGGATGGGTGACTATCTTGACATATCGACATTCCTTTGTTCTTTGGAAAGCATGACAAACAGGTCCGGGCTGCCATTTGCAAATATTTGACGGTCGTTATAGGTAGTTAAAAACCAGAGAATCTGAAAATCCGTATTTTTTATGTTCGTTGTTTTCAGGAAAACGTTGTATTCAAGAAATATTAATGTTAGAAAACAAATACGGAATTTAAGTACGAACGCAGACGAATTCACGAGAAGAAGCTTGTAGAATATATTTATCATTTAATTTGGCATAGATAGAGTAAAGCAATCTCTATTTATAGTAGTTACTGGTTGGTTATATGTTGAATGCTGCATTTCATATGATACTAGCAGTTGCTCGCGACTTCGTTCGCGTGTGAAGTTTTTCCCGTGTAAATCCCGATCCCGTAGGAATTTCGTAAAATCCCGTCTTAGCGAGCATCTACGTACTAAAAGGAACCCGCATGCAAAATTTGAGAGCCCTAATACTACTTGTAGTTTCTGAGATTTTGTGATTAATCAGTGAGTGATATTTCGCTTTTATATAATATAGTTTTTTATAGGTATAAATAGATGACAGTCAGACAATATATATATATATATATATATATATATCAATACCTGTATAATATTGATCACTATCCACTGAATACCGAAAATGCTTGGTCCGAAATCAACCATTAATTCACCACGTGTAATATTAAGTTAATTAACTTACTTTATACACGATAAATGGCGCCAGCCCACTTAAAATTAAGCTCTGTCTGAGTGGTGGATGTTCACCGAAATTTTGATGTTTTTAAATCATAATTATTGTGATGGCGGATTAATTTACACGAATAAATTAATCTGGTAATGGATAAACCGTGGATTTAACGAGTTTAATGTACGTTGAATTTGTGGAATAAGGTCGTAGCACAGTGTATCAACTCGGAAAGGGATAGTCACCGTATCAACTCGAGGCGTTCAGTATTATTTGTATGAAACTCTCTACTGCAATGCACAGTAATCGGAATCGTAACGTAATCGCCTCGCCTCGGGACAAGCTCACGAACCGCGGTGCGGTGCGTGGTCGACTTGCAGTTCCCGCGCTTACGGCTCTCCGTCGCCCAGCTGTAGCCGAGTCGACGTGCCGGAGCTTCTGATCCGCTTACGTTACGTGGACGTCTGTTTGACGCCTAGGGGATTGGGGAGGCGGTGACGATCTGCTCCTGAGTTGATATGTGTGCTGTGACTCATATATGGATGGCCGTATAGATGGTGGTATGATAAGATTTCACTTTGGTTTGTCTTCAATCTTCATCCTAGTATCGTCATCGTGTGCTAAGTCTTTTGCTAACTATGTCAGGGTCGGTTTCCAGTCTACTCGAATACCGCTGAGTAACTACCAGTATTTACATGGAGCGACTGCGTACCTGACCTCCACAACCCTAATGAGTTGCCTTTCCGGCCTACCGTCTGGGTAAGTCCTTTTTAGGGTTCCGTAGCCGAATGGCAGAAAACGGAACCCTTATAGTTATAAATGAATATGGCCCTGACTGCTGTGCGAAAGGTCGTGGGTTCGATTCCCACCAAGGACAAATGTTTGTGTGATGAGCACGCTCATTTGTTCTTTGTCTGGGTGTAATTTATCTATATTATGTATGTATTTAGAAATATATATGTATGTTTATCAGTTGTCTAGTACTCATAGCACAAGCTCTGCTTAGTTTGGGACTAGATGGCGTTGTGTGAAAGTTGTGGAATATTATTATTATTATTATAAATCTGAAGTTGCACTTTATATGCGTGGATTGTCGGGCGAAGAAAATAGAAGCACTCGTTATTATAGCACAATCACTTCAATTCAATAATACTTTCCTTTTAAAATAATCACCGTTAAGTTTAACCGCTTTCCGATTTTAAGGAAAAACTAATAAAATTAAAGGGAACCCCCGTACCCCATACATGGAAATGAAATTAAAAATATATTGTTTTCATTAAAATGTATACGTGTATGTCTATCTACAACGTGTAACGGAAACCCCATATCTATCTAAACGGGCTGAAGACGACATCTGGTATGGAGTCTCTATGCACAGTTTCAGCACAAAATAACTGACTCTTAAAATTGATTCCAAATTATTGCTTTCATATATTTCTTGAATACCAATCATAACAAACGTGTCACAGCACTACGAGGGTCAATAACTTTCCACGTCACTTGCCAATAACACGATAATTCTTTTCGTTCTTCTTCATTTGAAAAATTCGGTCTCTGGTATCAGTGTATTGGAATTTGTAATAAGTTCTACACACGTAGACTTAGGATTACAAAACCCTTGCCATATCGTTTGTTATCATCCAAAGAAGCCATGCACTTGGTATGTATATACCCTTTAAATTACACGTTGTATAGATAGGTCTTTAAAAATGACATTGAGGTTTCTAAAACCACTTGTTCTTAAAGTCAATCGTTTAAAAGAGATCCCATAAAAATAATAAATGTGAAATGAGAGCCAAGTTCAATATTATTTTATATGTCTTCGTTGTTGACTTCAACGACAAAAGAAGTGAAATCTAAATGGGTGCCAAGTTCAATGGTCAGTCCTGAAATTTATTTATAACAATATAAAATATCATTTATTCTTGTAACTTAGGAGAATATATTGTAGCCTAAGGTCTGACCTGGCTAGTTCACATATACGAATTATTATGTTCGATGGTTAGATTCTACCAGCAAGCCAAATTTTCGGAATAATAAAATAAGAACCGACAAGTAACAGGCTTAGAACTTGCGAAGACTATAATATAATTCGTTTATGAAAACTAGCCAAGTCAGACCTTAGGCTACAATATATTCTCCTAAGTTACAAGAATAAATGATATTTTATATTGTTATAAATAAATTTCAACACTGACCATTGAACTTGGCACCCATTTAGATTTCACTTCTTTTGTCGTTGAAGTCAACATCAAGGCATATAAAATAATATTGAACTTGGCTCTCATTTCACATTTATGTTTTTGATGGGATATCATTACTTTTTGTACATAAATTAGTAGTAGGTACTTATGTATAACAAAATTAATACTAAATGGTTTTTTGTTAAACTACTGTATTTTCCTACGTTTACGGGGTATAATTGTCCTTTTTATGTTATTTTCTATATTTTCTTGTACCTTTGAAATGTTCGACTGAATTGCCCATTCAGTATCCGGAATTCTTTTTACGCGTTTTGCCTCCATGGTGTAGTGACCCTCTAAGATAATGGTGGCGCTAGTGGTTGTAGAATACGATTAGTTACGCGTAATAAATACGAAAATTTACTATATTCTTATTTATAAGTACAAAAACGGATAAATTTGGATTTAAAAAAATTAAGGGTGGTATTCAACTCGTTATATATTCACGTAATAATCTTAAAATCCACATATAGAGATTTACAGGCACTAATTATAAGTTAAGTGAAAATTATAATAAAATGATAAAAAATTAACAGTTTCTGATTTTTTTCCTTTGTATTCACCTAATTACCTATCGGCATGCTAAATTTGAACTTTCTAGGTCATCTGGAACTGGGTTATAGTTTTGATCTATAGGTCAGTCATAAAAATGACGATTTTTGGACGTTAATATCTAAATAACCGTTTGAGATATGTTTATAAAATTTAGAACACATATGTATCTCACCAGTCTCAATATATGAGCCAAATTTAACAAGTTTAGGTGAAATAGTTTTTGAGTTATGAGGGGCTCAAAAGTGGCTCCAAATGGTTCGTGTAATATTAGACACGGTGAGCTGCGCGCCAGTACTTGGCTTGACACGCTCCCGCGTGTACCCCTAGATACGCTTCCAAAGTCGTAAAATGTGTCCCCCTCTCTAACTTTTAGAATAATGGAGTGAAAAATTTAAAAACAATATACCTTAGTGAAAACTTTCAACGTAAATTGTTTTGAATGAGATCGGGTCAGTAGTTTTGAGCTATAGCACATTTACTAAAACCGCAAATATAACTTTTATTTCATACAAACACTATGAAAAACAAAGTTATTCTGCGTAGTTACTACGGAACCCTTCATGGGCGAGTCTGACTCGCAATTGGCCAATTTTTTTAAGAAATAACTAGCAATATGTGTAGAATTGACAGCACTAGCAATCTTCTAAGCTAAACATTCTTATGTCTAGAATGGGTTCATGGCAAGAGTTTAATGGGTGGGGTACGAACCCGTGACCTCTCGATCTCAAGGCCGACACCTTAGCCAGTAGGACATTGCCGCTTTATACTGGTGGAATACTGACTAGTATCAGATTTTCTGGCTTCAGACTACTCATGACGATCGTCAAAGATGGTCAAGTGACAGCTTGACCTGACAGTTTAAGACCAGGCAGTCTAAAATAATTTTTACGCAAGCTCCGCCCCCATGCATCCCGGTTAAGCAGTTGTATGCTAAACGCTAACGCAGCAGTAATAAAGTTGAATATCGCGTGCGCTCTTTCACAATGGTCGGGTTCGAAACTGCAGTTGTGTACTAAACGCAAACGCAGCAGTAATAAAGTTGAATACCGCGTGCTCTCTTTTACCATGTTCTGGTTCGAAACTAAATGTCGTAAGTTTCGTAATTCTTATTTCGTTTATAACTAAAGTAATAATTGATCTAGAGAAAAAATATCCTACATTTGGATAATAAACTATATTTTTGCTTACTGTCATTACTAATTTTAGACATAAAAGCCGAGTAATCTTGTTTAAATTTTGAATAATTTTTAAAAAAGACATGATTTTCGATTAAAAAATGAATCGAGCGAAAATGTTCCAATTACGTAACTGGTCTAGACATGTAAAGAAAAAGATCCAATAAATCATATACCAATTTTGTTTGTATGCGTGATTGTGAATATCGCGTGCGCTCTTTCACCATGGTCGGGTTCGAAACTGCAGTTGTGTACTAAACGCAAACGCAGCAGTAATAAAGTTGAATACCGCGTGCTCTCTTTTACCATGTCCTGGTTCGAAACTAAATGTCGTAAGTTTCGTAATTCTTATTTCGTTTATAACTAAAGTAATAATTGATCTAGAGAAAAAATATCCTACATTTGGATAATAAACTATATTTTTGCTTCTGTCATTACTAATTTTAGACATAAAAGCCGAGTAATCTTGTTTAAAATTTGAATAATTTTTAAAAAAGACATGATTTTCGATTAAGAAATGAATCGAGCGAAAATGTTCCAATTACGTAACTGGTCTAGATATGTAAAGAAAAGATCCAATAAATCATATACCAAAGTTCAATTTTGTTTGTATGCGTGATTGTTTCAGAATATTAATGCAAAGTTACATACAATTTAGGGAGCCTCCTCTTAACGTGCTTTCCAAGCCACGGAAACGAAATCTCGGTAGGTTAAGCTAGGCCACCCATCCACGACCTAAAGCTTTGGTTTCCTAGGAAAGCGGTGCCGTCATATAGCGGCCGTAATATTACGGACGCAAAAAGGCAGTCGTCTTTACGGTGACGACATGTGGAAAGTTCCACGGCCGTTTTAACACAGTCTGCTTCTTCGGTATCAATGAAATGTTCACGAAACCATCTGTCACCGACAAGACGGCCGTCATGCAAATGGCGGCACCGCTTTTTGACGTTACGGTGTCAGTTACCGCTCTATAGGAAACCGCGCCATTTTGTTTACATAGACAACGTTCTAGTGTCGTCATTCACCGCTGTATTACGGCCGCTATATGACAGCACCGCTATCCTAGGAAAACAAAGCTTAAGCAAGCAGTGTTTAACCTTAAAGATGTCGCTGTTATTATTTTGGCACAATATTGTTTTTTTTTAATTATTATTGTTGTTTAATATGTTTTTATTTGTTTTTGTGCCTATAAACGCAATTTTCTTTCTTTCACGAGCTCCCATATATTATACAAAAAGTTTTACGTGTTCATCGCTGACAACTTACTAAAGTAAACAGTGATGAATGTTGCATTAAAAAAATTGAACATACTTCTTCCATTACAGTGCAGCCTTAAAAGTATTATCAGAATTGATCGAAGATTTTTTTTTTTTTTTTTTTTTTTTTGATGGGGCCACTTGTAGATCAGCACACTAAGGCTGTGAGTCTACTTAACCGGACTTTCCTGTGGTGACCTCTAATAAATTAAAGGCCCCCAGCCAGGGCTTACAAACTAAAATATACTTAAAAACTAATGACCGCACGCTAAGGGCACTCCCTGTGGAGTACGGGCCTCGGCAAAGCGGGGTCATTTCGGGAGGGCAGCAAAGGGACAGGCTGGGTCATATTATTTACGGGAGTATTTATTGCTACTGGCTCAGCATCGCGGGCTGGCTCGTTTGGCAAAGGTCGGGGAGGATTTTCATTACCAGTACGCGGACGTCGCGATGGGCCTCGTCGGCGAGGCCGGAATAAGGAACGCGTTCTGTATCTGTGTCTTCTAAGAGTGCTGGTTTCCCTACTGCTCTCTTGTCGGATGGTGGTGGGGTCGTCAGGCTCGTCTAGGATGTTACGCGGGCGACGAACCCGAGAGATCTTGGAGGGTCTGTATCGGGCGGCCGATACGATCAGGGGGTTAGTGTGGGTCTCAGCAGAGGTGAAGTAACGCACTGACATGCGTTTCAACACTTGCTTTATGGTCGGGAGTTTGAGGTCTACGTGGAGATCCTCGTTCCTACAGAACCAGGGCGCGCCCGTGGCCTTTCGGAGAAAACGGTTCTGAACGACTTGCATCCTATGGATCTGATTGGGACTGGCATGAGCAAACACCGGACAGGCATACGTCATGATAGGACGTATGCATGTCGTGTATATTCGGATTTTACATTTAAGGGAGAGCTTGCTGTGTTTATTCAGCAGGGCGTGGAGCCTACCGAGAGCGAAAGCGGCTCGCGAGCGAACCGACTTTATGTGCTCACTGAAATTCAGGAACTGGTCGAGGATCACACCTAAGTATTTGGCTCGCTTCTCCCAAGGGATTGGCTTGCCGAACATAGTGATCGGGCGTGGGGGGGTGAACTTTTTATGCTGGCGAGCCCTGCGAAACAGGACTGCTTGACTTTTGTCGGGATTTACCTCAATCCTCCATTTCCTAAACCAATCGCCTAGTGCGTTGGCTGAGGTCTGGAGGGTATGAGCGATGCTAACGGGATTATGTCCCGAGTAGTAGATGGCCGTGTCGTCGGCAAACAGGGATAACTCTACTGGGGGCTTTTTGGGGATATCGCTAGTGAATAGCGTGAAGAGTGGGGGGGAGAGCACGGCGCCCTGAGGGACGCCGGCTCTGATAGGGCGGGGAGTGGAAAGCGCTCCTTCGATACGATATCTGAAGGAGCGGTTCGACAGGAAGTCTCGAATGATGAGCACGAGACGGTCCGGCACACCTAGTTGGTAAAGCTTATAAATTAAGCCATTGTGCCAGACTTTGTCGAAAGCCTTTGCTATATCAAAGAATAGGGCCCCCGTCACCAGACCGCGTTGAAAACGGCCGCTAATGTGCTCTACGATGCGGTGGGCTTGGTGGACACTGGAATGATGGGCTCTAAAGCCAAACTGTTCGTTAGGTATTAGGCTCTTGGCCTCGACAAAGTCTTTGAGCCGATTAAGAATAATCCGCTCGTAGACCTTGCCGAGGGCGCTGAGCAGACTAATGGGTCTATAGCTAGTCGGGAGGTTCTTGGGCTTTTTGGGTTTTGGGATACCTATCACTATAGCCTCTTTCCAAGCTTGTGGAAACAAGTTGTTGGACAAGGCGCCATTGAAGATGGCAGTCAGTAGGACTATTATCGTACGTGGGAGGAGTTTAAGTGCCCTAGTGGTCAGTCTGTCAGTCCCGGGAGCTTTCCTAGGTTTGAGTTTCTTGATGATCTCCTCCACCTCGTCCTCCGTGACGGGGGGGAGGGGAGCATCAGGGTCCTCGACAGGGGGTAGGGCAGATCTACGTTCGACCTCAGCATCCACGTGGGCAAGGTGGGCTGGGTCGACTGGTTGGGAGCTGGGAGAGCACTGTGCCTCCAGGCTGTCGGCTAGGCATTCGGCTTTGTCTTCGTCGTCGAAGGCAATGCTTTTGTCAGGGCGGATAAGGGGAGGCATTGAGGCAACCTCAGTGGCGCGCATATTCCGCTGAAGTTGCCAGAAGGCATGGTGGGTGGGTTCCAGTTCGCTCAGGGTCTTGTCCCAGCCGGCTTCACGCCACTCTCTGATGCTGTTACTTACTTTGCGCTGTAAGTACCGCATGAAAGTTTTGTTATTCTGGCAGGGGAAAGATCTGTAGGCACGGACTGCTGCGTTCTTCTCAGTCAGCAGGGCCCGTACATTGTCCGGGAGTTTCCGGCGCCAGTGCTCTGACACCGGAATCTCCTTTGAACAGTCGTTCAAGACAGATTGTACGTGCTCCGTGAGTGAGTCGATCGCAGCCGTCGTGTCGGCGGCGGACTGGATGTGGTCGGGGATCTTGTCCAGGTGAGGAGACGTGTTGGATTTCAGCAATTCGCCTACTTTCCTCCAGTCAGTGATCACCTGTGTGGGAGGGGGGCGGTTAGGGTCATAGGGACCCGATCTCGGAGTTAACTCCAAGATCACCGGTCTATGGTCAGAGTCAAGTTCGTCTACCGTCTCTAAAGAGTGCAAACGTAAGTTCACATTCTTCAGGAGGGCAATGTCGAGTACGTCGGGCAAGTGGGATGGCTCGAACGGATAATGAGTAGGCCGCATAGGACCTATGATATCTATGTGGAGAGGTGTGCAAAGGTCGTATAGTACCTTCCCACGGGGGTTGGTAATACGACTACACCATGCGGGATGTTTGGCATTGAGATCCCCCGCTATAAGGACGGAGTCACTCATGTCAAGAAGGGCTGTAAGGTCGCCTCGTAGTGAGGCGTTTATCGAAGAATTTGAATCTACGTCGCTGTGCGGTGGGAGATACGCGGATACTATTGTGATAGAGGGATGGCCCGTCATGCCTAGCCGGCAAACGGATACCTCTAAGTGGGCAAGGGGCGGCGGATCCATAGGGATGCAGTGCAGGGAGTTCCTATAATATATTAGAGTGCCACCTCTGTGGCATCTAGTCCTATCGTTCCTAACTAGCCGGTAGTTGGCTACCTTGGGATCCCTAAGGTGGGGTTTGAGGAAGGTCTCTTGGACCAGAAGGATGTCGAGACTATGATCGCGAAGGAAAGTCGCGATCTCGTCCCGTTGATTAGTGATGCCATTGGCATTGAAGTAACCTAGCTTTAGGGATCGGGGCTTTAATCTTTTACTAGCCGTGTTATACATTATGGCTGTTTAAAGAGGTTGTCAAAATGGCTTTTTACATCAGAATACTTATAGTATACCTGAATCAGGGATTCAATGCTTTTGCAGGCCACGACCTCCTTTGCCATTTGGATGGCGCGGGGGGACTGGAAGAAACTGAATGTTTTCCCAAGGATGAGGAACGCATCGAGTTCCGGCTCATCCGAGCGAGGGAGTGACTGGGGAGGAGGTGGGGGCTGAGAAGCCACAACAACCGGAGCGGAGGGCATGATGGGTTGATCCATCAGCCCAGGGACTTTCGGCCTTAGTGCCGGGAAGTTTTGGGCGTGATTCGCCGCCGTCCAAGGAGTTGGACGCTGGGGACTGAGGGTCTGGGGGAGCTCAGACGAGAGTGTAGGACACTCTCGTCCCTGGCGTGCGCTAGCGCGCGTTGCCAGTTTAGGGGCGGAGGTTTTCGGGGCTTTCGGACAGCCTCGGTAGTTGGCGGGGTGGCCGGATTGCCCGCACAGCACGCAGCTGGGCGGGTCTGGGCACTGGGACCTATCTTTTGGGCGACTGCACTCCGCGGTGCCGTGATCGCCCAGGCACTTTACGCACCGGGGTTTGCCGAAGCAATTCCGTTGCGCGTGGCCGTATAACTGGCAACGGTGGCATTGGCCTACCGTGCCACTTTTGTGTGGCTTCTCAATTAAAATTCCTGAAAGACTGCATACAGTCTTCAGCGCAAAGATGGGGTGGGGACCTTCGGAGACGGGGTGGCAAATGACGAGGACGTTGTTAGACGCCCTGCCACCTCTGCCGTGCATACGGTGCACCTCAATCACCGGGATGTTCTGTGACTCTAGGTCGCAGACGATCTCGGTGGTGGGGATCTCACTGGGGATCCGGCAGAGGACCACCCGAACGGGCTTGCTCTCATGGAGCGTATAAGTGTGGTGGGGGATATTTCGAGCCTTGAGTAGCTTCGAAAGCGCGCGGTGGTCGTTAGCTGTCGCTAACCCTACTTTTATGCCGTTCTGAACGGCGCGGGCATTCGTGTAGGCGATGCGTTGCTCGCCACACGCTTTGGACACGTTTGTCCAAGCCCCCTTATCATGTATGAAGATGGGTGGGGGAGGGATGGTCTTGCGCACTGAGGTGCTGACGACTGGGGTTTGAGTAGGGCTGGGCCTAGTGGCCGAGGAAGTGGAGGGCTGGCTCTGCACTAAGCGTGCTGGCTCGGGAGGGGAGGGTTTCTTGGCCTTAGGGGCCTGGGTGGAGGACGAGGCCTGCGACCTCTTCTTCCTCTTTCCCTCGACGAGGATAAACTCGTCGGAGGAAGAGGTTTGATCGGAGGAGGAGTGCTCGGACTCCGCTCGCTCCGAGCGCTCAGAGTGTATGCTCTCTGCGCGCTCCGAGCGCTCGCCTTCCGAGCCCTCTTTTTCTTGTTCCTCCTCCTCAGAGTCCATTTCGACGTCTGGGGGGGAGGGGGACCTATCTGCGTTGGGCGCGGGGGTGGGACCTAAATCTGGCTGTGGGGCGGGAAACACCGCGGGGGGTAAGGAGTCAATCTCCTCCCCATATTTCCTTTGTAGGGCGGGGTTTTCAAATAGGATCTTTCCTAATATATCGGTTGTTCTATTTAACCGAGCCGATAGGGATTCGACTTTGGACATGAGATCCTCCATCTTGTCCTCCATATTGGAGGCGACAAAGGTGGGCATCCTAATCTCCTAACCCTAACATAAGCGCCTCGAGGAGACACGTCAAACGTGAGCTCCCCGAGCAGACGGTCCCCAAAGAGCCCTGCCCCGGAGTTTCTCCTAACACTTCGCTACCGAGAAGAGAAACCCAGACAAACTCGGTAGCTGTGTTGCCGTCTGATGTGGCCTGAGGGGCCCTATTTGCCTAACCCTCCGGGCGGGAATGACCCGGAGGTGAGTTCGCTCCCTGCGGGGATAGCAGGGAGGTGTGTGCCTAATGGTGAGCCCTAAGCTTGTAATCCGGTCGCCAATCTCAATGTGCGTACCGGGCCCTATTGGGTCTAGTGCGAAGGGGTAGATACACCCAACCGACACTAGGTGTGTATGCTGTGAAGAGAACTCAGTAACTAGGTTTGACTAGGAGATCCCCCAAGGCCAAAACCTAGCACTCGACTCCAATTGACTGCTTCACCCTGAAGGGGATCAGCGGGTGCGTCGGGTCAGCACCCCCTTGGTATTGTTGACACCGTGAGGTTTCCAACCAAGGACCACGAAACTGTGGTTTTACCCTGAAGGGGCCAAACCAAATTGTTTTTGACAATCTCTGTTAGAGAAGCACGATATCCTTCACCGCCTCGAAAAAGGCGGATCCGGACCAGGCGTCGTAGTCGGCGACTACGAGTGACGTCACGGCGGGCGTGACGAACGGAGCGATGACTCAGGCACGGAACGATCGAGAGCGCGGAGCGGCACGACTGTCGCGGGCGAGCGTCGGAAGCAGAATGATTGATCGAAGACTTACATTAGTTAAAATGTATGAAAAACCAAATCGAATTCGGTCTACGAAGTGACTGAGTATGACAAATGTGTGACATAAATGTAAAGACGATTTTTTGTAGTACAATTGTGACCTAATCTTGCACTTATTTCTGACGAAAATTGGTTTTGAAGTCTTATAAAATCTACAGGCTTTCTATGAGAGGGTTAATGTCACATTACTTTGGATTTTCGATTCAATGACATTTTTTTTATAGTTGATTTGATAGGCTCGTGTTTGACCACCATCACACCTGATGGTAAGCGATGACGTTATAGTCAATGCCGTGTCAAAGATCAGGGGCCATACCATGAACTGTTAAAACGCGAGTCGTTCGAGCAAGAAAGAGGGATGAAGCTATGCACGTTATATAGCTCCATCCCTCTTACTCGCTCGAACGACTCACGTTTTAACACTTCATGGCATAGCCCCAGAACTCATTACCTATGATATTCACGGTCGAAGACTTAAAGATTCCCGGGTTAAAGCTATCAGAAAACACAGACTCAGGCAGGGAATTCCACTCCTTAGCTGTACGCACAATGAAAGTATTTCTAAATCATTTTGTGGTGGAATGTCCACCACAAAAAACTTATTTTCATTCACCATTTCCTTTCGTCGGTTCAAACTTACGACCACTACAACTCGTAGTCATGCTTGTAATCACTGCTCCTACGACTTATATTAATTTATTATTAAAAAAAAACCACTAACCGTGGACTACCCACGTATGTATTTTCTCCTATGTGTCAAATCCATCCAAAGGTTGTCTGTAAAAAATCGCTTTTAGCGATAAGACCGCCCATTGTATCACCCCTTTTAGGTCTTTGTAAAGTCCTTATTGTTTTACTGTTATGGTGTACAGTAAAGAATATATCTATCTATCTCTATTTCAATGACAAAAGTGGTAACAATATTGCTATTTAGAAGACTAAACTTCAACGTAGTAATTAAGTATTTTCGATACAAATATCTACTTTAAATAAAATAGTAACATTGTCTACTAATTATAATTTATCTTTGTCCGTTGAAATTAAACTTTTGGCTTGACTCTTTGAAACTTTGTAATGGAAATTAATTACATTGTGGCAACGTTCGTTCTTTATATGTTAGTTGTTGAGTTTAGGGGGAGAAATACACAGATATTTGGGGTCTTACTTAGTTTTTCTTGCAAATTATAAAGTTTGATGCATCATCATTAAAGAAAAGCTACAAAAACAACATAAATTTTTATTAGTCTTACTATTTACATACTATGTATTCACATACTTATTATAAAATAGATGAAGTCTATGATGTGACGAGTGAGCCCAGAAGATGCCTATTTACTCTTGCTTTAAAGGCTGAAAGGTGGAACACAGAAGCCGGTAGAGAATTCCACAACTTGGCCGTGCGCACAATAAATGTGGAGAAGAAGCGCTTGGTACGACTAGACGATATATCAATCAAGTGTGGATGGTACCCAGCTATGCGTGTGGTAGACCGATAGTGAAAGGAGATGAAGGAATCAGGTCATGGAGCTCCCGCGCACACTCCCCGAAGTACAATCTGTAGAAAACCGACAAGCAATCAACGGTTCGCCGATGAGCCAGGCTATGAAGCTTGTCCACTAGCGCCTCGTCACCTATAAGCCTAAATGACACTTTTACTTGGTTTATTTTTCCAATTTCATTTTAGCTTCTTGAGGCTGGTATTTTCTAAATAATCAGTAGAGCACCACCGAAACAAATTCAGAGATAAGTCTTTTTATAGATTGACCTCCACAAATCTGTCAGCCCTAACACGATACCTCTTGGTGGGACCAATGACAGGTATTCTGGCTTCAGACTCCCCGTAATGACTTTCAAAGATGTCCAAATGGTCACCCATCCGCCCACTGTCCGCGGCAAGCGTTGCTTAACTTTGAAAATCAAATCATGCGGCTGTTATTATTGCCACGAGCTGTACTCTGCACTCCATTTAATGATGTGTAATTGTATACATTTTTGTTCACAATAATCTTATTTATTGGAAGTCTTTCTAAGTCCGCTGTTGTGCCTTTATGCATGAAGCTTTAAATAGGTACATTAAAAAGATAGTTTTATAAGTTTTTAAGCTAATCTAAATAAGTCACTAATAATATCATTAGAACTTAAAACGTACCATGTAATCACATAATCACAACTCATCCGTGATCGTGGCGCTTGCAACAGTGCCGAAATATCGGAAACTTGAAACAATAAATACACAGATTTACCTACACATTTTCAATTGACTACAGAAATATCATACAGAGTTAAACTACGCTTATCCCAATTTCCACCGACTACGGTTAATCCAGACTCCATTATATTTTTAAATATCAGAAACTATTTTCCTCGTGCCAAAGTAATTACTGTAGCGAATACATTTACTGTTAATTTTCGGTCACGTCCGTTGAGTAACTCTATATTTTTTTGAGTAAAGCTATATTTATATTGCGCTACACAACGAAATTATGGAAAAAGTGATTATGAATAAAACATGGCAATTGGCTCGTAAATAATGCAAGTTTCTTTTCAAAAGTTTGAATTTTCTTTGTCTAGGTTTATTATTTAATTCTGTGGATATTAAAGGCGTTTTAAAAATAGTGTTCATTGGTTCTACAAGACAATCACTTATTAGGCACGTACTATAAATTCAGTCACTGGATTTTCGCCTTTACTGTTACAAATACATAACTTTAATATTTGTAACTAATATTCTCCGGTAGATAGGGGAAGTAGTAGAAGGGTACAAAGGGTAAGATAGAATGAAAGAAAAAAAAGAAAAACATTTATTTAGCATCAGGTACACACATACATAAACATTAAATTTAAAATTTAAAAAATCCCCTACGCAAAAAATACTTAGCAGTAGTTTTTTTTTTTATTGATTTCATTGATTTCAAGTCAAATACAATTGGTCGACTATTACTCGTAAACTTGTAAAGCCCACTTATGTTTGATAGTTTTCCTTTAAACTTCGTTATATATAGGTACTACTACCGTGACATTTGAATTTCAAACTACAACCGTTTAGTTGGTAGAAATTACCAACTAAACGGTTGTAGTTTGAAATTCAAATGTCACGGTAGTAGTACCTATATATAACGAAGTTTAAAGGAAAACTATCAAACATAAGTGGGCTTTACAAGTTTACGAGTAATAGTCGACCAATTGTATTTGACTTGAAAATTTCGAACAACTCCATAGAAATGTCGATAGATGGCGCTAAGCATCAGTTGGATCGCGCTAGTTTCATATTTAAATAAGTTTTATAAGAAAAACTTCTTAACAAAAAAAAACCGACTTCCAAAAAACCACTAGGTACAATGGGAAAAATAACTTTAAGATTGAGTAGTGTAAGCTCTGTGTCCTGTATTTAAATTCAAAACACCGGCTATGACAAGTTTTATACAAATCTCTAAAAAAAATAAAACTTTCCGTGCAAAATTGTCGGATCAGATGAGGATTTGTATAGGAAGTCAAATTAGTTAGGTAGTCATGTTTGGCTTTTAGTTAGAGCATGGTACGAAACGATCAGTCAGCGAATACGATACGCATTTGGCTGTTATAAAAACTACGGAACCCTACACTGCGCGTGGCCCGACACGCACTTGACCGGTTTTTGACGTAAATCGATTCAGAAGTCGATTCTGAATCAACTACTTTCAGGAATTGCGTTTATTCTGTTACACGTTCGTTAGCTCAACTTCTATGTGATGATGACTAATAAACACAATAATACCTACATCCCTACATACCTATCAATCTTCTTTAATTATCTGCTGTGAACCGCGATAGTCTGTCATTGAAGACAGTAGAAATTAATAACCAATATTAAGTTTAGGCATGTAATTAGCTTTATAGTTCAAACAAACCCGCTTCTTGATAATTCAATAGAACTTATTAGAGGCTTTATTGAAATAAATGCTTTGAATTTGAAACCGAGCATCAAAATTTATTTATTTAGACTACAATTGATTCAAATAGTGATGAACTAGTCTCCTCAAAGAGACTGTCAGACGATACAATCGACTCACTGCCTATACTGCTAAGAATGTTCCAGAAGCTACTCCAGATACTTAGTACTGCTACTCGCCGCCAGGTGGCGTTAGTGTCTCGAACGTTCTAGATGGCGGTCGAAGTTTCTCGACTGGTGTAACAATATCTTTAAGGTGCTTCTTATAATGATATAAGAATCGTTCTAGAAGTATAAACCAGTTTCCTAAAGTCTAGAAGGAACGAATGGCCTAAAATGATATGAAATGTTGCCATGCACGTTCCTATGAACATACATTATATTGCATTTCAAATACATTTTGAATCGCGTCAACCCGCTCCGTCGCATACTCGTATTCCGACGGGTTCCACTCAGGTGTGAAGAGCATTCAAACATTTTCCTTTGTTTACCATTTTAAAAACAACTGAAAACGAATTTGATTTTGCTTCGTGTCCTCAGCTGTGATTCTGTTTACCAGACTTTCAATTTCTTAGAACATTATTGTATGAAGTAAAATAAACGAATTTCTCTGTCTCAAATTGAAATTTAGAGGTGAGTAAACTAGTGGTTAATATAGTATCGCACTGTTTGAATAATAACAGCCACGCAAGTCGCACAGGTAAAGTAATGCTTGCCGGGTCGGTCGGTGGATGAAAGGTGTGGTCCGAAGGGGGGGAAGTGGGGGGGTCACAGGGGACATGCCCCCCCCTCGAAATCGTACACCCCAAATAGAAAATCTTCAAAAAATTTGCGACGTTCCAAATATTATCACCCGATTTGCCAATAAAAATAGAAGAAAACTCATTTATTTGATATATTTTACTGTTAGTGACCAACCCTACCCCCCCCCCCCCCCCCCAAATTCCAGACTGCGACCGTGCCTGGACTGGATGGGTAACCTTATTTACATATTGCTACTCCGTCGTACCTCAAACTGCACGTTAAGCCATTAGCCCCAATTATCATTTGGTTCTTTGTCAAAAGTTACCGGTATGGCATGCCAAGGAGTACAGAGTTATCCAGCTACTGGATTGTGAAAAACAGAAGCAGTTGAGTCGCTCCATCATGATCTTAGTCTTAGCTCTGATGTTTTGGGATCGGCTACCAGTCTAACTGGTTACAGCTGAGTATGCAGCGACTGCCCATCTTTTTTTGACGTGACAACGTCTTATAATTAAAAATATACACAAGGTCCTGGTGGTCTCATGACCGGGGTAAACCTAAAAAAAAATAAAAAAAAATAAAATAAAAATATAATTCGATGAAGCTGGCTGCACGCACGAAAATACATGACTCATGCGGCGTTACCTCGCTCTCAGGCCATAGATGATACATTCTGAGGCGTTCCATCGTTCTGAGGCGTTCCAAAGCAAATCAAATTGGATCTACAAGTTGACATTTATGTATGACTCAACGAGTCAAGTACTAGGCTATCATAAAACGGTAAGAGATGACGTCACTGTGTAGGAATTCTTTGACATTTATGTTTGACTCAACGAGTCAAGTACTAGGCTATCATAAAACGCTAAGAGATGACGTCACTGTGTAGGGATTCTTCCATTGTCATGAGAAGTGCAGTAATAGTGATGTAAAATTAAAATTTTCTTTTGAAAAATGCAATCATTCCATCAGTATTTTCTTATGACGTTGTCACGTTCAACTATCGTCAGTAAATCGACTTTACAGACAACCGATTTTTTTTTAATTAAAATAGTTTCGCGTTTGACCACCATCTCACCCGATGGTAAGTGATGATGTGGTCGAAGATGGAGCACGCTTGCCTAAAAATAACCTATTCACTCTTGACTTAAAGACTCCTAGGTTTTAGCTATTGGGAAACACAGACTCCTGCAAGGAATTCCACTCCTTAGCCGTACGCACAATGAAGGTATTATAATAATAATATTCCACAACTTTCACACAACGCCATCTAGTCCCAAACTAAGCAGAGCTTGTGGTATGAGTACCAGACAACTGATAAAGATACATATATATTTTTAAATACATAAATGTTATAGATAAATTACACCCAGATAAAGAACAAATGATCGTGCTCATCACACAAACATTTGTCCTGGGTGGGAATCAAACCCACGACCTTGAGCACTGACCACTATACCAACAGGCCCATCGCAAAACGTTTTGTGCGTCTGGGTGGGATGACCACCGATGACCGTAACGATGGCGCTTCGCCGTTTGTCTCGTAGTCCGATGATGGAACGGGCTTGGTGGAATTAGACTGTGTAATTCCATCGCACACTCCCCGAAATGTAACCGATAGAAAACCGATAGACTAGCAACTCGTCGTCGATGTTCAAGGCTCTGGAGCTTTGACTCGACCAGTGCATCGTTGCCAATGAGTCTGACCTCCAAAACCCAGTAGCTGGGTAACACGATACCCCTCGGCCAGATTACTGTCCGATTTTCTGGCTTCTGACGACACGTAACGACTTTTAATTTATGTACAAATGACTGCCGAGACCAAGGGCTTGACCTCCTTTTCGAGGCACGGACGATGCTTGATGTATTAAGATAATCACCCATCCACAAACATACCCCGGCAAGCGTTGCTTAACCTCAAAGATCGACCCAAGTGGCTGTTACTCTTTAGCCACAAGCTCTGCAAGCAGTCGAGTCGCTCCATGCAAATTTTTATTTAGTATTATTTATTTACTCTTTAAGTCAAGAGTGAATAGGTTACTTCTAGGTAAGCGTGCTCCATCGTCGACCACATCATCACTTACCATCAGGTGAGATGGTGGTCAAACACGAGCCTGTTCTGAATAAAAAAAAAACATGGCGCGACTGCCTATCTGACTTTTACAACCCAGTAGCTGGACAACACGATACTTATTAGCTGTCCAGTGTCAAATTTACTGGCTTCTGACTACCCGTAATGATTGTCAAAGATGTTGAAATGACAGTCGGGACCTACCACTTAACGTACACATGAAGCTACCCGAAACTGTCAAATTTTCTCAATCAAACTTGAACCTAATTTCTTTAACAATAAAGTTGAAAATCTATTCAAGAAATTTGACAGATTGTTGTAGCTTGATGTGCTGGCGTCTGTACTTTCCAAGCCAGGCCACGGAGTTATCACACCGCCAACTTCCAAACTCCGGGCTGTTACTGAGAAATTCTTTACAGAAAAACTCAATAGCGGCCTTTACACGCTCGCTCTATCGCGCCTTCTTTGGAACGTACAGGATTGCGCGCGAGAAAGCCTGCACGCTCAATCGCGCACGATTACCTATGTCCGCCACCTTAATCACGCGCGAAAGAATTATAACGTAAAGGCAGCCTAAGGAAACATGAGGGCGCGCGGGACTGATGAGCGCGGCGCGTGGTCTTTCCCTTTCCCTTCCACATCCTTTATACGCGCGCTCTTTCGCGCGCGATTGTTGTTTCACGCGCGATAGAGCGAGCGTGTAAAGGCCGCTATTAGCACTTTTTGTTTAACCAGGGAATCGAACTCGAGACCTCGTGTTCGGCAGTGCTCATAAGCTTATGTGAAATAAAATAGAAGAACTGCAGGATACCATCCACACTTGGTCGATATACCGTCTTCTCGTACTAAGCGCTTCTCCTCTACATTTATTGTGCGCACAGCCAAGGTGTCGTACTCTCTGCCGGCTTCTGTATTCCCTACCACGTATGACCCGTCCGCCTTTAAAGCAAGACAGGCATCTTTTGGGCTCGCTCGTTCGATCGTAGACCTCATCTTACACTTACCATCAGGTGTGATCGGGGTCAAGAGCGGGCTCATTGGTAATAAATAAAAATAAATAATAATAAACCTTTTTGTTATTATCTATTCGTTGTCGTGTTTAATAATACATTTAGAAATTGACCTGAGAATTACCGTGTCAGATACTAGTTGTTCGAGTATTTAGAACAATATTCTCTAAAATGGTTGCGAAACCACAAGCTCTTTAGAGAACAAATGAGAATCTATTTTTAACTTAGCTAAAAACAAACAATTTCGACAAAGTGAAAACTCGACAGTACCAAACAACTATACAAATTCACTCTACTTAAAAATGCAAAGTCTGATCGCTATTTGTTTTAAATACAATTTTGTGTCACGTACGTCTATCGTCCTTTGAAGTTGAAAGGGTGCGTTCCCACTATAACAACAATCATTCGTATATTCAAGTAACTAGAACTCATTTTGCAGTAACAGAAAGTTAAAGTATAAAGTTATAACAAAAAAAGACTTATTCAAAAGTAATAGTTCTCCTAAACAATTTCGGCCACGACATTCGATCTCAGTGCATGGAGATTACGTCGCCTTAGAGTGAAAACCTCGGGAGTACATTTTTGTCCAAATTCTTTTTATTGCGTTTCCAGAAAGCAATCCTAGCAACGCACATCCTGATCTCACTAATATGTTCATTTGATACTCGAAATGCTATCTATGAAAGTAAGTGAGAACCTCGTAAACACTCGCATCGCATCGTCAGTTTAGCGTAATCAGGTCATGGATTATGCTTTTCTGAACTGTTCGATATTATGTATAAATTTACAAATAAATTAATAATAAAGAAAAATAAAAGAAACCGTATAAAAATTTTATAGCACGCAGATGTTTCTTCCTCCTGAAAAGTTACTCCTTTTTCACTTACGAGGTTTTCACTCTAAGGCGTCGATTAGCCAGCGGCGCATGAGATATTATAGTGCACAAGCATGTTCGCACGTACAGGTGCACTCTGTTCCTTTTACTCTCATAATCCGATGGGACGGCAATCCGACACGACCGGCGACAGGCGCAGGACCAACGTCTTAACTTTCTTATTCTTACTTACTTAACTTTCTTAAGTTTCTTTATTTTCGAGGCACGTGGTCACACCACCAACTTCCAAACTCTCGGCTACTACGAAGCAATACACCTGATTAGCCGTCATGGTAAGTCGTGATGATTTTTTTTTTTTCGTTTTACGACTGTCTTGCTAGCCGTTCTTATTGTCTTAATAACCTGTCGTAACTTCAAAAAAAATATCGTCGACGTCAGTTTGTCGTGTCGTCGCACTTATGTGATCACCTCCATTCGAGGGCGGATCCAGCTTTGGTGCCAGGGGGGGGGGTCACATAATCGTGGTCAAGTCACAAGAAGTTATAATTTGTATTTCCTGACTTGGCCATCCACTACCGATATTCGTTTACAACGACAGAAACTGAAGTATTATCTAGTATCAATGTTTAAAAATTTTAATTAGTGGCGACCACATGACCCCCCCTTGATCCGCCCTTGCCTCCTTTTAAATACACAAGCCACAACGCTTTAAAAAACACGATGATGTGTCGTCACGATATAGTGGAAACGAGCTCTAACTCGATCGATCCGGTAAGTATCCCGTGTGACCTCTGCCATTTAGATATTAAGAATTTATATGCAAAAAAAAACATAATTTTGTTTAGTATTTTCGGTCGCTAAGGTTAAGCTTCGAGTTTGACTTAGCTTGTTAGAAAAAACGTCACAAGGGCATTTTAGTGGCGTTTATTTGCCTCAGTTTAGTCCTCAAATATGTTTATAAAGTTGGTTACATCCACTTTGCTTAAGTGAGCAGTGATCCAGTGGTTAGAGGTACGCCTTACGAATTATAAATCGTGAGTTTAAACCCAGTAGGGAATTAATTTCGGTACTATAATTTAATTAACACCAATGCCCTCAAAACCGTAGAGGAAATCGTTGTTAAGATTTAGAAGCGATTTTTTTAAACTGGCCCGTTTCTCTGCCGGAGTCTGTGTTTCGCGATAGCTAAAACCTAGGGGTCTTTAAGTCAAGAGTGAATAGGTTACTTTTAGGTAACCATGCTCCATTTTCGACCACATCATCACTTACCATCAGGTGAGAGAATGGTCAAACGCGATTCTATAATTAATAAAAAAAAAACTGTACCCGACATCTTCATATCACTTCACATCATATCACTTAGCTCCATCGGGTTAGACTGGATGCTAACCCAAAATAGGAATATATACATATTATTATACAACGTGTAACGGAAAGGGTATATACATACCAAGGGCACGGCTCCTTTGGGTGATATCAAAGGATATTGGAAGGTTTTCAACTCAAAATAAAATACCCTAAAAATTAATACCAAATTTTCGGTTTCGTAAGTTTCTTAAATTCATAACATAACAATCGTGTCACTGCACTACGTAGGTCAATAAATTTCCACGTTATTTGCAACTATCACGATAAATCTCTTCCGTAATTCTGTGCGCCTAGTACTTTAGTAGCCTTGCGTAAAGGCGATGTTCTTTTGTCGGCGCGAGAAAGGAGATAGGATTAAAAAACCCTTCCAATATCGTTTGATATCACCCAAAGAAGCCGTGCCCTTGGTATGTATATACCCTTTCCGTTACACGTTGTATATTATGCATATTATACAATGTGTAACGGAAACCCCATATCTATCCAAAAGGGCTGAAGACAACATCTGGTATGGAGTCCCTATGCCCAGTTTCAGCACAAAATAACTGACTCAAAGAATTGATACCAAATTATTGGTTTCATATATTTCTTGAATATCAATCATAACAAACGTGTCACAGCACTACGAGGGCCAATAATTTTCCACGTCACTTGCCAATAGCACGATGATTCTCTTCGTTCTTCTTCATTTGAAAAATTCGGTGTCTGGTACAGTGTATTGGAATTTGTAATAAGTTCTACACACGTAGACTTTTTTTTTTTTAACGTGGTAAAATTATCAAATAAGTCCTCCCACCCCGGGCAGGGTGTGAGGGACTGTCAGACTTTTACTGACTAAAATCCGCGACGTACCTTCAATAACCCTTTACGTACCGGGGTCACGGTAATGGGATGAGTCCCATGACCCCGGCAGGCTTCGGCCCTCTACAGGGGGGGCCTCGTCATATTGCTGACGCTCTTTGAGGCGCGCGTGGAACACAACGCGCCGTCGACCCGGGCATGGTCCATGGTCGGACAGCGAGTTGCCCTTTACTCGCTGTCCGCATGCCCACGCCTACGGTGGCCGGAGATCGTCGGCCGACGTCCGACGCCGTGGGCGTCTACCACTGCGGCTGGGCTGGAGGGAGGACGCCATCGTCTCCCTCACGCGGCCCGCCTCCTCCTTCGGAAGCATGACTGCTTCGCAGAAGGAGGCGACCGCTTCCCACTCCCTCTCGCCCCGCAGCATGGCCTCGACCAATGCCGGGCGCGAGAGGTCTCCGCCTATCGCCGCCGTGAGGACACGTCGGTGCTCTGCCCAAGCTGGGCACTCCTGCACCGTGTGCTCGACTGTGTCCTCAGGGCGACCCTCGCAGTGGTGGTTGACACCCAGGCGTCTCTTCCTTTCCCATCAGACACAGGTACCTCCCGAAACTTCCGTGTCCGGTGAGGACCTGCGTCATGCGGTAGGTCAGGACGCCGTGACGCCGATCTAGCCACTCTTACCGCCGCAATTGCCGGGTGCCCGACACACGTAAACTTAAGATTACAAAACCCTTGCCATATCGTTTGTTATCATCCAAAGAAGCCATGCACTTGGTATGTATATACCCTTTAAATTACACGTTGTATATTCATTTTTCGTACGTGGGTGGAATGTCCACCATGTAACGATGGCACATAGCCGTTTGTCTTGTAGTCCAATGATGGAACGAGTTTTGTTGAATTACATAGATTGTGCAATTTACAAATGCAGTTATTAGATACGTATACAAAAGTTTAAAGCATCTAAAGTCAATCTAAGCAGAGCCTGTATTTCCGGCTTTCAGTACCTATCACCGAGTAACGAGTACCACAAAAAGTACTAGCGTTTTACATGAAACGACTAGGCTGCTATCTGAGCTCCACTATCCAGTAGCTGAAAAATGTCCTCTTATTTACTGCCGAATTGCCGAAATTATTGCCGAATATATATACATATTATATCATATCACTTAGCTCCATCGGGTTATACCGGATGCTAACCCAAAATAGAAATAGGCTAAATAGATGAAGATTTTATACATTGTCGGTAAAATATGTATTTATTTACAAATGTTTCGTTACTTTTTCTGCGATCGGGTTGTGTGATACTCAATAAATTGCATTCCATAGTGTGAACTAGGACCACAAATGTAGGAGCCCTTGGTGGCTAATACATTGAGATGATAAGAATATCGAGATGGAAGAAAATGCTGAGTTCTTGATAACTATTTAATTACGACAAATACGTGTTTACAATAAAACGAATGAATGTGTACTCAATAACTTAATCTAATGAGGCATTTTATAATACATAAAAATGCTTATGCTACGATACTGAAATAATAATTGTGCGATGTAAGAAATCGTACATATTCCCGAGCGAGATAAGAGCCACAAGATAAAAAAGTAAACTTGATTTTACAAAGAAAAATAATATGAAAATGTAGAAAATACAAAAAATAATAATAAAAGTAAATATTTCAAAATTTAGTAGAAGTGCTCTTATCAACGCGCACACAGTCTAAGTCCAAGTGTCCTCTTGCTTCACTTGTATCGGCTGGTGGGCGCGGTGTTGTCGTCAACTCCTCAGCGATAGACGGTTGTGTAGGCGGGGCTCCCCATTGACATTTTGTACGGCGAACTGCATAAATGACTCCAGCAATGCCCGCTATACCAATCAGCGCGTAGATTACAGCGTAGTGATGAATGTCGTGATAAGACAAATCATCAGACAACATCACATCTTGACTTTTCATAGACTGAATCCTTTTGTCTACTTCGCGGATTTCCTTATCTAAATCTTGAGTTTTGTTCTCCAAAACCAATTTAGGTATGGTGATGTTGATAATGTGGTTGACAGGAGCCATCACTGGTGCATAAATGTCTGAATCCGTCCTTATTTCGCTGTAATAGGGCTTGTGAGAAAATAAGGTAAATTTGTCAGTCTTGACAATGCATCCGTGACCCATATTCAATAGTCCGGCTCGTGTCAGCTGATGTGCGGTCACCTGATCGCCGCATATGATTCGAACTTGACACCGGTCGCAGCAAAAGTAAAAATAACTATTCAGCGTGTATGTTTCCAGCCAGTTGTCCTTGCAAATACTTGATGTTGTTTTGCATTCAAATTGCTCAGTTTCGCAAAAATCCTTATCCCCCTTGATTTGGTAAATGGGTCGCAAATGGTGGCAGTAAAATGCTTCCGAAACCCTCCGACAAGATCGTAAGGACATAGTTATATAGGTATTTCATTATATTCATGTTGATGGAGATGTACTCAGATACTGAAACGATGCTGATCATGTCGTTCAGACCTGTTTTCTTCGGGATCGGAATTATCTTGAGAACTTCATACGAATCTCGGCTGATAAGAGGTAATTTAATTTCAAATATCGACGCTTGAAAGGCAATCATAACTAAGCGACATTGAGTAAACTTTACAGGAGAGCGATTTAAAGTTCAAATATTAACAAAAAAAAAACATAAAAATTTTCCTAATTGTTCGATTAAAATGATGTTAACACTCCTAGAAATCATTTTTTTATAGCTATCCAAATTGTCAAAATAAGACACCTGACACTTTTAAAAACACCGGTTTGTGTCGGTTAGATAAAATTTACCTGATTTGATAAACAGGTAAAATTATCTAAATCATCATTATAGTGTGTGCAGTAACATGTAAAAATAGGTAAACTTACTTAGTTTAGAATTTTGAAACATAAAGATTGATCTAAAAAGATCTGACAGTTTAAAATAAAATAAGTAAATTTACCTAAGCATTCTTTAATGGTTTTTGTGATTTTGGAAATTGTATCTTAGTTATTAAAATTACCCCAAACCTCCCTTCATAACCGACATTTAACCAAGAACTGTATAGGTAATTATTATCATGCACAAAAATAAATTAAATCAATTATTATTGAATAAAAGTCTTTATTGAAAATTAAACAAATACGCTATGTAGTGCCGACCAGGAAACTAATTATGACATAGCATTCAGTCTGAGATTAATATATTTTTAATTGAACAATTATTATTGCTGTCGCAATTATAAATTACGTAGCATCTTCATCATTCAGTTTCTAAAAAAACTTTTTTGCAAAAAAATAAAACCGACTTCCATATCAAAACACTACAAAGCCAAAAATAATTTTAATTTCGGTAGTCGGTGTTATTGGTTTTGTATTTTCTTTTTTTTTCACACCGCCTTCCGAAATTAAAATTATTTTTGGCTTTGTAGTGTTTTGATATGGAAGTCGGTTTTATTTTTTTGCAAAAAAGTTTTTATTTTCACGCTTTTTAGTGGGTCAATTTGTAATTAATCTAGTTATAAAAGCCAAAATGTCAACTACAAAAAACTAAAAACGCGCGAACAAAAAACACAATATAGAGTAACCGAAAAGATCATCAATGTGAATATTTTTTTAGACTTTTGTTGATTTTTCAGAAACGGCTTGTTCGATGTCGATAAAATTTTCATGGGACCATTTGGAAAGTATACCCTTTCTAACAAAAAAAGAATTTTTCAAATCGGTTGGCGAGCGACGGAGCTATGCCCGAACAAACATAAAAAAAAAAAAAAAAAAAAACAAACAAACATCCGAATTGAGAACCTCCTCCTTTTTCAGAAGTCGGTTAAAAAATTATATCTCACAATTGCTTTTTATATGGGAAGCTGCGATCGATAACAACGTAAAAGAGATACCTTGGTTTTAGACTGAATTTCAACCTTTTTTTTTGATAATAGGCTCACGTTAGACCACCATCTCACCTGATGGTAAGTGATGATGTGGTCGAAGATGGAGCACGCTTACCTAACAGTAACCTATTCTCTCTTGACTTAAAGACCCCTAGGTTATAGCTATCGGGAAACACAGAATCCGTCAGGGAATTCCACTCCTTAGCCGTACACACAATGAAGGTATTCCCAAAACGTTTAGTGCGTATAGGTGGGATATCCACCATGTAACGAAGCCGCATCGTCGTTTGTCTTGTAGTCCGATGATGGAACGGGCTTGGCGGAATTAGATTGTGTAATTCCATCTTACGCTCTCCGAAATGTAACCGATAGAAAACCGATAGACTAGCAACTCGTCGTCGATGTTCAAGGCTCTGGAGCTTTGATTCGACCAGTATATCGTTGCCAATGAGTCTTTTGGCCCGTTTCTCAATAGACTCAAGCGCATCCAGCTGGTACTTGGCAGATCCATCCCAAAGATGAGAGCAGTACTCCATACCCGACCGAACCTGGGCTTGATAGAGATTGAGCAGCTGTTCGGGTGTGAAGTACCGTCTCACCTTTGCTAGGATTCCCAACTTTTTTTATGCTAATTGAGCCTTAGCCTCGATATACGGGCCAAAATTGAGGGTAGAAGTTAGTGTTACCCCCAGAAGCTCGATACGATCGGTTATTGGCACGGTTACATCTCGGAAAGTAGGAGCTGGTTTGAATTGACTCCTTTTTGCAGAGAAGAGACACGCCTGGGTCTTAGCTGCATTAAACTTGACCAAGTTGGCATCGCCCCATTTCCGAATGACAATGAAATGATAAAATGACAGCCTTCAAGGACAAGTTCAAGCGCCCAACCATGTCCTCACGGAGAGACTGGATCTGTGGATCTGGAAAAACTGTAAACCATTGTGATGGTGCGTAAACAGTTGTATTCTTCAATCTATTTTCAATAATAGCATGCACTGTATCTACACATAAAATCAATATATTTAATATCTTTCTTGGATTTTCTTTTTCCAACTTTACTTTTAATTGGATTTGATACGGTAGATTCTTTACTTTCATGCCGATGTAGACGGTACATCATGATCGGACGTAAGTGATGTATATTGTGTGTTTTCTTCAACCTGGTGATCATTCAAAGTCGGATTTTCAATGTCTGGTTCAGCAGTTAAAGTCATATTAAATGCGTGATCAACCGATATACGTGGAGCAGTATGTCGATGCAGTCGTTTCAGTGTGATCTGTTGTGGTGCATAAACTATCGGCAAGAACCGGAAAAGCTAAGTCTTTCGAAGTGTCAATGCTGATAGAAGCTGACTCTAATGTTTTGTTAAACTGTTTGTGTTGCTATTAATTGACGAAGCCGCAGACTGCAAAAAAAATCAATTCGATTATGTCAGATTTATACCGTGTATTTTTACTAAGTGAAACTACAAGATAAATAACTACTGTTTATTTGTCTTGTAGGTACTCAAACAAATTATAAAAAAGCAACTCATTTTTAACTGCAAAGATAATAAAATTGATTTAAAATGAGTACTTTGTTTCATCTAAAACATAATAGGGTTTAAAAATAATCCGAAACAAAATGCAGTTTTGAAATAGGTACTACCTTTGCATAGTTTGATTGAATACTTACCATGTCTTCATAGAATATGCGCCAAAATGTGAAGTACGTCCTCCCTAAGCGACGGCGGGTGCTTGAATTAGAACCTGTATAGACGTGTCACGATGCGTGTCGCGCATACCTACACGACGTTTTTTAAACTCGTGCGGTTCTTTAGCGACGAGAAAATATAATTTTGCGTACGGGTAAATTTATCTACGCGCCATTGTTAGCCATTTAGCAAATTAAGTAAGACTATCTAACCGACATCATTAGTATTAAGCGTTGTCAAATAAAAATATCTGAGAATAACAAATAAAAATATTATGATATACAAGTAAAAATATCTAAGCTCTAATATTCTTCACTTTATTTCAGGCTAACTTATACAAATGACACTGTCACAAAATATATTATCGAGTTAAAATATATAACCACATAAATTACAATTGCTTTATGTAGGTAAAATCTACTAAGTAATTTCAAAGGAAAAATTCTTAACAAGTAAAAATACGTCAATACAAATAAATGAAAAAGTCAATACATGAAAAACCGACTAAGTTCATATTCCTAATTGTTAGAACGTCATAACTGCTAGATATTCAAAAAATCACTATTTTTTGGTCGTTTAGTAAGCACAAAATGTAGATTTTACCGAAATCACGCAATATCTAAGCGACAATAAAACTCGTCGTAGAACTATGAGACCTAGACCAAACGACGCAGAAAAATCTGCCGGTTCGAATGGTATATATAACTCATTTTACGGATTTATGTCGCTTAGTTAGGATTGCCTTTCAAGCGTCGATATGATAAAGTCCTCCAGAAGTCTTGTCTCGGTATTGCGGGATCCCGCGTCATTTTCCAATCCCGCGTGATGCGGGATTACGGGCGCGGGATCCGCGGGATTTGCGGGACTGAAAAAAAGCATGCATGACCTCTCGCGAGCGCGATCGCTCGGTGACTGGCGGCCGGCAGTGTTGCAAACAACGCGGGGGCCGATGTCGCCCGTTTTTCACAGCTTATGTAGCCTAATATAGCCGAATTTCAGTCAGTGGTAGCCTAAGTATGTAGCCTAAAATATCAGTAAAGTTATTTATTCAGTATTTGTTACTGTTTTTTGTGAAGAAAAAACGGTGTAATTTGATTGATCTCATACTAATAGTAATATGTAAATAAATGCGGAGTTCATTTTTTTTTATTAAAAATTGTATCGCGTTTGACCACCATGTTACCTGATGGTAAGTGATGATGTGATCGAAGATGGAGCATGCTTTCCTAAAAGTAGTTGATTAATTCATTGTTTTTTTTTGTGATAAATAAACGGTGTAATTTTATTGATCTTATACTAGTAGTAATACTGGAATAAATGTGGAGTTACTAGATTAATTCATTGTTTTTTTGTGATAAATAAACGGTGTAATTTGATTGATCTCATACTAATAGTAATACGTAAATAAACGTGGTGTTAGTTGATTAATTCATTGTTATATTTGCCTTATATAAATGTGAATATTTTCAATATGCGGGATCCCGCAAATACCGAGATCCCGCGGGATTGAATATTCGTAGTCCCGCAAATACTGAGATTGAATTCAGGCTGCGGGATTGGACGCCCTAGTGTGAACTTAGGTGGAAGGTATTTACAAAATATATTTATAGATTATATTTATATCGTTGTAGACCTTGCCGGGTACAGCAATAAGGAAAAGAGGAAGAGGGCTATTCAAAGAAACAACACACAAATCTATTCTATTCTGCAATTTTTTGGTACGCCCTATAGGACAACACACCGTTGCACTGTGGAAAATCGTAGAACAACTGCTGATTAAAAATGGTTTTTGTCAATGTCGCTACTGCCATGCTTTTTTTATTTTAATCAATAGTTTAAGGACCAAACTAGACTACAATATCAAAAAAATATACATATTATATGAAATGATTTTTTTACAACACCACAAACTTTATAGTTTTGACGGACGTCCATGTTAAGCCCGTTCACTTCATCACTTTCAAATTGATTTTATTGTTATACGTTACAGGAAAAGGTATAATGTATTATATATTTCTCGAAACCTCGTCTTTTGAAAAATATGAAACAACTAATATGTATTTAATATTATGTTAACATTTACCTTAAAATAATTGCAAAATAATATATGGTGAAAAAAAAGATTTTTTAAAGTTCATCGAGACTTTTGACAGTTGCCCACGTTTAACCCTGCTTTACATTTAATGTTGATTTGTAGCCTAACTATCCATAAACATAACCAAATAAAAAAAGCTGCGGAAATTTGCGGTTTTCGGAGTAATTAGTAAAAATGTGATAAAAGTCAGAAAACGGAAAACCGCTCGCTATCTATTGCGGTTTGAAATGTTGGTGTTTACATCAATAGTTTGCGATAAGTTTTGTAATTTATCATTGATATTAGGGCGTTTATCTTTTTTTGCACTCATTTTGCGTGTGAAAATATTAATCAACAAGATGCACACTACCCCATATTTCATATAGTATATAAACTGTTGTTTCATTTCATTGTAAATAACAGAATAGTGGTGAATTAACAGAAATGTAATTGTTACGAATACAATATAACTAACTACGTGTTTTGTTGACTCTTCAAAATGTCAACTATGTACTTTCAAGTGTTCTAAACGTGAAATAATACTTTCGTATATCGAAGGAGGAAAATCATTAGAGGCATTATCAACAGTTTTAAAAGAAAATTATCATGTATCTGAAGACAACTTATGTTTCATCCTCAGTGATTTTCAAAGACATATTATTCCCGCTTTTAATAAACGATGGACAGAAGCTTCACGGAAAAAGGATAGTTTTTTAATGAAAAACAGTAATTGGTTGGAATTAGAATATTCAGTAACTTTACCGAACACTGAAGACGTTACAACCGTCTCCACACCATCTACTTCTTCTGGAAAACGTGGGAGACCGTGCGTATCTTATCCAGACTTGTCAGAATCCAGTAAAAGAAGAAAAAATACAATGTTACTTAATGAATATGGATTTGAACACGTCTATAATGCATATCTTCAAGGGTTACGTTCGATAGGAGAAGGAACAGAAGCTAAACTTGTGGAAACATTAAGGTTTGCTGAAACTGAAAATAAGACCTTATTCTCGATTCTCATAGAAGAAGCAAGGCAGACAAAAATGTTAACGGATGAAGAGGCATTGAGCGTATCTATTGACTTGGATTTAACGAAAGCACAGTATTTGTACTTGAGAAATTTAACGAACGAACGAAAATGTTTTGTGTTTCCACCATATTACAAAGTGCAAGAAGTTAAAACTACTTGCTATCCACCATCTTCAGCTATAGAAATTACAGACACAAGTGCAAAAATATTAAGACTTCAAGATTTATTAGATCACACTGCAGCTAGAATATTGAAAATAGATTCAGTGTATAGGAATGGATTGAATAACTTACTTCTATACAGTAAATGGGGCTGTGATGGCTCATCCGGTCAAAGCCAGTACAAACAGAAACTGCCTGAAGAGTCTGAACTAATTTCTGATGCAAATTTATTTATCACTTCTTTGGTGCCTATTCAGTTAATTAACGAGCTAACAGGTGTTGTTGTCTGGCAAATTCCGGTACCGTCATCTGTTCGTTTTTGCCGGCCTATATTGATAGAATTTTGCAAAGAAACTCCCGAGAAAACTAAAGCTGTTGTGGATGAAATAAAAGGTCAAATAAATTCTTTGGGTCCATCATTAATTAACAAAGAAGGTGAGGGAGTGCAAGTGAAGCATGATCTATTTCTTACAATGATAGATGGTAAAGTAGCTCAGGTATTAACAGATACGCCTTCGGGTTCCACATGTACAATATGTGGAGCTACTCCACGCCAAATTAACGATTTGACTAAAGTGACTGCTAGGCCTGAAAATGAAGATTCTTATCAATACGGACTGTCTACTTTGCACGCCTGGATTTGTTGTATGGAAATGATTTTACATATTTCCTATAATCTGTCTTTCCAAACATGGTCAGCCACAAGCGAAGAAAAGAAACGACTAAAGCAAGAGAAGAAAACCCTGGTACAAAGGCGTTTCTGTGAAGAGCTAGGATTAAACGACACACCAAGACCGCTTCCGACGCTCGCCCGCGACGGTCGTACCGCTCCGCGCTCTCGATCGTTCCGTGCCTGAGTCATCGCTACGCTTCGTCACGCCCGCCGTGACGTCACTCGTAGTCGCCGACTACGACGCCTGGTCCGGATCCGCCTTTTTCGAGGCGGTGAAGGATATCCTGTTTCTATAACAGAGTATCGTCAAAAACAATTTGGTTTGGCCCCTTCAGGGTAAAACCACAGTTTCGTGGTCCTTGGTTGGAAACCTCACGGTGTCAACAATACCAAGGGGGTGCTGACCCGACGCACCCGCTGATCCCCTTCAGGGTGAAGCAGTCAATTGGAGTCGAGTGCTAGGTTTTGGCCTTGGGGGATCTCCTAGTCAAACCTAGTTACTGAGTTTCTTTTTCAGCTACACACCTAGTGTCGGTTGGGTGTGTCTACCCCTTCGCACTAGACCCAATAGGGCCCGGTTCGCACAATAAGACTGGCGACCGGTTACAAGCTTAGGGCTCACCATTAGGTACTCACCTCCCAGTCTCTACCCGACTGGGAGGGTTACACATCCCCGGACCCATCCATCCGGGGAGTTAGGCCAGTTAGGCTTTAAATAGGCCCCCCGCGGGAGAGAAATCTCCAAAATTTCCCAATTAAATTTTTAATCCATTCGCCAATCATGGCAAACTCCAATATTTTGGAGATACTGTTAGAAATCCTTAGGGAAAACCCTGCTATTTCCGCCAAATATGGCGGAAAAATCCAGCGTGAAATCGCTAATTGTCCCCCGGCTACCGAAGCCAACGTCGCTGATTTTAGTGACGCGCTTGACAGCCCATTATCTCCCCCGCTTGCTGATCAAGGCATTCCGGTTGGTCAATTCACGGAAGTATTTATTAACTCCGATCCCATTGTTCGTCAAACAACGAACGACTTCCGGGTAGATAGCCCTTTATTGCCCCCGCCCACTGACAAAGTCGTGCCGGTCGCCCGATTCCCGAAATCACCCATTGTTTCCGGCCCACCTACTAATCCCATTGTTCATAGAACAATGGACGCCGCGCAGGTGTGCGCTGCACCTGAATTCCTTGAAATGGACACCACCGAACCTGTGTCCAATAACAACTCCGACAATGATTTGTCATCATGCCCCTCGTCCTCGGAAGACGACTTTCAAGTCGTCACCGGCGGCAAAAGGAAGAAAGGGAAGACCTCCCAGGCCAGCAAGGCCAAAAAGACCACCGCGTTGCCCCCGTCCCCAACTCAAACGCCCGTACGACCCGCTAGCCCCGTCCCAACTACCTCTACTCACGCGCAGAATAGTCGTCCCCCCAGCCCGATAGCCCAAACTTCCTCAGCCCAAAGGAAGCAACGCCCTCCGCCCCCCTTTTACATCCAAGACAAGGGGAAATGGACTGATGTGTCCAAGATGTGTGTTGTTCGAAAGATCAACTACACAAACGCCCGTGCCTGCCAAAATGGCATTAAAGTCACCGTCCCTACGTCGAACGACTATAGGGAACTATATCGCGCCCTCCGTGAAAGGAATATTTCCTTTCACACATTCTCCTTCCCCGAGGACACACCCACTCGTGTTATTATTAAACGTGTCCCTAAAGAAATCCTAGTACAGGATATTAAAGACGACCTTGCCGATCAAGGTATACCAGTGATCGCCGTCCATCGCTTACATAAAGCGAGAGGCGGTGAATTGTACGACATGGTTCTTGTCATTTGTGAACCAACCGAAGGTCATCACCCGATTTTCAAGATTAAGTCCATTTGCTCCCTATCCGGTATCTCAATTGAAAAGCCCTACAAAACCGCAACAGTGGGACAATGCCACCGTTGCCAACTGTATGGCCATGCGCAGAGCAACTGCTATGCAACTCCCAGATGCGTCAAGTGTCTGGGCGAGCACAGCACTGCGGACTGCCCTCGGCCCAAAGACCGAACCCTCTGTTCGGAACCACCCAGCTGCGTTCTCTGCGGCCAGACCGGTCACCCGGCAAACTACCGCGGCTGTCCCAAAGCCCCCAAACTCGCTCCTAAATTAGCGAAGCGCGCCAACACCCGCCAACAAAGAGAGGCACCTTCCTCTCAAATTCCCCAACGTCTCGCTCCTCAGAGACCATCCCCGTGGAACAGGCTAAACCACGAAAAAGCCTTTCCCTCCTTGGCCCCTGCCAAACCTTTGCAGGCACTGATGAATATACCCATCGCAGCGCAGATTCTGCCTATAGACGTGGCTCCAGAGGCCACAACCAGTCCCAAACCCGCGCCTCAAACCACTGCTGCTCCTGCAGCCAAACAACCGCCCAAACCCTCACCCGTCGGGAACGGCGAGTCTTGCGCCCAGACTCTACTGCGCCACTATAAAATATTTATGACCCGCCAAGCCAGGTCTCTTCGCGATGCCCTTCTGGCTGCCGAGCAGCAGAATAACGGCAAAATTACAACGGAAATGTACAGCCAAATATTCAGCACACACAGTGATGTCGTGCTAGGCCTCGACCAGATGTATGCGATGGACTGATCCAATGGATTCCCAACGCACAAACCACACTAGGCCTCGATCCCTCAAATTAGGTTTTTTCAACGCCAATGGCATTTTCAACCAACGCGCCGAAATAACTAAATTCCTCCGCGACCACCAATTAGACATCCTCCTTATACAGGAGACCCTTTTGAAACCCCACCGCGCTAACCCCAAAATTGCAAATTACCGTCTAGTTCGCAATGACAGAACACGCTGCCACGGCCGCGGTACCCTTATTTATTATAGGAAGGAGTTATACTGCATCCCTCTGACCCCACCCGCGCCTCTCTCTCACCTAGAGTACTCTGCCTGTCGACTAGGCATGACTGGTCATCCTCCGATAACCATCATCTCTGCCTACCATCCCCCACCATCGGTCGCGTCTCTTGCTTCAGACGATCCTATCGCGCTCACCAGCGATCTCACGACTCTCTTCGGCCTAAGTGACTCCGTCTTACTAGCGGGCGATCTCAACGCCAAACACCCCGCTTGGAACAGCAACACGACAAATGCCAGAGGCAGAATCGTGTATAACCTAGGCGCGACCCTAAACTATGACGTCATAGCTCCGATGAGTCCCACCCACTACCCACACGACACCAACCATAGGCCCGATGTCCTCGATGTGGTGCTCCTAAAGAATGTAAACCTCCGTTTACACTCCATAGAAGCGCTTCACGAGCTTAACTCGGATCACCGTCCCGTTATCCTACACCTAGGTTCCCGTTCGGGTAACCATGATCCTACCCAACCTCCTCCGACCCAATTGATCACCGACTGGAGGAAAGTAAGTGAAAAACTGAAATCCACCACGTCGCCACAATTGGACACCATTCCTGACCACATAGTCTCAGTCGCTGATACGACGGCGGCGATCGACTCGCTTACAGATCACGTACAATCCGTCCTGAACGATTGTTCAAGGGAAGTTCCTGTAGTGGAAGACCACCGCTGGAAACTCCCGGATGATGTACGGAATCTGATAACCGAGAAGAACGCAGCCATCCGCGCGTACAGCGCTTTTCCCTGCGCCGCAAACAAAGCTCACATGCGCAACTTACAGCGTGCTGTAAGGAAACGCATTACCGAGCAGCGTAATGCGAGCTGGGACAAGATGCTGAGCAAACTTGAGCCCACCCATCTTGCCTTCTGGCAACAGACAGACAGAGAAACAACACAGAGGAAGTTACGATCCACTGAAGAGGCCACAATGCCTCCTCTCATTCGTCCCGATAAGAGTATCGCCTTCGATATTTCTGAAAAAGCAGAATGCCTAGCCGACAGCCTAGAGTCCCAGTGTTCTCCCAGCTCTCAACCAGTAGACCAAGCCCACGTCGATATGGTGAACGCCGAAGTCGAACGTAGAACTTCCCTTCCACCCATCGAAGATCCCGATAATCCACTGGCCCCCATCACTCCTGATGAGGTCCAGGATATCATTAAAAGTCTCCAACCACGAAAAGCCCCTGGCTCCGACGGCATCACCAATAGGGTTTTCAAACTTTTCCCCGCCCAGCTTATAGTGCTAATGACTGCCATCTTCAATGGCGCATTGAGCAATAATATGTTCCCTACAACCTGGAAACAGGCCACCGTCATAGGTATTCCCAAACCAGGCAAGCCCAAGTCTGACCCGTCTAGCTACCATCCCATTAGCTTACTCAACGTCCTCGGTAAAATCTATGAAAGGCTTATATATAAGCGGCTCAAAGATTTTGCCGAAGCAAAGAGTCTTATACCCAATGAGCAGTTTGGATTTAGAACCGAACACTCATGTATCCAACAAGTCCACCGCATCATAGAACACGTCAGCGCTGGCTTCCAACGGGGCGCAATAACGGGAGCCTTATTCTTCGACATAGCGAAAGCGTTCGACAAAATCTGGCACAATGGCTTAATCTATAAGCTATACCAACTCGGCGTGCCTGACCGTCTCGTGCTCATCCTACGGGACTTTTTATCGAATCGCACCTTTCGTTACCGAATTGAGGGAGAGCTTTCCTCCCCCCATCCCATTCGCGCAGGAGTTCCTCAAGGCTCCGTACTATCCCCCCTCGTTTTCACGCTATTCACTAGTGATATTCCCAAGCATAAAAATACCCAGCTAGCCCTATTCGCCGACTATCTATTATACCGGTCTTAAACCCGATGCCATCGCTCGCACTCTCCAAACTTCCGCAAACACTCTGGCCAAGTGGTTCCGGAAATGGAGAATCGACCCAGACAAAAGCCAGGCAGTCCTCTTTTCTAAACCGCGGATAAACCCACCCTCCCCCCGTCCGATTACCATGTACGGCAAGCAGATCCCTTGGGAAAAGCAAGCCAAATACTTAGGCGTGGTCCTCGATAGACACCTCTCCTTCGCTGAGCACATAAAGCAGGCACGTTCGCGCGCCGCTTTCGCTCTAGGTAGGCTCCACTTCATTCTTAGCTCTCGCAGCAAGTTATCACTCAGGTGCAAGCTGCGTATTTTCACCGCGGTCATCCGTCCCATCATGACCTACGCCTGCGTTGTTTTCGCACACGCAAAGCCCTACCTCCTCCATAAGATGCAGACCCTCCAAAACCGATTCCTCCGTAGAGTCACGGGAGCCCCCTTTTATGTTCGAAATGAGCTTCTTCACGTAGACCTCAAGATGCCCACCATCCAGCAGTTCATGAAACGCGTCTCCAAGCGTTTCTTTGAAACTTCAATCCAACATAGGAATCCCCTTATCGTATCGGCCGCCCAATACGAACCCTCGCGTATCTCTAAGATTCGCCGACCAAGGCATACCCTAGTCACTCCCGATGACGCAATCACCCTGCTCCAAGAGAGCCGTAGGGAAACAAGTACAGTGGCACACAAACACAAAAACCGACCGTCCTTCCGTCCTCGCCGCCGAGGCCCGCCGCGACGTCCCCGTAATAGTCCACCCCGACCCTTGTCAGAGCCAGCCCGCGACGCTGAGCCAGTAGCTTTAAATTCCCTTATTAATAATAATAATGATATGATCCAGCCTGTCCCTAGCTGCCCTCCCCTGCGACGCCCTAAGCCGAGGTCCGTACCCCACAGGGGGTGCCCTTAGCGTGTAGTCGCCTAGTTTGTAAGTTTTTTAATAAGCCCTGGCTGGAGGCTTTAATTAATTTATTAATTAAGGCAACCACAGGCAAGCCCGGTTAAGCAGCCGACAACCTCAGAGGTTGACCTGCGAGATGCCACAAACAAAAAAAAAAAAAAAAAACACTCCAAGACAAGTAAGTGGTAATTCTAATGACGGTAATACTGCCAGAAGATTTTTTCACAATGCAAGCTGCTCTGCTGAAATTACAGGAGTGGATATAAATTTGATTAAACGACTTCACATAATTCTGCAAGCTCTTTCATCGGGTGTAATGATAAATGCTGAAAAATTTGGCAGTTATGCTCTGGAGACTGCCAGGATCTATGTGAGCAATTATGACTGGTACTACATGCCATCTTCAGTTCACAAAATTTTGATTCATGGAGAAAGTGTCATAAAGCATTTTGCAATACTTCCTATTGGTCAACTTTCGGAAGATGCACAAGAATCTCGTAATAAGGATTATAAAAAAAATCGTCTACATCATGCTAGAAAATGCTCAAGATCCACTACAAACGAGGATGTATTTCATACTCTTCTTTATACTTCAGATCCTTACATAACCAGCATTAGAAAACCATAATTATACTAAAAACGTGAAGGAACTTGATGAAGACACCTTAGATCTTTTGAAAGTGAACGAATTAATTTTAGATCCCGAAGTTCATCAAGTATAAATAACATAAAATTTAGTAAACATTACAATTAATTAATAATTAATCTGTGTTCGATTTTAAACACAACATGCTTTTTTAATGTTTTTATTATTTAAATTGATTTGTATTTTGATGTACTATATGATATTTGGTTTTTGTAAACATTAAAATAATAGTATTCATTGTTAAAAAATAAATATTGGACACTTTTGATTATTTTGAATTTGTTTTATTTTTTTTAATTTGGTTTCAAATCCAGTCATAAAAAATTACATTCCATTTGAAGCCATATACACTATTCTATATTTGTGCAAAATTTTAGAACATAATATTCAGAAATAAAAAAGTTATTGATTTTTAATCAGAAACAGACATTTATTTTCCATAGTGCGTTGTAAAAACAGCCCTATTGAAGCACAGTGACTGAGTAACCACTGACATTTTGTCACTCAAAAATCTGTCACAATTTCTGGAGAAATACGTAGATATAAGTATACACATATAATATATAATTTATGGATTAGATATCCAATTATTGGACAGTATAAAGACGTGTTTGAGGCTAATTTAAGTAGATTAATACGATATAGTATATTTTTTTTATAATGCAATAATTTTTTTTAAATCATACTCATAATTAGCCGAAACACCAGCTATAAATATTGTCAACCCTGAAAATAATAATAATAACTTAAAAAAAATCAACTAATAATATATTAAACCGAATTAATAAATAAACTCCAGCTGTAACTAAAGTAGAAGAATGAACTAAAGCTGAAACAGGAGTAGGAGCTGCTATAGCTGCTGGTAATAATAAGAAAAAATACGCAAATTCATAGCTCATTTTAGAAATTGTTGCGGTTATGCGTTGGAATAGTTTTTATTTATTCAATAAATGTCTATAGATTTATAAAATTTATTTAAAATTTACTCATTTAAAATAAAAATGAAATAAAATCCGTCTTAAGTTAAACTAAAAATTTCTTTCCCGTACCGGGAATCGAACCCGAGCCTCCTGGGTGAAAGCCAGGTATCCTAGCCACTAGACCATACGGGAGACACAAACTAAGCTGAAAAAGCGATTTATTTATCGGTCACACAAACAGCTGTATAAATTTTATCTTTATTTTTTATCGTCTTGGTAACAACATAGTTAAATTCAAGGGCATATTCAAGACTTACGTATTGATGACGTCACAGCCAGTCAATGTGAATGTTTTGCTCTTTTTTGGCCGATCGATTATAGTAGGTACTAAATTGTATCTAAGTCTATGATTTTTTAACACGCTTTTATTAGGTCGACCTGTATGTAACTAACTATGTAATGGTATCTAAGGTAACTAATTTAACCATCTTCCAAGAGTCGTAGCGTAATGAAAATTGGCAGCTGTATGTAGTTCTGATATAAGCACAAACTCGATATGTTTACTAGTGGGCAGTCCAAGGTTCCATCAGCCATCTTCCATTCCCATCAGACCAGCTCAATGATACCATAATAATCATATGTCCTCGTCGTCAGGAGAAATGAACAGAATATGTTAAGACGATCTAATGAGCCCGAACTCGATATGTTTACTAGTAGGCAGTCCAAGGTTCCATCAGCCACCTTTCAATTCCATCATCAAACCAGCTCGATGGTACCATAATATTGTATTTTAATACAATATAATTGCCAAGTTTCATGATGTTACAACAATTAGAAGTGCGTGTAATTCAGATTCTTAGATTTTATTACATAGTTACTTAGTTTGTTATAGCTGGACCTAATAAAAGCGTGTATAAAAAAATTTGTATTATATGTATCAGACAGACGTAAGCTACCCAATTACAATTAACGTCTCACTCACTTTCACACGAATAGTCTAGAGAGAAGGAGATGGGTTAGCGATTTAAGTATACTGCACAAAATTCCTTTGATATTCAATTACTTGGTCAGATAAACTTTAAAACACCAACTCGATCCGTGCGAACTCAGCAATTGTTCAATATTCCCTCTAGTAACAATAATGTTTCTGAATACAATCTGTTGTCCAGAATGTGCAGTCAATATAATGTAATATGCTCTAATTTAGATTTGTTTTTGAACATTTTAACGAATTAAGATATTCGCTGTATGTAATTACAACCATATATTTTAGTAACTTCATATTTCCCAAGCTTAACCATCACTTATGAAGTATATTAGACACTGAACGCTGTGTACAGTAATAATTGGACTTCAGATTTATGTACTGTATATTGTTATAGCTGTATTAAATGTCTTAGTCTGTAGTCTGTCTCTGTACGTATTGTTTATTTATTTAAACTTTATGTACAATAGTTTGACATGGGCGGACTTAATACAGTAAGGCATTCTCTACCAGTCAACCTTTGGGTTAAAAAAAACGACATATTGTGGTAACTGTGTACAAGAAAATGGAATGAAATAATATTTATAATATTAATGAAATACATATATATGCTAAAATAATAAACAAATACGGTGCTTTATAATAATCTCTCTGATTAAGAGAGCTCATAATAATTATGACGAAGACCAAACTAAGAATAACAGTCCCTTAAGTAATGGTTTATAATTTTACACTTAAAAGAAAATTTTGACTCGGCCTTCTTGATTTCAAGGGGTAGCAAGTTCCAGAGTTTAATAGTAGAAATACCGTAAGAATTAGATAGAAACCCATTGCGGTGAGAACTACCCAACGATTTAAAATTTTGTTTTAAGTAAACGATACTTGTGCACCTGGCACAATGATCGCACTATTAAGTGAAGATGGGATCAAAGGGATCTGAGGGATCCCTATTTTCATATTCCTATTCATTTATTAAAATATAAATATAATCTATAATTGTTCTACAAAGAAAAATTTCTATAAAAATGTGATATTGAATGTTCGCGTCAGCAGCGCTTAGCTCAGCTCGTTTGAGTACGTAAGTGTTTGGTCATAATTATGAATTCACACGCCGGGGTTACGGGAATGTTCAAACGAGATACCGCAGCCTCGGAAGATATTGCAACTAAAGGAACAGGGTGGGTTTCCAGTCAATAGGAATCTGACACTTCCTTTCGCTCCAACCAGAGTGGATTGAGTCTGTGCGCGGTCCGAGGGGGGGGGGTCCCCAAATCATACACGTCAAATTGAAAAATTTCTCAACAGCCGGAAGAGCTTCGAGTGCGGTCTATGTTTGGGCACTGAATTTTTAACGGTGACCAGCCCGCAGGCTTGCGTGTCGCGAGCAGAGGTAGCCCACCGTCCGGTAAGGATAGGTCTGCCATCACCTAAATTGCCAGTCCCAGACAAAAACTTCTAAGCCCCCCAAACTAAAATAGTAATTTTTTCCCGGGTTTTGCCTACTCATGGTTTTTCTTTACTGATAACAGTATAGAGCTCTATATTTTTTTTAATAGGTATAGTCTCTTTCTTTATATTTAATATTTGGGAAATTAATACAGATCGTGCTTTTTAGCATCCGTAAGAACAATAAGTGTCCGGGTTTAACCCGGACGCTTATAGGAAACTTCCCCCCAGACGTCCAGGACGTTCTCCAAACTAGGACAAATTGGGAAACCCGAACGAAGCCCTAGGTAAGGACCAGGCCCGACGACGCCATGTCGTGTTGAGCCATTATCTACTAAGGTTGAGGGAATGTACTAATGAGATAACTGAAGGAACAGAGTCTGTTTTAGTCAGTAGAAGCCCGACACTCCCTTCCGCTAAAAATTGAATAAAATTGTGTATTGTGCAAGAAAGTCAAGTTTACTTGACTTATTTTATTATTAGTGGTCCTCTCCAAAATTGCAGGCTGCGACCGCGCCTGATTGAGTCATTTGACGATTTGCCCCTGTAAAACAAACGGTAGCATGTTACTTTGTTACTGAATTGCTAATGTCAAAGAGGCCGTTCCTTTACATAAAATACCGTTACTAAGCTGCATCTAGTTAGACTAACAGCCGAGTCCAATATAGTCTGTAACACCAGGCTGATTTCAAAATTTAGAATGGAATCATTAAAAATTTTTAACCAGAGAATTCTTGTGTAGTTTTTTTTATACAACGTGCAACGGAAACCCCATATCTATCCAAAAGGACTGAAGACAACATCTGGTATGGAGTCTCTATGCAAAGTTTCAGCTCAAAATAAGTGACTCACAGAATTGACCCCAAATTATTGGTTTCATATGTTTCTTAAATACCAGTAATAACAAACGTGTCACAGCAATATGAGGGTCATCACTTTCCACGTCACTTGCCAATAAAACGATAATTCTCTTCATTCTTCTTAATTTGAAAAATTCGGTCTCTGGTATCAATGTATTGAAATTTCTAATATGCTCCACACATGTACACATAGGATTAGAAAACCCTTGCCATATCGTTTATTATCATCCAAAGAAGCCGTGCACTTGGTATGTATATACCTACCATTTAAATTACATGTTGTGTAATATATTATATTTTATTCAAGTATGTTTTGAAGCGTCAATAGACTAATGGCTATTGACTATATGGTCGCAGGTTTGAACCCCACCCATTACACTATTGTCGTGAACCCACTCCAGACACAAACATATTTGTCTTAGTTGGAGGGGTTAACAAGATTGCTAGTAATGTGAGTTCTACCCACATTGCTAATTCTCTTTTAAAAGGAAAGTTATGCTTTAAAAAATTTAAAGGATACTTTGATGAAAGATCGAAATCTAAGGGAATATGGTACAAAAGTATACAATGCGAACCTCTTCATGTCCCATGGTTTACCAGTGTGCAACTGAATAGACATCAAATAGTGACCTCATGTCGATTGTGTTCCGGACACATTCCTAATAAAAGTTTTGCATTCCTAATGAAAAAAGTTGACTCACCCAATTGTGACATTTGTGGGAAAATTGACGTCGTGTAACACTTTTTAATGGCATGTGTGCGCAACGCAAACAAAAGAGAACAATTAGTGAGGCAATTTAATTTGAACTATCTAGATGTTGGTGTCTTTCATAGCATTCTAGCTTCACCAAATTCGGATGCAGCTAGAATGCTATACTCCTTTAAGTTTATTTAAGCGTTAATGGTATGAATTAGTATTAGACATTAGTATAAGGTACGATGGGATTGTCATCGTCATTTTTATGTACAAAAATCAGTTGGTCCTGCGCTTGATCTCTCTCCGGTCGTGTCGGATGGCCGTCCCATCGGACAATGACAGTAAAGGAACAGAGTGCACACAGGTGCACTCTGTTCCTTTGGTGCACAAGTATGTGTGCAGGTACAGACCTGCACACATACTTGTGCAATATAATAATTATCTTCTGTGCAGATGACTAATCAATTATGAGATTGACCGCCGTGACAAAAATCGGTCTGAAGGACTATTATCTCTTTAAAAATATGTATATATATACATTTTTCACTTACGAGGTTTTCACTCTAAGGCGTCGGGCCTTAGAGTAAAAACCCCGTAAGTGAAAAAGGAGTAACTTTTCAGGAGGAAGAAAAATCTGCGTGCTATAAAATTTTTGTACGGTTTCTTTTATGTTTTTTTTTTATTAATTTATATGTAAATTTAACCCGTTTTTATATCCAGAACTGTTCGATATTATGTACGTAAAATATGAAAAATATTATACATAATATCGAACAGTTCAGAAATGCATAATCCATGGCCTGATTACGCTAAACTGACGATGCGATGCGTTTACGAGGTTCTCACTTACTTTCATAGATAGCGTTTCAAGTATCGAATGAACATATTAGTGAGATCAGGATGTGTGTTGCCTCAAAGAGCTGTCAACACCAGCGACGGGGCCTCATAGGGCCATTGCCTGCCGGGGTTTGCGGGAAAGTTCTGCCGAGTTACCGCGGCTCCGGAAATTTAGGGCAGCCGAAGGAACAGGGTGGGTTTTTAGTTAGTAGAAATCTGACACACCCTTCCGCTTGGCCCAGAGCGGAAGAAGTCATTCGATGATTCCCAACCCAAAAAAAAAGGATTGCTTTCTGGAAACGTAAAAAAAATTTGGACAAAAATGTACTCCCGAGGATTTCACTCTAAGGCAACGATACCTACTATATTTTTAAGCCTTAAGCTTTAAGATATTCGTCTGGGGAAGAGGGCAGATCCATATCTACCCAAGTTATGTGCAATCTTCATAAAATCCCTACAGTAATCTATTCAGGACCTAAGCAAACCAGTGTTAATGGTCCTGGGGCCTCCGTGGTCCTAAAATAACAACATTCGCATGATTTGTGTAGATTTTTTTCGTAGCAAAAAATTATGCTTCTTTTTTTGAGGCGGTTTGGTAATTTTCTTGTGGGCATTTTGTTTTTGATGTGGGCTTGAATACGGGGAAGTGAATTTTAATTTCAGGGGCAGTGACTTTACCTGGATTTTTTTTCATTCTTTTGGAAAAGCAGATGTATAATAAAATATATATAAAAATATGCTACAAATTAGCAAAATAGTGACAAAATAAAATAAGTACTTGAGCATACAACTAAAATTATTTTCTTAATAGTTTGAGGCTTATCCAAGACACTTGTTAGATGGTTGCTCACGCCTTAAGTTCTAAACAAAATATTAGGCATAGGACTACGTATGTTTATTTACCTAAGTTATAGTAAGTAGTATTAAGTCAATTTAAAGCTTTGTTTCAAAGAGAATTACAAAAATACAAGACGAATTCTTGTCAAGGTCAATAGCGGGCTCATTCGTAAAAAAAATTATATTTCAGCGCATTTGCTGCTGTGAGAGTATTCTGTCACGGAAGATGGTATTTTATAAGAAATATGACACGAATCATGATTTCCGTAATTCCCTTCTAAACATTTTCTCCAAAACCTTGTATTTCCATTAAACCAAACTTAATCAAATGGACCAGAACAAAAACACAGTCACTGAAATCAATCCATCATCCGCAAAACATAAAGATAAATGGAAGCTCCATCGTACTAAGTCGTTATACAAATTCCATTTGAGACAAACGTAGCAGTTATCTTAAGACGAAATATTATCGAAAATCCCTAACGACCCGTTTTTGGACCGACACCTATTTAATGGCGGATCGTTTCGGCGATCGCCCTTCATTTCCTTGGCCCGATGAGCTCATTTAACCCCCTACTTAAGGGTCGGCGCAAGGGGGCGATTCGTCTTAAAATTTCGGAGGTGAAGCGAGAAGAACTATGTCTTCTATTCATCTTTTTTTATTTTGAATAACTTTATTTCCAAACAAATATAGATCATTATGTACTAAAATACTTAAAATACAAACTAGAATAAGGCATCAAAAAATTGTTCCTCAACGCTGTCGACTGGCAACGTACCCGAGATACTGGCGGCATTGCCTCGTTGTATGGCAATGCTTAGCCGTTGACCAACGAAATGGCCAGCCCTTGGGTTGCGGGAAGCGTCAACGAGCCTTTTCGATATGTCTTTAAAAAGGCTGTGAGCACACGGGCCCCATGGTCCGAGAGTTTCGACCCCAAAAGGTTCAAAAATATAGTTATCTATTATTAGTATTTATCTTTTTAATTTAAAGGTAGATACGTCAACAAAATAGAGCTTGTAGTTAAATAACTACAGCTGCACGTGTCTGCAGCTTCAAGGTTAAGCAAAATTTGCCGAGGTCAATACGGGGATGGCTGACCATCTCGAGATTACCTTGACCATCCGAGAACCGACGGCTTTACGTGCTTTCTAAGGTACAGCTTTAGAAAACACGTAAAGCCGTCGGTTCCGGCTGTCATAATTATATAAGTAAATTTTTGGCAGTCGTTACGGGTAGTCAGAAGCCAAAAAATCTGACAAGTCTTGCCAAAGATGATCGTGTTACCCAGTTACTGGGTTGTGGAAGTCAGATGGGCAGTCGCTCCATGTAAAATATGTTACTCAGCTGCATCCGGTTACACTGAAAGTCGACACCAACATAGTTTAAGTGATCATGATTAATAGATACCTACTTCAATGACTTATATAATAAAACGTACATTCACTTAGGTTTATTGTGAGCAGTTGCACGCGACTTAGTTCGCGTGGGAAGTTTTTCCCGTGTAAATCTCGATCCCGTGGGATTTTCGCAAAATCCCGTCTTAGCGAGCATGTACGTACTAAAAAGTACCCCCATGCAAAATTTGAGAGCCCCACTACTTGTAGTTTCTGAGATTTCGTGATTAATCAGTGAGTGGTATTTCGCTTTTATATAAAAGGTGTAACAGATTAAGCGCAATCCTCAGACATTGCAAGACTCATTGGCAACGATGCACTAGTCGAGTCAAAGCTCCAGAGCCTTGAACATCGACGACGAGTTGCAAGTCTATCGGTTTTCTATCGGTTATATTTCGGAGAGTATGCGATAGAATTTCACAATCTAATTCCGACAAGTCCGTTCCATCATCGAACTACAAGACAAACAGCGAAGCGGCATCGTTACATGGTGGACATCCCACCCATACGCACTAAACGTTTTGGGAATACTTTCATTGTGCGTACGATTAAGGAGTGGAATTCCCTGCCGGAGTCTGTGTTTCCCGATAGCTAGGGGTCTTTAAGTCAAGAGTGAATAGGTTACTTTTAGATAAGCGTGCTCCATCTTCGACCACATCACTTACCATCAGGTGAGATGGTGGTCAAACGCGAACCTATTATAAATTAAAACAAAAAAATTATAAGTCTAAAACAACATCCGTAACTAAATAAATTGAAACCAAACCTAGATATTTTTTGTAAAATAGTTATCCTTACTAAACGCAAAACGTATGTGCGTCATAAAATATCCTTACGCAGACGCATACACTCATGCGATGTTAGCGGCCGACACGCACACGAGCGCATTTCCTTGGATTAAGGATTGTATTAATTTGTCATGATACTGTGTTTCCATTTTAAGTTAAATGAAAGATATTTCCGTCAAAATTTAACATCTATTTTTTCTGACGGAAATCGATTCAGAAGCCGATTCTGAACCAACTACTTTCAGGAATTGCGTTTATTCTTTTACACGTTGTATATAGATATACAACGTGTAACGGAAACCCCATGTCTATCGAGAAGGACTGAAGACTCATCTGGTATGGAGTTTCTATGCAAAGTTTCAGCTCAAAATTAGTGACTCACAAAATTGACCCCAAATTATTGGTTTCGTATGTTTCTTGAATATCAGTAATAACAAACGTGTCACAGCACTATGAGGGTCATCACTTTCCCCGTCACTTGCCAATAAAACGATAATTCTCTTCGTTCTTCTTAGTTTGAAAAATTCGGCCTCTGGTATCAATGTATTGAAATTTTTAATAAGTTCCACACATGTAGACATAGAATTAGAAAACCCTGGCCATATCGTTTGTTATCATCCAAAGAAGCCGTGCACTCGGTATGTATATACCCTTTAAATTACACGTTGTAGATTTAGTGACTTACAACACGACATCAAATGTTTGCTTATGCAGACGTGTATAACAGGATCAGTCTATAAATAACGTTCTCACTGCTAAACACGTGGAGACAGACCTCCTTTCTATGAGAAGAAATGGACCATAATCTAACTTAAAATTATTTATTTCACATAGGCCTATATGAGCACTAACAAAACGTCAGCAGTTAGGGCACGGTTCAAAATTGTTCGTTTTCTATGGAGAAAAACCGGCAAGAAACTCCACAGTTATTCTTTTCAAATCAAAATATAATTCTTACAATGTATCCATAATACAGGTTAATTAGGTATGAGACGACAGTATAGACCAATTAATACAACAAAATGGAATTACAAATAAAAAATTATAAAACAAATCTAAGAGTGTACAGTGTTCTCCCATTCACAAAAAAGCTTTATATTATATTAAAATAAACTTGAGAAGCGACAACATTAGTCTTCAATAATAAAGGATAAATTAATAATACAAATGAAACATAAAGAAAATCTGTCGAATCGGATGGATTATCGTAGGTATAAATAAAAAGACACACTCATGAAAGTGGAATTGTTAATACACTAGTCGATAACGCAATTACAATAAGCCAGGGTAGCCAGTCGTGTCTTTAACGTACTTCCGAATCTTATAATACGCTTTTTTGATAAGGACACGTTTGACGTGGGTTTTAAATTATCCCTTGCTACGTTCTGATAGGTTAAATGAAGTTTAAATAAAACGCTTAGGTATGAACAACACGATTGCCGTTTAACCACAGATTGCATTCATGAGGAACTATCTAAAGATTGTATTTAAAAGTGTTCAAATTTAAGTTGCAAAAACATTTCAGTGACAATCTTTTTAACCCAAAGTTTGAGCGGTAGAGAATGCCTTGTTGTACTTTTTAAATAAATAAATTTCAAAATGAAAGAACCATCACCATTTGTGACGGGGCCCGGTGGGGCCATTGCCTGTCGGGAATACTCTAACGAGATACCACGGCCCCAAGACGTAGAAGAGAGAGAAGAAAGAGGGTGTCAGATGACTGATGCCCTGTTCCACTCCACCCAGAGTGGAAGAAGTCATTTGATGTTTTTCCCACCGGATAAAAAAGGCTCTTAGCAATTGAGATTCCGCTTGGAAATTGCCATGGCGACTAGAACCTACTAACCAGCTTCTATAATTTAAGATAACTAGTTTAATATTACACAGCTCCCGTTTATAGTTATTACTTGTTCTATTTGCCAACAAACTGTCTGAAAGACTTCAAATGATTTTCATGTGGCGTAAAATTTCAAGAACAATCCGAAATTAAGACATCTTTTCGAATTTCAAATACGGCTTTTATTGTAATTAATTTGTTACAGAATCCTTACAATTTAATTATTTCATGATACTTGTTGTTTGCGTAATTTAATCTGCCTTTATTTTATTCAAACGGATCAAGGCCAGAATTTGAAAATACTGGTATAATTTTTAACAATTTTTTTTAGATATATGCAAAGTAGTTATAGTTTATCTATGGTGTATAGTAAATTAATTATTGATTTGTTGTTTTTCTTGTGGTCTGTTTGGCCGACCAAAGCAGATGGCGTGGCGGTGTCATGTGAGGTCTATGATAAAATGTGTGAGGCTAAATGATGCCGGTGGTTTACTCTTGTTTTACAGGCGACGGGTTAGAAATTGTAAGCACAGAAGCCTGCAGCCAGTTCCACACCTTGGCTGTGCAGTATAGCCACGATAAATAAGGAAGAAATGCTGTATATTCAAATAAATTTATCCATTAAAACCAGTTCAGCTATCTAGACATTAGCTTGGACAAAAATAATGACAAACAGAAAAAAAATTTAGAAAGTTTGTTTGCCTTTTATCTCCTTGTAAATAAGTAAAAGTACTTTTCAGAAAACACAATTATTTTGAAATCACAGACAGATACTTCAATTTTATTTATATATAGATAAATACACTTTAAGTAAGGTTTCTTCTACGCTGGTAACGAGAGCTGCAGAACATACCTGCTGCTTTTGTCACTGGCGTGGCTGAAATAGATTCATATGTTAGCGAAGTGATGTTAATAATTCAAAGGATTGTTTGAATAATGGGTTGTGTCTGTGCAAAGCTGATGTTGTAAAAGATCTTGGTGTCCTATTGGATTCTAAGTTAACATTTATCCCACACGTAGATAATGTAATAAAAAAGGCTTCAAAATCATTGGGGTTTATCATTCGCAACGCAAAACCTTTTCGCAAACCGGAAACTAAAATATACCTGTACAATTGCCTAGTCCGTAGTTTGCTTGAGTATTGTATTGTTACTTGGCGTCCACACTACTCAACCCACAGCCTAAGAATTGAACGTATTCAGAAGTGGTTTTTAAATCACTTAGCTTACTCAACGGTGAAACGTAAAATCCTGAGTTACACGAAACGTTTAAGCACATTCAATATGATATCCCTCGAAAGACGAAGAGACATGATTGATTTAATGTTTTTGTATAAAATTTTACACAATAAGATTGATTCCCCACAACTATTAAATAAACTAACCTTCAATATTCCCCATAATTATCCTAGAGTCTGTGTTTCCCGATAGCTATAACCTAGGAGTCTTTAAGTCAAGAGTGAATAGGTTACTTTTAGGTAAGCGTGCTCCATCTTCGACCACATCATCACTTACCATCAGGTGAGATGGTGGTCAAACGCGAACCTATTCTAAATAATAAAAAAAAAAAAAAAAAAAAAAAAGAAATCCCATTAATCTCCTATATCCACCGATTCGTAGAACAGTTTTAGGACGTAATTCGGCAATTCCTAGGCTTAGTCGATTACATAATAAATTAAGAAATATTGATCAATTATCCATGTATTATAATTATTTCCATACAAAATTTGTTTCTGGTCAGTTTTGTTTTCCTTCGTGCCTAAATCTTTTATTTAGATATGTTCATGTATTTATTATGTAGCATGTAGTGTTTACTGCTAAATTTTGTACATCTAGTTTAAATATTATGTGTTGTATTTTAATTAAGCATTGATGTAACAATTGTTAGTAAACCAAATAAATAAATAAATAAGGTTTTTGATAACTAACATAGGAATTAAGTGTCAATAGGCTAATGGCTAAGTCACGGGTTTGAACCTCACCCATTACACTACTGCCGTTAGCCCACTCCAGACACAAGCATATTTAGCATATAGATGGGAAACATGGGGATTTATGCGGGAAAAACCTCACACGGAAACGAAGTTGCGGGAAAAGCTAGTAATTGATAAATCATTCTTATGCCACTTGATTCTTTGATATGGTCCCATTATAAACTAGAGTTTAGGGACATTTAAGAAAAACTCTCTCTCTACGTATCGAAATAGGGTAGTTTCCTAAAATATTTTATTTAGTCCGTCACGTAGTTTAACAAAAAACATTGGACACGATTTTTTTTTATTTTTTCGCGTAATTGAAAAATTAAGACGATACAGTGAGTTGAAATTTCGCGTGACGTCACACCTCGGCAAATCGGCACCATAATTCTTATCAATGTGTGATGTCAGCAGCCCCTCTCTTGTAGGTACTTTGAAGCTTTCAATCTTTGTGAATTTTTCTTGACTTGAAAAAGCAAAAAATACGTGACCAATATTTTTTGAAAATCTACCTAATAGACCAAATAAAATAATTATTTTGTAACACAGGAGACTACCCTATTATGATGGTTTTTGCACTCACGAGGATAGAACCTCGCTGTAAGTAGTATAGCTATTACAAATGACTGCTACCGCTGTGGGTGGAGAGGAAAGGAGTGTCAGACTTCTACTAAAAACCCACCCTGTCCTTTTTTCATAACTATGCGTTCAGGGCCACGGCATCCCTTAAAATCACTCAGATGTGGACACATTCCATGCAAAAAAAAATCCTTCATGACGAAGACAGGGTAAACGAGATTGTTATTGTTATTTATCTTTAAAAAAAAATACGAAAGAAAGAATTCCATATTAGGTACATCTGTGTTATTCTGTAAGACCTCATTCTAAACTTCGAATCGGAATCCGCTGATAGTTTATTGATTGGCATTCTAAAAACTCGGTTGTTAATTCGAATTTACACTAGCGCTACCCTTGCGAGCGTGTCAGCGAGTTGAACTAAAGATTTTGACAGATAAAGTATGAGATGACGTGAGAAGTGGCATTCGGTAAGGTAATTCCTCCGTCACTTCGACGCTGTTTACAGAATGCAAAATCAAGGTCACTTTGAACCATAAGCGAAGTGACAGTGAATAGCTATGTGAGATGCAAGTTGTTGTTCGAATTTTACAGAATCGACGTACAGGTAATATGCAAAGCTGAGACGATATTACCAATACCTTACTTTTCTTAAATGAATGTAAGTCATTTTTACCCAAGCAAAGGGCCTTTATTTAAAATCTCGAATCCACAAAACTTATTAGCAGGTGTGAGCGCAATTTATTACTTTCTAAGACAAAATTTTAATGAAAAACAAAGTTAATCGCGAAACTCAATAAAAAAACTTGCACCTTGCGCCCGATCTTACGTTAAAATGACGAAGACACCCAAGTTTTTAGCCAAGTTTTTTTCCTAAAGGCAATTAAGGTTCTACTTTATAGAAAGATGGGGCAGATTGTTTTTAAATATCCTTAGTTTTACATCGACGATCGTAAGTGTTTCAACCTTAATGGGTTACCAGAGATTTTCTTTTGATACTTAAGTGGTTTAGCTTAGAAGTAGCTTGGAGTAGTTAATCTTTGAGACCAGTATTGGTACAGCGGTTACAGGTACAACTTTCGAGTTGTAAGTTATGGGTTCGAAACCAGACAAGCACTTTGTGTTATTTTCAACATCACCACATCTCTCAAAACGGTGAAAGAAAACATCATATAGAAACCGGAATCATAATAATTTATTTGTCCAAACATTCTAAGGTCTTAAAATTATCACATTAATATTGGTACCGTTGTTCTAGGAACGAAATATCTGAAGTGGGACATCGCAACAATTCAAATAAAAGGAACACGAGGCCACTCTCCATTTATATGAATTACCAGATTAATATTCAAATGAAAGAATTTTCTTAGAATCGTTGACGCGCGCTGTTTTGAAAATGATCGCCAAACACTCCGCAGCGAAACCATATAAGACGCGATATTTAAGTTATACTTTTTGTCTCGGTGGGAAATTTATCAAATGACTCCTGCTGTGAATGGAGCGGAAGGAATGGAGTGTCAGATTTCTAATGAATTCAAACCCATCCTGCTCCTTCAGATGCCTTTGTGTTCCAGGGTTGCGGAATCTCGTTAGAATATTTCAACAACCCCGGCAGTACTAGGATGTTGTCGGCTGCTTAAGCGGACGGCCTTCATCATCATCTACGAAGGTTTGCCCGAGTATGTCTCATGTGACTCAGCTGAGTACCTACTAGTTATATTGTTACGCCAGTCGTTTAGCGAAGTACGTCGAGAAACTTGGACACAAATCTAGAATGTTCGAAACACTAACGCCATCTAGCGGCGAATAGCAGTACTAAGTATATCTAGTCGAGACACTAACGCCACCTAGCGGCAAATAGCGGTACTGTATATCTCAAGTAGCTCTGGAATATTCTGGGTAGTATAAACAGTGAGTCGATTTTATAAGAATGTTCTAGAGCTCATAGACCGGGGTATAAATAGATCGCAAAGGGGCCCAGAGAGTCAGTCTTATTACGAGGCGAATACGCGATATAATCGAAGCTTTACTAGTGAATTTCAGTACGACTTAAATGTTAAGTGCGACTTAAGTGTTAAGTGCGAATATTTGTGTTAAACTTTTATTTTGTGTTTAATTAATTAAAGTATTAATTTTGCTTTAATTGGCGTTAATTATTTCTATCCCGAACCCCAGCTCGTAACAATATTTTTCGGACAGCCTTTATTCATTGTGTTAGTACCTTAAAATCGGCCAAGTGCGAGCCAGACTCGCCCATGAAGGGTTCCGTAGTAACTACTCTAAATTACTTTGTTTTTCATAGTGTTTGTATGAATTACAAAGTTATATTTGCGGTTTTAGAAAATATGCTATATCTCAAAAACTGCTGACCCATCTCGTTCAAACCAATTTTCGTTGAAAGTTTACATTAAGATCTACAGCATATATGTTTTTAAATTTTTCACTGTATTATTATAGAAGTTAGAGGGGGGAGACACACATTTTACCACTTTGCGTAAGCGTATATCTTTTAAACGATTGATTTTAAGAAAAAGTAGTTTTAGAAACCTCCATGTCATTTTCAAAGTCCTGTCTATAAATACCATACACGTATAGGTATGATGAAAAAAATATTTTTAGGTTCAGTTCTACGTATGGAGAGCCCCCTAATTTTATATATTTTTTTTTTAATTTTTAATAAAAATCGGAAAGCGGTTAACAAAATAAATCTACCTACCCAGTTTCACAAGTATAGTCTTAATAGTTTCGGAATAAAATGGCTGTGACATAAAGACGGACGGACAAACAGACAGACAGACAGACAGACAAGCATGACGAAACTATAAGGGTTCCGTTTTTTGCCATTCGGCTACGGAACCCTAAAAAGTAGTGTGGGTGAGCAAAGAACAAAGTAGTAAACTTGAGAGGAGGCCTTTAGCCCAGCAGTGGGACCATAATTATAGACTGAATTATTATTAAGATCATCCATGACCCATCCATGGACTGACCTCAGCAAGCATTGCTTAACCTAGAAAACCGACAACCACGCAAAAGCAACTAAAGCAACTGGGTAGGTGTTCATACCGAAAAATAGATTTGTATTTGTGAAGAACTCTCTGCCGGCTTCGGTGTTCCCTGTCACTTATGCCCTTTCAGCCTTTAAAGCAAGAGTGAATAGGCATCTTCTGGGCTCGCTCGTTCCATCGTAGACCTCATCTTACATTTACCATCAGGCGAGATTGAGGACAAGAGTGAGCTCATAACCAATAAAAAAAAGTATATTTTTGTTTCGAATTTGTTTTGTTTTCGCACCGTTTCAATTTTCTTCGACATGGTTCTGTTCATACAACGAAATAAATTAATAGTTTAAAAAACACTAGAAAAACACGCTTTTATAAATGCACGTAAAAACAAAAAAGAACGTGTTCAAAGTCCATTACGTGGCCTGTCTCACAAGTGCAAACACGACTATGATACGATATTCCATCATGGAATGCCGGTGCCTATCTTCCGGCTTCATCATCAGACCTTGAAACTTAATCGTGGTCAAAGTTCATTACAAGACTTTTCTAAGAAATCCAAAACAGCTATGATACGATTTTCCATCGCGAAGTTCCAGTTCATATCTTCCGGCTCCATCATCAGATCAGTTTGACAATACCATATTATTGTATTGTCATCAGAACTACATACAGCTGCCAATTTTCATTACGCTACGACTCTTGGAAGATGGTTAAATTAGTTAAGTTAGTAATTAGTTAGATGGTAAAAAGAATTGTTTATTAACCCAATAACCTTAGACTACCTTGCGACAAAAGCGGGACAGCTGAGCACGAGGTCTCTGGTTCGATTCCGGGTCGGGCAAAAAGTGCTTTTTGGTTTTCAACCGACGACAAAAAAAGGAGGAGGTTATCAATGCGACGCGTATATATTTTTTTTAATGTTTGATCACTGATTACTCGAAGACGGCTGAACCGATTTGGAAAATTCTTTTTTTGTTTGAAAGGGTATACTTCGAAATTGGTCCCATTGTCACCAAGTCAGGATCTGATGATGGGATCCTGGAGAAATTGAGGGAACTCTTCAAATATTATAGTCACACCTATAGTGATTTGAGTATTTTTTTATAGTAACTGCATTGTGTAATTGCATTCAAAAAGCACCATTTGTGAAGTAGACCTGATGATGAAGACCACAGATGGCCACTGGAACTACTCAATATATAAGTAGGAATAATAAGTATTTCATGTGTTCCGCTTCGATTACTTGAATGTGGTTATTAAGCACAATATGCTCGTCACAATGCACATGGTGAAGTGAAGCTGATGGTGAAGTACCAGGAGAACTTCTCAACAATTAACGACCCAACATTGGGAAAAGCAATATTTTGTAAATGAATATAAGTAGTTGACATTTAGGCTCTTGTAACCAATAGTTTATTATATATCTTTGCTTGTCACTAGGTAAATTAAAAATCGACCAACTAAAAAGAGTGAAATAAAAACTTTGTACAAAAAATTAAACCAACTCTCAAAAAATACTGCAAAGTGAAAAATAACTCTAATTTCGGAAGTCGGTGTCAAAAACGAAAATACAAAACTAAAGACACCGACTATCGAAATTAGTTATTTTTCACTTAGCAGTGTTTTTTGGGGGTCGGTTTAATTTTTTGGTATAAAGTTTTTATTCTGTAAGGAATTTCTCAATAAGAAGCCCGGAGTTTGGAAGTTGGTCGTATACCCCCGTGCCTCGGAAAGCACATTAGGTCGTTCGTCCATTTGAACACCTTGGACAGGCATTACGGGTAGTCAGATGCCAGTAAATCTGACACTGGTTTAGCCAAGGGGTGTCGTGTTACCCAGTTATTGGGTTGTCAAGGTCAGATAGGCAGTCAGACCATGTAAAACACTAATACTGAACTAAGTAAATGATGAACACAAAAACCTTAGTACACAAAGTTAATAAAATGCACATAGGAACATTGAATATTGGGAAAAAAAGGCTTCATAAATGGTGAAAAACCCTGCCTCCTAAAATAAGGGGGGACCTTGTGACTAATGGTCACAGCACTCATATCAACTCAGGAGCAGATCGTCACCGCCTCGCCTTTCCCCTTGGCGTCAAACAGGCGTCCACGTAACGTAACCATGTAACGTAAGCGGATCAGAAGCTCCGGCACGTCGACTCGGCTACAGCTAGGCGACGCCGCGCTTACGGCTCGCCGACCGTTGGTTGACGGTTAGGCGGCACGACTGGAAGCTGCCTTGTGAATGACAGCTAATGAAAGCACGTTCGGCTACGCAGACCGCGGAAGGGGCGTGAACGAAGAGACGTAAGCTAGAGTACGGAGAGCCGTAAGCTAGGGTACGGAGAACCGTAAGCGCGGGAACTACAAGTCGACCACGCACCGCACCGCGGTTCGTGAGCTTATCCTGAGGCAAGGCGATTACGTTACGATTCCGATTAGTGTGTGTTGCAGTAGGGAGTTACATACAAATAATACTGAACGGCTCGAGTTGATACGGTGACGATCCCTTTCCGAGTTGATACTCGTGCTACGACCTTTAGTAGTCAGTGTTCAACTGTAACTTCGTGTACAAAAATCTTTTATACATATATGTTTGTGTGATAATATAATGTGCCTATAATGACCTGATTAACTACGAATATGAATCATTATAATAAATTATTTATTTCCCAAAGAAAAGAAAATATAAATGTAAAAAGAACTCATACACTTGATATGTATATCAAGTGTATGAGTTCTTTTTACATTTAATTTTATGAATAATGCTAACTAATACTAGGAAAGTCTTGTATTATAGGAGACATCCATTCGTCCGTAAATACAATTTACAAGAATTTGGTGAACCAAACGTGTAACATTAACAATAACTTATGTACGTGTGAACACGTGTGCGTGAGAAGTTTTGTATTTATTTATTGACACACCAACGACTTATTCACTAGTTATTTAACAATAAAAAAAATAATGTATAGGTATGTGTGTTAAAGGAGGGAGATAAGGCAGTGTAGTGTGGTGTGTTGTGTTATGGTGTGGTGTGGAACCACCATTGCCTCAAACAGCCTGAAGGATTATTAATTTATTCATAAAACTAAATGGGATATCGTTAGAAAGTATCTAGAAAGCACTTACCTACAGTCTTATCAGCATTGGGTTCTTTAGTAACTATCTCACAAGCAAGCCTCACTAGTTCCAGAGTAAATACTGTACTAGAGGTGCACGGCTTATAGAATTGTGTGTCCCAGGTGAAGAGTAATAGCGTGTCAAGAAACTAATGTGTTTTTTTAATAATTGAATGGGTAATTGAAAAATAATTTTTATGCTAGTCGATTCTTTGATAAATCTAGGGTAAGAACGGGACCACGTTCTTACCCTAGATTTATGGGATATCAAAAATAAACACCTTATGTATAAACAAAGCAGAAAGAATAACATATGTACATATTTTAAACATATATACAGTTTTAGAGCCTAAATGTCCCTACGTATAGTATTTTATAAAAAACTTTTTAACAAAAAATTAAACCGACTCCCAAAAAACACTGCAAAGTGAAAAATAACTTTAATTTCGGTAGTCGGTGTCTTTAGTTTTGTTTTTCGTTTTTGGCACCGACTTCCGAAATTAAAGTTATTTTTCACTTTGCAGTGTTTTTTGGGAGTCGGTTTAATTTTTTGTTAAAAAGGTTTTTTTTTCACTCTTTTTAGTTGGTTGATTTTTAATTTACCTAGTTACAAGAGCCTAAATGTCAACTACTTATAACCTTTTACAAAATATTGCTTTTCCCAATGCTGGGCCGTTAATTGTTGAGGAGTTCTCCTGGTACTTCACCATCAGCTCTACATCACCATATGCATTGTGACGAGCATAAAGTGCTTATCATCCATATTCAAGTAATCGAATCGCAATCAACTTAATAGTTATTATTGAGTAGTTTCGGCGGCCATCTGTGGTCTTCATCATCAGTTCCACTTCCCCAAATGGTACTTTTTGAGAGCAACTGCACAAGTTACTATAAGAAATACCCAAAACGCCATAGGTGTGCCTACAATATTTGAAGAGTTCCCTCGATTTCTCCAGGATCCCATCATCAGATCCTGACTTTGGTGATAGTGGTACCAATTTCGAAGTATACCCATTCGAACAAAAACAGAATTCATTCAATTCAGAAGGTTCAGCCGTCTTCGAGTACTCGATGATCATATATATAAAAAAAAAAAAAAATACGCTTCGAATTGATAACCTCCTCTTTTTGTCGTCGGTTGATAATCATTTCATTATGAGTTTGAACCTGCGATCTCTCGATCAGAAGTCTGAATTTTAAGCTTGTAAACACATCCACGTTACAAAACATAAGTAGTAATAGGATTAGCAATAAGTAAGGTACATATCTTATTTGAATCTTAACGTAGATTTTTCAATTGGCTAGCATTTTGTATCAATCTCTCTTAAAGGTAATCAATATGGTTGCTGATGAAGTATATTTAGTATCTATTAACCTATTCACTCTTAACTTAAAACAAAAATTCTGACGTTTTCGCTTACCTTTCATACCTCATGTAGGGCCACAGATAACTCTACATAATTTTAGTAAGTGAACGACGAAATGAACCAACTCAATTACACTAATGGCATATTGAATGAACGCTTTTTATATGATAAGTTTGATTAATTACATTTCATATTTATTAATGCAAGGTTGTAGTTACATAACGGATGGTTTAATGAAATGAAACTGAAATTGAAAAATGTTTGACCTTCAATTAGGCTAAATAACTCCATGACAATAACCTTCCTAATATCGAGTCATCCTGACAGAGCATCCTGATAGCTTTTTTATTGATTAGAGGTTTTATTCTATCGCCCGTACTTTGTAATAAAAAATAATAATACAAGTAGTTATAACACTGTAAGATTACGTTAAATACCGTGTTTGGCATATTGTCGATATAATCTAATAAATCGAATAGTGTGTTTTTGTGTTTCGAGTTTAGTGATTCATTTGTGTTCGTGCCATTTGATTTAACTTTGACAATGTTTTGATCACATTAAGAAACCGCCAATGCTGTAGAAACAGGCCAAAGAATTTACGAGTATAACTCAAAGACATTCCAATTACCTGGTTTTCATAAATATTGGATCATGTACAATATTTGAAAACTATAATTAAAATGATGACATGATTAGCGCCGTGATAGTGGCAATTAGCCTAGCGCTGCGCGTTGCAGGTTTGGTTCCTGGACCGGAACAAATGTTTGTATAACCTAATTTTTTTTTTACTTTAATTCATAATGAAATAATGATGTTTATTTTGCATAAATACAATACATAGTTTATAGGGATTAAAATCACCTTAGGTATAAAAACAGTTAACTATGTTTAGTAGTAACAAATTATGTTTAGTAGAGTAAATATAATTTAATTTCAATGAATTCTCTCAACCAACGTGAAATATGATTGTATACTTTGATAAACATCCTATAGCTATTCGTTTTATGTACCTAATGCGCTTCTACAAGAAGTATGAATTTTCATTTCCTGTGGTCTCATGAAATTGTATACATAGATACAAGAGTAAGTAATCCTAGTTTATTTTTAAAGAAACCTGCATATTTTCAACAGATACTGTTGATTCTCGCTCCCACAATTTTTTCACAAAGGAACCAATGTAGTATTTAGGTACCTAAAAATGCCGAAAGTATAATACATAACAATGGCACATACTTTAATTGAGTAACACAGACTATTTCATTTTCCCCTACAAGTTCCTAGAAGCAATTAACAGTCTAGATGCTTTGCCAAATGTATATTCAAAACTTTTCCAACATTGCTACGATTGAAAACTAACAGGAAAAGTGTAGTTCGGTACAGAGATGCATAATGGACTCGTGTCTTGTTTTTGGTTTTAGAATAACAGACATGGTACCATGGAGGTGGTAAGAAATGAGAGCAGATTTACTAAAATGAATTTTAAAAAAGCATATTCGGTTCACTGCCTTGTGTGTTGAGTGGTTGTAAGCACGATTGCTGATATTGAGGTCTTGAGTTCAATTCCCGGGTCGGGTAAAAAGCGCTATTGGTTTTTTAGGGTTTCGTAGCCGAATGGCAAAAAAACGGAACCCTTATAGTTTCGTCATGTCTGTCTGTCTGTCTGTCCGTCCATCCATCCGTATGTCACAGCCATTTTATTCCGAAACTATTAAGACTATACATATGAAACTTGGTAAGTAGATGTATTCTGTGAACCGCTTTCCGATTTTAAATAAAAAATTAAAAAATATTAAAAATCAAGGGGGGCTCTCCATACATGGAACTGAAACTGGAAATATTTTTTTCATGAAACCTATGTTTATGTGGTATATATAGAAAGGTATTTAAAAATGACATTGAAGTTTCTGGAACCACTTTTTCATAAAATCAGTCCTTTAAAAGATCCAAAGTGGAAAAATGTGTGTCCATCCACTCTAACTTCTATAATAATAGAGCAGAAAAAAAAAAAAATATATGCTGTAGATCTTAATATAAAATTTCAAAGAAAATTAGTTTGAACGAGATCGAGACAGCAGATTTTGAGATATAGCATATTTTTTAAAGCCGAAAATATAACTTTGTAATTCATACAAACACTATGAAAAACAAAGTTATTTTGCGTAGTTACTACGGAACCCTTCATGGGCGAGTCTGACTCGCATTTGGCCAATTTTTTTATAATGTTTTTCTCAGTTGTAGCCAAGAGTTTGAAAGTTGGTGGTGAGATACCCATCACGTTAAGCCGTTGATCCAGACCACGGAATAGATGAATAAGGTTGGAATAGTAATGTGGGCATGGCGGGCGCTCCACAACTAAGATTCGAAAATCATAGCTCGACCGATTCATTCATTCACCGCGGTTAGAGTGCTTCGGACTACATCGGAACACAGAGCTCTGCTTTAAAATGTCGTGTTGTGCAATTATAACCTGTAAAACAAAAAGCCAGACCACAAGTATAGAGCGAGAAGGTATATCTTTCCTTTGGTAAGTCGAAAATAACATTTAATTACAATTTTATTTGTAAACAACATAAAAATATTCTGATCACTATGAAATTCCGAACATTAACAACATTATTGCAACAAGTTACAAAAAATATACATTGCCCGATATGTACTCGCTTAATCAACGCAATGACCAAGTCCGCTTTCAATGTACTGCATGCGTCGCGTCCTCAACGCTTCAACCATTGACGTTTCGTCCTTTGCCCTAATTGGCCGTGATGCACGGCGCATGTTTATCGACAGTGAGTTGCAATCAGTAGCAAGCTCTTGATTTAAGTGTGTATAATTTATTTGTGTGCGTAATTCGCATACGTATCGGGCCTCTTGCTTGTAGTGGAGCTAAAGAGTGAGAGACAAGCGGCGACACGCGTTCTCATACATATCAGGAACTATTTCCTTTCTAATCTCTTTTATCTGTTCTGTGGTCCAGACTGTCATACCCTTATGACAGTCTGGACCACAGAACAACTGGTGGAACAACTGGCAGTCGCCAGTCGTGACTGTCAAAGATGCCCTCATCTTTGACAGTCACGACTGGCGACTGCCTATATGACCTCCACAACCCAGTGGCTGGGTAACACCATACCCCTTGGTTAGGCCAGTGTCAGATTTTCTTGTTTCCGACTACCCATAATGACTGTCAAAGATGTGCAAATGACAGCCGGGACCAGGGGCTTCACGTGCTTTTCGAGGCACGGGGATAAAACACCGCCTACTTTTAGCGATAAGGCCGCCCATTGTAAATGAATAAATAAATAAAAATTGTTTATTTCATCAAATGGTATTTACACATGATGATTTTTTGTTTTGTTTGTATAACAAATCGACAATTTTTTTGGGCGACCAGCTGTTCTCCTGGCTAAGTTGCTGGGCAACCTGTATTAAGGAGAGACAGTTTGCCTCCCCGGTTGGTGTTTTACAAAATTAAATTAAATTATTTACTAACTAAGATTATGTTATACATTATTATTAATTAATAGATCATGAGCAAAGATTAAGTTTATAAAAGAAAATTAACATGTTTCTTTTTTTTTTGTTTGTAACATTGTAACACCCTTCGTAGTTTTTAAGTCCTTATTTAATTTTGTTATGGTGTACAATAAAGAGTATATCTATCTATCTACTTCCGTTTGGAAGTAGATAGATGTAGATAGCCCGACCCGGGAATTCACCCCAAAACCTCATATTCAGCAGTCACGCTTACAACTACTAAGCCATCGTCATCAACCAGATCATTGTAATATTGATGTACTAGTCAGAAATTACCCTTACACAAGAGAAATTTGTGTCGTTACCTAAAACAAAGATGTGTCCCAGTCTACCTTATTTGTCGAGAAACGGTACATTTCTGACAGTTGTGTTGCAATTTATGTCAGCAATATCCGGACAGGTGACACTAGAGAAATGAGGAATAGAGTGAAACAAATGTAGTAACGGAATGGATTAATGTTTTATTGTGTCAAATATATTAACAACTAGCTGGTATTTGCGACCTTTTTGCGTCCAAATATCGCACATTTTTCGTACAGTATAGTCACCCTCCTCTTGAGTCGTTACCGCTGATAATTACCCCGTGGTTAACACTATTAACTACCGGGAATGATGCGTTCTACTAGTTAACAACGTTGACGAACGTGACATTTTTTTTCCCAATAGTTAATACCCTTCGTCTCGCATGTAGTTCATGAAGTCAGGTTAAAGAAAAGTAATCGACTGACCTATTTCGGCCAAATCTTAGCTTCGTGCGCAATAGTGTTTAGATCTTAAGTGCTAATTTTTTTAATATGTGTTAAATAATTCATAAGATCCTGTATTTGTTTATTATTTTATGGGCCTAGTTGCTCAAAATAAATGATTTATAGCAGCTAATAGCAATGTAAAAAATGAGCGCGGTAATACGTGTCTTTCACTATAATTTATATTTCAGAAACTTGGCATCAGACACCGTTTTAACGTAATAGTCTAAGATCCCAGGGCCGCCAGTCCTTCCTTATTTTTGAAGTAACGAAATTTACGGAAAGAATACTCTTATATGTGCTTAAATTAATTAAATTAAATATCGTTTATTTCAGGCATAGGCACCCAAAAAATTACAATCAAAATAACAACGTTTTTCGTGAATTAAATTCTAAAAATAAATAAAAATATATACGTTATACTATAGAAATAAACAAAACAACACAATAAAAAAAATCATATTAATCTTTTCAGACCGAGAGATGCAAAACAAATTCACCACCATTAAATTGGTTGGATTTATTTTGTCTCCCTCTGCACAAGTACGGTACTAAACACAGCCTTTATAAGATTATTATTACATACTCCCACTCGTGAAAAAAACGATGTTCTGAACTTCTTCATTAGCGCAAAGAAGTCGGTAACCCTGCTTTCACCGAACATGTCAGTCGCACTGCACCGCCAGGGAAAGTTGAGCATGGCCCGGAAAGCATTAGTATATTGTACACGAAGAGTGTTGTAAGCACTCTTGGTGTATTTGTACCACAGTTGGCTAGTGTAGAACGACTGGAACAGGGTTACTTTGACTTGTTTTGAGCAGTGGAAGAAACGTCATTTTAGCATATTGCTTCTACACGCTATGCTACGCCTTTGTCTCTCCAGATCGTCATCATCTTTTAAATTATCTAAAACTATAACTAAACTTGTGCGTACTCACAAGCTTGGCTAGGCGGCCCGTTCTTAGGTAGTAAGCAGAAAAAGTAGACAGAAACATTAATTTTGTTAAATTCGAAGAACTGATTTTTATATAATAATGTTATACGGAATATTATTAAAAACATATATTTTATATTGCCAGACCTTTTCTGTGGGCGGTAACTTCCACCAGATGCTTTAAATGATTAAATCTCATAAAAGAATGACGGAACTTTTCTGAAATTTGAAGTCTTCTATTTTATTTATAATGCTTAAGGGACTATTTTAATATCTTTTGTGGAAAGCCAGACCAATCCCAAGGGCTAAACATTCCCTCAGACACAATCAAAGTTTCGCTCATCATCCATGCATCATCTATAATTATATAGAAACTTACCAGGATTCCATGCTTTCACAGGGTGTCAGGGTGTGACTACAGCCCTGCTTTCTTTAAGAGAGGAAAACAAAGGGATGGGATATGGGATTTCTCGTCCCGTTTAATCTTGATGAGGCCGGTGTTTCCTAGCATAGAAAAGAAACACCGAAAAAAACTCAGTGCTATGCCCAGTAAAACAAATATTACTTTATTTTTTTATGAGTCTACGTTTTAGGAAATGTTCTGGAAATACTTTCATTGTGCGTACACCTAAGGAGTGAAATTTCCTACCGAGTCTATGTTTCCCGATAGCAATAACCTGTAAAGCTACTTCTTCACCCTGAAAAGTTACTTCTAGGTAAGCGTGCTCCATCTTTGACCACATCATCATTTCCATCAGGTGAGATGGTGGTCAAACGCTATTATCATTAAAAAAAAACTACCTTTGTTTCAAAACCTAAACTTAAAATGTATTTAAAATTCGAAACAATCTACATACAAAAAGAAATATGCCTTCGGATAAACCGTTTCATGCTTCAAGAACCTTTCAATTTCCGCCAACACAAATCAGTCGGTAGGTACAGCAAGACTTTGGCGCGGCAGTACGTCGAGCCACAAGTACGTGTGAAGACGTTTGCGGGGAGATAAGCGATATCGGGAGCCCATTTGCCGTATAGCTGATAATTTCCGCTATGCGATGGCGTCATTTACCCTTCGACGAGTTTAAGGTGGGTCCCTAATGTCAGCGGGTATCGACAATGCTGTGTACGAAACCACTAAACATACAAGGATACCTCAGACACCCCAATTAGAATATTAAATTATGTCTAAAACAACATCCGTAACTAAATAAATTGAAATCAAACCTAGACATTTTATTATAAAATAGTTATCCTTACTAAACGTAAAACGTATGTGCGTCATACAATATCCTTACGCAGACGCATACACTCATGCAATGTTAGAAGCCGACACGCACAGGAGCGCATTTCCGTGAATTAAGGATTGTAATAATTTGTCGTGATACTGGGTTTCCATTTTAAGTTTAATGAAAGATTTTTCCGTCAAAATTGAACACCCATTTTTTATGACGGAAATCGATTCAGAAGCCGATTCTGAAAAGAATAAACGCAATTCCTGAAAGTAGTTGACTTTCAGGAATTGTAAAATAATTTCAGGAAATAAAGCCTGCAATACATGTTGGCCGAGCGTAGGCCAACGCGAGCGTTGGCAAATAGGTACAAGGCAAGAAATAATGTCCACACGTTCGACAAGTTCGTCGAACGCCAATGCAGACGACCAATGTAGAAAAGGGTCTGTAGAGCTGCCCACACGTTGGCCGAGCGCAGGCGAGCGCCTTTGATTTGTGACCAAAAACCGACACCGATCCGAAGTGAGGCAAGTGATCACGAGCAACGGCGAGCGAAGACAAGTTGCACCAAATGAGCTCTATACACAAGTGACAACATATAGACAAGTGACACCGAGCGATTGCAAGACAAGGCAAATATACCGTCTACATGTTGGTATGCCTTCATTCGACAACGCTCGGCCAACATGTATTGCAGGCTTAAGGTGTATAATAAAGTATATAATAAATAAATAATCGTAAATATAAAAATCAATTGCTGTTAGTTAGTCTCACTAAAACTCCAGATATATCTCCTTTCGTTTATGTGGACTACACCTACAAAATAATAATAATATTCCACAACTTTCACGCAACGCCATCTAGTCCCAAACTAAGCAGAGCTTGTGCTATGAGTACTAGACAACTGATAAACATACATAATATATTTCTAAATACATACATATCTATATATATAAAAGAAAGTCGTGTTAGTTACACTATTTATAACACAAGATCGGCTCAACAGATTTGTCTGAAAATTGGTAGGCAGGTAGATTAGAACCAGGAGACGGACATAGGAGTTTTTATCCCAGAATTCCTACGGGACTTCCTACTATCGGGAATTACGGGGAAAAGACCTCCCACGCGAACGAAGTCGCGGGCAAAAGCTAGCTGTAGATAAATTATACCCAGAAAAAGAACAAATGATCGTCATACAATCATTTGTCCTGGGTGGGAATCGAACCCACGACCTTGCGCATAGCAGCCACTGACCACTAGACCAACAGACCTGTCAGAAATGTGTAGGTATTGATTTAACATCTAGGTACTTAGCCTTTTGTCAACTATGTTGGGGTAAATTTACAGTCTAACGAGATACAGCTGGGTACTAGTATTTTACATGGAATGACTGCCCATTTGAACTGCACAACCCAGTAATTGGGTAACACGATACCGCTAGACAAATGTGTATCGATAATGCGTAAAAGATCATTCGTCCTACTGATGCCCTTTGTAGATCCCACCTTAAACTCCATCTCAATTTCCCATCCCATAAAACCCGTTTCTATTCCCACTCCTTCTCCTTTCATGCAGTACGTCTGCGGAACTCACTTCCAGCTAAAATCCGCGAAGCTAAATCCATTGGTATTTTCAAAAAGCTGGTCAAACATCTATCTAACATCCCGTAATTTTATATATTTATCATAGGTATATTCTTGTAGCATTAATATAAATATGTATTTTAACTCTATGTATGTATATATTTGTTTATTATATCATTATAATTTAGTTTATAAGTTAAGTATGTTTTAGTATTTATACACACTGTGTCTATCGTCTCTTCTTCAACTCTCCTGTCGCAGGTCTGCTGGAAGAAATTTCTTAGGATATAAGTAGCACCTTTGTGCTCTTTTGTCTGTATTTATATTTTTATCTTTTGTAAGTGTCATGTGTGTACATAAATAAATAAAGATATGCATTCTTAATGCGCAAAGTACAAGCAGGCTAGTCCCAATAGAATTCATCCCAAAAATTGTCTGTAAAAGATCCATTGTAACAACCTTTGTAGTTGTTAAATCCTTGTTTAATTACTTCCAGTCACGCGGGGCTTTCCTCCTGTGGACTTTATTACGATAAAAATATAACCCTCCTTTTTTGTAGTCAGGTAAAAATACCCGCTTAATCTTTCAGCTACTTTCATGCCAAATTTCATTCAAATCCACCCAGTATATTCGAAGATTAACGCGTTCAAACCAACAAACAAACTTTTCCGCTTTATTATATTAGTAGGTATAGGTATTTTTTTTATTACTGATGGGCCCACTCTTGACCTCGATCTCGCCTGATGGTAAGCGATAGATGAGGTGTAAGGTGGGACGAGCGAGCCCAGAAGATGCCTATTTACTCGTGCTTTAAAGGCTGAAAGGTCATAAGTGGCAGGGAACACAGAAGCCGGCAGAGAATTCCACAGCTTGGCTGTGCGCACAATAAATGTGGAGGAGAAGGGCTTGGTAAGACAAGACGGTATATCAACCAAGTGTGGATGGTATACAGCCGCGACCCTCCGCCCGACGCTCGCCCGAGACGGTCGTGCCGCTCAGCGCTCCCGATCGTTCTGTGTTTGTGTCATCGCTTCGTCGCGCTCGCCGTGACGTCATTCGTAGTCGCCGACTACAACTCCCGATCCGGAACCGCCTTTTTCAAGGCAGTGAAGGATATTTTGTTTCTATAACAGAGTATCGTCAAAAACAATTTTGTTTGGCCCCTTCAGGGTAAAACCACAGTTTCGTGGTCCTTGGTTGGAAACCTCACGGTGTCAACAATACCAAGGGGGTGCTGACCCGACGCACCCGCTGATCCCCTTCAGGGTGAAGCAGTCAATTGGAGTCGAGTGCTAGGTTTTGGCCTTGGGGGATCTCCTAGTCAAACCTAGTTACTGAGTTTCCCTTTCAGCTACACACCTAGTGTCGGTTGGGTGTGTCTACCCCTTCGCACTAGACCCAATAGGGCCCGGTTCGCACAATAAGACTGGCGACCGGTTACAAGCTTAGGGCTCACCAATAGGTACACACCTCCCAGTCTCCACCCGACTGGTAGGCTAACACATCCCCGGACCCATCCATCCGGGGAGTTAGGCCAGTTAGGCTTTAAATAGGCCCCCCGCGGGAGAGAAATCTCCAAAATTCCCCGATAGATATTCTATATCCCTCGTCATGGAGGACGCCTTGCAAAAGGCGCACCTCTTGGACGAGCTAAGAAAGGACCCCGACTTTTGCGCCAGATATGGCGGAAAGCTCGCTGCTTTGCAGCGAAATATTTCCCTGGCTACTAAAGCCAAAGTCACTGATTTTAGCGACGTGCTCGATAGCCCGCTATCTCCCCCGCTCGCGGATCAAGGCCCTCCGGTTGGCTCATTCACCGAAAAGTTTATTGTTTCGGACCCCATTGTTCATCGAACAATGAAAAACTCCGAAACTAATAGCCCCTTACCGCCGCCGCCCGCTGACAAAGACGTACCGACCACTCGATTCCCAGACCCAGCTATTGTTGCCGGCCCACTCTCTAATCCCATTGTTCATAGAACAATGGACGCCGCGCAGGTGTGCGCTGCACCTGAATTTTACGATATGGACACGTCGGCTCCGTTATCTAACCCACCCTCCGACCAAGACGAAGCCTCTTCTTGCCCTTCGTCCTCCGAAGACGACTTTCAAATCGTCACCGGAGGCAAGAGGAAGAAAGGGAAAACCTCCCAGGCCAGCAAGGCCAAAAAGACCACCGCGTCGCCCCCGTCCCCAACTCAAACGCCCGTACGACCCATTAGCCCAGTCCCAACTACCTCTGCTCACGCGCAGAATAGTCGTCCCTCCAGCCCGATAGCCCAAACTTCCTCAGCCCAAAGGAAGCAACGCCCTCCGCCCCCCTTTTACATCCAGGACAAGGGTAAATGGACTGATGTGTCCAAGATGTGTGTTGATCGAAAGATCAACTACACAAACGCCCGTGCCTGCCAAAATGGCATTAAAGTCACCGTCCCTACGTCGAACGACTATAGGGAACTATATCGCGCCCTCCGTGAAAGGAATATTTCCTTTCACACTTTCTCCTTCCCCGAGGACACGCCCACTCGTGTTATTATTAAACGTGTCCCTAAAGAAATCCTAGTACAGGATATTAAAGACGACCTTGCCGATCAAGGTATACCAGTGATCGCCGTCCATCGCTTACATAAAGCGAGAGGCGGTGAATTGTACGACATGGTTCTTGTCATTTGTGAACCAACCGAAGGTCATCACCCAATATTTAAGATTAAGTCTATTTGCTCCCTATCCGGTATCTCAATAGAGAAGCCCTACAAAACCGCAACAGTGGGACAATGCCACCGTTGCCAACTGTATGGCCATGCGCAGAGCAACTGCTATGCGACTCCCAGATGCGTCAAGTGTCTGGGCGAGCATAGCACTGCGGACTGCCCACGGCCTAAAGACCGAACCCTCTGTTCGGAACCACCCAGCTGCGTTCTCTGCGGCCAGACCGGTCACCCGGCAAACTACCGCGGCTGTCCCAAAGCCCCCAAACTCGCTCCTAAATTAGCGAAGCGCGCCAACGCCCGCCAACAGAGAGAGGCACCTTCTTCTCAAATTCCCCAACGTCTCGCTCCTCAGAGACCGTCCCCGTGGAACAGGCTAAACCACGAAAAAGCCTTTCCCTCCTTGGCCCCTGCCAAACCTTTGCAGGCACTGATGGATATACCCATCGCAGCGCAGATCCTGCCTATAGCCGTGGCTACAGAGCCCACAGCCAGTCACAAACCCGCGCCTCAAACCACTGCTGCTCCTGCAGTCAAACAACCGCCCAATCCCTCACCCGTCGTGCACGGCGAGGCTTGCGCCCAGACTATACTGCGCCATTATAGGTTATTTATGACCCGCCAAGCCAGATCTCTCCGCGATGCCCTTCTGGCTGCCGAACAGCAGAATAACGGCAAAATTACGACGGCAATGTACAGCCAAATATTCAGCACACACAGTGATGTGGTGCTAGGTCTCGACCAGATGGATGCGATGGACTGATCCAATGGATTCCCAACGCACAAACCACACTAGGCCTCGATCCCTCAAATTAGGTTTTTTCAACGCCAATGGCATTTTCAACCAACGCGACGAAATAACTAAATTCCTCCGCGACCACCAATTAGACGTCCTCCTTATACAGGAGACCCTTTTGAAACCCCACCGCGCTGATCCCAAAATTGCGAATTACCGTCTAGTTCGCAATGACAGAACACGTTGCCACGGCGGCGGTACCCTTATTTATTATAGAAAGGAGTTATACTGCATCCCTCTGACCCCACCCGCGCCTCTCTCTCACCTAGAGTACTCTGCCTGTCGACTAGGCATGACTGGTCATCCTCCGATAACCATCATCTCTGCCTACCATCCCCCATCATCGGTCGCGTCTCTTGCTTCAGACGATTCTATCGCGCTCACCAGCGATCTCACGACTCTCTTCGGCCTGAGTGACTCCGTCTTACTAGCGGGCGATCTCAACGCCAAACACCCCGCTTGGAACAGCAACACGACAAATGCCAGAGGCAGAATCGTGTATAACCTAGGCGCGACCCTAAACTACGACGTCATCGCTCCGATGACTCCCACCCACTACCCACACGACCCTAACCATAACCCCGATGTCCTCGATGTGGCGCTCCTAAAGAATGTAAACCTCCGTTTACACTCCATAGAAGCGCTTCACGAGCTCAACTCGGATCACCGTCCCGTTATCCTACACCTAGGTTCCCGCTCGGGTAACCATGATCCTACCCAACCTCCTCCGACCCAATTGATCACCGACTGGAGGAAAGTAAGTGAAAAACTGAAATCCACCACGTCGCCTCAATTGGACACCATTCCTGACCACATAGTCTCAGTCGCTGACACGACGGCGGCGATCGACTCGCTTACAAATCACGTACAATCCGTCCTGAACGATTGTTCAAGGGAAGTTCCTGTAGTGGAAGACCACCGCTGGAAACTCCCGGACGATGTACGGAATCTGATAACCGAGAAGAACGCAGCCATCCGTGCGTACAGCGCTTTTCCCTGCGCCGCAAACAAAGCTCACATGCGCAACTTACAGCGTGCTGTAAGGAAACGCATTACCGAGCAGCGTAATGCGAGCTGGGACAAGATGCTGAGCGAACTTGAGCCCACCCATCTTGCCTTCTGGCAGCTTCAGAGGAAGTTACGATCCACTGAAGAGGCCACAATGCCTCCTCTCATTCGTCCCGATAAGAGTGTCGCCTTCGATAACTCTGAAAAAGCAGAATGCCTAGCCGACAGCCTAGAGTCCCAGTGTACTCCCAGCTCTCAACCAGTAGACCAAGCCCACCTCGATATGGTGAACGCCGAAGTCGAACGTAGAACTTCCCTTCCGCCCGTCGAAGATCCCGATAATCCACTGGCCCCCATCACTCCTGATGAGGTCCAGGATATCATTAAAAGTCTCCAACCGCGAAAAGCCCCTGGCTCCGACGGCATCACCAATAGGGTTTTCAAACTTTTCCCCGCCCAGCTTATAGTGCTAATGACTGCCATCTTCAATGGTGCATTGAGCAATAATATGTTCCCCGCAACCTGGAAACAGGCCACCGTCATAGGTATTCCCAAACCAGGCAAGCCCAAGTCTGACCCGTCTAGCTACCGTCCCATTAGCTTACTCAAAGTCCTTGGTAAAATCTATGAAAGGCTTATATATAAGCGGCTCAAAGATTTTGCCGAAGCAAAGAGTCTTATACCCAATGAGCAGTTTGGATTTAGAACCGAACACTCATGTATCCAACAAGTCCACCGCATCATAGAACACGTCAGCGCCGGCTTCCAACGGGGCGCAATAACGGGAGCCTTATTCTTCGACATAGCGAAAGCGTTCGACAAAGTCTGGCACAATGGCTTAATCTATAAGCTATACCAACTCGGCGTGCCTGACCGTCTCGTGCTCATCCTACGGGACTTTTTATCGAATCGCACCTTTCGTTACCGAATTGAGGGGGAGCTTTCCTCCCCCCATCCCATTCGCGCAGGAGTTCCTCAAGGCTCCGTACTATCCCCCCTCGTTTTCACGCTATTCACTAGCGATATCCCCAAGCATAAAAATACTCAGCTAGCCCTATTTGCCGACGATACGGCTATCTATTATACCGGTCTTAAACCCGATGCCATCGCTCGCACTCTCCAAACTTCCGCAAACACTCTGGCCAAGTGGTTCCGGAAATGGAGAATCGAAGTCAATCCAGACAAAAGCCAGGCAGTCCTCTTTTCTAAGCCGCGGATAAACCCACCCTCCCCCCGTCCGATTACCATGTACGGCAAGCCGATCCCCTGGGAAAAGCAAGCCAAATACTTAGGCGTGGTCCTCGATAAACACCTTTCCTTCGCTGAGCACATAAAGCAGGCACGTTCGCGCGCCGCTTTCGCTCTAGGTAGGCTCCACTTCATTCTTAGCTCCCGCAGCAAGTTATCACTCAGGTGCAAGCTGCGTATTTTCACCGCGGTCATCCGTCCCATCATGACCTACGCCTGCGTTGTTTTCGCACACGCAAAGCCCTACCTCCTCCACAAGATGCAGACCCTTCAAAACCGATTCCTCCGTAGAGTCACGGGAGCCCCCTTTTATGTTCGAAATGAGCTTCTTCACGTAGACCTCAAGATGCCTACCATCCAGCAGTTCATGAAACGTGTCTCCAAGCGTTTCTTTGATACTGCAATCCAACATAGGAATCCCCTTATCGTATCGGCCGCCCAATACGAACCCTCGCGTATCTCTAAGATTCGCCGACCAAGGCATACCCTTGTCACTCCCGATGACGCAATCACCCTGCTCCAAGAGAGCCGTAGGGAAACAAGTACAGTGGCACACAAAAACAAAAACCGACCGTCCTTCCGTCCTCGCCGCCGAGGCCCGCCGCGACGTCCCCGTAATAGTCCGCCCCAACCCTTGCCAGAGCCAGCCCGCGACGCTGAGCCAGTAGCTTTAAATTCCTTTATTAATAATAAAAATGATATGATCCAGCCTGTCCCTAGCTGCCCTCCCACTGCGACGCCCTAAGCCGAGGTCCGTACCCCACAGGGGGTGCCCTTAGCGTGTAGTCGCCTAGTTTGTAAGTTTTCTAATAAGCCCTGGCTGGAGGCTTTAATTAATTTATTAATTAAGGCAACCACAGGCAAGCCCGGTTAAGCAGCCGACAACCTCAGAGGTTGACCTGCGAGATGCCACACACAAAAAAAAAAAAAAAAAAAAAGGTATACAGCCGCGCGTCTGGTAGAGCGGTCCTGAAAGGGAGATGGAGGAATCATGTCATGGAGCTCCTGCGCACACTCCCCGAAGTAGTAGTATTATGGTTTACAATAAAGAGTATATCTATCTATCAACGTATCTCAAATGATTTTCTGATTGACTGGACTATTCTATAACACATTAATGTTTCAGCATATCTGCTGCGATGATGTAGCAACATTTGTCTACATAATTGTGTTAATATTGTTGTGTTAAGAATGGTGAAGGAGCATTACCTCTCAGTAAAAATTTTTTTCCCTCCTTTCTCTATTTTGAATTTGATATGTATTAGCATATATTTATATATTATATTTTATGGTATGTATTTTATATTATTATGTTTAATTAGTATTATTTTGTACACTGACAGCCCTAAATCTATCTCCTTTTATTTCTGTCCATCCAAAGGTTGTCTGTAAGAGATAGCCCTGTGCGATAAGACCGCCCATTGTACACTAGTTTTATTATTTGTATCCTTAAATGTATTGCAAGATTTGCAATAAAGTATATAATAAATAAATAATAAATAATAGTTATTGTAGATATATTAATATAGCTATGTTTATTTATTGTCATTACTAAACAGCAGTCTCACTAGTATTTGGTGTAAAAAAACAGTTATTGTAATTTTAGGGTTATGGTTTGATTTACAGATTTGGTTGATTTTCTGCTTGTTATAGAAAAATATATACAATATTTACAGCCGATTTTCTATTGTACAATAAAAATATGTTCTATTTCCTTGCGTCATTGTTAATTATCAGACAGAGACGACGACAATTGAATCTATATTGAATATTAACGATAGTAAAATATATATTATGAATAAGTATTCAAAATGCAAGTCAGACATACAGACTGTTTATTAACCCGATGAATCGATTAAACGCTATAATATGCCTTACTAGGGCAATTATATACACATACATGGCATATTACACTAGTTCTTTACGCCTTGTATGAAGCCATGCCTTACTTAGGTCACTTATCTAATTTGAGGCACGTATTTTCAGTTTGCCTTTCCTTTGTGAGAACTTCTCTATTAAAATTTTTCGCTCTTGAACCGACCATACCCGCCGTCTTTAGAGCGACCACGCATTTTGCCTCCAAACCACCACTCATCTCACCATTGTGAACTTTAAACCCTTCACTTAAGATCCAGAAAACTTTGGCATCACAGTCCTCAGATGAACTACTATTCAAGTTTATATCTTGAACTGTCTTCACCCATTACTGATTGTCAAAGTCATCGCTGAGAGTCCCGATATTTGGAAAAGATAGTGAGCTTGATAAAATCCTTAGTTGAAATTCAAAATAGACTTATGCTACGGTATAGGGATGGAAACGCGTATGCCATAGATGTGTATCTCGTAAATTGTGGTGTAGTTTATCATGCATAATGACACTTAGTGGCCTGATCGTTTTGCGATCACATTATATGAGGTTCAGTTGAGGTTTTTGGTCTTTTTTTGGTGAAAAATGTAGTGTGATTATTCAATTATGATATACTATATTATTTGTTTAAGTGTAGGGTATACAGGTAATTGGTGTTCGAACTTTGAAATTATTTTAAACAGACAGAACTACTATTAAAAAAATTGGCCAAGTGCGAGTCAGTCTCGCCCATGAAAGGTTCCCGTAGTAACTACGCAAAACAACTTTGTTTTTCATAGTGTTTTTATTAATTACAAAGTTATACTTGCGGTTTTAGAAAATATGCTATATCTCAAAAACTGCTGACCTGATCTCATTCAAACCATTTCCCTTGAAAGTTTACATTAAGATCTACAGCACATACTTTTTTTAGATTTTTCACTCCATTATTATAGAAGTTAGAGGAACACATTTTACCACTTTAGGAGCGTATATCTTATAAACGATTAACTTTATGTAAAAGTGGTTTTAGAAACCTCAATGTCATTTTTAAAGACCTGTCTATAAATACCACACAAGCATAGGTTTCATGAAAAAAATATTTTCAGTTTCAGTTCCATGTATCATGTCGGAAAGCGGTTCACAGAATACATCTACCTACCAAGTTTCACATGTATAGTACTAATAGTTTCGAAATAAAATGGCTGTGACATACGGACAGACAGACAGACATGACGAAACTATGGGTTCCGTTTTTTGCCATTCGGCTACGGAACCCTAAAAAGGAGGGCTCTGACGTCTGACTGGGAAGAATGGAAAAAGAAAACGTGTTGCACCGACCACAAGTCACACATTACAAGTTATGTATTATTTTGTGTTACATTAAAGCCGATCACTGCCCCTTAAGTCACAGGTAACCCTAGTTTAAGAAGCAGGGTTCACCGACTTTGAGTAGAAATTTTGCACTATATAGGCAATAGTCATGTATTGTTTATTATCGATGTACTGTTTTAATGATAAATAAACGTTTAAACGTTAAACAAGTAACTGGGATAAGGACTGGAAGATGATGAGACAGAACTACTGTAAGTTTCGAACAAACCACTTTGAAGCCAGAGTGGTGAGTCATTACATACAAAAACTAGCAGTCAAATACATCTAGTTAGACGTCGACGATAACTATGTTGATGAGATTTTTATATGATGAGTTGCAGAAAACATGTATGCTTTTTTATTGATAATAGGTTCGCGTTTGACCACCATCTCACCTGATGGTAAGTGATGATGTGGTCGAAGATGGAGCACGCTTACCTAAAAGTAACCTATTCAATCTTGACTTAAATAACAGTAGGTTATAGCTATCGGGAAACACAGGCTTTTCTTCATTTAAGAAATGTGCTTGAGGTTACATAGGAAAACCAATTTCAAACAATTAATAAAATAAGAATGTTTCTATTTTTAAAATGTTTTGAGTCGATATATGTATACATTTTAGCCCTTATTTGATTTAGAACTTCATTAACAGTTGCGTTCAAATTATGAATAACAGATGAGTAAATGCCTGTTGTTGTGTATAAAAATTAAATGAAATATTATTTACTTGAAAGCCTATTAGTATGAGTTTATTAAGGTAATTAAAATCTCAAGCAACTTGACCTGTTTCTTTTTTTTTTGGATATTGTTTGCTTTTTCCATATAAGGCTTTTTTGCGGTTCATTATTTAATTAAAATACAAAAATATTAGCTTTTCTGATATATTATGTCAGACCCTTAAAGAAAAGTATCAAACGTTATTTTATCCTCTTATCAACATCACACAAATCAATCCAGTAGGGCTTAAAGGAAAAAAATGCATAAAAGATTAATGCAATAAATATAACACAAACCTAAACAGTACCTATAATGAAATTCTCAGCAAAATAATAACGTGAATGAGCGAGCACAACCTTGAAATCAACTTTTCAAAACTAAACTCATAACTTTCCATCCCCACCAAAAATATTCTCAATGCACTCTCTTTTAATAATCATAAAATAGAAACAGTCAATGAATTTAAAATTATAGGCATAACAATAGACAAAAATATAAATTGGAAGTCACACGTACAAAATATAAACTCATAACTTTCAAAAATTTTACCTATACGCTTTTCGTGAAGTCAAAAAAAAAACACAAATTTGGAGACTGCCCTGGTTACATGTTACGCCTATGCTGATGCATGGCTTAGCTACGGCAATAAAATGTGGGGATACAGTACAGATGCACTCACACTGTTCACCGTTCAAAAGAAATTTATCCGTATATTGGTAAATATACAACAGATAGATAGTTTTAAACCCCATTTCATAGATCTAAATATATCAACTCTGCCTTGTATAAGCATACTTGAAATATGCGAATTCGCTCACAAACACCAAGACTTTTTACACAAAACGAGAAGACATACGAACAAGATACTCACTCCGACACAAAACACGACTCAACCTACCATCATCCCGCTTAAAGATACATTCAACAAGTCCTCTGATTATGGCAATTAAAATACACAATATATTACCCGAATAAATAAAAAAAAAGAAAAAGAAAACTCCATTATCATATTCACAAACAAGTTAAAAAAGTTATTATTGAGCAAATGTTGCTACAGTGTCAAAGAATATTGAAATGGTAAATTCCTTGAAACTCGAAAAATAATGTTTTTATTAATGTTAATGTCTATAATAAAGTTTTTAGAATAAGTTAGATTATAAGATAGTTAAATGATAAGTCCTCTTCACATATCTTATTCTGCTGTGCCTGACAGGCTCCAAAAAATATTTACCACCTAAACCTACATTTTGAAATGCAATAAAGAATTGAGTATTAATTATAATAATTAAAGCCTCCAGCTAGGGCTTAAAAAAATTGAGCAAGCGCGAGTCGGACATGCCCATGAACGGTTCCTTAGTAGCTACGGAAAATAACTTTGTTTTTAACACGCTTTTATTAGGTCGACCTGTATGTAACTAACTATGTAATGAAATCTAAGGTAACTAATTTAACCATCTTCCAAGGGTCGTATCGTAATGAAAATTGGCAGCTGTATGTAGTTCTGATGACAATACAATAATATGGTACTGTCGAACTGATCTGATGATGGCGCCGGAAGATATGAGCTGGAACTTCATGATGGAAAATCGTATCATAGCTGTTTTGGATTTTTTAGAAAAGTCTTGTAATAAACTTTGACCACGATTAGGTTTCAAGGTCTGATGATGAAGGTCGGAAGATAGGCACTGGCATTACATGATGGAATATCGTATCATAGTCGTGTTTTCACTTGTGAGAAAAGCCACGTAATGGACTTTGAACACGATCAGGTTTCAAGGTTATAACAAACCTAAAGAAAATCCGTTATCGGTTTTCTTAACCTTTTTGAATTACCGCGTAATCCATAGATTTATTTTTTATATATGTCACTTTCAAATCCTCTGGGGTGATCGACAGTTTAATTGTTCACTACTCGTGGGAATAATATGGCAAAAACTACAAAAAAAGAAACAGCAATACAAAGAAAACGGAGACTACAAAAAAAAAATGAAAAGTGCGAACATTTTTTTTGTTTTTACGTGCATTTATAAAAGCGTGTTTTTCTAGTGATTTTTAAACTATTAATTTATTATTTATAATCCTTACTTCCTTTATTATAAACGCGAAAGTAACTCTGTCTGTCTGCGTGTTACGCAATCACGCAAACCTAAACTACTAAACCGATTTTAATGAAATTTGGTACAAACATAGTCTAAAGCCTGATAAAGGACATAGGCTGCTTTTTAGTGCGAAAAAAGGGCTGTAAGGGGTTGTAATAGTGGATGAAAGTTTGTATGGAAGTTATGTCATTTATAAAGCTAGAAGCTTGAAACTTATTTTTTAGACTCTTGATTAGATACGACATTCAAATTATGTATGAGTTTTATTTTCAAAATAATTAGCCTTAAAAATTAAAAATGCTGCCGAAAGTCACTATTCCGCGCGGATGAAGTCGCGGGCACAGCTAGTGTTTGTATAAATGACAAAGTTATACATAATTAAAGCCTCCAGGGCCAGACCAGGGCTTAATAAAAACTTACAATCTAGGCGATTTCACGGTAAGGACATCCCCTGTAGGGTACAAACCTCGAATTAGGGCGTCGCTGTCTTTGCTAGGCACAGGCTGGATCGGGCAAGGTATAAATTGGTTTTAAATACATTATATAGAGCTGCAGTTACATTACTTTATAACCTTTAAGTTATTCTTTTTGTTCATAAAATTAGTTCTAAGTTACATTTCGTCGTCGTTAGTCCCAAAATTGTCTACTAATTTTCAATTAAGGAAAGGAGCGAGACAACCCCGCCACAAGTGTTATCAACTACATACTGGGGCTGTTTCAAAAATATTTGTTAATGTAACTGTTTGAGACACAATAAACAATTTATTTATTTATTATTTATAAACAATGCGTTCAATATGCACTAAATAATGTTCTAAATTTAAATTTAAAAAATCATTCAATTCTCCAATCTAACGCCTGGCACCATTCTATAAAACAACCTTTTCAAGCTACCAGCATTAATGAGTACATGGCGTTTGTCACTTTGACCTAATTACGTAATGCAGTAACAATGAATATTATGCCACTATTCCAGACTATTATCAAACGGTCATCAGTTACAATAACAGCGCTATGGGGGCGTAATTAATTCCATAAGGACGTCTGCGACATGTCACGCCGAATGCATTGCATTGCAACTTGTTGAATACGCCGACTTCACGCCTTGATACTTGGCATCTTACTTGCTTCTTGGGACAAGTTGTGACACTTGGTTGGTTGGGACTTGTTGCGTTTGAAGTAAGCTCGTAGCGATGAATTTGTGAATGGAATGGCGAAAATACTTCAGTTTTATTTTATACACTAGCTGTTCCCGTGACGTCGTTCTTGTGGCGAGCCTATATTACCTGCGCGGTTTTTTTCAAGTAAATCTCGATTCCAGATATTTGCTGCACTATGACTTCCTCTATCTTCCAGTGAAAGTCCCATTGAGATCATAGTGACAGACTTCTATTTTATTTATATAGATATAGTATGTCGATATATCAATGCATAGATTTGTGTTATATACAACGTGTAATTTAAAGGGTATATATATACCAAGTGCACGGCTTCTTTGGATGATAACAAACGATATGGCAAGGGTTTTATAATCCTATGCCTACATGTGTCGAACTTATTAGAAATTTCAATACATTGATAACAGAGACCGAAATTTTCAAATTAAGAAGAACAAAGAGAATTGTCGTTTTATTGGCAAGTGACGTGGAAAGTGATGACCCTCATAGTGATGTGACACGTTTGTTATTATTGGTATTCAAGAAACATACGAAATCAACAATTTGGGGTCAATTCTGTGAGTCATTTATTTTGAGCTGAAACTTTGCATAGAAACTCCATACCAGATGTTGTCTTCAGTTCTTTTGGATAGATATGGGGTTTCCGTTACACGTTGTATAATAATTCATCATCGTCTGCTTAATCTTTTCACAACTATGTTGGGGTCAGTTTAACCGCATGCAGATGAGTACTAGTATTTTAACATTGAGCGGCAGCATATCTGACCTCCACAACCCAGAAACTGGGCAACACGATACCCTTGGCAAGATTGATATCAGTTTTCCTGGCTCTCTGACTACACGTGACGACTGTCAAAAATGTACAAATAACAGCCAGGACGAACAGCTTATCGTAATTTCTGAGGCACGGAGGAATTTTGATGTGTTAAAAGGTTACCCATCCAGGCGCTGACCTCGGCAAGTGTCGATCTCGTGTTTGCTAAAGTTGTTTCAGCCAAAAGAAGACTGAATAAAGGCCTCATCTGTTTGTGGTGCAATCAACACAACAATTTTGGGCATCTTGCATTCAGTTTACTTCCACGAAATTCACCAGGTCATAGGCCCACCTTTTGAGGACTTAAGCCCTTCCAGTCGACCACTTCAGAAGCTTCCGACTTCATCAACTATTTGATCTGCGAGCAATGAGCCCTGCCGACTGTCTCTAAGCTTGGCCCATTCTTCGGGCTGTGTCAGTAACCTTAGTTTTTCAGCAAATTAAATAAATAAACTTTAAGTCCATTTCGTTTAGTAAAAAATAAATCTCTGAAGCTAATTTTAGTACTTATATCTACCAGAAAACTGAAATAAAACACTTAATAAATACGCCACATTGGCATGTAGGCGTGCCCAATGTCTCTGTAGTCCCATCTCTTTATTATCGTATTGAGAATGCTGTTGGGGCTAGATTTGCATTCCATATCTTAGCCGATCTCCGGCCACTATAGGCGCGGGCTTGTTAACGGCAAGCAGGGGAGCTCACTGTTCGGTAAAGACCAGGCCCGAGCCGTTGGCACATCGTGTTCCACGCGCTCCTCAAAGAGTTGTCAGCAATAGTGACGGGGCCCCATAGGGCCATTGCGTGCTAGGGTTGCGGTAATTAGGCGGAGACCTCTCGCGCCTGGCATTGGTCGAGGCCATGCTGTGGGGCGAGAGGGAGTGGGAAGCGGTCGCCACCTTCTGCGAAGCAGTCATGCTTCCGAAGGAGGAGGCGGGCCGCGTGAGGGAGAGGATGGCGTCCTCCCTCCAGCCCAGCCGCAGTGGTAGACGCCCACGGCGTCGGACGTCGGCCGACGATCTCCGGCCACCGTAGGCGCAACTCGCTGTCCGACCATGGACCATGCCCGGGTCGACGGCGCGTTGTGTTCCACGCGCGCCTCAAAGAGCGTCAGCAACATGACGAGGCCCCCTCTGCAGAGGGCCGAAGCCTGCCGGGGTCGTGGCACTTATCCCATTACCGTGACCCCGGTACGTAAAGAGTTATTGAAGGAACACCGTGGATTTTAGTCAGTAAAAGTCTGACAGTCCCTCCCACCCTGCCCGGGGTGGGAGGACTCATTTGATAATTTTACCAGGTTAAAAAAAAAAAGGGTTGCGGTAATGTTCAAACAAGATACCGCGGCATACAGTTTGACATTCCCTCCCACTCCACCCAGAGTGGGAGAAGTCATTCGATGATTTTCCTACCCGGAAAGAAAATTAAAAGAAAAGCATTGTATATCTTCGTTTCGGCTTCGATGACGCAACTGAGATCCAAGCATAGCTCTCGTGATTGCTCTTGATGTAACCTTTGGATGAAACCACTGCTTAGTGTCCGTTCCAAAATTTTATTGGTCTGCACTCACACGCTCTGATTATAGACTTACTAGCTTTTGCCCGCGAATTCGTTCGCGTAGGAGGTTTTTCCCGGAAACTTTTGCTTTTCTAATTAATATTAGTAGGAAGTAGTATAGTTATACTTACAGTAGTTATTCTACTTACGAGTTCACTAGGAAATTTAAGTAAATTTCTATACTATATTCTCAATGAAGTTAATAGGTATTCAACAATATTATTGATATATACACTTGACAAAAGGACTCTTTCATTTCAAGAGCCTCTTTTGACTAGTATAGATTCAAACACAATTTTCATATATTTCATCATCATCATAGTAAGTAGCTATGTTGTCAATGAAATATACAGAAATTAAATCATTAACAAACAATGACTTTCGTCAAAGTAGCTAAATGTTTTTTATTGCTTGAATCTAATACTTAAAATATCGCCTCAGACTATAACCTACAAAGTTCGTATAAAATTTAACCAGTATAAATTGTATGGACTGGAATGGTATGAATTGTATTGGATGTTCTTAGGGTAGTCAGTTAGGAAGCACCGGCCTCATCTAGTTTAAATTAACGAAAAAATGCGAGTAAAAGTGTTATTTAAAATTAGTTAATTTGCAAAATAAAGATTTATCATATAATCCTCGCCAAATCTGTGTAGTTCAAGTTTAGATTTTAGGGAAAACGGTGTGATTGTATGCCAAAAAAACATAATTAAATACAGGTCTCGTTCAAGGATGACATACGTTTAAAGGATATCATTTGTTGCAAAAGCATATAAACATAAATATAACTTCTTATTTACGGAATGTTATTTTAAATCCAAAAACTTATAGGTTTCTGTGTCATTACAAGACACAACTAGTTTATGTAAATGTACCAAAATAAGACTCAGTTGTTTTGGTGATTAGAGGACGGGTTGTTATTTTGGGAAAAGTAGACCTTTATTTGAATCCCCTTTATTTGCGTAAGACAATATTCGTTATAATTAGTTTCTTTGTCTACATACATACTCGTCAACTATTTTGCTTAGATTTAAATAAACCGTACAATTTTAGTAACAGCTTCCAAATATTTATTTAAGAAGTATAGAAGACTAACAGCTATTAAACACAGCAATATATATAGTATATTAGACAGTGAGCTAATTAAAAGTACTCACGTTTAGAGGCAGAAAAATCTTACAATGAACACTTAATATATAATCTTAATATAAACCATATCGTTCAATATTCAACATGACTAACTAGATACATATCTGTTCAGATATTAATAATTTTAGAAAAAAAAAATCGAGGCTCAGACGTCTTCTGGCTGCAATTACACTTGTTGTAAAAGAGTCAAAATGTAAGTATTCATTTATTAACACTTCATGCATATAGGTAAGAAAGAAAGGTGGACTTAACGCCGTTGGTATTTTCTACCAGTCAAACTAGATTTCTGAACTTGTAGTTCATCATCGAATGCTCCTCTTTCATCATACTCAATATAATCAGCCATTTTCCCAAGCCTGGGACACAGGCCTCTGTATGAGAAGGAATGAGCCGTACCCCATCACGTGGGTCCAATGGATGATGGATGTGCGACATTTACCGAACCGCACTGGGCTCGCGTGAAGTTTCGGATTTATCAGTCCTAAGACATGCCGATTTCCTCACAATGTTTTCCGTCACTGTTTTTAGAGCAGTGGTGATATAAAAACTTTTTTGCAAAAAATAAAACCGAGTTCCATATCAAAACACTACAAAGCCAAAAATAATTTTAATTTCGGTAGTCGGTGTTATTGGTTTTGTATTTTCTTTTTTTTCACACCGCCTTCCGAAATTAAAATTATTTTTGGCTTTGTAGTGTTTTGATATGGAAGTCGGTTTTATTTTTTGCAAAAATGTTTTTATTTTCGCTCTTTTTAGTGGGTCAGTTTGTAATTAATCTAGTTACAAAAGCCAAAATTTCAACTACTTATCACCTTCACCAGCAGAGTAAACGAAAAGATCGTCAATGTAAATATTTTATTCAGACTTTTGTCTATTTTTCAGAAACCGCTTGTTCGATTTCAATAAAATTTTCATGGGACCATTTTGGAAGTATACCCTTTCCAACAAAAAAGAATTTTTCAAATCGGTTGGCAAACGACGGAGCTATGGCCGAACAAACATAAAAAAAACAAATAAACATCCGAATTGAGATCCTCCTCCTTTTTTAGAAGTCGGTTAAAAATTGATTTGTCTAATTTCAACAATTCACAATTTACATAATCACAATATTATCACAATTTACACAAAGTAATCCTGTCTGGATTTGAAACCACAACCTACAACTCGTTAGTCGCAACTGCAAACACTGAGCCACTACAACTGCTGTCTGCACTAAACTTCAACAAACGAACAAACGTCTTCAAAATAATAAACGTTATAATTTAGAAACTATGGTCATTTATAATAAACTCAAGACTATATTATAAGTCATGATCATCTACTTAACCAGTTTCAAACTATGTTGGGATTGGCTTCCATTCGGCTGCCTGTCCACCGGAGTGGAGCGAGGCAGCAGAACAGAGAAACGGAGATATATTAACCAATAGGATTGTACAAAATCTCCGCTCCTCTTTAGTGGACAGGGAGTTGCGAACTAGTTTAAAAATTCATACAAAACCGGTAAGCGGAGCGGGGATGCAGAGCAAGGCAGCGGAGCGGAGAAATGGAGCGGGGAAGCGCGTGCGGGTAAGCGGAGCGGGGAAGCGAGTGCAGGCGCGGGCGCCAGTTGCGTCCTCATTTTGACATGTCGCTTAGAACTAAACCAATCACCCGCCACCGTAAGCTCGAAATGACTCGTCGCGTAACGAAAGACACAGTCTGTAACTCCGCTCCGCATTACTTTCTCGCTCTGCTCCGCAGCCTCACTCCTCTCCGGTGGACAGACACAGTACGCAACTCCGCTCCGCATTACTCCGTCGCTCCGCTCTGCTGCCACGCTCCGCTCTGCTGCCACGCTCCGCTCTGGTGCCACGCTCCGCTCTGCTGCCACGCTCCCCTTCGGTGGACAGGCAGCCTAACCGAAAGCAGCTAAGTACTAGTGTTTTACATGGAGGAACTGCCTATCTGACCTTCAAAACTCAATAGCTGGGTATCACAATACCCCTCGGCCAGACCAGTGTCAGATTTTCTTGTTTCTCACTACCCGTAACGACTGTCAAAACGTCCAAATGACAGCTGTGACCAACGCCTTAACATACTTTCCGAGGCATTCAGGAAAGCATGTCAAGCTTGTTATGATGGTCAACCCATCCACAGACTGACCTGGGCACGCATTGCAAACAAACATCTTAAAGGAGATGTGTCATTTCCGGCCATCAGATGTACATTTATCGAAAAAGAGAAAAAAATACTACAAGTTGGGGAGAAATATTCTCTGGTGAATTTGAGCCTGATTTGTTGTGCACTAAAGTAATACTTTTTAAATTATTGCCATGTTTTATTCAAAATGGCGTCTCGTTTGCTTGCATACTTCATTCGTTCTGAGTAACTAGCAAGGAACTTGTATAGTAGGTAGAAGATCCTTGGTAACTAGATTTTCATTTTAAAATATAATTTGAAAAAGGATATTTGGCAGACGCCATGTGTCATAGACTAAAAATTAAGATGTGACAATTTGTGTAATAAGCATAGTTAGAATAAGCTGATAATTCTTTTTATAGTGGAAAATAATAAATTAACATATATTTAGAAAAAACCTGGCTGTGGTTCTTCAACGAAAAAAGATGAAAACTGACACATTAAAATAATTATTGCATATTGTAAGACATAACTTGTTACATTTTGTTTATTTAAGGTTTTCACGTTTGGGCCATAAAGATAGAGAAAATTGGATAAAATTTGTCCAAAACAACCGTAGTGAAGAGACCTGGTTACCATCCAGTCATACTTATTGTATATGCTCGTTGCATTTTCGCTTGTTTCATTATATAAATATACAAAAAAAAGTTTGTTTTATTTTAAGTACTAGGTTAAAGTCAATTAATAATAAAGTATGAAAAAAGAGTGCGAATGAAGATTGCTAGGTAATAAGGTAGGTATAAAGCTATGTCACTTCTGTAGTCAGCAGTTTAATCTATATAAGTGACATGTTATAGCAGAACGTTGAACAAAATCAGTAAGCGTCATGTAAATCACGGCGCTTCCGACCTTTTGGTCGCGAGAAAACTAAACCTTAAAATTGCTTTAGCGCTGCATGTTTTTATTGTTTTGTTATACGCCTAATTATTGTTTCAGCACTGCAGCGAACTTAAGTTTAAACTCTTGTCAAAATGGAACATATCCTTTGCTTAGGATAGCTCCTCTAGTACGTAGTAAGTACATATTACCTCAATGTTGATATTATGAAAAAAATGTTACTTTATTCTATTCAGGGGTAAGTTTCCCAGCTTCGCTGAAAGGTACATGTTATGACCGGAGCCCAATATAAAAATGAAATATCTCCTTTAAAAAAATCATGACAATGTATCAACATGATTCAATCCTAACACTCCACGCTATACAACGAGCAATCCCTAAAGCCTAATCGGTTCATTTGGCTGACATGTTATAATATATGACACAAGCGAGTGCTATCTTCAACTTGATATATTAGAGGGCAATTAGGACCTTAAAACAACCTGGTAATGAGTTTAAGTAGCGTTTAAACCTGCGGCTAAAAAAGGGCAGGAAAGGGGACTGAGAAGTACTTGCGTTAACCCGAGCGTGGACGTATGTAGGTTTGGTTTTATGAGAATGGAGAGCCACTTATCTATGTTAAGATGGGTATCTATATATATTAATCGAATTGAAGTATCTGTCTGTGTTTTCTCAAGTACTTATATATAGTTAACGTAATGCAGGGTACCATCCTCACTTGGTTAATATACCGTCTTGTCGTACTTAGCGCTCTTCCTTTACATTTATTGTGCATACGGCCAAGGTTTGAAACTCTCTGCCAGCTGCTGTGTTCCCTCCCACATAATTAATATCCATCAGCCTTTAAAGCAAGAGTGAACAGGCACCTTCTGGGCTCGCTCGTTCCATCGTAGACCTCATCTATCGCTTACCATCAGGCGTGATCGAGGTCAAGAGCGGGTTCATCTTCTTATCTCAACATAGTATAAAGCAAAGTCGCTTCCCTGTGTCTGTCCCTATGTATGCTTAAATCTTTAAAACTACGCAACGGATTTTGATGCAGTTTCTTTCAATAGAAAGAGTGATTCAATAAGAAGGTTTTTAAGTATATAACATGCATAATATAGTAGAGGAACACTGATAATTTTTGAGGTTTCTAATGTGATGTCGCAAATAAACACATTTTTTTGCGCTTGCTTTGCAAACGCTGGCTGAACCCTACGAGATAGATCAAAATAATGTACTACAGTATTATACACCTTAAAAAGGTCAACAAAAATGTCTTCAATGGCATCTGTCTATCTCTTATAGATAACCCACAACAACCATTTTTTATTATTTACTTTTTACGAGAAATATGAGCATATTTTACGAAGCGATTTTAAGCAATACAGCATCAATCCTTATCCAATTACGTACCATAAATACATTGTGCATTTAATATAAATCAATATTTCCCTTTACATAATATAATTTAAATAAATAGTTTCGAAGATATTACAGATTTAAAATGCAAGGACATAGCGGTTGCGGCGCGGTGCCGGCGGAGGCACGGCGCGCGTGCCTATGTTGCTTAGATTTGAGCGTTGAATGTTTTTCCCATGGTAAATTATGTGTCGCACTTTCAAGAGTAATTACTAAAGAGAACATGTATGTCGAATGACAAAAAGGCTGTCAACGATGTACATATAAAGACATTCTATAGTATATTTAATATAAACATTGCACCCGTGCGAAGCCGGGGCGGGTCGCTAGTCAGTAATAAAAGAATGTTAAAGCAGAAATAAACTTTTTTTAATCTTTGTCTACCTGTTTTTATGTTTGTCCGGGCTAATCCCTAGAATAGCTGAACTGATTTTGCTGAGACTTTCAGTCCGGGTTTTAGGGACCTGGATAACGATAAAGGAAAAGCCTCTAATACGAACGAAATCGCGGGAACAGCTCGTCTGTCGAACAAAAATGCCTAACGTAAAAGCTACATTTTATTTTGTGACAATGTTGGGGTCTTAAAAAAACTATTTTAATATTAGGGCTTGAAAACAGGTCGGGTAAAGTGGTATAGAGTTAACCAGGTATCGACCACCTCTTAGGTGTGCGTGGACAGACAGCCAGTCACTCACTTGACTTTAATCTGATACCAACATGAACGTGAAAAGATGTTGAGTGTCAAACGTGGCATGCTCCAACGTTACCGACGTTCAAATGAATGCTGAAGGAGTTAATTCCCTCACTATGATTTTTTCCCCTCCTTTTTAGGGTTCCGTAGCCGTATGGCAAAAAACGGAACCCTTATAGTTTTGGTCATGTCTGTCTGTCTGTCTGTCCGTCCGTCCGTATGTTACAGCCATTTTATTCCGAAACTATTAAGACTATAAACATAAAACTTGGTAGGTAGATGTATTCTGTGAACAGCTTTTCGATTTTAAGAAAAAATTAAAAATATTTAAAATTAAGGCTCCTCATACATGGAACTGAAACTGAAAATATATTTTTTTTTTTCATGAAACCTATGCGTATGTGGTATTTATAGAAAGGTCTTTAAAAATGACACTGAAGTTTTTAAAACCACTTCTTCATAAAGTCAATCGTTTAAAAGATATACGCTTCCAAAGTGATAAAATGTCCCCCCTCGCTAACTTCTATAATAATGGAGGAAAAATGCAGCAATTATTAATGCCTTTCGCATTTTTGTGCGTCTGTACTCCACAGTGATCAGCACGATACTGAAACGTCTCGCGCGGAACTTCAGCGCTGACAAGCTACGCGCTGAGCTGTCAGCGCCGATGGTCAGCGCGACTCTCCAGCCTTACGGAAAGTCAGTCGCCAGTAAATTTGACATTGGTCTAGGGGGTATTTCCAGCTACTGGACTGTGGTGGTCAGACAGCACTCAGATGCACACGGTTAAATTAGGAGCCGACACTAACGTAGTTGGCAATAGGCTAAGCAGGTAATAATGATGATGATCCATATATATTGTAAAATGTATATCAATATAATTTCTCTTAATTGCATAATCCTTACTAATATTATAAATGCGAAAGTAACTCTGTCTGGCTGTGTGTTACGCAATCACGCCTAAACTACTGAACCGATTTTAATAAAATTTGGTACGGACATAGTCTAGAGCCTGAGAAAGGACATAGGCTACTTTCTAATGCAAAAAAGGGCTGTAAGGGGTTGAAATAGGGGATGAAAGTTTGTATGGAAATTATGTAATTTTTAAAGCTAGAAGCTTGAAACTTATTTTTTAGGCTTTTGATTAGATATTAATAAATACGACGTTCAAATTATGTAAGAGTTCTATTTTATAAATAATTAGCCTAAAAAGCATTGATATACTTTTTCAGTATATCAATGCAAAAAAAATAAAAATGCAGCCGAAAGTCACTATTCCGCGCGGTGAAGTCTCGGGCACAGCTAGTTTGCAATAAAATTGAAGACGTTCAGCATTTGCTGATGGAATGTGTCCGGAATAAAGATGAACGCGACTCGCTTCTGAACGAGTTTAAGTTAAACATACTGGATGTAGGACTAGTTCAACACATTTTAGCAAATCCAAAATCGAAGAAAAAAAGGACTATGTAGTTTAGTATTAATCGTTCAGCAGTGAGGAGCCTAGTATTTTAATATTACATTACTTATTATATTACTTAGCGGATTAATTTTGTTATAAGGTACGATGGGGTTGATATATCCTTATTGGACGAAAAGCCTAAATTAAAAAAAAAATAAAGATATAAAAAATATATCCATATAATTATGTAACTATACAGTGCTTCGAGATATTTCTATCACAGAGGCAAAACAAACATTACTAGCTTTTGATCGGCAATTCTATTTCAAAACGCTGTTGCAAACTGTCGTGGTCGCTAAATTCTGCTACGTTAGTTTAAATGAGCACAATTAAGTGTGCTGTGAACGACGAGGGAACACACGGCAGCGGAATTAATACTGGCTAGGATTAACGGGCCGGTGTAAAGGATGGGCGGTAGTGTTTCCTGAAATGTTTTAGTAAATAGTTTTAACTCTAAACTAACAGATCTTGTAGACAATAGTTAGAGTTGATGAAAAACGTCGTATTTTTTAATAAATTTTTCATTACTTTTTAAAAATTTGCTACGCTGCACTATAGGGAAAGATAAACAAAGGTACATTTTATAGACTTGCATCGCTTTTTCCTAACTTAGTCGTGGTCACCTTCCAGTCTATGCAGATCTTACTGAGTACGAGTATGTCACATAGTGTGACTCCCTATTTATGCTAAGTGATTAACACAAAACCCTTTGGCAAGACTGCATCTGGTTTACTGATTTCTGAATACCTGGTCCAACGCTAAGCTGTGCTTTTGTGTGTACATTACATATAAAGTATGTAATGGCAACCTTAACAAATATTGTTTAACCATGAACATTACCCGTGTGTCATTTTAAACAGATAATTTTAAAGTATCAGAAAAAAAAAATCGTTGTGTCAGTTTTGCTGTCAAGTTATTTGCTCACCCCAACTAAATCTTAGTATACTGATAATTATAAATGCGAAACATTAGACGTATAGATGGATGGATGTTTGTAGCTCAATCACTCTTAATTAGCTCAAAGGATCTGGATGAATTTTGGATTATGGCTATTGTTTATCTCGTTAAACTCGATTCTCATTGGATGTATTTTAATGCAAACGAAGTTACGGACAATTGCCATTAAAGAAAAAATATTAAAGTTAAATCGCTCTCAGCTTATGTCTTAAGTCGTCCATATCGCAGCTAAGTATTCAAAGCCAGCCTGAGTGAAGGTTCCAACAGCGACATCACTCAGTCCGAAACTCGTTCACTGCTTTGCCCACGTTGCTACGCATACAACTGACTGTTTGCGATTGACAGACGTTTGTGACAGTACACACAATTGCGTAAAACTAGTGGTTTTACGTGATTGTGTGAATGATAATTATGGTTATCTTTTTATTATTATTTTATTGATAATAGGCTCGCGTTCAACCACCATCTCATTTGATGGTAAGCGACGATGTGGTCGAATATGCACGCTTACCTAGAAGTAACCTGTAGACCCCCAGGTTATGTTGGGGGTCTTTAAGTCAATATTGAATAGGTTATTTATTATTCTCAGATATTGTCCGAATGTTTATCCACGAAGCTACTCGTACGCATTTAAAAGACAAAATATAATTTGAAAGTATCAGGAATTCAGAAACGTGTAGTAATACGTAATTTCTACGCTATCTCTTTCAGACCCCTCTTTGAGGAGTGGCTAGATCGGCGTCACGGCGTCCTGACCTACCGCATGACGCAGGTCCTCACCGGGCACGGAAGTTTCGGGAGGTACCTGTGTCTGATGGGAAAGGAGGAAACGCCTGGGTGTCACCACTGCGAGGGTCGCCCTGAGGACACCGTAGAGCACACGGTGCAAGACTGCCCCGCCTGGGCAGAGCACCGACGTGTCCTCACGGCGGCGATAGGCGGCGACCTCTCGCGCCCGGCATTGGTCGAGGCCATGCTGCGGGGCGAGAGGGAGTGGGAAGCGGTCGCCTCCTTCTGTGAAGCAGTCATGCTTCCGAAGGAGGAGGCGGGCCGCGTGAGGGAGAGGATGGCGTCCTCCCTCCAGCCCAGCCGCAGTGGTAGACGCCCACGGCGTCGGACGTCGGCCGACGATCTCCGGCCACCGTAGGCGCGGGCATGCGGACAGCGAGTAAAGGGCAACTCGCTGTCCGACCATGGACCATGCCCGGGTCGACGGCGCGTCGTGTTCCATGCGCGCCTCAAAGAGCGTCAGCAATATGACGAGGCCCCCCCATAGAGGGCCGAAGCCTGCCGGGGTCGTGGGACTCATCCCGCTACCGTGACCCCGGTACGTAAAGGGTTATTGAAGGAACACCGTGGATTTTAGTCAGTAAAAGTCTGACAGTCCCCCCCACACTGCCCGGAGTGGGAGGACTTATTTGATAATTTTACCACGATAAAAAAAAAAAAAAAAAAGAAAATCTCTTCATGGTTGACTGGTAGAGAATGCCTACGGCATTAAATCTGCCTTTGTACCTATGTGCATGAAGTGTACACCAATGTAGTCTACGCATACAGCTGACTGTTTGCGATTGACAGACGTTTGTGACAACAGACACTGGGTTTGAACAACTGTATGAAGGATAAATGATATTTGTTTTGTAAATATTTACGTGAGCTCAGTGGTTACGGACCCAACTTGCGAATTGCAAGTCTTGGCTTCGAGCGTCAGGCACATTATTTTATCTAATTTATATCATGTTCTCTGTTCGGTGAAAGAAACATCATGAGGAAACCCGCGTGGTGGATCACAGAGAGATGAGGAGTAGTAGTTACGTAATAGAATTTAAAAAATCGTACCCTTACGTACAAAACGGTTTGGGACTACTTTCATTGTGCATACAGTTAAGAAGTCGAATTTCCTGCCATGTTTGTATTTCCTGATAGCTATAACCTTTAAGTCCAGACTAAAGAGGTTACTTCTAGGTAAGCGTGCTTCATCTTCGACAAGCGAGCTTATTACCAACAAAAATAATATAATCTAGACACGCGGGAGCGTGTCAAGCCAAGTACTGGCGCGCAGCTCACCGAGCCACTTTTGAGCCCCTCATAACTCAAAAACTATTTCACCTAAACTTGTCAAATTTGGCTCATATATTGAGACTGGCGAGATACATATGTGTTTCAAATTTTATAAACATATCTCAAACGGTTATTTAGATATTAACGTCCAAATATCGTCATTTTTATGACTGACCTATAGATCAAAACTATAACCCAGTTCCAGATGACCTAGAAAGTTCAAATTTGGCATGCAGATAGGTAATTAAGTGAATACAAAGGAAAAAATCAGAAAATGGTAATTTTTTATCATTTTATTATAATTTTTACTTAACTTATAATTAGTGCCTGTAAATCTCTATATGTGGATTTTAAGATTATTAAGTGAATATATAACGAGTTGAATACCACCTTTAATTTTTTTTAATCCAAATTTATCCGTTTTTGTACTTATAAATAAGAATATAGTAAATTTTCGTATTTATTACGCGTAACTAACCGTATTCTACAACCACTAGCGCCACCTATTATCTTAGAGGGTCACTACACCATGGAGGCAAAACGCGTAAAAAGAATTCCGGATACTGAATGGGCAATTCACTCGAACATTTCAAAGGTACAAGAAAATATAGAAAATAACATAAAAAGGACAATTATACCCCGTAAACGTAGGAAAATACAGTAGTTTAACAAAAAAACATTTAGTATTAATTTTGTTATTAAATAATACCTACTACTAATTTATGTACAAAAAGTAATGATATCCCATCAAAAACATAAATGTGAAATGAGAGCCAAGTTCAATATTATTATATATGCCTTGGTTGTTGACTTCAACGACAAAAGAAATGAAATCTAAATGGGTGCCAAGTTCAATGGTCAGTCCTGAAATTTATTTATAACAATATAAAATATCATTTATTCTTATAACTTAAAAGAATATATTGTAGCCTAAGGTCTGACTTGGCTAGTTTTCATATACGAATTATATTATAGCCTTCGTAAGTTCTAAACCTGTTACTTGTCGGTTCTTATTTTATTATTCCGAAAATTTGGCTCGCTGGTAGAAACTAACCATCGAACATAATAATTCGTATATGAGAACTAACCAGGTCAGACCTTAGGCTACAATATATTCTTCTAAGTTATAAGAATAAATGATATTTTATATTGTTATAAATAAATTTCAGGACTGACCATTGAACTTGGCACCCATTTAGATTTCATTTCTTTTGTCGTTGAAGTCAACAACCAAGGCATATATAATAATATTGAACTTGGCTCTCATTTCACATTTATGTTTTTGATGGGATAATACCTACTGTTCTCTGTTGAACGTTGGTATTTGCTATGAAAACCGTGCTTGGAAAAAATAAACAAATTCTGACGGTCACGTCTTCTTTCCACCTGTAAAGCCAGATGTTTTAATAAGATGCCAATCTTAGATAAGCCTGCCTATCTGCACCCGACCACACGCTGAATTCGTTTACGTAGCTACTGTAAGAAATGCCGAGAAATTCTTTTGTGTTTAGTTTTTCTTGATTTGTTTTTCCCAATGGTAGCCTAGTGGTGAGCGACGCGACTTTCAAGTTGTAGGCCGTGGGTTCGAGAAATGCAAGTGCAGCTGAAGAAACAGGGTGGGTTTTTAGTCAGTAGAAGTTTGACACTCCCTTCCGCTCCACCCAGAGTGGGAGAAATCATTCGATGATTTTTCCACCCAAAAATAATGTTCACCTTTAGAACTTGCACCGGGATATTTACCATGTGTATCATTTGTTTTGAGTTTCCGATATTTCGGCACTGTTGCAAGCGCCATGATCACGAATGAACTGAAGTAATCACGGTACAGATGGAAATTTTAAGTACATTTTTCGTACGTTTTAAGTTCTAATGATACTGTGAGTGACCATGTTAGCTTAAAAACTAATCATTTTCATCTTCACCACTGCTTTAAAAACAGTGAAGGAAACACTGTGAGGAAATTGGTAGGTATATCCTAGGACCTAGGATATACCTACCAATTTCTTCACGGTGTTTTCAGGGATAGTGAACCAATGGCACGCGACATATTATTTTGGGCACGAAATTCATTATGCACTAAGAAAAAAAGTCTGAAGTAGGTTTTTTTATGACGAGCGACCGCGAGTGACCCTACACTGCAGAGTTTTCGATGAGAAATATTGTAAAATTTATCTTTTTGTAGTAAATAAAGAGTTTTGAGTTGATACTATTTGTAGGACGCTTGGGTCCTTCAGGTAAGAACATTAACTGTCACTGGCTCACTACTACACACAACGGAGCGCAGGCGCCGTCCGACTCGTACCGCGTTCGTCACAAGACTGACGTTTGACAGCTAGCCCCCTCCAGAGTGGTACGTCAGTACGTGAGACAGTGTATTGTATCTACTTTATAAATACAAACACAACACTATTATTATTGTTTTCCAATAACAAAGTCAAAGTTATTTGACGGCACGTTTACGATCTCATTGAAATTTTCTTTTCAAAAACTGACACATTGATACATAAAGGTTCGCCTACCCTGTCCTAAGACCAAAAAATTCAAAGACATGCGACGTCAACCAAACCGCAACGGAAAAGTACCTACCTAGGCCGCGTGGTGTATTACTCCCTCTCGTATAAAAGAGGCTTGTATCGCAGCAGTTTGAACAATATAGGCTGACTATGGTTGTAGTATTCTTAGTAATTTTTACCCTAGAATTAATAAACTTGTTTTACTGCCTATTTCCTCTCCTAGGCATGTGTCCCAGCTCTGGGAACTTTATAGGCTAGTTGTGTTAAGTTTATGTTTTTCCTCTAAGCCTGACAATATAATATTGAAACAATGTAAGATCAAATACAATAACCTATTAGCATTAGTTTGTAATGTCCTAAACAATGTCGCTAACACATTGAATTGACATCACTAAATCGGCTCAGCTCCATACGCTTGTATTGCTAAGGGCAGCGTTTGATGTACGCGAGCACATTAATGTAATTACTATTCTTATTCTTCTTATCGTGTGGGTAGTAAGGTCTAACGACCCCATTCACCCTAGTGTTAGAGTTTCTAGACCGCCTCAAGGGCCTCTGACGTGGTCTTATTTTGACGACCGCCATTTGGCGACCGGGACCACCGGCTCACACGTGCCTTCCGAAGCAAGAAACCATCTTTTTTCAGACAATCAGGTGGTTCAGGCCTGCAATGTCCTAGCCAAGCTGTTTAATTATTAATTAAGATCACGTTCAAAAGATTTCACAACGTATTTTTTTAAGTTTGATTCTTTGGAGTCGTTAGCTTATGAGTACAAAATTCATTATCATCTTTTTCCTTCTATGTCGGGGTAGGTTGCAGCTGAGTATTAGTGTTTTACATGGAGCTGACCATCAAAACCCAGTAGCTGGGTAACACGATATGACGATACCCCTTGGCAATACTGGTGTCTGATTTTCTGACTTCTGACTACTGTCTAAGTAATAAAGGAGTACATCTGTGTAAATTTCTTACAAAGAGGTATAGTGCTCGGCACGTAACTTTGCAAGAGTCGTTAGATGCGCAGAAGTCGATTTTTAGGTGGACGGTTGTCAGCGGGACGCGGGGTGTTATGTAGCCTCAACCCGAGCGCGTGATTGGTGCGTCAGTAGACTCAAGGCCTCTCGCACTGTGTCTACACCCCGTTCGCTCCCGAATACATTGCATGCACGAAATTTTTGTTACGAGTTTTTTTTATTGTGTTAAATTTAGTTTTTGTTACGAGTTATTGTTATTGTTTTAAATTTAGTTTGTATTACGTTGATTATAATGCCAGGACCAAATACCGTTTTATGAAGGATTGCCAGAAAAATGGTATACGATGTGTACTGCTTCATGGAAAAGGAAGCTCAAAATGAAAGAAAGACCGTAAGATGATCTTCAGAAGCTACTAAAACGTCAGAAAGGACAGTTAGACGTATAGTTAAGGAAGGCAAAAATTCCGAATTCCTCACTGTCTTTTTTGTATAATTTTCTTCAAAACAAACATGATTAAAAATAATTGATAGCAATAACCACAGAATAAGGATAAGGAATAAAAGTGACCAATTTTTTCTTCCACTAAGTGCACGGTGCGCGAACTTATCCCCACTACGCCAAATCCTTGCTAACTTACGTGCCGGGGACTATACAAAGTGTATGCTTTACGTATTCATAATAGGAATGACTAGAAAAGTTGCAGAGTATCTGATGGCGACGCATACCAGCGGAACAAATGGCGCCTTATGAGCGGGATAAGGCGAGGCCAAAGAAAGTACGTAAGATATGGACAAATACAATATGTAACAAAAACCCTGTCCGATCCAATTAAAGCGTATTCCTAGTTCAACATACGTACTAGAAATAAATGTTTTAAAAAGGTAACTCATATAAACTAAAAGTTATTGATTTTTTATTTTTATAATCCATGCGAAAATCAACACTGAATATTGCAAATTTTCATAAGTTGACAACACTCCACCCGCTCAGGTGGCTTCTTTTACACAAAACTGTAGGTAGTAACATTTGAACATCGAGTGATCATTGTTGCCTTTGATCAGTTTTTATTTTTATTTAAATTTAATTATATTCATTGGTGAAAAATAATAATCTTATATCCATTAAATGGCTACGTGTATCTGTACGCAGCACGATGCCGAATAATACTCTCAAGGATCGGACAGGGTTTTTGTTACATGCTGTATATTATTTATTAATTACAAATCTATATAATAGGACTTCGCCCTGACTTTGACTTTATCTGCGTGGATTTTGAAATAATTGATAGCCTAAATAGCACTCACCAATTACGCACCTACGAAACCATTTTTAGAACTGGATCATTAGATCCGAAGATTACCGACAAACTGAGAAATAAATTCCGACGTTGCCGTCCTTCAAGTACGCGTGTACAGAGTATTTCTTTTACGTATCAATTTAACATTTTTAATGGAATATTTTAATATTAAAAAAAAAAAACATTTTGTTTTCGAATGGTAATATTGTTTTTAGCATGTATGAATGCTATACTATTGCGAGTTAACGGGAACGCACTCTGTTAGTTAATATACTGTATATTTACAATTGGAAGAACCCCACAATGTAATAAAATGTCAGGAAAATTACCGACGTAAATAGGCTCACTTCAAAGCCAGCCATTGGAGTGACATCCCTCACCCACAAACATTCCCGGATAAGTTGCAAACGTGGGAGGACATATCATTTACAGACGGAATAAAAAACAACGTGTTTAAAATTTTCCATGACGTTGGTACCGAGTTTATTTGAAACAGTCTTGTTTCATAACATAATCAGGTAAGTGATATCTAAATGTAAAATTACAATATAGACATTTATTTTGTTGCAAATTGAAACGAATACCATCTACAAATAATCTAAAATATGGCGTTCAGAAATTCGTGCGCATCACTGTCCACTAGTAATTTGCCCAAAGACTTTTTTTTATTGGGGACTTTTCATGCAGTGTTTTCAACAGCCTCATTCATACCTTTACAGGGTAAATTTTATAAATTCCTCATAAGGTCGCCTCAGACATTAAACTACAAGGTTCTTATATGATTTGACACTAGAACTTGAACAGACTCTTCATATCACCACTATTTGGTTGAGACAGAAGTCTGTGGAATGAAACATGTCGAGTCTGTTTAAGTTTAAGGCTCACACATTTATGTGTATATAATGTGTTTATAAACAAATATAGTCTCATGCCTTCAAAGTAACCCTGCACGACCCGGTTTACAAGACTCAAAGGTTTTCTTCACCCACATTTTTGTGACTAATAAAAATATCATAGGTACAGGTGCTCCTTTTCAGTCTGGCTTTTCGTTTTCACAAAAGCTGTCAATTAAGTGTCTTATTATTTAAATAGATACGTCCATCATTACTCTATCCCTTTCTGTATATTTTTATTTTTACTCGAGTTTCATTTAAAGCAAGTCGAATTTAAAATTTTTGTCTTTTCAAGGTTTTCATTGTCTTTCTTAATTAAATTCATTAGCTTTGTAAATTTGTAATAATATATTGTTTTTGTATTATTGAAAGAGAATTAGGCTCAGTAATTTCGAAGATAAGATGTGCGGGTGAAACATCTTTCTTGATTAGCTTGTTTATTTTAAAATTATCAATAAATATTTAATTTATATTATATAAAATTCTGAATCACTTAAATAAATACCCCAAATTACATATATTTTAAAATAATTTAAAATATAGTGTCCAGTAATTCATACGAATTGTTGTCTACCGGTAATGTGTCGAAAAGACTGGTGACATTGCCACGTTCTATGGCAATGCTTAATGTCTGCCAAAGGTAAAATACAGCCTTTGGGTCTCGCAAAGTGTCAACTAGGCGTCTGGAATGATCTATAAATAATTTGTGAGCACTCGGACCTCACGATTTCATGGTTTCAACCCCAAACTGCTCGTAAATATACTGCCAACGATATTATTATTTTTCCGCCGCTTGAGGTTTTCTGCAGCCGCAGCGCCAGCAACACCAAGACGAACTAGGAAGATGGGATACTGCAAGAGTATCGACACAAGTTGCGTCCCACATCTATTAATTATGTTTTCGGAACTAACAATAATACCTACCTTTTATGTTCTACATAATAATGTAAACATGAAAATGACATGAAAATGGATAACGTTCAGAATACTGAACGTTATCCATTTTCACGACACTGAACTCAATTATTTGCGTTATGTGGCTGTGTTTGGGTCATAGAAGTTCATGTTCATGTATACGTATAGATACCGAATTAGAAGCAAGTTTGTTCTATTAACACGCTTTTATTAGGTCGGGCTGTAACAAACTAAGTAACTACATAATAAAATCTAAGAATCTGAATTACACGTACTTCTAACTGTTGTATCATCATGAAACTTGGCAGTTATATGTAGATTAAATGACAGTACAATATTATGGTACCATCGAGCTGGTCTGATGATGGAATTGGAAGGTAGCTGATGGAACCTTGGACTGCTTACTAGTAAACATATCGAGTTTAGGCTACCTTAATCGACTCAGCAAATTCTATCCATTTCTTCTGATAACGAAGACATAAATGATTATTGATGGGACTGGAAGATGGCTGATGGAACCTTTGACTTAGGCAGTCCAAGATTCCATCAGCCATCTTGTAAACATATCGAGTTCGTGCTAAATATTCGACATTCGTCTTAAAAGCGTGTTTTTATTTTTTAATCTATTAATTTATTTTCATTTAATGTCACACGAGTGACAATTATTGTCATACCGAAAATTGATACTGGTGACATTGACTTGTGAACAATGAGAAACAGATACAATAATAATAAAAGAACAATAATAGACGTATAGAAGTAGCTATAATAGGTTTAAATTCAAACTCAAAATGTTTAATTTCACATGGGCACTTACAAACCGTCAGCTGTTAGGGCACGGTTCGAAATTTGTCTGTTTTCTATGGAGAAGAACTAGCAAGAAACTCCTTTGAGTTGAATGTCTGTTGTTTTTGTTTCTGTCTTTGTTTTGTACTAACATAGCATAAGATGGAATTGTTACTAACACACTATGAACATCATGTCAGTCCGTGATGTTCATAGTATGCCTATTTTTTTTTAATTTTTGTAGTAAATCCATGGAACAAGAATAAATAATAAAATCCATATAGCAACATGAATGTACGTTTCTGCACGGGGAATAATCCCCAAACAAAACCATCCACGCTTTATCACACGCCTGCGTAAATCAAACTCCACCTCAATCATAATTGGGTTATCCAATAGGTTAGTACTTAATACACCTCACAAATCAAATCAGATAGTTATATTAACGTCGAGGAGCTTATCGGTCATCTCGAGGCTTACAAACAGTTAACACTAAGCTACCTATGAAGTAAGTGAATACGTCTCTCGTAGCGTAAGTGATTAAGTTACGAGTACGACACATGTAGAACGTATGGATTTCTAGATTAACGGAGTATTGATTTAATTGAACGTTCGGATTATCTTTGGTAATATTGAAGCGTGTCATGTGTGCATGAGTCAGTTTGAAATTTATACATTACTAGCGACCTGGCCCGGCTTCGCTCGGGTAATAAAGTTTATATTTGCTTATATATGATTTTGCTTAATCAATTTCTCGTCCGGTAATTTGCCACACTCATATTATTATTATACAGCCTTGGCCAAAAGTATTGAGCACCCCATGACATCTTTCAGTTTTATGAGGAGTATCAAATAGAAATAAAACAAAACGTTTTATACAACGTGTAATTTAAAGGGTATATACATACCAAGTGCATGGCTTCTTTGGATGATAACAAACGATATGGCAAGGGTTTTGTAATCCTAAGTCTACGTGTGTAGAACTTATTACAAATTCCAATACACAATACCAGAGACCGAATTATTCAAATTAAGAATAACGAAAAGTATTATCGTGTTATTGGCAAGTGACGTGGAAAGTTATTGACCCTCGTAGTGCTGTGACACCTTTGTTATGATTGGTATTCAAGAAATATATGAAACCAATAATTTGGTATCAATTCTTTGAGTCAGTTATTATGTGCTGAAACTGTTCATAGAAGACTCCATACCAGATGCTGTCTTCAGCCCTTTTGGATTGATATGGGGTTTCCGTTACACGTTGTATAGGTTTATTTTACTATTTATTAATTGAAAATTAATATTTTGTGGGTCCACCCTTTGCCTTAATTAAGGCAGAAATTCTTTTTGATAAAGTGCCAACTAGATTTTTACAGTCTTCAGCAGTAATCGCGTTCCATTCTAGGCGCAGATAGCGTTTCAAATCTTCTCTGTTGTTAATTGTGTGGCGCCTAACTCTGCGCTTTAATAAACCCCATACCTTTGGATCATACAACTAAAACTTAAATTAAAAAGTACATCTAAAAATTAAAAAGAATACGTAAACACAATACACACAATTTAAAATAATATTTTAAGATTACTCAGCACGTGAACCATGCAATAATGGTTCACGTACTGATAGTCAAAATTATCTGTTATCACACCGCCAAGTTCCAAACTCCGGGCTACTACTGAGAAATTCCTTGCTGAAAAACCTAATGGAACTTTTTGCCTGACTCAGGAATTGAACCTACGACCTCTTGTTTAGCAGTCACACTTGCGTCCACTAGGCCACCGAGGCAATTAAAAGAAAACGAACTGGTTGGAGTGGAAGAAAGTGTCGGATTTCTACTGAGTAAAAACGGAGCCTGTTTCTATAGTTGCCCTTGCGGGCCGGGGTATCTCGTTAGAACTTTCTCGCAAACCCGGCAGGATCTTTCGTGCCTTTATACTCATTACACTAACCTACCTATGACATAAATAAGCCAGTCTCTCCTCACATGACCATTGATCAGTAGCTAACGGGCAATAGTTAGCAGCTCATTGGCACACTTAGTACGTGTAATAACGGTAACGCACGGTAAGTCTACGTGTGTTTCACTCAGATAACGAGTGTAAACAGACTATTAATTGTGAGATACGAGAGCGTAGGACGGCGAGCTTGTTGGCGAGCAAAAATGTTGGTTGCTGAAAACTATTGTTGAAAATTTATTTTCGGAAGGAGATTTACACAAACTCTATTCCCAAGCTTAGCAAGCTTGATCCGTCGGCATCGATCACTTGACAGGTTTTTCTTTTCAGCAACGAAAACGAGCAGCTTTTGTCAAGGTCTAGTCTATCTCTGTACCAAATTTCATCGAAATCGGTTAAGTGGTTTATAACAAGTAAACGAAAAAATTGCTGAACGAACTTGATCGACAGTCGGGTGAGATGTGCAGAAAGTACCTATTATTTTACACCAATGGTCAGACTTAAAATTTAAATAACTTATGGAGATATTTCAACCACTGGGCGAAACTAATTAGTTTCCAATAAAAACATAACATGTGACTTTCTTAAGAACAGTAATGAACATAAAAAATGTATGTACCTATATGTAAAGTTGTTCATCAACAATAAATAACTCAGTTTAAATTTAACTAACATTTCAATATATTCATATCTCCAAAAGTGGCTAAGTTAGTTTTGAATAAATTGAAGGAGAGTCCAGATCTGAGTCTAAGAGCTGTAAAAATTGATGTAAGAATTAAATTACTATGCAAAAGAATAAACCGGGGATGCTGCACGGTTATATACCAATATCTATTTTTCTAATGGACGTCGTCAAACTTCTGATCGTAGGAATATTTATTTGTAAAACTTGTATGTATATAAATTCAGTGACATTACTGTCACTGAATTAATAATAATATTTTTCTGGGAATCACCTCCATTTTAAGCCACTAATTAAGATCTCCTAATGAGGAACTCTTAGGATACATAATACCAGCTGCGCTGTAAGTTTTTCTTTTTAATTTTTTTTTATTGATGATAGGCTCTCATTTGACCACCATCGGACCTGATGGTAAGTGATGATAGGCTTGAAGATGAAGCACGCTTACCTAGAAGTAACCTATTCACTCTTGACTTAAAGACGTCCAGGTTATAGCTATCAGGAAACACAGACTCGGGGCACCTGAGTTGTCCCAATGCGATGGTATACGTACCCTTGTATTGGGACAGCACGGACTGCCGGGCAGTTCTTCTCATGCAACCGAGCGGGTGGGCGGGTTGCGGATAGCCCAGCTTCGGCTGGGGGACCGCCACCTAGCAACCTGGGGGGCGACCCCTCTGCCGGAGTGTCTCAGCAGACGAGACTCCGGACAAGAGAAGTTTCCCTTACGCCAGATCCCAGGCCTAGGGATAACCTAATACCCTGTTCCTATGTTCCCTGTTCCTCGGCTGCGCGGGTCTGCATGGTTCTGCTACTGTCTCTCGCTGGTGCGAGCGGGCTGCATATATTGGCTGGTTCAAGTGGACTAGCCAGTGATGCGGTGGGCTCGCGCCTGCGGGACGGTGGTGTATGCGTGTGGCCCTGTGCAGTCGAAAACATCCCCCTCACACCTTTCCTTCCCTCTCCCATCCCTTTCCTTTATTTTCCCATCTTTTCTCCAACCATCCAGAGGAGGGGCAACCTCTTTTCCCAAAAGCCCAACCAAATAAAAATGACCTAATGAAGCAGAGAACAAAGACTACCCAGGTGGGTCCCGGCCAAGCCGGGGAGTCCCACACCGACAAGTCGGTCAGCCCCCATCGTATTCTGGGAGGGGGCAATTCACTGCCTATAGGTGCTGCTCCTGCAGCAACTGCAAAAAATTCTTCGGCTGCTACCACAGCGCCACAAAACCCTGCTGCTATTACAGCGCAACCCACAACCACGGCTGCTACCACAGCGCCAAAAATTACCACACCGGCTGCGACCCACGCGCCTTTAAACAACACCCCGGCTGCTGTTCAAGCGCCAAAACGACTGACACAGACTGTGCTGACCACGAGTGCCTGGCAACAGAGCCTCGTTAGGAACAGCTTTAAGAATAACCCAGACGACGACACGAGCAAAGGTAAGGCGGCCAGCTCCGGTGGACCCAGTGACCGGAGGCGCTCAGTCTGCGAAGGCACTAGCCAGCGCATTGCGCCGACGGCCGCTGAAGAGCAAGTACGCGATCAGCTGCGAATCCGCGAAGGGACCTCCCAGCGCGTAAAGCAGCCGGACGCGGAAACACGCGACTGAAACCGAATCCGCGAAGGGGAAACCCAGCGCGTAAGGTCTTCGGAAGCGATGGAGTCTGCCGGGACTGAAAGCCGAACCCAAGACATCGACACTGACACTGACAATGACATGCCCCGAAGGAGGAAGGCGAAAGGCAGGGGGAAACGGGCTGGAGCCCTCATAAACGTGAGGCCGACCGTCCGGGCCGCTGAACCACAATCCGGGCCAAGCGGCTCGGGGGCGGCAAAGCGAGATCGCCCGGACGATACGGCTTCGCCGAGCGCGCTTCAGGGAAACCCGAAGCGTGTGAGAGTCCAGCCTGCTCAAGGGGAGCAGAGGACCTATGCGCGGGCCACGAAGGATATACCTGCGCGACTCGCCGTAGCAATCTGCTTCCCCCCCCCTCCAGGGACCTGACTCCGGAGGAAGCAAACAACATTAAGAACAGACTTGAGGAGCTCGTCATGGACAGCGACCCGTCCCACCCACTCCCGGCCTTCCGCGGATACCCTCGGGTAGCGGACGGTACTGTGCAGATGTGGTGTGAAGACGACCACTCCTTGACCTGGTTGACACAGAATGTGACACAAATAAGACTCCCGAACACCGACCAGACACTGACAGTCATGCGACAGACTGATATACCTACCCGTGTCCGAGCCGCGCTATTTGTACCCCGGTATAATGGGGACATAGCGCGGCTCCAGAGTGTTCTGATTCGTCAGAACACTTGGTACGACATTGGTAGGTGGTCACTGTACAGGGCGACTTCTGTCGGTGGGGATAACCATGGGACGTATCTGACCCTGGGGATCCCGACCGATGAAGCCGAAAAGGTCTTGGGGCGGGAGCGGCGCGTATCGTACCTGCTCGGGTCCATATACGTCCGCTTCTACCCCAAGAAGCTACCCTCAGACAAGACTGAGACCACTGAACAGACACAGACAGACACCGATGTGACTATACTGGAGGAGGAAATGGCGAAGGCTGCAATGACCGACGCTGAGTCAGACTCAGCGCCACCCCCGTCATCGGGATGGACAATGCAGCTGCTCGCATCCTCACCCAGCGACACCTGGCGAGGAACGGGGGAGGGAGATGAAGCATCCAATGGATCCGACTCCTCCTAACTCCGCTCCAACGTCAGCACCACCCACAGCAAACACCCAGATCATCCAGGCCAATCTCCAGCATAGCCAAACCGCCACGGCTAGCCTTCGCAGAGCCCTGGAGATGAATCCACGGACAATTGCACTTATACAAGAGCCGTGGATTAGAAACAACAAAGTATGTGGCCTTGGAAACACCGGAGGTAATATCACTCTAAACACACTTAATGCAGAGAAACCACGTACCTATATATACACACCCAAAGACATACCTATTACCCCACTAACTCAATTCTGTTCCAGAGACCTGACTGCGATCAGGCTCCGGATTGACAGCAATGCTCCAGATTTAGTACTAGCCTCGGTGTACATGCCAGGCGACAACGAGAACTGCCCACCGATAGAGATGATTGATCTTGTACGTCACTGCGAGGACGCGGACCTGGACCTGATCATCTGAACCGACTCAAATGCTCATCACCCGCTTTGGGGAAGTGAAGTATCCAACGCCAGAGGTGAGACGCTATCCACATACCTATTCTCGACTAACCTTAACATTGTGAACCGAGGCTCAGAGCCCACTTGGGTTACAGCCAGAGGTCAAACAATCATAGACCTAACCCTAGCTACCGAAAACGCGACCAAACTTATCTCTAATTGGCGCGTATGTGATGAACCCTCCTGTTCCGATCATAGGAGAATCCGCTTTACCTTAGCAACCATGATAAAAAAACCCACACCGAGGCGCAATCCGCGCCGCACAAACGTCACAGAATACAAACACCACCTAGCTTCTTTGTTGGCTAGACGACAGTTACACTCGACACCCTTGACTGATCCCACACAGCTTGAAGAAATCGTGACAAAATTAACAAACGACATAACGGAGGCTTACCACGTGAGCTGCAAACCAAGAACACCTAACACCAGGAGTAAGGGAAACCCATGGTGGAATGCTGAACTTGGTAGGCTCAGAAACACGCTACGAAAACAATTCAACAGAGCAAAGAACACCAGACTCCCGGAAGACTGGGAGCTATACAAAGAAACCCAATACAAGTTCAAGAAACAAATCAGAATGGCCAAGAATACCACTTGGCAGAATTTCTGTGAATCCATAGAATCTAACAGCGAAGCCGCACGAGTAAAGAAAATCCTATCAACTGATCAGGACCGTACTCTCGGCGCCCTTAAAAAACCTGACAACTCCTACACACAAACAGACCAAGAAACCAGTAAGGTCCTTCTAGAGACGCACTTCCCGGACTGCCACCTTCCCGAGGACAGCACGTGGGAAAACGAATCTAGACAGACACCAAGTACTACAGACTGGTCTAGAGCCCGCGACATAATCACTGAGGACCGCATAACATGGGCCATTAAAACATTCCAGCCATACAAATCTGCAGGACTAGATGGCATTTTCCCGGCCCTTTTGCAATGGGGTGAACACATCCTGATACCCTGGCTGCTGGAAATCTACCAAGCCTGCATAGCACTCAGATACGTCTCACTAATGTGGCGGGAGGTGAAGGTCATCTTCATACCCAAACCAGGCAAAACTGACTACACACAACCCAAAGCATACAGACCGATAAGTCTCACATCCTTCCTACTGAAAACCCTAGAGAGGCTCTGCGATAGACACATCCGAGATGGACCTCTACATAAGAATCCGCTTCACGGACAACAGCACGCCTACTCAACGGGGAAATCAACAGAATCTGCCCTACACAGCGTAATATCTAAAATTGAATCCGCAATACACCACAAATGCTCCTCGATGGCTGTTTTCATAGATATCGAAGGTGCTTTTGACAAGACCACGTTCCAGAGTATGAGTACAGCACTCAGCAGGCACGGTGTAGACCAAACCCTGAGTGACTGGATCACCAACATGCTCAAGCAGAGAGCAGTAAGAGTCACAATAAACAGCACAACGAGGGCCATCGTGGCGAAAGGCTGTCCCCAAGGGGGCGTCCTCTCACCACTGTTATGGAACCTGGTCGCAGACAACCTCATCAGGAGACTCAACGATAAAGGATACTTTACTGTTGGCTACGCCGATGATATAACCATAATAATAAATGGAAGCCATGAGAATACCATATGCAACCTCATGCGCCAAGCCCTAAAAATAGTAGAGGACTGGTGCCGAGAGTATCAACTCTCAGTGAATCCTACAAAAACTGAGCTCATACTTTTCACCAAAAAGAGGAAGCTGGCGGAGCTGACACTGCCAAAATTCTTTGGCACCACTCTAAGCCTTTCGGCTGAAACCAAATACTTGGGCATCTTCCTGGACAAACAACTGAATTGGGCAAAACACGCTGAGCACATCACCAAAAAAGCCAGTATCTGCATGTGGCAGTGCAAACGCATGCTGGGCAGAAACTGGGGTATCAGCCCCAAAACAACCCACTGGCTATACACGACTGTTATAAGACCAATTATTACGTACGGCTCCCTAGTCTGGTGGCCCAGAACAGACTTAAGCACGGCACAAAAGGATCTTGAGAAGCTGCAACGACTTGCATGTGTGGCGATCACTAGCAGCATGAGAACTGCACCCACTGCCGCTCTACAGGCCATGCTGGGCCTACCACCACTGTACCTTATAGTACGAGAAGTGGCTGCCCTGGCAACCTTCAGACTTGCTATATCCGGGGCACTCTTGCGAGACTCCAGGATCAAACACACACGCATCATGGAGGATTCAGTCAAACGACAACCCCTGATGACTGCACCATATGATAAGACTGCAAAGACGCACCACTTCCAAAAAAACTACCAAATACAGCTCATGACGGAGCCCGAGGACTACTCAGGGCCTGAGGAGCTCAGGATTTACACTGACGGCTCAAAGACAAACACTGGAACTGGAGTTGGAGTTTTCTCCAACGATCTCAACATAAATATATCCAGACCGCTGGGGAAGCTCAACACCGTCTACCAGGCGGAATGTGTGGGCATTATTCAGGCGATCCATGCCATAGAAGCCAGGAAAGTCACGGATAGTCACATCCGCATACTTTCCGACAGTGCCTCAGTACTTCAATCCCTAGAGAAAAATTATATCACGTCCAAGCTCATACTAGAATGTCACAATGCGCTGCAACGCTCAGCGGTCGAGAACCGCAACACTGTGACACTGCAATGGATAAAGGGGCACAGCGGATCACTCGGCAATGATGCGGCGGACGAACTGGCCAGGAGGGGGTCCGGCGCGATGGTTTTCGGACCCGAGCCCATCGTGCCGCTCCCCTTCACCCAGCTGCGCACATGGCTTAAAGGACACACACACGACCAAGCCCGAAAATGGTGGTCCTCGGCACCAGGCTGCAGGCAGTCCAAAGAGGCGATGCCAAACTTAGATAATAAACTAACCAGGCGCCTCCTACACCTGGACAGAAGAAGCCTGCGAATGGTGGCGGGGACCATCACCGGGCACTGCTCACTGAACAAACACTATCACACAATAGGTATAACGGACAGTCCCCTGTGCAGGGCATGTATGGGGACGGAGGAAACGGTAGGACACGTGCTCCTAGAGTGCACGGAAATCACCAAAATACGGAAACGAACCCTCGGGTCATTAAATTCCCTTACAGATATCCTGAATAGACCGAAAGACCTGATCTGCTTCTGGAGGGAGGTTGGCTGGATGGAGTGACGGCCGACATGGCTCACGCACAATGGTCTCGTGCAGAGACTAAGTGCGGAAACCAAACTACAGAAGAAGAAGAAGAACACAGACTCCGGCAGGGAATTAGACTCCTTAGTCGTGCGCACAATAAAAGTATACTAATAGGTTAAGCTACGTTTTCCAAAATAGCCATCTTATCATGTCGAGATTCGTCCATGCCTCAGAAAGCACAAAAAGCCGATTTCGGCTTTATGTGCTTTCATTTATACAATTTTCACAATCTGACGCTAGTCTTGCCAAGGGGTATCAAAAACCCAGTTGCATCCAGTTAGACTGGAAGTCGACCCAGACTTTTGGGAAAAGCGAGGCTAAGCTAAGACTTTCGTTTTCCTAATAAAAGTGGTGCCTGTGTTTCTTTCCAACGTCAACATATTTGTTTTATTAGGCTGCTCTGTCCCACTTCTGGGCAAAGGCTTTTCTCCACTCCTTCCACTTCTCACGAACCCGTGCATCCTCTTTCCATTTTCGACGGAACCTATGTACTTTCCCGCCATCTCCTTCGTGGTCTGCTGCAACCTCACCTTCCTGCCTCAAGGCACCAGTTTTCTTTAATTTTGGTCCACAGTTGGCAGACATGTCCAACCTATCAATGGGGTTATTTTAACCCCAACAGTTTTAAATAGAGTTGATTGTACTTGTACTGAAACACAATCAAATAACTTAACTTTCACAATAGCTGGACGTTAAATATTGCCGTGTCGTAACACAGCGTTAGATCAGGTATCCATGCATGCATTAGGCAGTGATATGTAAGCATAAATATACGCCGGTAAATTCACACTCTTTCAATGCATTAAAAACCAACTTAACCATTTTTGGAGATATGAATACATTAAAGTCGAGATACTTGCGAGCCTCGGAAAGTGAGTTAATAAGGCGTTGGTCCCTGCTGCTATTTGTACATTTTTAATAATTTTATAATTTATTTATTGACAAACACAGAAGTTATTGAAAAAAAGAGAAACAGATAGAGTATGCACATATACTGAAAACATTAGAAGTAACCGTGGGCCCCAAACTAGGCACAGCCTGTATATTGGTAGCCCAGGATAACAGATTTCGCATATATAAAGTTTACTGTGACAACACAACTTAGCAATGATAGAAACATTTAAATAAAATTAAGTTATAATGAAATATTATTAGATAAATAAAGGAAGGTATAGTCGTCTCGGGTAGAAAGAAACTTTGACCCCAGTCTTACCAAGGGGTGTCTTGTTGCCAAGGAACGAGGCCGCCAGCTTCGTGTAAATACAAAGATTAAAATAGATCTAAAAAAATACTGCCCATTCTGTCGATCCGTGTGTCAATTTCATAACTAGCGTTCCCACACATGTAATGGGAAATTCATTAACATAATATATTGCCAACAGCTGCAAAACGTAAAGTGTGAACAGATATTATGCGGGGTTTATGATATTTGATCAACGTGCCATTGGCAAGGAATTAGTTTATGGGTGAAAACATTCGTCGTGGTTATGTTGAAGGTGTTCATAATAGAGTGGGCTTTCATTCTGTAGTGTTATCTTTTATTTATTCTCCGTTCGGCCCGCTGAGTTCCGGCCCACACAAAAAATTCGAGATTCTTCCCAAAATACGCTTCCTTCTTCCCGAAATAGAATTTAATTATTTTATTCTCGTTTCGTCCTATTTTTAAATATTCGTTTTTCGAACCTTAATGTAATTGTCACATTTGATTAAATGTACTTTTAAAAGGAAAACTAGCAAGTTGGGTAGAATTCACATAGGTTTTACCCTCCAACTAAGCTTAATATGTTTGTATCTGGCGTGGGTTCACGGCAATGGTGTGGGTGGGATTCGATACCACACCATCTCGATCATAAGGCCGTCACCTTAGCCGTTAGGTTATTGCTGCTTAAATTTTATACTGACTTCTGCTCACGGGTTCGCTCCCGTACAAAAAAAAAATCAGTAATATTATAAAAGCCTTTCCCTTCGACTATCTTTACACTAGAAACACATTGAACCGTTGCTCCATTTTGACGTAGACGTAGTTGATCCAGAATCGGCTTCTGAATAGATTTCCGTCACAAAAAATAGGTGTTTTACATTTTGACGGAAAAATCTTTGAAAAGACAGAATCATAACAAATTAATACAATCCTTAATTCAAGGAAATGTGTTCGTGTGCGTGTCGGCCGCTTACATTGCATGAGTGTATGCGTCTGCGTAAGGATATTGTATGACGCACATACGTTTTGCGTTTAGTAAGGATTACTATTTTATAAAAAATGTCTAGGTTTGGTTTCAATTTATTTAGTTACGGATGTTGGTTTAGACTTATAATTTAATATTCTAATTGGGGTGTCTGAGGTATTGCGCTTAATCTGTTACACCTTGTATATAATTTTGATTTTGAGTAATATTTAATATGTATTTACCTAATACCAAAGTTGATTTGCGTTAACGCAAAGCATTTTAAAGTTGTTGTCTAAGATTTAATGAATAAATCTCAGCCATCGTAGCTACATAACATTATTATGCATTGTTGTCACGTACTTTTAATGTTTTGGCTTCACCGTGTCCTCCAGGTGGTCCTCACAATAAGAACACCCGGGCGTGTCCTCCCGCTGTATCCGAAATAGGTACCTCCCGAAACCGCCATGTCCGGTAAGCACCTGCTGCGTCAGGAAGGTTAGGACGCCATGGCGTCTCGCCAGCCTCTCCTCAAAGAGCCGACTCATCGCTGCGATTTCGTGTATATTAAGCTAAGATTCCCATAATAACAAAGCATGAATTGCCATTTAGTTCAATTTATCACACTCCCTAACAAACTGAAAAGAAATTGGCATAATTAAAACAAACTAGCAAAACAAAGGAATATTACGAAAAGTGTGCAAACTACCACTTAGCTAATTAAACAGGCTACTAATTGGCAGAACAATACACTCTGACAGCAGAAAATAAACTTAATTACTTTACGTCTTTATTGCAACACTGCTATAATTTTGTTTAATTAAGGTGTCGGTTTTTTCTTTGACAAAAATAGAGTTCTGTTTTAACACTATACTTAGTTTATATTAGAATAATTTCTTTATGTTTGCCATTTGAAAAGGAACAACAGACAGCTACACTATGACCTAAACTGCTTTTTTATTGTTGGCAGGATTGCGTTTGAACACCATCTCACTTAACCTAAGCGATGATGTAGTCGAAGATGAAGTACGCTTGCCTAGTAGTAACCTATACATTCTTGACTTAAAGACTCCCAAGTTATAGCTATTAGGAAACACAGACTCCGGCAGACAATTCCACTCCTTAGCTGTACGCACAATGAAACTATTTCCAAAAGGTTTTGTGCGTATGGGTGGGATGTCCACCATGTAACGATGACGCATCGCCGTTTGTCTTGTAGCCCGATGATGGAACGGGCTTGGTGGAATTAGACTGTGCAATTCCATCGCACATTCGCCCGAAATGTAACTGATAGAAAACTGATAGACTTGCAAGAAGTCGCCAAAGCTTAGCTTTTTTATAAAAAAATTGGCCAAGTGCGAGTCAGACTCGCCCATGAAGTGTTCCGTAGTAACTATAATAATATAATATAATATGTTTATTTACATGCCAAAAAAAACCCTACAAATTTCTTAAAACTAGCTTATTTACATTTTTTACAACTACGCCAAATAACTTTGTTTTTCATAGTGTTTGTATGAATTACTAAGTTATGTTTGCGGTTTTAGAAAATATGCTGTATCTCAAAAACTCCTGACCCGATCTGGTTCAAACCAGTTTTGGTTGAAAGTTTACATTAATATCTACAGACATATATTCTTTTAGATTTTTCACTCCATTACTATAGAAGTTAGAGGGGGAGGAAACATTTTACCACTTTGGAAGCGAATATTTTTTTAACGATTGACTTTATGAAAAAGTGGTTTTGATATCTTAATGTCATTTTTAAAGACTATAAAGACCACACACGCATAGGTTTCATGAAAAAAAAAAACATTCAGTTTTAGTTCCATGTATATCAGTTTCATGTTATTTCTTAAAATCAGAAAGCGGTTCGCAGAATACATCTACCTACCAAGTTTCACCAAGTTTCATCTATAGCCCTAATAGTTTCGGAATAAAATGGTTGTGACATACGGACGGACGGACGAACGGACAGACAGACAGCCAGACAGGCAGACAGACAGATAGACAGACAGACAGACATGACGAAACTATAAGGGTTCCGTTTTTTGCCATTCGGCTACGGAACCCTAAAAAGAGAACTAGCAATGTGGTTAGAATTCACATTACTTGTATGTCTGGAGTGGGTTCAGCAGCTTAGTGTAATGGGTGGGGTTAGAACTTACGACCTCTTGAACAAAAGTCCGACACCTTACCCATTGAGCTATTGACTAACATAGTTGGAGTCGATTACCAGTCTAATCTCATGAAACTAAGTACTAGTGTTTTTTTTTAATGGAGGAACTGCCTATCTCACCTCAATGGTTATAGGTAGCACGATACCCCGTGACAAGTTTGACAGCTACATCATTTCATCATCTGATTAGTGTATACTCATGTGGAGTTCGGCTTCCAGTCTAACCTCACGCAGCTGAGTACTAGTGTTTGGAATGGAACGCCAATCTGACCTTCACAACCCAGTAACTGGGTAACATGAAACCTCCTGGCTTGATCAGTGTCAGATTTTTGGGCTTCTTTTACTCTACGACTTTACGTGCTCTCCAAGGTACGGAGCAACCGCTATATGTTTGTACGGTCACTCAACTGTAGACCGATCTCAGTAGTTTGCTAAACCTTGAATATCAACCTTCAAGCTACATGACGTGACAGCCCTATAATCCCCCTTCTTTCTCAACTGTTCATGTAATATTTATTAGTAGTAGTAGTAGCTGTGCCCGCGACTTCGTCCGCGCGGAATAGTGACTTTCGGCAGCATTTTTAATTTTTAAGCTTATTATTTTGAAAATAAAGCTCATACATAATTTGAATGTCGTATTTATTAATATCTAATCAAAAGTCTAAAAAATAAGTTTCAAGCTTCTAGTGTTAAAAATGACGTAATGTCCATACAAACTTTCATCACCTATTTCAACCCCTTACAGCAAAGGTTTTCTTTGGAATTCTTTGTTAAGTCAGTGTATTTTTCTACTAAATCCAGCCTGACTTTGAATACATGCGACAAAAAGAAATGGGAGCTTCAGTTACAGTAACATAGTAATTATAAACTGTTTTTTCTACAATCTAAATCGTTAAAATAAATTACGTGATTATTGTTTTAAAATGGTCCATTGATGTTATTATCTTTATTTAACTACGAATTATCGGTATTCGAGCAAAATAATTAATAGGCAAAATAAATAATAAAAATTAAAGTATCATGAAATCTCGTCCGAATCATCGCAGTGTCAATAACCGTCGTGTTATTAAACGTTGCCGTTCATAGCGGTCATTCACCTAATTTTGCCTATTTTCTAGTGTAAGTATCGCGCGACGTTGCCAAACCTCGCATGATCGCCAGCGCACTACACCCCTTCCCGGCGACCGCCCCCGCGCGGCGGGGGCGCGCGGCGCGATTCATTCGTAGCGAGAATGTACCTAAATCGTGCCCACTACACGAAAACGGTAGTACGCGAAATTCTTTGATACTTTAATTATTTTAACGTTTTTCGTAACACTGATAAATTCTTTTTTAATTTTACATTTGATATGTTCTAAATTTTCTTGACAACGCGTATTATTGTATATTTAAATTTGTCTCGTCTATTCAATTTCACCCGGTATATGACACTATCAGTATAAGCTAATTTATAAACAATGAATAAAGACAAAATATATAATTACATAAATAAATGACCACTAACTCCTAAAGAATAACAAGTAAAACCATTTAAAGATTTTTTTAAGAAAAGAATAAACCTAATTAGTACTGCACTCAAAGTAAAGTTTTTAACGAAAAACATGAATATATGAATCCGAATATTCGGCCAAAATGACCTAAATATTACCGTTATGAATATGATGACCTGTTACAGTTTTCCACAACAATTTCTTTAACAAACATAAAACTACCAAATGAAACTTGTTCGTCCTTTCAATGGCACGATCATCACAGCAGCAAGATTCAGATTTGCAACAGTTCCTGCAATTTCTCGATCGTCCTCTGCAGCAGTTTTCGTGACATGATGTTCTTCGGTGACAGCAAGAAGCTTGGCAGCAATGACAGCAATCAGACTTAAAATGTTCATATTCATGACATCCTCCACACGTTCTTCTACATTGACACTCCGAGCACACATGTCGACTCCCTTGTTTACAGCAATGCTTATCCACACTGGTTCTAAACCAAGGATATGATCTGCCAATTCCTGGGCTATGGCAGCGGCGATTCTGTCTTCTTCCACGGTTATGAAGTCCACAGCAGGGACATTCCGAAGGTCCATGTCGACTGCATCCTCTATAGAAATGCTTAAAGAGCCCCCATCTCGGATGGTGAAGTTCCCGGTGATAATTTCTCTCAAGGTTAAGGTCAAATCTCGGCAGTCCACATTTCCGGCCACAACGATCAGGAAAGAAAGGACAAACAACGAACGGAGGATCAAAATGACCTCCGAAGAGGAAGTTCTTGTCAAAGAATCCTCTCATGATTTTGATCTTATATCACTTTATATGACTGATGCACATACAGTCATGGTTATTTCTGAATTATTAATGTGTTTGCTTTCAACGAATTCACTCGAATGCCGGTCATATAGAATAACTTATGTTTATATTCAATTAGATAATGATGCAATATTCACAACTGATACGACACGTACTGCGGTGCTGATGAAATCTTTGTGTAGAAGATTTTTGTTTAGATTAAATGTTAAGATGGGAAATGAAGCGGTTTATTGTGCAGAAACAAAAACTAAGTAATTTTTTAGCCGATAGTATGGGATTTTACCTAGAAGATAGAAGAGGTTATAGGGCAACATATTAGGTTACTTTTATCCCGGAATTCACACGGGATCGGAAATTATGCCAAAAACACGCGCGAACAAAGTTGAGAGCACGACTAGAATTTTTCACGTTGCTTTTACAAACATTTAAAATCCCTTGAACTAACACCACATTCGAAATAACTATCTGTATATAGACCGTACAAACATTTAGTTTCGGTACGGGAATTGAACTCGCGACAGATAACGCAGCAACTAATCGTTCAAATGTTAGCTCCTGCGTTACGTCAACCGTGATGGCACAATATAGATATTATTTTTATACTGAGGTGTCGGTTTAGATGACGCAATATGAGCGTTAACGGCGTAAAGTTTATATCATTGGGAACAGGTGGATACACAATTCAATGACCGGAAAATCACTACTTACTACGAAGGCCTTGATGTTATAAGGTCACGACCGTCTGAACGTTACGATAATGTGTCTGTCTCCATATGAAAAACAAACTAATCTTAATCCTAAATAGTCAATAGCCTAATAGTCCAGACTTGAGATCGAGAGGTCGCAGGTTTGAACCCCATTTGTTATTCACTATTGCTGTGAACCCACTCCAGACACAAGCATATTTTGGGTCTGCGGGAATGTTCGAGATATCGCGATCTCGGACCACTAGGGCAACTAAAAGAACAGAGTGGGTTTTTAGTCAGTACAAGTCTGACAATCCCTTCTGCTCCACCAAGAGCGAGAGGAGTTATTTTATGATTTTCCCATCCAAAAAAAAGACAAGCGTTTTAGCTTAGTTGGAGGGGTTACACAATAAGATTGCTCGTAATGTGAATTCTACCCACGTTCCTAGTTCTCTGTTAAAAAAAGTTACCAACATGAATCCTTGTACTACTTGTAAGTGACTACGTACAGAGTTCAGTTTGCGTTGCAAATGTTTTTGCTATATCATCCTAGTAGTTTACTGATATAAAAAAAACAATTGGTCTACTTCAGTTGACTTGAATAACACATGAATATACCCACAGGTAGGTCAAAATGATGTAATTTATGCAATAATTGTAGAATAGTGTTCTGTTCACATTCACAAGATTTTTATTTTTGTTGTACTTCCCTATGTATTGTTGTTAATCTTATCTAACTACTTGATTTTGATAATGATACTACTACACAGTGATAGTGTAGATAGGATTCTAAACGTCTGTGTGAACAGATGGAATCCTAATAATCACGTTTTTATAAGTTTACTAATTGACCCGGTGAATTTTGAACGGCCATGTGTTTTATCCAAATGTATTATGTATGTATGTATATAGAAACCTCAAATTAGCGATATACCAACTTCCTGCTAGTGCACATGCCTTTATTTTGAAGTAGAACCGACTGTTAGCCAACCTGATGTTCAGAGGGAGAGGATACCAACAAGAGAACGCTTAGTCCGTAAAACAGGAGTGGGTATACCCAGAACAGTGTCGTAATCGTAGAAGACAGTTATTATTTACGTTTTTTTTAATTAGCCAGCTATCTGTAATTCATGCGCGAACACTAATTTTCCCCATATTTCTTTACGCGGCGGAGACGTGCGTGAGTTGGAAAAGGGGAAGATAGATACTCTTGAGATGTGGTGCTGGAGGAGGATGCTGGGAATATCGTGGACAGAGTTCCGTACCAACGTGTCCTCATACTTACGTGTATCATACTTCAGGAGCTCGCAGCGTCTATCGGCGGTAGTACAGTCGGGCATACTTCAGTATTTTGGTCACGTCTCCCGCAGTAGGAGACGGCGTATCTGACTGCGCCAGGCACTTCTGACGCCTCTACGTGACCACGACTGCTCTGCCAAGAGCTAAATGACAAAGAAAAAGATCTGTAATTAGTCAGTCTATCAGTCGCGTCTGCTGATCATGAGATCCTTAGTATGATTCCTGAGTGTGGCAAATATTCATGAGGCTTTCCTACCTAGAGATTTCCATGACCGAGTCAATCTATTTATTTAAAACATTAAAGATTTTTAATATTGATATGGTCACTATAAGATGTTGTTAGGTTAGATAATTACGTAACAACTTAAGACGGAAGGTCCCTTAAGTGGAGACTGAATAAATTAATAACCGACTTGGTATTACATGGATCTCACTATTTTTTATGGTAGAAGAACTGAGTTGCGAGACTTGTTTTTTTTTTGACAAGTATTGTTTTTAGGCGTACTTTGTTAGCATAGTTTTTTATAATAGCAGTGTGATTTTTTTATTTTTGCTTAGCAGTTGTCCGACAGCCGCGCTGGCGAGGAAACGACTAACTGTCGGCTAATTTCTCGCACAAGTTGTTTACACTGCCAGCGAGCACTCGCTCCACTCACTAGTTTGTCGCTGAGTGACAAGAGCTATTAAAGATAATATGCTCGCTTGGCGGTCAGAGCTCAGGCCGAGTGACCAATCAGATGATAGCCCAGCGATAAAACTATTGGAACTACACACTGGCTGCAAAGAAGCGTCAAGAGCTTAGTGGCTAAGATGTCGGACATGTGATCGAAAGGTCGCGGATTTGAACCCCACCACTAGTGAGCTGAAGTAATTCTCCTATTATGGCCTGAAGCCCTTGGAAAAGTTAACAAATCTTAGATTTTCATTATGAATGACTAATAAAATTATTTTCATAACTACTAAAGTAGCTCATAATAAAAAAAAACTTATTTAAAAATCTAAAAAACAAGTTTTATTTTTTTTCAGCTTTTTAGTATTTAATTCCGTTTTAAGACGTTATATTTCGTAAACGGGTGCTAAAAATGGTGATTTGTTTTTATTTTAATCTATCCTGTTACACTCGCGCTATCAAGATAAATCCAACGACGTATCTTTTATCAAAATCCGTTCACTAATTTAATAGTTACGAGGGAACAAAGGAACGGACATACATACATTCATACGCGGTAAAAACATAACCCTCCTCTTTGTTTCGCCGCAGTCGGGTAAAAAGACTAGATACACTAATAAGTTTTCAAAATAAACAGTAAGTACATTAAATGAATTCGCAATTTTATAACTCTCAAGAAACATTTTATTTTATATAAATGTTACCAATTGAAAACAAATAAGTAGAAAATATAAAAATACCACATTCAATTTAACAAATTTCTCACAATTTTTTGTGTTTTCCGGTACAAAGTAATCTTGTTTCTTTAAAATAACATGGCACAATTCCTTTAAATAACATTGGCCACTTATTAAGCACTCACGATAAAGTATTATGTAATAAAGGAAAATTAAATAACCACTTCATATAAAATACAGTCACCACTTCAAACAGATCAAGTTCATGTAGCTCTTCAAGGTCTCGGGTCTTCCTTAAGGACGTTCAACAGATTCTACCGGGCCACGTCGTGCAAACCACCAGGATTGAAATCCAAAGTAGCGGCTTTTGGCTCCGTTTCCTTGGAAGTCCTGTGGTCTTCCATCGTTGGCTGTGAAACCAGGAGGTCCATTGAAGTGTTGTTCTGATGATGCATCACCTTCGCGTTTTGCAGGTCTCCAGCATCCAAAGCTGGGTCTTCGATGACCATCTTCTGGAGTCCCACATCTATGCTGGTCAGGCCCATGGTTCTCCGGTCCATGATCAAACCCTGGTCTTCCAAAAAGTCCAAAGGCATGGTCACGATGTTTACTTAAAGGACAACTCCATGGCCTGCGTTTCGTCTCAAATTGGGGTGAGTAGTACCCATCAAACGGTATATCACACATATCATACTCCTGGCCTTGCATGATTTGGATGTAATTGCTTATTGTAGGTTTACAAGATAATGTTGATAAACACTTGAATGAACGCTGATTTAATATTCATGATTATTCTTGATTTTAAACAGATGTTTTAGGTTTAAACGTGTTCAATGGAATGGCGGTCTCATCAACCCACACAAGTATAAATATTGTGCGAAAGAGTGACGCAATTTTACGATAGATTACGGTAAGATCTACACTATAATGCTGATGAAAGGACCGATTATGAAGTGATAAGATGTTTATATGATGCAAATAATTTATCTTAAGAGCGCGCCTAAAGCCAGCAAAATTTTAGAATTCACCCGCACTGTCCTACCCGCTCCTCACATCGAATACGATCGCGCGTGTACCTACGCGCTCGCTCAACGCGTATCTTCTGTAGTAAGTATACGTATAATATTCAGATGAAACAACTGTATTCAAAGTATGACTGCGTTATACAATATTACGAAATGTTATTATGTGTACGCGAATAATACGTAAATAGTAAGTTAGTAGGAGGTGACTATACCACTGATACTGAACACGAATCAATATAAAATCAATACCAAAAGGTAATATTATATTATGTATAATATAATATTATTTTGGCGCGTGATTTTGGTGTGGCGTAAATAATGGATAACTCTGAAACTGTCGATTGGCCAGATAATATCTATCATTTACCCCACTTATATCGTCATATGCCCATGGATGACCAAATTATTGATATTTTTAATATTTTAAATAAAAATCGTACTTACTCTTACAAAATTAGGTACCATTTCTAAAATTGGTGATATTTTTTTCATTTTGTTTTTTTTTTATATCAGTCCTGAATATTTGTATTATCAGATCAGTATCAAGATTTTTTATTACATTCTAAATCAATATTGCAAAAAATAGTTATTCTTAAATTTTAACATTTTTTTCTACGGAATTACGCAATTTTGGGCCCCTGTATCTATAGTTGCAAAACTTCTGAAAAATTCGGAATAATTCCGGAATACTTCTGGGAAAGTTTCTTTAAATCAGAATTATTCAAAATGAATTTAAATAAAGCCCTCTGTGCGCCGGCCGCTGCCGCCGCGCTGCGATGGCGGTGCGGGGTGCGGTAAGAGGGGAGATGCTCCCCGGAGAAGTTTTCCCCCCGCGAGAAAGATTCGTACCCCGCAATCGAATGTTTCCGAATATTTCGCCCGAATAATTCAATCGAAATTAACGTGTTTGTTTGTTGTGTGGTGGGTGGGTTAATTATTGTTCAGTGCGAGACTACGTACGATACAAGAGTAAAATATAAATGTTTATCTATACTAATATTATAAAGCGGAAAAGTTTGTTTGTTTGTTTGCTTGAACGCGCTAATCTTCGAAAGTACTGGGTGGATTTGGATGAAATTTGGTATGGAAATAGCTTGAAGCTTGAGGAAGGTTATAGGCTACTTTTTACCCGACTGCAAAAAAGGAGAGTTATGTTGTTACCGTGATAGAATCCACGGGAGCGAAGCCCCGCGTGAGTACTAGTTTTATTATAAATGGGATTGATTAAGTATATGTTGATATTTTTATAGGTAGATATGTTAGCCTGCGATTAACAGGATTTTTATTCTTTTGTTTCTAGGTAGGTACTCTACTTATTTCGAAATTGAATGCTATTTTTATAAATGTCAGTAGTTGAATAAAAAACCAGGCCTAGCATATTTTATTTGTTTTTTGAAAAAAAGGGTTACCTATGTTTTTGGTTAGTTTGTATGTAGCTCTGTACGCATCGCGAGTATTCGCGAGTCGCATAGGTAGGTATTAATCATTACCTACCTACTTAACGCGTTTAATAGCCCAGCCAATAAAAACAATTAAAGGCAAACCTTGCAAGCAAACACGTTTTGATGCGGTTTTCAGAAAAGTATTTGTTATACTTAGGTAGGAGCAGGTTTTGGTATATTAACCGACTTCAAAGGTCGATTTTCCTGGTTTCTTTTGGCAGTTGAAATATTCCCAAAGTTTCGGAATATTTCGGAATACTTCCGAAGTATACGACGGGAATGATTCGGAATTATTCCCGCCAGACTATATCGAAAAAAAATGTACTACACTGCGGTGGCTCATTATTTTAGACTAGCTTTTGCCCGCGACTTCGTCCGCGTGGAATAGTTACTTTGGGCTAACGTTAAATTTAAGCCCGATTTTGAAGCATTCTTCATTGGTGCTCCGCTCCTATTAGCCTTAGCGTAATGATATATATAGCCTATAGCCTTTCTCTATAAATTGAGTATTTAATTAAAAATATATTTTTCAATTCGAACCAGTAGTTCCTGAGATTATTGCGTTCAAACAAACAAACAAACTCTTCAGCCTTATATATTAGCATAGATAGCTGTTGCCCGCGACTTCGTCCACGTTTCCGTCGTTTTTCGTAAAAAAAAAGTAGTCTATGTCCTTTCTCACGGTTCAGTGATTTTGATGTAACACACAGATTAACTTTCGTAATTTAGTAGGGAAATATAATATGTCAATCTATAATACTGTTGAAAAATATATTTCATGTACAGAATTGACCTCTCTACAGATTTATTATAAGTATAGATAATTGCCTATTTAATGCAAATTCTAAAATGGTATAATAATAACCAGTATCTTGATAAAGTACAAAGTTATTGCTGTTCGAATCTTAAAGGAGAATTTTTATACAAATTTGATTTCAAAATTAAATTACTTTAACACTGCTGTAACTAATTTTAGACTCAAAGAGAATGAGAATTTCCTTAAAATTTGATCACTATGGGTTTGTTGACACCATAAAAGACATTAGTAATTAAACAAATTTATTGAAAAAGAAAATATACAAGATGTTCGAAGTGGGCTCCTTCAGCTGCTATACACGCTCTACACCTTCTTATGAAGGACCGTCTCAATCGGTGCGCAAATCCTGCCGACGATATTTCGTCAGCAGCCGAACGTATGCGTTGTCGCAGCTGTTCAACTGAAGTGATTTCTTCTTTATAAACTACCTCCTTTAAACAGCCCCAGTAAAAAAGTCCAATGGGTTTAAATCTGGCGAGCGAGGTGGCCACATTCTGAAAATAAAATATTATTTCAAAACAAATTCCTTGTTATACAATCACGTCCACAATAAATTGATCTACAAAAATAGGGTTTAAATACCTAATGGGCATACTTAAATAGGTTCGTAATCGATATAAATATATTTCATCGAACAAACACGGATACCAACTAAAAGCTTGTGTTTATTTTGCATATACTATTCTGCCCGCGTTACCTACGACTACGAGTGACCATAGATATATTAAATAAGAAGTGGTATAGGTAGATAATTTTTTTTTTATATAGGATACTCGCAAGATCATTATTGTTGTCCATCCGTGTATCTAGATTTTTAGAAGATCTCATAACTACCTACATTATGGGAAAATGATCATAAAATTGTATCGTGAAGAATAACATAACAAAATAGCAAAAGTAAATAGCTACCTATTATGAATGTAATTTATTACCTACCTATTATCCTAATAATCTAATAAAGTACCTACCACGAATTTTTGATATCGTCGTGTCTGGGTGTTGTTTATCTATATATGTATGTATTTAAAAATATATTTGTCTATGTATATCAGCTGTCTGACACCCATAGTACAGGGTCTTCCTAGTTTGGGGTCAGACAGCCGTGTGTGAAATGTCCCCACATATTATTATGTCTAGTTACCTACTCGGCCCACGAAAGTGCGTAGGTAAACGAATTTAGATCTTGTGTCTCTCAAAATAAAATCTAAAATCACCTGCATAAACTTTCTCGAAAGTATAAAATGTATTTTTATTTTTTCAGTATATAACAAACAAGTAACTCACAAACTTACCTTCGACAATTAGCCATCCTGTCAATTTGTAACTTTTTTAGTTCTCTTTCAATGTTTTTTTTGTTTCCCATTTCACTATTTAGTTCGAACAACAACAACAATTACGATTGAAATGATTATAACTCGGCGCAGCTAAAACACTTGAGCGTAGTCCTCTCGTCTCAACAGAGCGGTAGCGACTGATGTGTGAAATAGAAATATGCTTTAAGGACGCATGTTCAAAATTGATAGGTATCAAATCGCATCACTACATAGACAAGGCTCAAACACACACAAACGTACGAATAGCTCCGCGAATTATGGGTACGTAAAGTCATTTTGATACTTTAGATTATTTAATTTTTTTTTAATGGCTTCATGGTTGCTTTTATTTTGTGTGCTGTTTGATGTCATGAAATTATTGGAGTGACTTGTAGGTACACTTCGATGACTGGTACTGGATCTCTTTGACAACAAGATGTAAATGTGCAGTTTTTTTTTTATTATGGTTTCGTAGCCGATTGGCAAAAAACAGAACCCTTATAGTTTCGTCATGTCTGTCTATCTGCCCGTCCGTCCGTAAGTCACAGCCATTTTATTCCGAAACTGTTATGACTACCTACATGTGAAACTTGGTAGGTAGATGTATTCTGTTCCGCCGAGTTGAACCGCTTTCCGATTGATAGACAAAAATATATAAATTTAAGGGGGGCTCCTCATACATGGAACTGAACCTAAAAATATTTTTAAGCTATTGCATAGCTTTTATCGAAAAATTCCGTAACGAAAATAAAACCTAATACGGTCGAATATGGTCAGTTATTTCAATTCAGGTTACTAACGTTCTATTAGCGTGTTTAGTAAAGAATCGGATTGGTAACCGTCAGTATTTTGGATCAAACCCAGGGTCTCATCATATCTTTTTATGATTTCTTTTTTATTGAAAGAACTTTTATATTATACTTAATAGCTTCTGCCCGCGACTTCGTTCGCGTGGAAGGGGGTTCCCGCGTAAATCCCGAACCCGTAGGAATTTCGGGATAAAAACTATCCTACGTCCTTCCCAGAGTCCTAAACTATTCCCACGCCAAATTTCATCTAAATCGGTTCAGCGGTTTAGGCGTGAAAAGGTAACACACAGACAGACAGAGTTACTTTCACATTTATAATATTAGTATGGATTTAGATATTTTGTAAATATTTTGTTCAATAAAATAAGAAACATTTACATTTTTTTTATAGGAGAAAGAAAGTCTAAAATGTCAACGCCGCGAGAAATAGCTTAAAACTAAAAATGTGGTATAATTGACCCGGTAACTTGAATTAATATCAAAGAAAAAAAAAATACTGCATAAATAAAAAAATATTTAAATAATTATAATTGCATAAGTTGATAAAAAATGCTATGCAATAGCTTTACCGCGGCAGTCCCCGAGTGCCACACGGGTTTTTTTAACCGACTTCAAAAAAAGGAGGTTTACAATTCGTCTTGAACTTTTTTTTTTTTTTTTTTTTTTTTTTTTTTTTTTATGTATGTTACCTCATAACTCGGAGACGGCTGGACCGATTTGAAAAATTCTTTTTGCGTTTGAATGGGTATACTTCCTAGTTGGTCCCATTGTTACGAAATCAGGATCTGATGACGGGATCCTGGAGAAATCGAGGGAACTCTTCAAATATTATAGGCACACCTATAGCGTTTTGGGTATTTCTTATAGTACCTTGAGCAGTTGCTTCCGAAAAGTACCATTTGGGGAAGTTGAACTGATGATGAAGACCACAGATGGCCACTGAAACTCCTCAATAATAAGTATTTCGTGGATTGCGATTCGATTACTTGAGTACGGATGTTAAACACTTTATGCTCGTCACAATACATATGGTGATGTAGAGCTGATGGTCAAGTACCAGAAGAACTCCTCAAAAATTAACGGCTATGCATCAGGAAAAGCAATATTTTGTAAAAGGTGATAAGTTGTTGACATTATGGCTTTTGTAACTAGATAAATTACAAACCGACCCACTAAAAAGCGTGAAAAAAAATTTTTTGCAAAAAATAGAACCGACTTCCATATCAAAACACTACAAAGCCAAAAATAACTTTAATTTCGGAAGGCGGTGTGAAAAAGAAAGAAAATCCAAAACCAATAACACCGACTACCGAAATTAAAGTTATTTTTGGCTTTGTAGTGTTTTGATATGGAAGTCGGTTCTATTTTTTGCAAAAAATTTTTTTTTTTTCATCAAACCTTTTCGTGTGCGGTATCTATAGACAGGTCTTTAAAAATTATATCGGTTCCTAAAACTACTTCTTCTTAAAGTCAATCGTTTAAAAGATATACGTTTCCAAAGTGGTAAAATGTGTCCCCCCTCTGTAACTTTTATAATAGAATAAAAAAAATATACTGTAGGTTTTAATGAAAACTTTCATTAAAATGGTTTGAATGACATCGGGTCAGTAGTTTTTGAGATTTAGCACATTTTCTAAAACCGCAAATATAACTTTGTATTTCATACAAACACTATGAAAAAACAAAGTTATTTGGCGTAGTTACTACGGAACCCTTCATGGACGAGTCTGACTCGCAATTGTCCAATTTTTACGAATGAGCCCACTCTTGACCTCGATCTCGCCTGATGGTAACCGATAGATGAGGTCTACAATGGAACGAGCGAGCTCAGAAGATACCTATTTACTTTTGCTTTAAAGACTCAAAGATGGCAGGGAAAACAGAAGCCGGCAGAGAATTCCACAGCTTGGCTGTGCGCACAATAAATGTGGAGGAGAAGCGCTTGACAAGACGGTATATCAACCAAGTTCGAGCTTGTATTGTTAGATACGATGAGATATTATAATTATACGAACTCAGTGGAGTGGCCTGCAGGAATACAGCAACCGCTCTTGAAGATCCTAGACGATAAGAATAGCTTATCAAGTTTGGGTCCATTCTGTTTGGTAGGTGTGTAATTTCGTGGTTTTCGGGGTCGCTAATAACGTATGGGGTTCAAAATCAAAGATTTCGCCAATTAAACTGTTCACCGTGTGTTGCATTTCCTTGGTATGATAGCATTAGCGATCTTGACAAAAGCTGGGTGGAACAATATTTTAATATTAAAAATCAATTTCTTATGTTTAATATATTCTTGGAATATATGAGGAATGAAATGAAATGAAATGAAATATTTATTCTGTAAATTGGTTATAAATAACACTTTTACACGTCATGTTTTTTTGCGTGTTTAGTTTAGCTAGATGAGGCCGGTATTTCCTAACTGACTACTCTGAGAAGAAACACCGAAACAAACTCAGAGGTCAAAGTCTCTTTTAAAGTCCAGACAATTTGTATTTGTATATGAGAAGCATGTAGGTTCATGTCTGTGGTATTCTTTTGAGGAAATAACCACGCAAATTTGAGCGGACCTGTCCAGACAGTGCAAGCATTTGTCAGTTATCGTGTAGCTCAACTTAGAACTTAAGGAGCTCAACAATTTGACGAACAATACCAAAGTAAGGACCTTTGGGTAGGCCACACAAGTACTCAAACTGCTTGACATCATTAAATAAATTATAGTGAAAGCAAAAACAATGAAGAAAGAATAACCTACATCGTCCTCACATTTACAATAATGAAATAATTATATATATATAAAAAAAAACAACAATATAAAAAAAAACAACAAACAAAAACAAAAATTAATAGGTATATACAATACTTGAGAAAGCAAAATTTTAATTAATCAAAAATAAATCATCAATCATAATTTTAAAAAGAAAGAAATAAAAAAAGGCACACGTATATCACTGGAGCATCTCATTCCCAAGCCTTCTTGTCCTCAATATAATCTTTAACACTGTAAAAAGCTTTCTGACATAGCTTACGTTTTATCAATAATTTGAATTTATTAATACTTAGTTTTTGAATATGGCTAGGAATTTTATTATAAAAACGTATACATTGGCATCTAAACGAACCACCTATTTTTTTAACCTTGTTTTAGGAATGACATATGTGTCTTTGTTCCTTGTATTTACACTATGAATATCACTGTATTTTTTAAACAGATTAATATTTTTGTGTGCATACAAGAGGTTGTCATAAATATACTGAGATGGCACAGTCATAATATTAATCTCCTTAAATTTGTCTCTTAAGGAGTGCTTAGGACTTAATTTATAAATTGCACGAATGGCCCTTTTTTGTAATACAAATATTGTGTGAATGTCGGCGGCATTTCCCCAAAGTAAAATGCCGTATGACATCACACTGTGAAAGTAACTAAAGTAGACTAAACGTGCTGTTTCGATATCAGTTAATCCACGTATTTTTCTAACGGCATATGCTGCAGAACTTAGTTTTTTTGACAATTTATCTATATGGGGGCCCCACTGAAGCTTCGCATCCAAAGTTATGCCCAAGAATACTGTGGTATCTTCGGGTTTCAATATTTCGCCCTTTATTGATACACTAGTATTCACTTGTCTAACATGAGGTAACGTAAATTTTAGGAATTTGGTTTTTTTCTCATTAAGAAGAAGATTATTAACATTGAACCAGCTAACTACAGTTGCAAGGGCTCTGTTAACTTCTTCAGTAACCTGCTGTTGACGTTTGATTTTAAATAAAAGAGAAGTATCGTCAGCAAATAGCACTATGTCATGATTTTTGATCAGGTACGGCAAATCATTTATATAAATAAGAAACAAAAAGGGACCTAAAATTGAGCCTTGGGGGACCCCCATTTTGACCACAGATCCCGGCGATCTTTTGCCGTTCACATCGACTCTCTGAATCCTTTCACTCAAGTAAGAGGACAAAAGATTCAGAGAGGTGTCCCGGAATCCGTAGTAGTGCAGTTTCCTGATTAATGTCTCATGGGGAACACAGTCAAATGCCTTGGACAAATCACAAAAAATGCCCAACGCATCGCACTTATCTTCCCATGCATTATAAATGTGTCCTAAAAGTTCAACACCGGCATCAGTTGTTGAACGACCCTTTGTAAAACCAAATTGTTTATTATGTAGCAATTTGTGTTTATTAAAATATCTTTGCATCTGCATTAAAATAATTTTCTCAAAAATTTTACTGAAAGTGGGCAGTACAGAAATAGGTCTATAATTAGTAGGGTCAGATGTACTACCCGATTTAAATAGTGGGATTATTTTACTATATTTCATTAAATCAGGAAACTCACCGCAATCAATACAATTATTAAATATAACAGCTAATGTAGGAGCAATAATGTGTATAATGGACTTAGTAACATCAACAGAATTACCCCACAGGTCTGCAGTCTTTTTAACATTCAAAGAATTAAAGGTTTTAATGATGTCATTAGAAGTAACATATTGGAATTTAAACTCTGAACTACAAACTGGAACATTTTTTTTAAGTAGTGTTTCTGCAGCAATGGTAGATGATTTTAGCGACTTGGTTGTCGATACAGGAATGTCAGTGAAAAAATTTTCAAATTCTGTGGCGACTTGTGAATCTAATGTTATTATATTATCATCAATAGTGAGGGTGTAATCACTATTTCGGTTGCAAGACCTTCCCGTTTCGCTTTTTATAATATCCCAAGTCGTTTTAATTACATTACTACTATTTTTAATTTTAGAACTCAAGTAGCGAGACTTGGCAATATAACAGACCTTTTTAAATAATTTAGAATAGTTCTTAACATATAAATGAAATTCTGCCGAGTTAGTGTAAGACCGCTCCTCATAGAGTTCATAAAGCCGATTTCTACTTTTATAAATACCAGTGGTGGCCCAGTCACTGAAAGAAGTGTTAGTATTTACTGAAGCAATTTTTGGAATAAATGTGTTATCGAATTGTTGGCAATATATTTTGAAAAAATCATTATAATGTTTATTAGGGTCCTCATTAGTTAACAAACAGGGCATTTTATTTAAGAGTTTAGTTTTGAATGCTTCCAGGCGATATTTAGTTTTTGGATTTACAGTGATATTCTTTTTTAACATTTTATTGACTTTTTTTGGTAAAGTAATTAGTTGCCCACAATGATCAGAGTCTATTAAATTAATGATTTTTTTGTGAGTCGGTACAACATCTGTAAAAATATTATCTAAACAAGTGGCACTAGTAGGAGTTATTCTAGTGGGCTCCAAAAATAGGTTTACAAGATTGTATGATTGGAATAAACTAATAATGTTAGTGCTCAAACCAGAATTTTCTAATAAATTAATATTAAAATCACCACAAACAATGACATATTTACTCGAGTTACAGATTTTATGCAAAACTTCATCCATTACTTTTTCAAAGCAATCGTACAATCCTGAAGGTGGTCTGTACACACTTAATATAATAAACTGCTCCAATTCAATACATGCTATTTCAATAGATCGTTCAACAGAGAGGCTCACAATATCCATTCGGTTCCTGAATTTAAGATTATTACTTATTAAAATTAAAGAGCCACCATGTATAGCATTCACTCTGCTGAAAGAACTACCAACCTGGTAATTATTATAATTGAAAATAAATTGATGGCTTTGAAGCCAATGTTCAGTTAGGCAAAGAATATCAATATTGTTAAAATTAAGAAAAAACTCTACTTCTAAGTCTTTGTTTAAAAATCCTTGAATATTTTGATGTACCAGGTTAATAGTATTTCTTGATTTTAAAACTATATTTGTGTCCTCTTTGCAGTTTAAAAGTTCATTACTGCTAGAGATTCCCTCTGTTGTCAAAATTTCTAATTTAAATTCTCAGTAGTAAAATTATTTGCAACCAAGCAATTGGTTGAGTTATGTAAACTGTCAATGCAATAATTAATTTCAGTATTATTAGATACCCTAGATAATACTGAATATTCACTTAACCTAGGATCAGTAAAATTATCAATAAATGAGTGTATATTGTACGCTAACAAAATAGCCAATAAATGTCGACTTTTTTTGGGAAGATACATATATTCCCGAATCAAAACAAAATCTCTAACAAAATTGTTAGTATCAAAATACAATAAATGGTCACTATGACGGCATACTAACATATGCATCAAATTATTAAGGCTATAAATATATTCATTTTCTATACATGTCAAATTATTAGAATAAGGCAATGCACATAAAATTAATTTGCCTAATTTTAATTTAAGGAGGGTGCCAATACCATTAACAATGTCCTTTTTTGTCACATTAAGGCTGTTTCCAAATAAAAGAATGACTGTGGTCTGCTCATTCAATTTTGATTGTTTGATTTTATGAATGAGCTCAGTGAAATGCAGGTTATGGTAACAATGACTTACTACGGTATGATCACAATAATTATTTAATAGTGAGCCAAAACCTGTGCCTAATCTATCTGAATACACTAAAATATTACTTTGAGCTGGGTTTGTGGTTTCCAAAGTATGAGGCAAAATGGGTGAGGATGCAGGAGTAATCTGTGGTAACATGATGGCCGGGTGGTTTGAAGGACAACTACAAGTGAGGTCATTTGTCAATGACTCATACCTCTCCGCATTAAACTTTACCAAGTCCATCAAGTCACAGGCCTCCTGCATGCGCTCACTTAACATTTTCTGGCTCGACTCATACTTACAAAAAATATCCCTAAGTGTATTTTCCTTACTAAATAATTCCTGCTCTAGATTTTGTATATCAAAATCATACACCTTTCTCTGATTATCTAACTTTAAATTACATTCTTTTAATTGGCTATTTAGGATAACACGTTGCTTTCTAAGTTCAGTATTATATTTATAAACACTTTTTGATTTTAAAAGTTTCTTGTACTTTTGAATGTTTCTATTAATTTTAATGTATTTCTTTATTTTATTGTGGCTACCTAAAACAGGACAGTTTGTTAATGTATCGTCCCCAGTTAAGTCTATGGTATAGGTGGGCTTCTTACATACTAGTCCGGATCCACTACCCACCAGCTCGTCAAAAAGACTGTTTGTATTGGCCACTTGTTCACTGGCTCTCAAGGTTTCTATAGTAGAGATTGTGTTATGAGCCTTGTTTAATTCCGCTTCCAGTCCCGATATACGTTTGAGTGCTTGGTCATGTGTGTTGCTGCATTCTTGAAACCCAGACACCAGATTGCGGAGATGGTGATGCTGGTCGAGTATGTCCATGTGCTGGGTGTGCAGTTCCACAAGCTGTCTCTTGAGTTCTGTGTTCTTGTCAACTAAGTTCCTGACTTCCACCTCGCTTTCTTCTCTTTCTCGCAGCAGGTCACTGCAGGTCTTCTTTGAGACCTCAAGCTCCTTCAGTGCGGCATTCAGTTTGATATTCATGTCACGTACAGTAACTCCACGGGTCATCATATTGAAAAAGTTGATGAAACTGCTCCTGGAATATGACAAGAATCAACTGAGTATTTGGGGAAGAGTACTAAGGAAGTTTAGAACAGTAGTAGGTAGAAGGAAAATATATAAATATTAGAATTAAATGAAAAAATTAAAGAATAACAGACAAAATTTTTAAAATTCCAATAAATGAGAAAGTAGGTAGCAGAAAAAGAGAAAAAGATTCTACTATTAACTTCTAATTTATGTGTATCATGTATCTAACACAATACTTATTGATTTTCTAATATCAGAAATTCGTTTGCTCAAAGTTTTTCTAGCCTAGCTTAGTTGATAAATAGTATGTAATGTTAAATTGTATGGGTTTCTTGCTTTTACAATAAACAGTTAGCTACTAGTTTAAATGAAGTTAATAGATGATTAAGAAGAATTTAACAGTAATAATGTATGTGTATTGTAAATATGCAGTGTAACTTTTGTCTGGGGCGAATGTTTTCGTCATCGATTTTGCTTCCACAGTTTGTCAAGCAAAAGGAGACATAAACGGTGCCAATGTGTGCTGGACGTGGCTCAGAAAACTGAGCAGTATTTGTAGGTGTTCTGAAGTGTGTAATAGGCAATAATATGAAAAAATATACTCCCCGGGTTTGGTGATTTCAAATCCGCAGTCCAAACTGACAGCCGGTCCAAAACTTATTGTTTTATAGAATTTAGACGTTATTACAACAAAAACACCGACTGGGTCACTTTATACATTGATTCTAAGGTAAATAACACATTTAAAACTAATTTATACACAATTAATGAATATTTAATAAAAAATTATCTACGAGATCGTTTTTTCACGACCTGTCACCAGTGTTGCCAGTAGCCAAAAAAAAAAAAAAAAGGAATGAGCTCGTAACTCCATATTTCTTACCCGTCTTGGGATACCAAACAGTAATACAATAAAATATATTGAAATATTAGTGGTTTCCAAATTGCTGCCACAAAAAGTACTACAAATCTGTTGGTCAGATCTTTCCGGACGCTCTTCGTGTGTACTGCGAGTATCGCGACTGCCTCCATTAATCCTGTGTAAAGAGGACCAGATCGTTTTGATGGTCACAATAAAATGACACATATTTACAACTAGCTTTTGCCCGCGACTTCAACCGCGTGTATCTCGGAAAATATCCCATCAGTATATTTATGTGGAGAACATAGCGCCGTCCGATGTAACTGTACAAACTCAAAAGACTAATATATATCATTGCCGTGTATTTGGTGAAAACCGTATCAAAATCTTATGTGCTTTTTATCGCGTTCAAACAGACAGACAGACGCGAGGTGGCGGGAGGTCTCTGTTTAGATAAAATTTGTTATGGTTATTACGATCTAATAACAAATATTTTTTGACCACATGTCCAAATACCGTCCCGTTATCCTACACCGGTTCCCGCTCGTGCACCTCCGCTGACCTTGATCACCGACTGGAGGAAAGTAAGTGAACAGTAATGAGGTAAATGCAATTAAAGAAATTGGTCAGTTGCATTTTTGCGACACTTGCACTAAATATCTCATGGTGGCAGTTCTAATTTTGTGAAAAGTTTTAGTGATGGATTTTACTTCCGAAGGTATGTACTATATTAATTTCTTATTAGAATATTTTAATGTGTCATAAAATAGACTATCTGTGAATTCACAAAAAAAGGCATGTTTTTCTTTGTTTTCGAACTTATCAGGCTTTTGGGGTATTAATGACAGCTGCAGAGGTTACTGCACGGTCAACTGGACATAAAAACGTTGCCAGAGTTATAAAGGACATTCGCGAGAATCCAGCTTCTGCAAGTACATGCATTAGCCTTCAACAACTAAGTGCTGTGCAAGTGATAGACTGCTAAGTAATGATGAGGCATTAGCGAATTATATTGATTCAAAATCAACAACCCACTCATATAAACAGACTAGAAAGTGGATTATGAAAGTCGGGCATCACGTGTTTCCATCATATGATTTCATTGTTAAATCAAAAAAAGCATATTATCCTTCCGAGGAGCACATTGTTTTGACACAATCTCGAGCAGAAATTGAGCTACAAGCTATTTTGAATAAAACAGCAGAACGTTTAGTAGAAGCTCAGAGAGAAGTTGTCACAAGTGTGCTCCCCAATCTAATACCCAATTCATCGTTTATCACACAACATCTCTTATAAGTAAATGGGGATGTGACGGAAGTTCCGGTCATAGTGCTTACAAACAAAGATTTGAAAACAGCGAAGGCACTGATGAGTTCCTTTTTGTTTATTCGTTGGTTCCTCTAAGGTTAATCGACGAGAGTAACAACATTATCTGGCAAAATCCTCGTCCATCATCGACGATGTTTTGTCGTCCAATTAAATTCATTTTTGCCAAAGAAACAACGGAATTGACAAAAATCGAAACAAATAAGGTTTTGGGATAAATAAACGACTACTTGGAGGCTACATCTTATGATCTTGGTGGTTCTGAAATTTCTGTTAAGCACAAGTTTCTGCTGACTATGACTGATGGAAAAGTGTGCAATGCTTTGACAGAGACACATTCATCGCAGAAATGCTATATTTGTGGGGCCACTCCCAGAATGATGAATCAAGATAATTTTGGCTTGGGTTTGTCAACATTACATGCTTGGATTCGTTCGTTTGAGTGCTTTTTACACATTAGTTATAAGTTAGATATTAAGAAATGGCAAGCTAGGTCTTCAGAGGAAAAAGCAAGTGTAAAAAAAACGATCAGACGAAATCAAACAACGATTCAAGCATGAAACGGGATTAATTGTGGACAAGCCAAAGCCAGGATTTAGTTCCACAAATGATAGAAACAAAGCTCGACGTTTTTTCGGGAACCCCGAACTGAGTGCTCAGATCACAGGATTGGATGTTATAATCATCAAACACTTTGATGTATTGTTGAGGACATTGTCTTCTGGCTTCGAGATAAATCTTGTTGAATTCAAAAAGCCGAAGAAGAAACAGCAAGTGCTTCCCCTTGCTTCTCAATGGCGTCGCTCCAGATATTAATGGCATACGCTAGAAGATCCCCAGTTGACCGGTTTTTTGCGAAAACCGTAATATCGGTCACTGAGGATATCGTTGGCTTCTAGGTATGCCAGGAGCTTACTATTAAGTACACGCTCCGTACTCTTACAGAGTAAGGACGTGACTGAAATAAGCCTGTAGTTGGCCGGGTCAGCACGACTGCCCTTTTTGGGTACATGCTGAACGTTAGCCAGCTTCCATGCTTTCAGCACCTTTCCAGTCATCTAGCGAAAGGCGAAACAGGCGTGTCAAGATTGGAGACAATTCAGGCGCACAAGTTCTATGAACAATTGCTGGTATCCCGTCGGGGCCACTAGCTTTGTTCACGTCAAGATTACGCAGCACTCTACGGACGTCCTTCTGATGGATGCGAATGTCCAACATACACGTCTCGCATCCAATAGGAGCATCAGGAGGGTGAGCGCCACTACTATCCAGACGTGAAAACTCCGCAAAGAGGGCGGCAAACAAGTTTGCTGGTTTGAGCAGTGGTTACCACCACTGCTCAAACCTGACGGGTCTACACTACCGTGAGGGACGACAGAAGTTGAATTCGACCGACTTTGCCAGGGACCAAAACGCTTTGCTGCCAGCAGGATATGAAGCGAGTTTGGTCCCGATTCGGCTAACGTGGTCAAACCGAACCCTCCACAAAACCTTCTTGCTGGACTTGGAAGCCCTGTTGAAGGCTCTCTTCTTCTGATCCACGTCATTTGCTTTGCAGTTTCGAGCATCGACCCATGCTAAGTATGCCCCGTGTTTAAGCGCTTCAGCGCGATCACATTCGGCGCCAAATCAAGGTCGAGCTTTGCCGGAACAATGTGGAGTACTACATACCGTTCTCTGACCTAACAATTTAGGTCAGAGAACGGTATGTAGTACTCCATCCCCTGTCGCAAAACATCTACCACGGCGTTTGCGCACGACGATGAATCATTTGAAGAAAAGCAAGTAGGCTGCCAAGGATAACATGCAAAGAAAGATCGCATGCCATCCCAATCCGCTGACTTATATCGCCAAACCTGCTGAATGACTTTAAGGCTAAGATCGGGCGGAGAGGAGACGGGTACAGACTTCACCAGACAGTGGTCGGAACTACCTAACGGTGAAGATATCGTTACCGAGTAGCGGTCTGGATCTGTAGTCAGTAGAAGGTCCAAGCAATTGGCTTTGTGTGACTCAACATCCGGCACCCTCGTTGCTCCCTGGACCAGCTGAGTGAGATTTAATGCAAGTGCAAGATTGTGCGTCTCTCGCCCAGCATGGTCCGTGCACTGGTATGGGAAGAGCCACTCCTGGTGATGGGTATTAAAGTCCTCCAGTAACACGAACTGAGCTGCTGGGCCGCATCTGCCGCCTCACTGATGTATTGTGTGAGCCTGGTTCTCTCATGATCTCCGCTGTGCGAGCGGTAGACACAAGCATAGATAATTTTGTCTATGTCCGTGTCCACCAGAGCCCAAAGTGTAGAAAACCTGGAGTCCTCAAGGTTCCGGAGACGCCAATAGCAGATGTCGTCACGGGCGTACATACATACCGCCGCACGTGGTTAAAAGTTGTGCTCCAAGGTAAACCCTGGGTATGAAAGATACGACACGTCTGATGGACATCTGATCTGCGACGAGATTTGAGTGCAGACCTCGGATATTACTGAGGTGCACTTTGAGAGAGAGGGAGTGCAGCCGCTGTTTAACTTTGCTCTTTTTATTCCATTTCATGATTTAGAGAGTGAAGAGGAGAGAAGAAGAAAGTGAAGTGAGGCTTCACGCTGTTAACCTCCAGACCCACACTAGACGGATGGTATTGATTGGGGAACTAGTCTGGAGACTGCGGGGACGCCCAAGCCCCCCCGGGAATGACCATCGGGCCCTCTCATCTGGTCGCCAACCAGCACGATGGTGCATTCCGGGATGTTTCGACAGTTGATGGGGCAGCCTCTCATGTGTGGCTGGCACACTACTTGGGCCCCCAACTACCTGCGGTCGGCCAGCGGCGCACCGTGCCTCGGATCCGCTCCTCTCCGCGACTAGTCTCCCGATACGTCCGCACTAGTGCGAACCAGATTGGTCTTTCAGCAGTGAAGCAACTACTTCGACCCAACTCCTTGATAGGCTACACAGGGCATCGTACCGGAACACAGCTAGGCCGTTTGGCGGTACGTCTTTGCCCTGTGGGTGGTCACAAGCCTGCAGTTTTAACCTGCCACCTGTTTGATGTCACCTGATTAGCACCACCCGAGGGCCACGTGTAGGGATTTGCAAACGGGTATCCTCTTACGGACACGGGTGACTCAGCCCCCAAAGCTGTCTGTCTGTCTGTCTGTCTGTCTGTCCGTATGTCACAGCTATTTTATTCCGAAACTATTAGGACTATACATGTGAAACTTGATAGGTAGATGTATTCTGTGAACCGCTTTCCGATTTTAAGAAAAAACTTAAAAAATATTTAAAATAAAGGGGGGCTCCCCACACATAGAACTAAAACTGAAAATATTTTTTTTTTTTTCATGAAACCTATGCGTGTGTGGTATCTATAGACATGTATTTAAAAATGACATTAAAGTTTCTAAAAGGACATTTTCATAAAGTAAATTGTTTAAAAGATGAACGCTTCCAAAGTGGTCAAATGTGTGTATGTGTCCCCTCTAACTTCTATAATAATGGAGTGAAAATCTAAAAAATACATATATCTGTAGATCTTAGTATAGTAACTTTCAACCAAAATTAATTTGAACGAGATCGGGTCAGCAATTTTTGATATACAGCATATTTTCTAAAACCGCAAATATAACTTTGTAATTCATACAACTACTATGAAAAACAAAGTTATTTGGCGTAGTTGTAAAAAATGTAAATAAGCTAGTTTTAAGAAATTTGCAAGTTATTTCTTTTGTCTATTAAATATACATATTATGTTATATTATTATAGTTACTTCGGAACCCTTCATGGGCGAGTCTGCCTTGCACTTGGCCAATTTTTTGGGGGGGGGAAAATCATCAAAATGACTCCTTTCGCTCTGGGTGTAGCGGAAAGTAGTGTCAGACGAATACTGAATAAAAACCCACTCTGTTCCTTCAGTTGCCCTTGTGATCCGGGGCTGCGGTGTCTATACATATATGTCTGTAGATCTAAGTATAACCTTTCAACCAAAATTAGTTTGAACGAGATCGGGTCAGCAATTTGTGAGATACAGCATATTTTCTAAAAACGCAAATATAACTTTGTAATTCATACAAACACTATGAAAAACAAAGTTATTTGGCGTAGTTGCAAAAAATGTAAATAAGCTAGTTTTACGAAATGACATGGACAAAAAAGTACATTCCATGTACACATACATAGTAAATAATATTGTATATTAAAAATAGAAAAATGATTTAATGCGTAGTTTTTAACCTCTCTGATCTCGTCAGTGTTTATTTCAAAATAATTAGTAATCAAGATGAATTCAAAGTACCATTTGTCAACGTCCGCCATGATGGACCATAGAGTAAGATAAATATAATAATGGGTGTTCCACATCAAGCATACTACTTGCGTATATCACATAGACGTTTGATATGGACGACAAAACGCTATTATTAAAACATTTTATTTATACGAAACTGTTTTCGTTGGTATTTTTGGCATTTAATAAAATTATCTTTTCATAATGTTGATGCGTAAGATAGTTTTTTTTTTATATTTCACACAAAAAAAATTCGGAAAACGGAACGCGTTACTTGTTTGACAATGTGTCATTGTCTATGTCAAATGTCAATGTTATGTTATTGCAGATTTTTACAGACCTGGCTGTATGGGCTTGACTCTTTGCCTGTCCTAACGGACGAAGGGAAAAAAAAAAAAAAAAATTATTGCAGATTCTACTAGAGGTGTGTCGATCATTCGTTCTTCGTGACCTGGGTCGAACGCGACCCATACGGTAGGTGATCGAGTCAAAATGATTCAATCATATCGATCGTTTGGGTCGCAGCCCGAATCTCGGTCATGCAATCATATTTGATCAAACGATCGAGCTTCAAACTTCGACTCGTGACCCATCTTACAGGCTCACGATCAGTGGGAATTTGAAGAATTCCTTTTTTCCTTTTTTTTTCCTTTTTTAATTGAAACCGCAAGCCGCGCATTATCACGCTAGCCCTTTTTATAAGAAAAACGTCTTTAGTTGTTTACTTATAATAGCTACCGTAAGATTAAAAATAGGTACTCAAAAATAATAGATAAGGTTTATTAAAAATTTTTCAAGTTCATTTATAAAATATATAGCGAGTCGATCGTGTTTAACTGGGAACACTGAAAAAAATCCACATAAATTTTATTACCTTTTTTAAGTATCCAGATTACTATCATGACATATCTTGATATCTCTCCAATATATATATAAAACTAAGTACCTAGTAAATGGCACAAAAAAACAAGAAGTACCTATTTAAAGTTTAAATGACGTACCTACCTGTGATAGTTTTTGGATGAAGTATTTCATTCAATTGTGAGTATGTCTTGCCTTGTCAATTATAAGTTGGCAGAAGGTAATCGAAAGAACTAAATGCCGCCAAAAATGTACAATATACGCTTTATGTCTTAAAACAAAGATTGAGTGTTTTGTGAAATGTGTATGTTACATTAAGCAGGTAACCAAACCAAACTCAAATACGTACATAAACCAAAACAAAACAGAGCGGTTCAAAAGGTCACGACACGAACTACGCTAAGTATTGATCGAATCATTTCGATCGCGATCCGCGCCCGACGGCGGCGCGGATGTGGGTCACGACCCATAGTAGAGTGAGAAAGTAATACATTAATAGCGCACCATCTCGTTTTTGGGTCTCCGTTAGAAAGTGACAAACACATGAGCGGTAGTATTTGGTAGAAAGTGATAAACATATTTGTTGTTTGGGTCATTTTGTAAGCAGACAAAAGTGTGTTCTAAATCTTACTGCGTATAGTTCAATTTTCTTTTCGATTTCGAGTACCCAAATGATCGAATCTTTTGATGCTTAAAGACTCGATCACTCACGTTCGGGTAGTGATCGAGTCAAAGTGATTCTATCAATCGTGATCGACTCACTTCTAGATTCTACATTGCGTCCAGTGTTTGTTTTTGCGATTATTTTCTAATATTTTTGACCCCTGCTTATTTCAACGTACTGATACCTTCTACCGCCCGATTACCTTGCTATTAATACTGGACTCTGATTTACATCGCGTTGTGGATTTCTTTTGTGGATCAATATGAGGTGCATCAACTGCGGAATAGCCATGCAAAGGTTGCAGAGGCATCTCATATCCTCGCTTTCTGCACACAATCAAACAAGACTTTCGCGTTGGATAACCAATGCCTAAACCTAGGTAAGAAGTTGAACTAGAAAAAACTTAACCTGATACCTTATATAGTTCTGGTATGCGAAATCTTACAGTGCATCTTATTTTCAGTTGCCTCTTAATACATTTATTTGTCATCCATGCTTATTATTATTAAACACCGAAGCTGGTGAACAAGAGAGACTACTGGGGCATAACAAACGGCTTGTGCTGCGGTTGTGGCAAATCAGTGAGGAAAATAAGACACCATAATGTCAGTATGGAGTATCCGTTGCTGGCTGTTCTATTATCACAAAATACTAATTATGTGGTAAGCATTTTGTTTTTCATAATGATAAATACCTAGTTGTATTAATCTATAAAAAAGGAGCTTTCATACTATGTATGTATGATTGTTATATCTGTGTTTTATGTATTTTAATATAATATACTTGCCTAAAGTAGGCATGTGTAACATAGCTCATCTTACTATAACATAGTACTTGAAAACATAAAGCGATATTTAAAAAGATACCCTTGTTACTAAAAATTATATAAACAAGAATTATCTAATGATTGAATTAATTTATTATTGTGTTTATTCTAACTGTGGTTTATTTTCAGCCTTCAAGAACCAACTGTGTTTGCCATGTGTGTTGGATGCGAGCAAATAGACAGGCAGTGCATGACTCATCACGAGACATGCAAGAATTGGCTTTGGATAATAATGCAGCAGCCCCTAATGTTAGCCAAGTTGTTAGCCCACCAGAGCCACCACCGTTGCCGCCTATTCAAAGAGGGCCATGGGAAAGTAATACCATATCATTACCTAATTACAAGCGAGCTTCGATCACATCTGTTCACAGTATATTTCAACAATGCATGTACATTTGGTCCCGCAATTCCTTAAAAGACTGCTTTTGCAAGAACATAGTTTCTATGTTCCTCGCAGCTGTAGAGTGTGTGAAACACATTTGTACAGCGATCAATGGCATTTATTACCTCAAATGAATGAGACACATTCTACATTTAGTGCTATCCATATAGAAGACATAATTAATATTATGAAGTCAAAAGCTAATATTTTGAACTTTGAAAATGTCTCAGAAATTCTCTCACGGAACAATAATCACAATTGTAAAATAATAATAAATAAATCTATGATTGTATTTTTTTTAAGAAATCTGGTTATGTTTAATGCAGTTATTTATGTAATTACTGAAGCCCTATATTTACACTTAATCCAGTTTAGTGTATTGGTGAAATAAAAATGCTCTGTTCTATCCAAGCTGGTTGATTGACCTCCCTAGGTCTCTTTATTAACACTATCGCTGCATTGCTCTAATGTATATTATCTTCGTAAGCATTTAAGATATAATAATTATAATATGTCAAAATATTTTTATTTATTTTCTCGAATAAGTAAATAAATAATAATTTTTACTCCTTTTTTTTATTCTATGTTCCCCTCGTTAGTCTAATGGTCGCAAGCGCTACTGCTGAGCATGACGTCCTGAGTTCGATTCCCAGGTCGAGCAAAGTGATATTGGGTTTATTCATCAGGAATTTTTCAGTAGCAGCCCGGAGTCTTGATTTGTGCCTGGTTGATAGAAACAGACTCGCCCCCTATTAAATGGTACTCAAAATAACTGGTGAAATCTGGGTGTACTATAGGTACACACACCTCTGCCCAACCCTTCGGGAAATACAGGCGCGATGTTATGTTAATGTTTGTTATTATTGTCACATTTTTTGAGACTATTACCCAGTTTAATAAATGTTAGTCAATATTCAGTTTAAAATCCTTCATATTTTGTAGCCATTACTTTGTTTATTGGTTTAATACTAAAACTATATCAGTTATACTTAATAATTCACAACTGTTCACTATTTTAAAGCACCTTTAAGTTTTAATAACGTAATTATAATCTAAACACCTTATTGCTAGCGATCTGATTAAAAGGTTTACTGTAACTGTTTTTGTCTAGTCTGGTGAGTTTTTTATTTATAGCAATTTAATGAGTCCATATTCACGAATATAAAACATCAAAAATCATTGGTGTACACTAAATTCGATAACTATGCCGACGTCCATAGTAAAATTGGCCATATCCTTTGTAAGTATTTTTTTGTCAAATAAATATACATATTACTTATATTATATCATTATAGTTACTTACTACTATATATATATATATATATATATATATTGTAGTTTATTATATAAAAATATCATGAAAAAAATCATTTTAACTAAAAATAAGACAGATTTCCAAAAATAACAAGTAGGAAGTATTTTTTTTTGTTTTTAGTGTTTTGGTTTGTCGACTAGTGCTTTACCTAGTTACAAAAGCCTAAATGTAAACTACTTATCACCATTTACAAAATATTGCTTTTCCCGATGCAGAGCCGTTCATTTTTGAGGAGTTCTTCAGGTACTTCACCATCAGCTCAACTTCACCATATACATGTTAACAAGCATAAAGTGATTAACAACCATATTCTAGTAATCGAATCGCAACCCATGAAATACTTATAATTGAGTAGTTCCGGTAGCCGTCTGTGGTCTTCATCATCAGTTCCACTTCACCGAATGGTATTTTCCGAGAGCAACTACACAAGTTACTTTAAAAAATAATAATATTTGAAGAGTTCCCTCGATTTCGACAGGATTCCATCATCAGATCCTGACTTGATGACGATGGGACCACCTGGAAATATACCTACCAGGTGCCTTTCAAACAATAAAAATAATTTTTCAAATCGGTCTAGTTACGAGTAATCCTTTAAAAAAAAACTGAGTCGTTTGCACCCATTAAAAAAATCGGTATCATCTTGGGTTTTGACATTTATTCAAAAAAGATAACAATTATTCCCAAACAATAGATAAAAAACTTACTTTCTCAAGTTGCTCATATAAAATGCGTAAAGTATCGAAATAAGTATTGTGTAGTATTATGAATTATTTTGTGTTCGTACAGCGATCTATTTTTAGACAAATTTTTGTTGACAAGCGACATAGCGTCCACTCACGAAGGCGGCTGACCGCGTATTAAAATTTCTTTACACTTTTCTGTCCAATAAATCTAAACAGTGACCAACGAAAATAACCCTTAATGCGACCAGTTAAGATTCATGCGCTTTAGCAAAATATGTGAAAAATTTAAAAGGGATTTTATTTTTTTGTGAAGCTATTTGTTACATTTTCGTTATTATTAATAGGCTCATTTTGAGGTAATTATATCTGCTAGCCTGTGGTATTTTTTAAGAAAGAAAATATGTAAGTGTTTAGCAGAAAAAGAATCCTAAACTTAACCCTTTTTCCTCAACTTTGTATGCAGAGGTTTTGAAAAATCGTGTTTACAATACTAAAAACCATATTTTTTGTATTTTAAACACGGCTGCTTTGGAGATAAAGAAGTAATCTATCTATTGCAACTGTTAGTTTTGTTTGAATTTCTTTATATTAGTCGGAAAAGGCACCCAAAAACAGCTTATTTACGTCAGATTCGAACTTACGTCCTGAAGCTCCCGCAACGAGCGACGGAAGATGACTTCTTGCGCGGAATAAAAACGTAGTATGCGCCAAAAGTGTTTTATCGTAATAAATCCAAAACTAAAAGGAATTACATAAAATGCCTAAGCAAAGCCTTTACTCTTGTTTAAATATAATTATTTATCAAATTTTTGTCGCAATAGGCATTACCATATCGAGTACAAAACGGAAAAACATGAGAATTAGAGGTTATTTCGTGATTTTTTTCTACCAAGGAAATGTTATTATTTTATGTTTTTGATCAGAGAGAGCCCTTGAAAATATGATGTAGTTATTCATATATTTTTATTTTAAGATTTGGTCTGGAATTTTTCATGTAAAATCAAATAGAAAATTGGTAATTTTGCTTTATATGCGCTCTTAAGTTTTATTTAGAACCACCAGATGTGTGTTTCTGACTTTTAAAACTGTATTTATCAGGTACCTATGTAGCTACTATGCCTCTTGGTGATATAATAAGCGCAGCTGAAGGAACACGGTGGGTTTTTAGTCAGTAGAAGTCTGACACTCTCTTCCGCTCCACCCAGACCGGGAGAAGTAATTTTCCCACCCAGAAAAAAAAGTCAACACGATGCGCTTTGGCCAAACCAATGTCAGATTTGCTGGCTTCTAATTACCCGTAAGACTGTCAAAAATTAAAAAAAAAACTTTTTAGCAAAAAAATAGAACCGACTTCCATATAAAAACACTACATAGGCAAAAATAACTTTAATTTCGGAAGGATGTGTCAAAAACGAAAATATATACAAAACTAAAGACACCGCCTTCCGAAATTCAAGTTATTTTTGCCTTTGTAGTGTTTTTATATGGAAGTCGGTTCTATTTTTGTTAAAAAGTTTTTTTCACACTTTTTAGTGGGTCGGTTTGTAATTTAACTAGTTACAAAAGCCAAAATGTCAACTACTTATAACCTTTTACAAAATATTGCTTTTCCTGGTGCAGAGCCGTTAATTTTTGAGGAGTTCTCCTGGTACATCACCACCAGCTCTACTTCACCACATGCATTGTGACGAGCATAAAGTGCTTAACATACATATTTAAGTAATCTAATCGCAATCAACGAAATAATTATTATTGAGTAGTTTCGGTGGCCATCTGGGGTCTTCATCATCAGTTCCACTTCCTCAAATGGTGCTTTTAGAGAGCAACTGCACAAGGTACTATAAGAAATACCCAAAACGCTATAGGTGTGCCTATAATATTTGAAGAGTTCCCTCGATTTCTCCATGATCCCATCATCAGATCCAAACGTGACGACAATGGGACCAACTAGAAAGTATACCCTTTCAAACAAAAAAAGAATTTTCCAAATCGGTCCAGCCATTTCCGAGTTATGAGGTAACATACATAAAAAAAAAAATAAGTTCAAGACGAATTGTAAACCTCCTTTTTTTGAAGAAGAAATGACAGCCGAGATCAACCACTTAACGTGATTTCAATTTCAAGGCATTGAGGAATCTTGTTATACTAAGTTTGTCACCCATCTCTAAGCCGGCCTCAGCAAGCGATGCTTAACCTTGAAAATCGAGTGGTGTGGTTGTTATTATTTAGTCACAAGCTCTTTTTGAGAGAATTTTGGGTAGAGTTTTAGTTAAATAAATAACACAGGCCGACCATTGATATATTAAAAGGAGGAAGATACGGTACTAGACACTAAATTTGGTCCTACAAAACTAAGTGATTGCCCGTAGTTGGCGGGCGCTCACTCTCAGTCGCGTACGGAACGTTGTTGATCACACAGCTCAAGAAATTCTCGTCTCTTCGTGTTTTTAAGGATTTTTTGGAATAAATACGCATCAAAATGACTTCTTGTATAGCTAGACAGTGTTTTAATTACACCAGGAAGAAAAATAAGAGACATGGGTCATGGGGATCACTTACTACGTACTTACCTAATACATGCAATCTTATTTCATTCATAAGCGCAAACATTCGGCAACTGAGGCGATTTCGCTCACACTACAGCGCCGTCTCCTATCTCTATCCTTGTCTATCGGTAACTGTAGGTTTGGGACTGATGACGACACTGAACACAGATGTGTGAGTTACTGTACATGTATTCGTGCGCCGAGCCCAGGTTTACTGATTGCGATGTTAGAGAGTAACATATCTTCCTCCTTTTAATACATCAATGAGGCCGACAAAATTTTTAACCACAAACCAGACTATACAGGGTTATTGGAAATATGTCCCGATCCTGTTAAGGGCGTGTAGATGAGGTCATTAACTATTAAATAAAATGTACCGCCGTCAAAATAGATTAGTGATTTTTAGGAGAACAATAATATTTATTTCATAAGACGTTGCAAAACACATAAAAATAAAATAAGTATTGGATCTCTTTTTTCAGAAGTACGGAGGTTTTTAATTGTTTTATGTTTTTTTTATTATGCGCAACTTAATTCTTTAGCTATTTAATAAATAAGAATGCTAAAACGTGTTTTCGTTTTTATTTTTAATAATTTTTTAAAAGAGATGAAGTCCTATTTTATTTTAATATTAAAAATAATCTCGATAATAGTATACTTTACGCCTAGAAACTTAGGGTTGATTTGTTAGTTAATGACCTCATCTACACGCCCTTAACAGGATCGGGACGTATTTCCAATAACCCTGTACATTTCCAAAGGTTTTTGATGCGCTGAATCCAAATCTGGACTCAGAATTGCTCTATAATTCTTATAATATAATAAAGACTTGATCTTTAATATGGTAACCTTTATTTTTTTTTTTTAAATATAATTCGTGAGTCTACATAACCTCAAATTCGGGCAAAACGGTACTTTTTGCACTTTTAGGTTAGAATATCTCAGAAAAGTGACGTGACAGAGCGATTCTGAGCCCAGATTCGAATTCAGCGCATCGAAAACCTTTGGAAAATGTATAGTTTAGTTTCTGGTTAAGAAGTTTGGTTACATTTTGTTGGCCTGTCTAATTTGATGCTTAGGTAGTATCTAATTTGCTCATATCATTAAAAATGTTGTAATATGGTTATTTTTACTTTATGTTAATTAATACTTTCTTTTAAATGGTAAATTTTCATAAAATTTAACATCACAAACACCTAGACTCAGAACTCAAGCCACACAAACATTTATTTCGGTACCGGAATAGAACCCGACTAATGTTTGTTTATTTTTTAATATTTATATGTATATATGTATATGTTTTGAGAACATTATTTATTGTTTTGTATTTTATATAAATAAATAGTACACCGTGGACTACCCGCGTATTTATTTTCTCCTTCTGTATCAAATCCATCCAAAGGTTGTCTGTAAAAGATCGCTTTTAGCGATAAGACCGCCCATTGTATCACCCTTTTTAATTGTTAAGTCCATAATTTTGTTTTACTGTTATGGTGTACAATAAAGAATATATCTATCTAATGATTCTATTAATAAATGAACTCTGTTCTGTTAATATTTTAAATGAACAGTATTTAACGTTTTAATACCAGCGTATTCTTTTTGGGCTTCAATATAAGTAGTAGCTGTATGTACTATGTGATTCAAATAAGAATAGGAACTACAACGACCTCTATCTGTCAAATTATGTCACTGGAAAAGTACAGTTTGCATAGAAAACATTTTTGCAAATTAATACCGGTTTATTTTACTTTGTTTAACTGAGTCTTTAGGTTGATTGTTACAGCTGAAAAATACCTAGTATGTGATAAATGAAATATTATATTAACACGTTAATGAAAAACAGCCGAAACAGGGTTTTAACGATAGATAGATAGAATATACTTTATGGTACACCAAAATTTAAACACACGTATTTAACAATATATAGTTCTTTGAATAGGGTTCTGTTTTTTTATTTCTAAAGAAGAAACCTTGGCAGTCTCCTCTATGTTATTAGGATGTCATTATAATAAGATAAAGGAGAATGCCAAGGTTTCCTTCAAGACTCGGGCAGAACCGACAAAGATGAACTATCTATACTAATATTATAAAGCAGAAAAGTTGGTTTGTTTGCTTGAACGCGCTAATCTTCGAAAGTACTGAGTGGATATGGATGCAATTTGGTATGGAAGTAGCTTGAAGCTTGAGAAAGGTTATAGGCTACTTTTTACGCGACTGCAAAAAAGGAGAGTTATGTTTTTACGATGATAGAATCTATAAGTATATAATATATACTCCGCCCCGCCCCGCGTGAGTACTAGTATATATTATATACTAGTACTCACGCGGGGCTTCGCTCCCGTGGAGAATCCACGGGAGCGAAGCCCCGCGTGATTCATCACGGTAAAAACATAACTCTCCTTTTTTGCAGTTGCGTAAAAAGTAGCTTATAACCTTCCTCAAGCTTCAAGCTACTTCCATACCAAATTTCATCCAAATCCACCCAGTACTTTCAAAGATTAGCGCGTTCAAGCAAACAAACAAACTCTTCAGCTTTATAATATTAGTATAGATAAGTATATCATAAAAAGGAAAATAATTATAAAATTAGACTGTATAATTAGTTTTCTATAAAAAATACACCAAAAATGTTATAGTTCTTTGAAGTTGACCACTTAATACTTCTAATTTTAACGATAACATGCAATAAACCAATAAATTATTGAATAATGACTATTGAATTCAGTTTCAACAGCCAAGGTAGTCGTTAGTAATACAAAAATGGAGTCAGGTAATACGTCGCTCGTCATAAAACGCAGGAGAAGTATAAATTTTGACAACTATCAGTGACAACTACAAGATTAAGTATTGCCTTCATTATAATAAAACTTAACATTATATATTATTATAAGAATAACTTATATATTATAATAGTTATGACTTTTGTCAGTAATAAATTTACTTAAGCTGGTTCATAATGATATTAATGTAATCAATTTGCAAGTGCAACTTCGTATCGATATTATTTTATTTTGGTATTAGCAACATTTCTTATTGAAATTGTAGATATAAAATGTGTTGATAAATTGAATAACTATTTAAAATGACTTAAACGGTGTACTTCTACAGATTTTATTTATGCTGTATAATTCTTACAGTTTTATATAATGAATTATCATTAATTTAGAAAATCTGTCGGCTACATGATTCGAGCCGAAACTTGGCATTCTCCTTTACATTACATTAATTGTGATTTATCACAACTAAATAAATAAATGTAATAAATATAACAGTGATTGTTATCAATCTCCTCCGAAACAGCTTACCCGATTTTCATTGAATGAAATGCAAACATTTTTTTGTATATATTTGTTAGGTATGAGAATGGGTTGTGGGTTATTTATACTGCGAGGGGGAACGGGGCGCAAGAGGAGGAGGCTGAACGCGTGATGGAGAGATAATTTTCCTCCGCATCAGCCGCCGCAGGAGATGCCCCGGGCGTCAGAGATCGCGAGGATCTCCTGCCACTGTAGACGCAGACTTGCGGACGGCAAGCAGGGTTAGCTCACCGTCTGGTAAGGACCAGGCCAGGTTAACGGCGCATCGTGTTCCGCGCGCGCCTCAAAGAGCAGTCAGCAGCATTGACGGAGCTTGATAGAGTAATTGCCTGCTGAGATACCACGGCCCCAGACCACAAGAGTAACTGAAGGAACAGGATGGATTTTTAGTCAGAAGGTTTTTAGAAGTCTGACACGCCCTCTCACTCTGGTTGGAACGGAGTCCATACAGAGCGAGAGGCGTTATTAGATGATTTTCTTGCCGTAAAAAGGCTATTTTACTTGAAATAATTTATATGGCAAAACAACATTTAACGGGTCATCTAGTAATTATTTTAACCCTATAGGATATTAATGGTCCACAAACTAAGCGGGGCGCCTGTATCTTAATAATTTATTGTTAAATAAAAATATTTGTACAACTCTTCTAACTTAATCTAAAAAAACAAAGTACAGAGACGTAAATTAAAGATTCCAAAGATAGAGTAAAACGTCGATGTCCGTGCTAGTTTGAACTGTGTGACAGACATCGGCGCCTTCCTCCTACACTTTTTGAAACAGGTTATTCCGTAAGACAATGATAGTGATTATAGATTATACAAATAGTAATACGAATATTCTACATTTAGTTTTACTGTATAATAATAAATAATAATAATAAAAATCTTTATTTATCTCCACAAATTACATCGAACAACCGCAAGGGGCGCACCGTCTGAACTTGAACGTGCGCAATTTACTTTTCAAACGTTGGAGGGTAAATAAGGAAGCTTCAGTCGTGCACCAGACCACAACATCCGAAGTGGGTCTAGCGAAAAGCGTATGATTGGAGAGATGTTCCTCGAAGTATTCGGGGACCAATTCAGGGTCGGGGTATTGGTTTTTTGAGCCATGCAATGGCTTACGGAGCGGTCCATGCTGAGACCGCAGAGAGGACTGGAGGGATAATCCCTCTAGCAAATCTGGGGACCTTACCCCATAAAAAAGGCAAAGCTGTGTACAGCATCAACAATGGAAGCGAGTCATAAAAAGAAACTACCCCAGGAGGGTACCTACTGCTCCGCAGTAGGAGACTTCCTCACCGAACAGAGCTCGGTCAGTCCCACGTATTCTGGGGGGGACAATGAACGCTCTAAATTAAATTCAAATTTTTACCCGTCCTTCAGGGGCGCCTTAAGCCAAGGTGGCTTACATACCGGTGATGAAGAATCACTGGTTCCTAATCCCAGCACATCCGCAATGTCGGTCCCGAACACTCGGACGGAGTATGGCTTGCAAGATACAGCTTGTGCTGAGGCGTTAAGAAGCGAGGTGTTTGTGCGCCCGCCTAACCCAGTTGCCGTAGAAGTGGCCAGTGACACTGATGAGTCCTCTTGCTCGCAGGTGTCCTATGGTTCTGAAACGTCAATGAGATCGTCCCAGGCTCGCACGCGCAAACGGCCAAGAGCATCGAAGAGTAAAACTGTAACGAAGAAAAAGTCTACCAAGCCGCCTGCCCTTAGCAAGCCTCTTACTTCTCTTAACAGTGGTGAGCAAGACAGAGACTCCGAAACTGTGAGTCCACCGGCTAAGCAGCCAAAGACTCGAGAAGAGATGATGCAAAGTCTTCCTACTTCAGAGATGTTGACTAAGACAATGCAAACGCAGCCAACGGCGGAACTTAGCGCCTGCATTGAACACAGTTTGAGAAACATCGAAGAAGTAGTAAACGAATCCCGCAACCTCAAAAAGAGCTTTGTCCACAGTCTCAAGCTGGCGGCGGTAACAGTTCAAGCTGCAGCAGCTGAGTTGGCCACGCGATCAGGGATTGAACTAAATTTTGAGCGGCTACAAACAGAAAACGCTGACTTAAAGGTTCGACTTACCGGTCTATCAGTGCAGGTCGAGAAGTTGACAGCACAGGTCAGTCTCCTTACTCGTCAGGGTGAGCAAACAACCAGCCCCGTAGGAGCAACTTCATCGGGGAGTACTATTGAGGGTGGTGGAGTAGCCGGGCCTACCCTATCGAACGAGTACGAGGCACAGTTTCGGCGTTCTATAGCCTTAGAAATTGGTGGTATGATGGACGCCAAATTGGCTGCTTTGGAGAGAAGATTGCCACCAGAAAAGCCCTTGCGTCCACCACTTGCAGCAGACATGAAGGCGGTTTCATCATCACAGACGACGGAGCAGCCAAGTGCCGGGCCCAGTGTAGTACCCAACAACAAAAAGAAAAAGAAGGGAAAAGGTATGGGAAAAGGCAAATCGGTGGCTCCAATACTGGAACCATCTATTGAGTCTGCGGCGTCTGCGCAAGCCTCACAGTCTTTGAAGGATGCAGCAATGACCAGGACTGAAGCCTGGTCAACTGTTGTAGGGAGAAAGGTAAAGGGAGGCAAAAGCCACCAGTCCAGTGAAAAGCCCGATGGCCAACCTGCCAGATTAGTATTGGCCTCCTCAGCGAAGGAAAAAAGCTACAAGGTAAAACTACCTAGGGTTCCTTCCACAGCAGCCATAACAGTAAGTAGCATCTGCAATTGCCGAAGCAGGAGGCTGTTCCCCTGAAGACGTGAAAGTGGGTGAAATTCGTCGCCCATTCGCTTCCCTGGGGCATGTCTGGGTTCGCGGCCCACTGGCAGCGATAAAAAAGCTGGCTTCTGATAAACGCATGCGCTTAGGTTGGTCGCTAGTTAGGGTTCAAGTTCTGGGGGCACGTCGTATGATGTGCTTCCGCTGCCTTGAGCCCGGGCACGTCCGCAGCCAGTGCACTAGTACAGTTGACCGCAGCACTCAGTGCTATGCCTGTGGCGGAGCTCATAAGGCAAGAGAGTGTACATCGCCGGTCATGCGGTGTCCCCTGTGTTCGGATCAGGGGCTTCCAGCAGATCACCGACTTGGGAGCAAAAAATGTACTCCACGCACAAAACGAGCCTCGCCCGCACCCGCTACAGCTCAAGGACCGACGTCAGCACCATTGAGTGCAGGCTCTTCAGAGAATATGGACACATCGCCTTCCCAGCCCTAAGAGTGCTCCAATGCAACCTAAACCACTGCCGCAATGCGCAAAACCTTTTTCTGCAGACTGCGGCGGAGTTGTCGGTTGCCTTGGCGGTTGTAGCAGAGCCATACGGTCTTAGGGATCATCCTCGCTGGTTCCGGGACACTATGGACTCTGTCGCCATTTATTGGGCTGGTGGATGCGATGGGCCTCATTGCTCGCTATTAGATAAGGGGCATGGATTGATTGCAGTGGAATGGGGATCACTGGCCGTAGTCGGGTGTTACGTGTCTCCTAATATCCCTATCGCCGAGTTAGAGGAATATCTGGACCGGGTGGCGAACTGCATTCGTTACAAATGCTCGCCTCGTCCAGTTCTTGTTCTGGGCGACTTTAATGCTCACTCCAGAGTCTGGGGAAACACCCGAGACACACCAAGGGGACAGGCGGTACAAGACTGGGCGGCATCACTCGACCTCCAACTTTTAAATCAGGGGTCTGTGTCCACATGCGTTCGGTGGCAGGGGGAGTCAATTGTGGACCTATCATGGGCGACTCCTTCTGTTGCCCGTATGGTGTCGGAATGGAGGGTAGCGGATGAGATGGTTACACTGTCTGACCACCGCCACATCGTTTTTAATGTGACACTACGTCCTTCCGACAGTTCACGCCATGCAGTTTCCAACACTCCGGCGTGACGTTGGGCCCTCAAACAGCTCAATAGAGACATGCTCATTGCAGCTGCTAACATCGCGGCGTGGCCAGAGGATGTTAGATCTCCGGAGATGTCCTCCGATCCAGAGGAGGAGGCGGTTTGGTTCCGAGACAAAATGACGTCAATCTGTGATGCTTCTATGCCCCGGGTCAAGTGCACTCAACGTCCGGGTGCTGTTTACTGGTGGTCGGAACACATTGCACAGTTGCGTGCTACCTGTCTTAGGTCCCGACGCCAGTTTCAACACACTCGACGCAGAAGACAGCCAAGGCCTACAGATGAGGAAATAGCTAGGACATATAGAGCGTATAGAGAGGCAACAATGGAGCTCCAACACGCCATTGCTGAGGCCAAATCAAGGTCCTGGAGGGAGCTGCTTGAAGGGCTGGACAGGGATCCATGGGGAAGACCTTATAAGATGGTTATGACCAGATTGCGGCCTTGGGTTCCCCCTATTACCCAAACCATGGATCCAGAGTTGCTGGACAGAGTCGTAACCACGCTCTTCCCAGTAGTTAGCGACAGCCTCCTGTCGGTCCTTCCTTCTTTGGATTGGATCGATGAGCTGGGGGTGACTGAAGGAGAACTGGGCCGGGCTGTTCGGCGTATGGGAGCGCGGAACACTGCTCCAGGCCCAGATGGAATTCCTGGTCGCGCTTGGGTTCTGGCGTTGTCTTCTCTGGGGGACCACCTGAGACGGCTCTTTGATAGCTGCCTCCGTATGGGTGTCTTTCCCTCTGATTGGAAGGAGGCTGGATTGGTCTTGTTGAGGAAGGAAGGTAGAGACTCAGAGTCTCCCTCTGCATATCGTCCCATTTGCCTGCTCGACGAGGTTTCCAAGCTATTCGAAAGAATAATTGCTGAAAGACTCGTTGAGCACCTGTCGCGAGTAGGTCCTGACCTTGCTGATTGCCAGTATGGTTTCCGACAGCAGCGTTCCACAGTGGATGCAATTTTACGCGTCCGCGCGCTGTCTGAACAGGCCGTGTCTCGGGGTGGGGTGGCGTTGGCAGTAAGCTTGGATATTGTAAACGCTTTTAACTCCCTGCCCTGGGAAGCAATACGGGCGGCACTAATTTATCACAGAGTGCCCCCTTACCTGCAGCATATCGTCGGGGCCTACCTTCGCGACAGGCACATTCGCTATGTGGGGCGGGATGATAGCGTTTATCGGAGGGAGATCACGTGTGGGGTCCCGCAGGGGTCGGTTCTAGGACCTCTCTTGTGGGATCTCGCATATGATGTGGTCCTACGTGTCGATCTCCCCGTTGGTGTAAATATCGTTTGTTACGCAGACGATACCCTAGTATTAGCCAGCGGGGACACCTTCAGCGAAACCATCCAGCTATCCGAGCAAGGAGTGGCAAAGGTTGTGGCATCAATCCGCGGGCTGGGTTTAGAAATAGCACCCCACAAAACTGAGGCGCTATGGTTTCACAAACTTCCGAGGACCAGGGAGCCACCCAGCCTGACAGTGACCGTTGGCGATGCGCAAGTCCAGATAGGTAAATACATCAAGTATCTTGGCCTAACTCTGGACAGTCGGTGGGGCATCGAAGAACATTTTGAGCGCCTGGTCCCCCGCGTCGGGAGGGTAGTGGGTGCTTTGCATAGACTGCTGCCCAATCTCGGTGGGCCACGGGAAGAAGTTCGCCGCCTCTACGCTGGCGTCGTGCGATCAATGGTCCTTTATGGGGCACCTGTATGGTCAAATAGACTGTCTGGTGTCCGACGTTGTAGGACTAAGATCAACAGCCTACAAAGGAAAATGGCCATTCGTATCGCACGCGGGTACCGAACAGTGTCCTTTGAGGCGGCAACAATCCTGGCACGCTTTCCACCGCTGGACATCCTGGCGGATATGGATGCAAGGGTATATAACCGGATTCGCACCATGCGCCAGGATGGCAATAGTGTGCCGGGAGTCTTAATCGCTAGAATGAGGCGGCAGGAACGGCGAGACACACTCGAACAGTGGCGCGAGCGGCTGCAGCAGCCGCAATTCTCGCGCAAACGTGTTGTCGAAGCCGTACTGCCGCACTTCGAAGCCTGGCTGAAGAGAGGAGAGCGCATCACGTACCGGCTCACTCAGGTACTCACCGGGCATGGTTGCTTCGGTGAGTACTTGAAAAGGATTGGGAGAGAGGCCGCAGCGAATTGCCACCACTGCAACAGTGACCTCGATTTCGCGCAGCACACGCTGGAGGAGTGCCCTGCGTGGACTTCTGAGCGGCGAATATTGGTCGCAAAAATCGGGCAAGACCTGTCTCTGCCAGCAGTAGTGAGGGCTATGCTGGCAGAGACCGAAAACTGGAAGAAAGTAGCCTCCTTCTGTGAAACAGTGATGGTCCAGAAGGAGGTCGCTGAGCGCGATCGTGAGAGGGCCGATCCCACTCGCAGAAGGAGGCGTCGAGGAGGCAACCGCCTCGATGCTTAAAACGCCGAAACCCTGCCTGCTTTACTTAAGGCAGGTGGGACTCCGGGATCGCAGGCGTTCAGTGTGGGGTCTCTGTCCGCCTACCAAGTGATCCCTGGAAAGACGGTGGCACAGTGACCACGTGCCACCATGCATAGCGAGACTCAGGAGAGATCTCTTTACAGTCTCCCTAGAGATGTGCCTTAACAGGCGTTGCACAGAGGAGGCTCCGGTGTGGTCTTTTTAGAGGTAACGGGGTCTTTTATATGTGCTGATGGTGATCACCGGGGTGGTTTTAGTGAGGTAAGAATCCCACACTCCCTGGTCTTTACCCCGAAAGTCCAGGCGCCTTTTGAAGGTTTCCCCCCGATAACAAAAAAAAAAAAAAAAAAGGCCTGTATTTTAGAACTCCAAGGCCCCCATTATAAAACAACACAATATAAAAATCTCTTCAAATATCTTGGAGACCAGTAATAGCAAATCAGTCAATTAGTCAATCAGTAATCACCGTAACATACAAGTCGACGACCGGCTGACCCGTGTGACGTCACCATCTATTAATAACTACCTACGTCAATATGAAAATAACTAGTTTCCGGTACCTGAATAGAACGAACAAGAATTTAATCTATGACGATTACGATAGTGATTGATATGAGGTGCTGGTTTCTGTCGCAGATCAACTAATGAGGTTATCGCCTGCTTAACCGAAATTGCTTGTGGTTGTCTTAATTAATTATAATTAAAGCCTCCAGCAAGGGCTTGATAAAAACTAGGCGACTACACGCTAAAGCTAACCCCCTTTGGGAAACGGACCTCGGCTTAGGACGTATTACAAAATCTTATCTTACTATATAATAAGACTGAGAATGTACCTATGTATGTTTGTTGCCCTTTCACGCAAAAACTACTACCACCTCCGCCCCACACCAAATAAGTAGGAATAAATGAGAAAAAACCGGTAGGTGCAATCTACACCTTGGTCGGCATGATAATGTATTATAATTATTTGCTACGTCAACGTTTTTTCTTATTATTAAGTTCAAGGATTGAGATAGTAAAATCAGCTGGATTCATTGAAAGGGCAATTGTTTACGTATTTTTTCTACCCAAAATTGTGACGATTTGCATCATTTGTGATATTTTAATCCATCTCGAGCACCTGAGGAATATCTAGTGACACAGTCTTACTAATATTATGAATGCGAAAGTTAGTGAGAATGGATGTATGGATGTATGTTAATATTTCACGCAAAAACTACTGAACGGATCTGAATGAAATTGGGTACGTTAATTGCTTTATCTTAATCTTTATTTATGTAAATAGCTGCAGTCCTAGAATAACACTTCAGCTACTTTTTATCCTGGAATTCCCACGAAATTGGGACTAGAGGGGGAAAAACCGAAGTATTCCCGTTTGAGCACCTATTTTTTGAGAACCTGTGCATTAAGCACCAAAGGTAGGCTGTTTAAAGTACTGAAACTGCCCGTACAGTGCCGTTTACTCATAATATTTATTCGTCGAAAAATATCGCAAATTATTAAGATTTTAAGAAGTAAACAAATAATTTTGGTTTTTTTCTTAACTTGTCTTAACAAAGAATTTTTTATCTAGAAAGTTACTTGTAGTATCCAGTAGGTTAATGTAGCATAATATAGAAAAAAGTACAAACAAAAACAAACCTTAATATACAAATAAATAAATTTAAAAAGGCTTTTATTACTTGCACATTTAGAACGAAAAAATCATGGATCCTGCCCAATGTATACTCATATTTCTAAAAAAAAAAACAGTAAACTATACACTACTAATTTTTAATTAGTACAAATACTTAAAGGGCTTATTAGAAAAGGTCTTGTTATTATATATGTAAAGTCTCACTATATAATATTGATAAATAGCAAAGTTATTAGCGTTTGTTTATATCCCAAAATGTCACTCAATTTACGGACATATTGTACAGGCCATTCATGTATTCATTAATCGTGATGTCGCGGTCACGCGGTCTCGCTCAAACTTGCCCCGCCTCCAACAGCTGTTATCGTAATTGTAGGTAGCTTAGACGCATCTTTAAGCTTTACGATAAAAAAAAAGTAAAATAGAAGGTTTACGAAGAATAATAAGCACTTATTCAATTCAAACTTTACCTTCATACTTTTATTGGACTTAGGACCAACAAAATTAGCAACTTTTTTACAAATAAAACAACTAGGTAACTAAAGTAAAATGAAATCAAATCAAATCTTTAAAACTTGTTTGAAAAGTAATTTTGGCGTATTTAAAAGGTTTGAATCATCTGATATTTACAATAATGAACGTTTACAAAACTTAAAAACAACTTACAGGTATTTTAATTGTCCTTCGGAATGTCCACCACCATTATCAATGCAAAGACGGGCACGTTTAATTAAATTATTTTTTAACGATAAAAGTATGTTTCGCTCACTTTTCACTAGGTCAAATGCGTTCAATATGCGCTGTTTTAATTGTTCTAACTTACAGGTATTTTAATTGTCCTTCGAAATGTCCACCACCATTATCAATGCAAAGACGGGCACGTTTAATTAAATTATTTTTTAACGATAAAAGTATGTTTCGCTCACTTTTCACTAGGTCAAATGCGTCCAATATGCGCTGTTTTAATTGTTCTGCACTTGTTGGCTCACTAACATACACTCGTCGCTTAATTTCACTCCATAAAAAAAAGTCCAATGGCGTGAGATCGGGCGAGCGTGGAGGCCATTGGACGGGGCCCCGTCGACCAATCCATTGACTCCCGAACTCCTCCGTCAGGTACTCACGCACTGCGCTATGGTAGTGCGGAGGCGCGCCGTCTTGCTGAAACCAGAGGCCTCGTAAGTTGGCTAATGGAATGTCATCTAACATTGAAGACACCATAGTCCGAAGCAAAGTTAAATAACTTTCTCCATTAAGACGCCCTTCAATAAAATAAGGGCCAACGATATTTTCATTTAGGATTCCTGCCCAGACATTTACAGAAAACCTGTGTTGAAAGGAGTTCTCCTTTGTTAGCATTGGATTTCGTATTGACCACCAGTGTTCATTGTGTTGGTTGAACAATCCAACACGAGTAAACATACACTCATCGGAGTATAACACATTTGCTTCTGTGTTATTCAGTATCCACCTGCAGAACTCCATCCTTGGTTCATAATCCACACTGGTCAATTCTTGACCCTTTCTGTAGTGGTATGGGTGAAATCCAGACGAACTAATGATCGTCCATGCACAGTACTGGCTGATATTAAAATGACGAGCTGCGTCATTCGTACTTCGCCGGGGATCTTCTTCAAAGTAGTCCACTACATCGTCGTAAAGGTTTTGGGAATACGCCGGTCTTCCACGTCCTTGGCTATGGGCCGGTGCGCGGAATGATCCGTGGTCGAGTAAACGTTGGTAAACATTTACCACAGTCCGAACGTTTGGCTGGCGAGCATTTGGGTACTCTTCCCTGTACATACGAACAGCGGCACTAGCGTTTTCACCAGACAAAAAGTACACACGCAACATAGCCACGTACTCCCGAGATGAAAACTGGTAAGCCATCGCGACAGCAAAACGTAACAATTTAGATTAAAAAGCACGCGCACGTTTCCGCTAACAAATTGGCACTGTTAGCTCAGGTTCACTCAGTGTTGCCGTTTAGGAATAAAAAGAGTCCCCAGACGTCGATGCAAAAGTCGCTAGATTTTGAAAAGAACAATATTAAAAAATCCGCTAGAAGTCGCTAAATGGTAGCAAAATATGGTGTAAATAAAAGCAAATTTCTATAATCAAGCTTTTAATCGTAGTAATGAAATCCCTATAGGTTTAAACAACTAAAAATTTCGTTATCTATTGCGTCATTTTCGACTTCGACAACTTCTAATGGCTAGTCTTGTGCATGCTCGGTCATTTTTGAGATTGCTCCGTACTAGTTCATTTCGGACAGTGAACTATTTAATTTTATTAGTTCTAATAGCTCTAATCGGTCATCGCTTTCAGCAGTCAGCGGTCACTAGAAACGTCTCGCGTGTTCGGGTGATAAGCTAAATTAGACATTATGCAATTGAAATAACACGTATCTTATCTCATTCTTGCGAATTCAGTCGGTAGGATTCGGGTAGCATCGTCATTAATCGGCTACTCTCTCCCGTTCTCATTCATTCACAGGCATCGAATGGATTCGTATAACGCTTCTGTCAAACAATCAGTGACTGTATTTCAATTCCCGTTCGCACATTACGATCGCGTGGTTTAGAATGTACATCTGTACGAGTTCGAAAAAAATCGAAAAAAAATGTCGCTAAGCACATCAAAAAACCGCTAGATCTAGCGACAAAGTCGCTAGAACGGCAACACTGGGTTCACTCTGCGATAAAGGATCGCTGGCCAGCCGAAAGGAGGGGGCGTGGCTTGAGCTTAGACGCGAGTTTGCCGGGATCTATGAATGGCGATCGAACTGGACTAGCACTGCGCGTAATATTTTCTAGTAGTAATTGTTATGAATGATTGATTCAGTTATGAGTTTACCAGTTATGGCAAATTTTCGTAGACAATTTTGGGGTTTCGTTTTTTTTACTTTTGACTACATAAATATGATCAGTAAAGTGTACGGATAGAACCCCATTTTTTTTTGTACTAATTAAAAATTAGTAGTGTATAATAGATACCTAAAAATACTAAAGATATTTTTCCGTGAATTCTCACTCAATTTCGTTTTAAATCACGAAGCCAGTCAAAAGTAAACAGTAGCTATTTTAATTTAACTTGACTCTCGCCGCCATGTTTTTGCACAGGTTGGTGCAATTCAGCCGTGACGTCACGCTTCCGTTTGCCAGCGGTTTGCACAGTATGTTGCAATATGCACAACATTAATATTGCACCTACATTACAATACATTATTTAAACGTGTAAACTTTCTCTGGATTTGAATAACAATTTTTATAATAGGTAGTTTATTTCAATGTGGGATTGCAAAGTTTACTAATATTGCATCTATATCATTTTAGTTCGAATAATGCAATATAAAGTCTCGCACTTGGACACTTCGTTTCGTAGTAGCAAGCATAGATTTATGAAAATTAATATTGTTTTTCATAGTGTATAAATTAAATAAATAAACAAATAAAAATAAAATAAAAAAGTAAAGCGCATTTAATTCAAGTAACGTAACTCATATAAGATTAACATAAACAGAAACACATACACCAAATATTATTTTCAAATAATAAATTAAAATGACAATTACAAAAAAAAAAATTCTAAGTTATATCTGCGGTTTAAAAATTTGTGTGATCTCAAAAACTGCCGACTGTATCTCATTCAAACTAATAATTGGTCAAGTGTTTATTGAAATCTACATCATCAGTTCTACGTACGGGGACATTTTGTTTATTTAAAAAAAAAGTATAATACTCAAAAAACGGTTGACTGATAGTTTTGGAATAAAGTGGCTGTGACAGACGGACGGACAGACACATAGACAAGGCGAATCTATAAGGAAACCGTTTTTTGCCATTCTGAGAGAAAGTGCTGATCCCGTGATTGATGGATTATAAATACCATCCTACGTTGCGACAACCCTGAAACCGAAACAGGTCGACCCATACTAAAAATACTTACATCACGTCAATGAAACTAAACTACACATAAATACATTCCTTCATTCAAATAAACAAACTTAAACCGTTACCTTTATCATACAATCTGACACAGCTTATAGAGTTTACGCAACAATTATCTGACGCACCCAAATCCACACTTCCTAGTTACCACAACATGTAAACAATCTGTCTGCGAACCATCAGATCTGACGTTTACTACTTGACTCACACGTAACATCCTAAACAGTTTGCGAATATATTTGTTTATGTACACACATGACACTTGCAAAAGAAAAAATATAAATACAGACAAAAGAGCACAAAGGTGCTGCTGATTTCCTAAGAAATTTTTCAAATCGACAAAATTTACAACTTCAACCAACCAAATAATAATAATTATGAGAATAATTAGAACTGCAACCAAATTTCAACTTAATTTCAATTCATGCTGGAAACTAGACTGGCTCTAAGCTAGGCTTAGATAATTTCAAACTGCGCTCTGCTAAGCAAACGTAACGCTGAGCGTATAACGTGGCAATCTTAGAAATGGAGTCGGTAGACATTTTGACTAGAATTTCGGGGAGGATATGCGACGTATTGAGGTGCGATATTTTTCTTTTCATAACATCAAAACACTAATACTCAGCATTAATTCCACCAAGAACAAGAACAGCAAATATATGTAGTACATGTAGAAGGGATGCAATAAAAAAAACAAACCACATGCAAGCTTATTACTTTTTCAAGTTATTATACAGTATGTTAACTAATAGAGGGCGTTCCCGTTAACCCGCAATAGTATAGCATCCATACATGCTACAAAGATATTACCATTGAAAACAAAATGTTTTTTTTTTTAATAATAAAATATTCACTAAAAATGTTAAATTGATACGTAAAAGAAACACTCTGTACACGCGTACTTGAAGGACGACAACGTCGCAATTTATTTATGAATGACGGGCCGCGTGTGCGGCGATCTATTTGATGTGCTTATACTATTGCGGGTTAACGGGAATGCCCTCTGTTAGTTAACATAATGTATAAACTCTGATTGATTTTTACAATGTTTCCATGTTACAGTATTGATAGGTATGTGAGGACAGTGTAGATCTTTCAACATAATATAAGTATGAAACATACTAGCACTTCACCCGTGACTTTGTCTGCGCGGATTTTGAAATAATTTATAGCTCACTCACCAATAATAGATCTTACCATTACCTACTACACTACTTACCAAAGGAAGAGTTTTAAGAATAAGACCATTAGTTTTGCAAATAATCCCCTACATACAAGCTCACAAACAAATTTTACCTCTTTTCCGTGTACTCCTACCACATTGTGGTCTTTTTAACCCAAAGGTTGACTGGCAGAGAATGCCTTGTTGCATTAAGTCCGCCCATGTACCACTATTGTACATAAAGTTAAATAAATAAATATAATATTAGATCAGATAATAGATAAAAATTATCGATATAGAAAATAATGTAAGACTAATTAAAACAAAAACAACGCACTATGATTCACCGCATGTTTCGTTAGCCGGGTTTAAGCGTTGCGGTTGTGTGTCTTGCCCGATAACAACTGGCATCCTGCCTATAAGGCTCAACGCACCGATTTAAATAATACTATAAGATCGACAGTTATTGGGCAATCTAGGTGCCCTAACTGTGATGTAGGTTCTGATGTTAGGTTCAGGCAAGATCAGTATGGTCGGAGTCATTGAGACTTCGTTATTGCTGAAGCTGAAATTTTAGGGATAATTTAATTAATTGGAAGATGTAGATGCACAGTAGTACACTATATAATTATATCCAGTTGTGAGACGGGAATCTTATCTTACTTCTTTTTTACTAATATTATAAATACGAAAGTTTGTGAGGATACATATTTGTTACTCTTTTACGCAAAAACTGCTGAACGGATCCAAACGATATTTGGTAAGTATTTACTTATTAAATATCATTTGGTTCCGTTCTAAAGTAACCTATGTATTGTTCCAGGATGCCAACTAAATAGTTGACACCCTGCTAGCAAAGATCCATTGCTATATATAGCTATATGAGGCGCGTCATGTTCCACGCGCGCCTCAAAGAGCTGTCAAAACCAGTGACGGGGCCTTTGCCTGCCGGGGTTTGCGGGAAAGTTCTATCGAGATACCGCAGCCCCGGAACTTTAGGGCAGCCGAAGGAACAGGGTGGGTTTTTAGTCAGTAGAAGTCTGACACACCCTTCCGCTTAACCCAGAGCGGTAGAATTCATTCGATAATTTTCCCACCCAGAAAAAAGATCCCAATGGATCTTTAATTACATTCGATGATTCCAATACAGCCAAATGTTTTCGAAAGCTTTTTACTTTTCCATGTAGTTTCCTCACTGTCTCTATTCACGCCACACTATGTCCTACCACTGCATCTCTTTTTCTTTCTTTTTTCAGTGGGAATATAATCAAATGAGTCGCCCTGGGAGGAGCGAATAGAAGTGTCAGATTTCTACAGACTAAAACCCACCCTTACCTTAGTTGTCCTTGCATTTTAGGGCCGCTTTATCTCGTTAGAATATTCCCGCAACCCGCCAGGCACAGGCCCTATCCTATAGCCGTGGAACAGGACGCGCCGCCGACCCGGGCCTGGTCCTTCCCGGACGGTGAGCTACCCCCGCTCGCCGTCAGCAAGCCCTGTGACTGTTTTCTTATAACACAAACCCGCCACAAACTCAATATTTTATTATATAATTAACTAGCTGTGCCCGCGACTTAGTCCGCGCGAAATAGTGACTTTTGGCAGTGGTAACGCCATCTCATTTTGAAATTTGGTTAAATAGTTTGTTCCCACATTTTGACGTTTACTGTCAGAACGGACGACCATTCCCTCTCCCTACCCCAAAAAAGCATGTCTGCCACGAATCTATGGCAAGCAATGACACCGCAATGGCAGAACGTGTTAAGTACGCCTCTCCACACGGACGTATTGTCGATGTCTTACCGTACTCCGCCGTCCGTGTGTTATACCGCTAAAACTTCGCTTATTTATCTATATAAATCGTGATTGAACTAAGATGAACCGCCCGCGGGTGTGATTGAGTGGTTTGGTGCATTCTGATATCAACACGTCGTGTACTTCGAAGCTAGAAGCAGGCAGGCGCCAGCAGGCGCCATCTTGAAGACTTCAGGTAAGACGTGCTTTTCCCTCATAATCCCTGAAACTCGGTCGCCCGTTCATCATCCTGTTCTTTCTAGGCGAAACCAGCCATCCTCAAAATACAGTCCACTTAAAATCAATCATTTTCAATTCGCCTACATAATTTGGTACATCTCCGTACCATTTTTTTGGTCCTCTACGAGCCGGATCCATTGCTTGATCCTATTCAAGTGGATTCATAGCTCGCCCCCGCAAGAGAAGGATTCATAATCCATATTCTCTATATACCGCGTAGGTACATTATAAAAGTACCTACCTAGGAAGTTATAGCACCTAGCTATACGCCTTAGTCCATATCCATACCCATTACGTGGTTAAATCTCGCCCCCCTGTAGGTAATATACTTAAAGTAGCTACCTACATTCCTAAATGTCATTATACAAACTATCATAGTTGCCTTGTAAATTCCATATTTCAAGCATCTTTTAGTTTTACCGCCAATTATAATTATCATAGTTCTTGCCTAGCTTTTTTTTTTTTTTTTTTTTTTAGCGTGGTAAAATTATCAAATAAGTCCTCTCACTCCGGGCAGGGTGGGAGGGACTGTCAGACTTTTACTGACTAAAATCCACGGTGTTCCTTCAATAACCCTTTACATACCGGGGCCACGGTAACGGGATGAGTCCCACGACCCCGGCGGGCTTCGGCCCTCTGCAGAGGGGGCCTCGTCATGTTGCTGACGCTCTTTGAGGCGCGCGTGGAACACGACGCGCCGTCGACCCGGGCATGGTCCATGGTCGGACAGCGAGTTGCCCTTTACTCGCTGTCCGCATGCCCGCGCCTACGGTGGCCGGAGATCGTCGGCCGACGTCCGACGCCGTGGGCGTCTACCACTGCGGCTGGGCTGGAGGGAGGACGCCATCCTCTCCCTCACGCGGCCCGCCTCCTCCTTCGGAAGCATGACTGCTTCGCAGAAGGAGGCGACCGCTTCCCACTCCCTCTCGCCCCGCAGCATGGCCTCGACCAAGGCCGGGCGCGAGAGGTCTCCGCCTATTGTCGCCGTGAGGACACGTCGGTGCTCTGCCCAAGCTGGGCAGTCCTGCACCGTGTGCTCGACTGTGTCCTCAGGGCGACCCTCGCAGTGGTGACACCCAGGCGTCTCTTCCTTACCCATCAGACACAGGTACCTCCCGAAACTTCCGTGTCCGGTGAGGACCTGCGTCATGCGGTAGGTCAGGACGCCGTGACGCCGATCTAGCCACTCCTCAAAGAGGGGTCTTACCGCCGCAATTGCGGCGTGCCCGGCCGTCGGTTGCGACAGTCGTTCCCTCCATACTGCCCTGAGATCGCGCCGGAGCTCTTCCCGCCGCGCATCGACTTCTCGAGGCAGCGGGGATACGCCCCGGCGCTGCGCCTCCACGCGCCATTCATAGACGCGCTGGAGGGCAGTCGCCTCCAGATCCCAGGGCAGCAATCCGGCAAGGAGGTTGGCCGATTCGCCGGCGATCGTGCGGTATCCCCGGATCATTCGGATAGCCATGACCCTCTGGCTTGCGACCAACTTTAGTGGTCGCGTCCGGATGCACAGGGCCCACACTGGGGACCCGTAGAGGGCCATGGACCGCACGACGCCGGCGTACAGCCTTCGGCAGGAGGCGTTTGGCCCGCTGAGATTAGGCAGGAGTCGCCTGAAGGCGGCTGCTGCCCGGTTCAGCTTTGGGGCCAAACTCAGGAAGTGCTCCCTGAAGTTCCACCGGCTGTCGAGGACGAGTCCCAGGTACTTCATCGTCCTCCCGACGCCGATGCGAACCCCCTCCACCGTTATGTGGGACTCGGACCGTGGCGCGTTCCGACCGCCATGGAAGCACATGGCCTCGGTCTTGTGCAGCGCCACGTCGAGTCCCAACTGCCGGATCCTACGAACGACTGTCGCAACCGCTTGCGTCGCCAGGTCGGCCGCCGCCTGGTGCGACTCTCCCTGCGCCAGGACGAGCGTGTCGTCAGCGTAACATACTACGCTGACGCCGTCAGGGAGGTCGCCGCGCAGCACCCAGTCGTATCCGATGTTCCACAGGGGCGGCCCCAAGACCGAACCCTGTGGGACACCGCACGACATCTCTCGCCGGTTCCACTCTCCCCGGTGACCGGGGTAGATGACGGCTCTGTCCGTCAGGTAGTCCTCGACTATGCGACGGAGGTAGGTCGGCACCCGGTGATACCGGAGTGCCTTCCTGATGCAACTCCAGGGCAGGGTGTTGAAGGCGTTGGTGATGTCCAAAGACACCGCCAAGACGACCCTGCCCCGGGATACCGCGTCCCCCGTCGTGAGGGCTCTCACGCGCATGACAGCATCCACCGTCGAGCGCCCCCTGCGGAAGCCAAACTGGCACTCCGCAAGATCCGGGCCCACCCGATTCAGGTGCCCGAAGAGGCGGTCTGCAATCACTCTTTCCAAGAGCTTGCCCACCTCGTCGAGCAGCACGATGGGCCGGAATGCGGACGGAGAGTCCGCAGGGCGCCCGGCTTTCTGGATCAGGACCAGCTTTCCCGTCTTCCAGCGAAGCGGAAACTGGCCCCTCTCCAGGCATGCGCTAAAGAGCCCCCCTAGTCGAGGCCCGAGAGTCTCCGAGGCCAGGACCCACGCTTTCCCTGGCAAGCCGTCGGGTCCTGGGGCGGTATTTTTGGCCTTGAGCCGTTGTACCGCCACTCTCAAGTCTACCTCGGTCACCTCTGGAGCGTCGTAGACGTCGTCGTCGCTGTGGTCCGCGTTTGCGCCAGCTTCAGGTTCCGTCGGACACGGAGCCATGGGCGGGGGAGCGTGCTCCCCTCGCGATGGGAACAGGGCACTCACCACGTCCTCCAAGAACTGAGGCTGGAGACTCTGCGTCAACGGGGGAGCCCAGGGGCGGAGCTTTTCTCGCACCCACTTGTAGGGGCGGCCCCATGGGTCCCCGTCCAGAGTCGCCAGCATCTCCTCCCGGGCCAGTTCCTTGGCCCGCCAGATCTCGTCTCGGAGGACGGCCTTCGCTGCCCTGTAACCCTCGTACAGCTCCGCCTCTACAGTCGCCGCATCCGGAGGTCGGGTGCGGCGCCTGCGGAACCTGGTGTACCGGCGTCGCGCCGCAACGCACGCTTCGCGCAGCGCTGCTAGCTCGCTCGACCACCAGTACAGCTGACGCCGGGCGCGTCCTTGCCGGACCCGGGGCATGGCCACGTCGCAGATCTCCGACATGGCCTCCTGGAACCACTCCGCCTCGTCGTTTATGTCGGCAGGCCTGTCCGGGGGTGACCCCCAGGCCTGCACGAGCGAGGCTTCCAGGAATAGCTCCCGGTCCATCTGCTTCAGCGCCCATCGCGGACCACTCAGGTCCCGTCGGACCGGCGCGTCTGGGGTCTGGGCGGAGACGTCGAACCGGATATACCGGTGGTCGGAATAGGTCTCCACCTCCTCCATAACGCGCCAGTCGGTGACGCGCGGTGACAGGCTGGGGATGGCGAACGTAACGTCCACCACCGACTCGCCCGTAAACCGCACGCACGTGGGGACAGAACCCCGGTTCTCGATCACCAGGCCCTGCGCACGGGCCCAGTGCTCGAGCATCCTGCCCCGCCTATAGTCCGTGGACCGGGAACCCCAAGCCGGACTCTTGGCGTTGAAGTCCCCGAGGACGAGGGCGGGGAGGGAACCGAGGGCGACGACGACGTCTCCCAGCTCCGTTAGGGAGTTCTGGAACTCGGCGAGAGTTCGGTTCGGGGAGAAATAAACGCCTACCACAGCGATCTCTCCGAACCGTGCTGCGACGATCCCACGCCCTCTCTTGACGCGATCGAGGGGCGGGGTACCGGCGGCGGCCGACGAAACGAGGGTCACCGAGCCGTCCAAGTCCGCCACCCAGTCGTTCCTGGGCAGGACAAAATACGGCTCGGCGACCACGGCGACGTTGATCAACCACTGCGCCATGCTCTGGAGCAAAAGTTCCTGAGCAGCGGCGCAGTGGTTGATGTTCGCCTGGAGGAAGCGCAATGGGGCCATTAATCGGGATCCATTGCAGCCTCCTCCAGGGCCCCTCGCGGGGGTTCAGCCACGACGGTGACGGCGGTGGCAGTAGCGACGGCGGCGGCGGCGGTGGCGGTGACGACGGCGGCAGAGGGCCTACCTCTGCGCCTGGCTTTGGTGGGTGGGGCGCAGGACTTGCCCCCAGCCCGGTGATCGGCCGGCTTGCCAACCGCCTCACATGCGAAGCAGTGAGGCGGGGCGGAGCACGAGCCGGCCTTGTGACCGGGCTGACCGCAGCGGAAGCACCTATCGCTGCGGTCTACCTCCGAGGTGCACACGCATGCCGCATGGTTGCCCACTTGGCAGCGGAAGCACCTCAGGGGTCTGGGGTCCAGGACTTTCACCTGCGCAGACACCCAACCAACCAGGAGCCTTCGGCCCTCCTGGATCTTTTTGGCCGCCGGGACGGGGCAGCTAACCGTAATGGTTTGCCCCCCCGTGAAGCCAGGACGCAGGGCGCCCGCCCTCACCTGATCGGGAGGGCACCCCCCAGTCCTGGCTACGGCGGCCACCACTTCCTCGGCCGTCACGGAGTCATCCAGACCCAATATGCGCATGTCTGCGCGCTTGGTGGGTCTGGAGACTCGGGCCTCCTCCGCATTTAAGGACGCTCTGAGCCGTTCGGCCAGAGCGTCAGCGGTAGGGCCACTGTCCGCGCCGGGGATCTCTAACATCCGAGCCCCCGTCGCAGTGACCCGGTGACGGAGGCCACCGGTGATGCCGAGCTCCGTGATGTCAATCACCTGCCGCGCCTTCGCGAGCACGTCGCGGTACGACACGCCCCTCTTCACCGCGTCCGGCTGCAGTGTGATCACCACAGCCGCGGTCTTGGGGGCGCGCAATCGCGCCGCGGCGTCTCGCCGCCGCCGTCTTTCCCTACGCCGCGAGGACCTGGCTGCGCCAGCAACCTTCCTCTTCTCCCCGGCCACTTGCCAGTCGGCGCCGGCCGGAGGAGTCTTTGGAGGGGGCTGCTGGGACGGCTGGTTCCCGGCCTGGGCCTTCTTCTTTTTGGCCGCCTGCTTCGGCCCCGCAGGTGTCGGGGTCGGAGGCGGCTTTGATGGGCCCGATTTCGGCTTGGCCGGGGCCGTTTTTGCCCTCGCAGGGGCCGCCGTCACTGGTGCCGTCCGCACCGTGGCCGTCTTCGCCTGAGGCGGCCTCGTCGTCGTCTGGGGAGGCTTGGACGCGGCCGCAGCCACGTACGAAGTCGCCGCCAGCGGGGGTCGCAGCACGCGGCTCTCCAATACGGAGAACCGCTGCTGGAAGGCGGCCAGCTCCTGTCGCACCAGGTCGAGAACCGAGTCCTCCGCTGGTGTGGGCCGGCCTTTCTCCTCTTGGCCCCGCGGCGGCGCATTCCGCTGGCCGGCTCCCCGGATTGCGGCCAGGTCCGCCTTGAGGGCGGCGTTCTCCCTCTGAAGAGCGTCTATGGCGGCAGTCAGGCGGGTGACCTCCGGCCGCAGATCGGACATGTCGTCCCTTGCAGCCGGAGCCCCGCCGTAAGTCCGCGCGGCCGCCTTGATGGAGGCCATGGCTTCGCCGATCGCGTCCTCCTTACTCTTCCGGTTGCGCTTCCGCGAGATGGTACGGATGGCAGCCGCCACGGCCTCTTCTAGTTTGGCCTCGCTCGGGGCCAGACCAGTGTTGGGCTCTCCAGAGGGAGGCCCCCTCCCCGAGGTCTTGCCTCGGCCTTTACCCCGCACACTAGTGGGGATCTTACGGGCCGAGACAAGCCCCTCCTCCGACGACGACTCATCGTCGCGGGGGCGCTTGAGGAACTCCTTCCTCCTGTCGGCGCCCCCCTCGTCGCTCCTCACTGCGCTTCCAGAGATCAAACTCTGGAAGCTCTCGGCGTCCGATGCCGAGTCGGTCTCCGACCCGAGCACCAGCGCCCCCTTCCTCCTCGGAGCGGCGCTCTGCGCTCGCTCAATGTTCGGTGCCGGTGAGGTGGACGTGCTGGACAAGTCCAGCGACTCCACCTCACGGGCACGTGAGCCTCCCTGGCTCAATGCGGCGACTGCCGGGAAACTGGGGTAAAAGTGTTTGTTGTCCCCCCCAGAATACGGTGGGACTGACCGGACGTGTCCGGTGCGGGACTCCCCAGCTGCGGAGCAGCTGGGACCCGCCTGGGTAGCTTTTCCAAAAACTTTGTCTGCCATATTTTTTCCTTTTTTAGAGAGGTGAGGTGCATTCTATGCAATTAATTGGGTTCCATTTAAAACTAATTATTTTGAAAAAACTGTGTAAAATAAAACACTCATATTATTTCAGCATTTATTTATTGATATAATTGTATTACTAGTGACCTATATCACTTTACTTATGATCTATTTTTAATTGGAATAAGGGTAGAACAGAAATAATAATTACAATAGCTCTTCATATGTATAAAAGGTGTATTCCTGTCTTCCCCGTCATAGTCACGGTATTTTTAGTCACTATAAAAATAATTGCTGTCCCCGTTAAACTAATCGCGCGGTTCTAAGGGGTTATAACAAGTAGTAAAAATATTCAATAATTTAATAATAAAGACTATACGAGACGAGACGTGGTAACGCCATCTCATTTTGAAATTTGGTTAAATAGTTTGTTCCCACATTTTGACGTTTACTGTCAGAACGGACGACCATTCCCTCTCCCTACCCCAAAAAAGCATGTCTGCCACGAATCTATGGCAAGCAATGACACCGAAATGACAGAACGTGTTAAGTACGCCTCTCCACGCGGACGTATTGTCGATGTCTTACCGTACTCCGCCGTCCGTGTGTTATACCGCTAAAACTCCGCTTATTTATCTATATAAATCGTGATTGAACTAAGATGAACCGCCCGCGGGTGTGATTGAGTGGTTTGGTGCATTCTGATATCAACACGTCGTGTACTTCGAAGCTCGAAGCAGGCAGGCGCCAACAGGCGCCATCTTGAAGACTTCAGGTAAGACGTGCTTTTCCCTCAAAATCCCTGAAACTCGGTCGCCCGTTCATCATCCTGTTCTTTCTAGGCGAAACCAGCCATCCTCAAAATACAGTCCACTTAAAATCAAACATTTTCAATTCGCCTACATAATTTGGTACATCTCCGTACCATTTTTTTTGGTCCTCTACGAGCCGGATCCATTGCTTGATCCTATTCAAGTGGATTCATAGCTCGCCCCCGCAAGAGAAGGATTCATAATCCATATTCTCTATATACCGCGTAGGTACATTATAAAAGTACCTACCTAGGAAGTTATAGCACCTAGCTATACGCCTTAGTCCATATCCATACCCATTACGTGGTTAAATCTCGCCCCCCTATAGGTAATATACTTAAAGTAGTTACCTACATTCCTAAATATCATTATACAAACTATCATAGTTGCCTTGTAAATTCCATATTTCAAGCATCTTTTAGTTCTACCGCCAATTATAATTATCATAGTTCTTGCCTAGCTAGGAATAACTACCGCATAAACATATTTACGAATCTTATTTTAGTTGCAAAAATAGTGGGCACTTGGTCATTCTTAGTTAGTTTGTTACTAACAACTTATTTACTTATACCTACACAACATGTCGAAACAAAATAAGCCGTGTATTTCGGAAGAAAAAGAGCTAACAATCTTGGAAGCTAAACGTAATGTTTTATTTGAGCGGATTCAAAATATTTACGAGCGCTCAAAAACCGCCGCTTCTTCCGAAATTAGTACCGAATCATTTCTTAGTTATTGTGTAACAGTAGATAATATTCGATCAGACTTTCATAATTTGTTGGACACATATAACGATAAATTACTTTCTTTTGATCCTGATTCAAAACCGAATTACCAAGCGTACACATCCTTCGAGGATCTTTATTGCATCATCAAGCGCATACAATTACAGTTAGAGGGTAGATACTCCACGAGCGCCGCACCGGTTGTCCGAGCGCCGCCTAGACTACCTCCGATTGAACTTATGTCGTTTGATGGCGATATACGGAACTGGCCGTTATTTCATGCAAGTTTTAAATCAACGGTGCACGATAATGGCTCTCTGACAGACGCTGACAGGTTGTACTATTTAATAGGGAAGCTGTCGCCGAAAGCGCAGTCCGTATTCGCGGGTGTCACACCCAGTGCTGAGAATTATCAGGTCATATTCCAGTCACTCCTTGATAGGTATCAGGATACTCGTATCCTCGCGTCTACTTACTTTGATCAGGCTTTAAACCTTAAATTGTCCGGTCCCGCGTCTGAATCGAATTTCCAGCTGTTTATAGATAACTTTGTTACCGCAGTTAATTCACTTAAAAATTTAAAATTGAAAGATCTTTCCGACTTCATATTGTTACAACTCGCTTTAAAGAAGTTCGACACTGAAACCATTCGTGCTTACGAGATGTCGGAACGTAATCATAAAATACCTACTCTAGATAGTTTTATTACCTTCATCAAAGATCAGTGCCGAATATATCATAATACGCTGCCTAGTTCATCCAGCTCGTCGAATGATAACAATAGTAGACAAAGTTCGAATAAATCGCGAAATAGTAACAATAGGTCGGTCCCTAATCCGCAGTCTTATGTAGCATGTTCGGAACCTAATAAAAATAATTCGTCTAAGTGTCTGTGCAGTAATATTGTGCACGACCACTATTTTAAATGTCCCGCTTTTAGTAATTTAAATCCGACTGCTCGTTTCAAATGTGTGAAAGACAACAAAGCTTGCGTTAATTGTTTAAGCATAAAACATAAAACAAGTGATTGTTCTAGTAAGACAAGGTGCCGCTCATGCAATCAGCGTCATCACACATTATTACATTTCGATAAAAAATCTACGCTAACGGATGAGTCACCGTCACAGCCACAAACCGCCAATACCACGGCGGCGGCCGCTTCCGCGTCTCAGCCCGAGGTGTCGCTGTGTACGACATCCATTGCGTGTGCGCGCGGTCAGCGCTCGCGCACTTGTAATGTTCAGCGCGATGCAGAGCCGCAATGTATGGCGTCCACAACAGTACTGTTAGCGACAGCGCAAGTTATTGTTTACGATGTCAATAACTCACCGCACATAATTCGTTGTTTACTAGATAGTGCTTCACAAAGTAATTTTATTACTTCTGATTGTTTTAAACGCCTCGGACTGTGGAATAACTTTAAAAATACTAACTTAGTAGTTAAGGGGATCGGTGGGTCGGAAAAATCTTGTAAGGGTTCCGTAGATGTTAGAATACATTCCCGTTTCAATAAGAATATTAATTTTAATATTTCCTCGCTTATCGTGGAACGTATTACGGACACACTGCCGAACGCTCAGGTGGACGTGTCCTTACTTAAGCATCTCGAGTATTTATCGCTCGCAGACTCTGACTTCTCGCAACCGGGAAATATCGACGCTTTGCTCGGCGCATCTATCTTTCCACATTTGTTCCTACCTAACGTGATACGTAGTGAACAACATAATTTGCCACCCGCTATTGAGACGGTATTTGGATATGTGATTATGGGTACCGTACCTACGTCACATATTTCTCAATATACTACGTCTTGTTGTGCTGTTCTTCAAGAAAATAATATTGATTCTCTTCTCAAGCGATTTTGGGAGCTTGAAGAGATCTCCGCCCCGCCCTCGATGAGCCTTAAGGATCTCGAGTGTGAAGAACACTTCCGCACTACCACTGTTCGCGACGACAGTGGTAGATATGTTGTGGCGTTACCCTTTTGTGGTGACCCGTATTCGCTAGGCGACTCGTACGCTGCGGTGCTCAGACGCTTTCATTGTTTGGAACGCAAACTGGATGCATCGATCAAGTTGCGCGGCGCCTATAATGACGTCATGCGCGACTACATAGATAAAGGTTTTTTGAGTCCGGTTGTTAACAACGAGGACAATTCTCTTCCCGCGTATTATATTCCGCATCACGGCGTAGTTCGCGAAGATAAAACCTCCACGAAACTTCGCGTGGTTTTAGATGCTAGTTGCAGGACTACATCGGGTAAGTCGATCAATGACATTTTGCATGCCGGCCCTAATCTACAGGGTGACTTATTTAATATATTAATAAAATTTCGACTTTTCCAAGTTGCTCTGTCAGCTGATTGCCGCCAAATGTTTCTCAATATCGGCGTTCGTGAATCTGACCGTAGATTTCAACGGATTTTTTATCGTTTTAACAAAAATGAACCTTTATCTGTGTAACAGTTTAATCGTGTTTGTTTTGGACTCAAGTCCAGTCCATATCACGCGTTACGAGTTGTCCGCCAGTTGATCGCTGACGAAGGCGACAATCTCCCGCCGCAGCGGCTGCCGCTACTTCCGCTTTATATATGGATGACATCGCTTGTAGTGCCACATACGCTCCGCAAGCAATTTCGCTTTGTGAAGAGCTTATTCAGCTTTTCAAGCGAGGCCAGTTTGATCTTGTCAAATGGACAAGCAACTATAAACAGGTTCTCGAGCACTTACCTAATTCTCATAAGGCTTCTCCAGACATTGAGTTTGAGAGGTCTGTACCGCATAAAGTTCTCGGTTTACGTTGGTATAAATCCAGTGATAGTTTTCTGTTTGATGTCGCACCACCTGATGATAAGTGCACCAAACGCACTATGCTGTCCACAGTGGCACGACTATGGGACATCATGGGTTTTGTGGCTCCCACAATTTTGTACGCCAAGCTCTTGATCAAAGAACTTTGGTTATCAAAGTGTGAGTGGGATGACGCACCTCCCGACCATATTGTCGCCGCTTGGAAACAATTTTGCATTGAGCTTTCCGCGCTCAATCAAATAACTATACCGCGGCATCTTGGGTTGGTCGATGGATGTACTATCAACTTAATAGGGTTTGCTGACGCCAGCGAACGCGCTTACGGCGGAGTCGTATATTTGCAAGTCCGCATTGGTTCTAACTACTCGGTGCAGTTAGTTTGTGCCAAGTCCAAGGTCTCGCCTGTCAAAACCATTTCGGTTGCGAGACTGGGGTTGTGCGCGGCCCTTCTGCTGTCTCAGTTGCTCCGCAAGGTTCAAGACACAGTTTCGCCCCACTACCCCATCAATAAAATATACGCATTTTCTGACTCCAAGGTAGTGCTCGCCTGGATTTATTCCTCTCCTCACCGCTGGCAGACTTTTGTCGCCAATCGCGTTACTAAATTAATAGAACTTGTTCCTGCTACTTGTTTTAATCACATCGCGGGCGTTGAGAATCCTGCTGATTGCCTTTCTCGTGGTGTTACTCCACTTAAACTTCTGCAACATCCTTTGTGGTACCGTGGACCTTCTTGGATTTCTCATGATCCGTCAGAGTGGCCCATACAACATTGTGACCACAGTGCAGAAGCCGAGGATGCACCCGAACGGAAATCTGTTTCTCACCCCGTGATTGTTGAGGTAGCACAATCTCCGATCTATGCACTCGCGCTGCGCATGTCGTCGTGGTCTAAGTTACTACGCGCTATCGTTTATGTCTGTAGGTTTCTTAGGCAACTACCTAATGGGGCTTCTGTTTCGAGCTCTGATCTTGAATTCGCAGAGTATAAATTATTGCGAGCTGTACAGGCTGTTCACTTTAGTAACGACATTCAAAATTTAAAAAATAATGTATCTTGTTCTCCCGCGCTTCTTAAGCTCAAGCCGTTTCTCGATGAGCACGGCATTATACGCGTTGGCGGTCGTCTGTCAAATTCGGACGAACCATACAACTACAAGCATCCTTGCGTCTTACCGCGTCATGACCACGTTGTCGACCTTCTTGTTGATTTTTATCACAAGAAACATCTCCATGCCGGTCCAGAGTTGCTTATGTCCTTACTCAGGCATAAACATTGGGTTTTAGCTGCACGGCGAATAATTCGCCACAGAATACACAAATGTAACGCGTGTTTTAAATTTCGTCCTCGCCCGGTCTTTCCTCTCATGGCTGACCTTCCTAGCCAGCGCGTCAATCAAGTAGATAAGGCGTTCACACATACCGGTTGTGATTACGCAGGACCGCTGCAGTACACGCCAGTGCGTGGTCGAGGTGTTAAAAGCCGTAAAGCCTGGCTGTGCATTTTTACATGTTTAACGACGCGCGCCACGCACATTGAAGTTGCGACGGATTTAAGCACGGTGTCATTTCTGGCAGCCCTAAAACGATTTCTTTCGCGACGCGGCCCTATACAATGTTTGTACACGGACAACGGCACTTGTTTCGTGGGTGCAAACTCTTATTTACGCGATCTTTATAAGTTTCTTAATAAAGAATATCGTACAAGTCTACAGGAAGAACTTTCCGTAAATCACATTGATTGGAAGTTTATTCCGCCTGCTTCACCACATTTCGGTGGATGTTGGGAGAGCATGGTCAAAGTAATTAAAACGCATCTCTTCAAAATCGTAGGTCAACAGATCCTCTCTTATGAAGAGCTTTTAACTGTCCTTGCTCAAGTCGAGGCACTGGTTAACTCGCGGCCGCTCACAGCACTGAGTAGCGACCCTGCTGAACCATCCGCGTTAACTCCTGCGCATTTCTTGAACACAGCGCCATTATCGTCACTTCCCGCTCCTAAAGCAGACTCTTCTAGCTTGCTTCAGAGACATACTCTGCTCGATAATATCGTACAGTCGTTCTGGCGGCGCTGGCGGTCGGAATACCTTCACCAGCTTCAGGCTAGATCCAAATGGAATAGTCCTGCATCCCCTATACAGGAGGGTACGTTGGTTATTGTCATAAATGACAATTCTCCGCCGCTTTCATGGCCCTTAGCCATCGTTGAGAAATTGCATACATCTAAAGACGGTACAACCCGCGTTGTTACTGTAAAAACCGCGAAGGGTAGTTACGTGCGCCCTGTTGTACGTCTCTGTCCGCTACCGACTCAGTGAGATCTAGCCTGAAGTTGGATCTCCCTCTTAGTTTAGGTATTTAGTTAATAGTTTTCGCTATAATTGTTCCGCTAAAGTTAATTTAGATTAATTTAATATCATAACGCTGTTTTAGCTCGTGGATAGGTTATGCGGTAGTATACCTAACGTAGCTTATTTTATTTGTTTCCTTTTAAAGGCAACCCTTTAAAGCCGGGGGGAAATGGTAACGCCATCTCATTTTGAAATTTGGTTAAATAGTTTGTTCCCACATTTTGACGTTTACTGTCAGAACGGACGACCATTCCCTCTCCCTACCCCAAAAAAGCATGTCTGCCACGAATCTATGGCAAGCAATGACACCGCAATGGCAGAACGTGTTAAGTACGCCTCTCCACGCGGACGTATTGTCGATGTCTTACCGTACTCCGCCGTCCGTGTGTTATACCGCTAAAACTCCGCTTATTTATCTATATAAATCGTGATTGAACTAAGATGAACCGCCCGCGGGTGTGATTGAGTGGTTTGGTGCATTCTGATATCAACACGTCGTGTACTTCGAAGCTAGAAGCAGGCAGGCGCCAGCAGGCGCCATCTTGAAGACTTCAGGTAAGACGTGCTTTTCCCTCATAATCCCTGAAACTCGGTCGCCCGTTCATCATCCTGTTCTTTCTAGGCGAAACCAGCCATCCTCAAAATACAGTCCACTTAAAATCAATCATTTTCAATTCGCCTACATAATTTGGTACATCTCCGTACCAGGCAGCATTTTTAATTTTTAGGCTAATTATTTTGAAAATAAAACTCATACATAATTTGAATGTCGTATTTACTAATCAAAAGTCTAAAAAATAAGTTTCAAGCTTCTAGCTTTAAAAATGACGTAATTTTCATACAAACTTTCATCCCCTATTTCAACCCTTTACAGTCCTTTTTTCGCATTAAAAAGTAGCCTACATCCTTTCTCAGGTTCTAAACTATGTTCGTACCGAATTTCATTAAAATCGGTTCAGTAGTTTATGCGTGATTGCGTAACACACAGACAGAGAGAGTTACTTTCGCATTTATAATATTAAGTAGGGATTATCTTTTTTATAGCTCTATATTTTTTTTATTGATGATGTGCTCCTCGACAATTGTTGATGGGACATGGGCAGTTTTAAAACCTCAGAAGCTAATGCACAGTTTAAAATGTTCTTTCCTAAGGAGAAACCGCAAGAGACTCCACGACTCTCCTTTTCAAAACATAATTTTCAGTCGTAATAGCATCCTGAAAACGGTGATTGAGTGTGTCCTCTCTTATTATGAAGCAGTTTGTGCGAATGGTGATGGTTAGGTATAAGTTACTAACATTTTATAGTGTTATAGTCCGAAATAAAAATATTGTATTGTGTTGTTGTATTGTATTGTCACAATATATCCATAATACAAGCTTAATAGGTATGAGAGGACTGTATATACCAATAAACACAGTACAATATAATTACAGTACTCCCAGGAACTGCAACTCCTGGAAACCGGTATCTTACCAAAAGCTTACACCTCAACTTCGTGTACTTATACAACGTGTAACAAAATAAACGCAATTCCTGAAAGTAGTTGGTTCAGAATCGGCTTCTGAATCGATCGCCGAAATAAAAAATAGGTGATAAAAATTTTGATGGAAAAATCTTTCATTTAACTTAAAATGGAAACACAGTATCATGACAAATTAATACAATCCTTAATTCAAGGAAATTGTGTGCGTGACGCGTCTGCCGCTAACATTGCATGAGTGTATGCGTCTGCATAAGGATATTGTATGACGTACAGACGTTTTGCGTTTAGTAAGGATAACTATTTTATAAAAAATGCCTAGGTTTGGTTTCAATTAATTTAGTTACGGGTGTTGTTTTAGACTTATAATTTAACTAGTATTTGCGTGTTGCGCGAGGTGCAAGCACCTCGCGTGCTTGTGAAAAAAAAAAAGGGGGGGGGTGTGATGGGGGGAGATGGGGGGGGTTTAGTATTTGCGTGTTGCGCGAGGTGCAAGCACCTCGCGGGTTTTAAAAAAAAAAAACAAAAAAAAAAGAGGGGGGGGGTGATGGGGGGGGGGGAAGTTGCACAAGTATTTCGACTAAAGCATTGCCCCTCTATATAAATTTGAAAAAAAAAATGTTCCAAGTCTCTTAGTTTCCGAGATCCGCCTAAGGGGGGTGAGAAGGGGGGCAAGGGGGGCGACTTCGAAAAATGGTTTTTACTTTACAGAGCCTCCTCTATACGAATCCGTAAAAAGAAAAAAATACGGGTCTCGTAGTTTCCGAGATACGATAGGGAGGGGGGAGAAGGGGGGGGAAAAGGGGAGGTTTGGCACTTTTCCCGTAGGTTTGAGAGTTACTTGTTTACGAATCTGTCAAAATATACCCACCTCCCCATCCACCATCTGGGAGAACAATTATGTCAATGAGTGAGTCAGTCAGTCAGTGAGTGGTAATTTAGCTTTATATAATATAATATTCTAATTGGGGTGTCTGATGTATTGCGCTTATTCTGTTACACGTTGTATAATTATGTATCTTCAAAAGACTTTCAAATCCTTTAAAAACATTAAACAGCAATGAACATTTACAATTCTCATCTTCATTTTCACTTGAAACCATTATGTAAAACTACACATGACCCGAGGTCCTCTATTTCAACACGAGCAAAGTCGGTGACAAAGGCTAGTCAAATACGAAATTTACACAAAATTTCACACTGACACTAAAAGGTAACTTAAACTTTATCATTTTTGTAATAAGGTTGATATTCAAGTGTAATAAATGTAAATAAGAAGTCACGTAGGTCGTTATTTCCGCTAGTTGTCGCTACAGTTGGGATACGGGGTTTGTAGGGTGACCATGGCTTTTAGTAATTTATGGTGTGTTGGGACAAGGATGTTATGATGTCGGGTCCGATGAATTTTGAAATCCACGCGAAAGTCGCGGGCAAAGTGCTAGTACCTTATACAACGTGTAACGGAAACCCCATATCTATCCAAAAGGACTGAAGACAACATCTGGTATGGAGTCTCTATGCAAAGTTTCAGCTCAAAATAAGTGACTCACAGAATTGACCCCAAATTATTGGTTTCATATGTTTCTTGAATACCAGTAATAACAAACGTGTCACAGCACTATGAGGGTCATCACTTTCCACGTCACTTGCCAATAAAACGATAATTCTCTTCGTTCTTCTTAATTTGAAAATATCGGCCTCTGGTATCAATGTGTTGAAATTTCTAATATGCTCCACACATGTAGACATAGGATTAGAAAACCCTTGCCATATCGTTTATTATCATCCAAAGAAGCCGTGCACTTGGTATGTATATACCCTTTAAATTACACGTTGTATACTCTAAGATAAGTTGTGATGTGGTAGTAATTTTTATGAATCACAACTTTGCCTTATCTTTATTATTGCATCAGCAACTGTTGGGGCGTAAACCTTTGTTTGATAAATAGAACGAGCCTGTAGATATCAAGAATCACGGGGTGCGGGAATATTCTAACGAGATACCGCGGCCCCGGAACGTAAGGGCAACTGAAGGAGCAGGGTGGGTTTTTAGTCAGTAGAAGTCTGACACTCCCTTTCGCTCCATCCACAGCGTAAAATAACGTGTACGGCGCGCGCGTCGTAGCCTCGTTTGCTTGCCCCTCCCCTCAACCACGCGTTCCCTTGTTGCAGAGATCGCGCGTTAACAGCAACACAGACAATACATGTCAAAACTAAGATGTATTTTTTATTTCAAAGCAAATGAGTCTATTTTGAATATTAACACGCTTTTGTTAGGTCGAGCTGTAATGAAATATTAGAATCTGAATTACATGCACTTCTAATTGTTCTATCATTATGAAACTTGGCAATTATAATATGTAGATTAGATGGCAATACAATATTATGGTTCTGATGATGGAATTGGAAGGTGGCTGATGGAACCTTGGTCTGTCTACTAGTAAACATATCGAGATAGGGCTCTAATTTTTATTGCAGTAAATAAAAGCGTATTTTTTTTTGTTTCATTTAGACAATTTTTTTCGTTCCATTCATGTCTTCTGTAATTTTGAAAAAAAAAAAACAATCAAGCACTTTTTAAGTAACCTAAGAGTCACCAACCAACCTAGGAATCTTTAAGTCCAGAGTGAATAGGTTACGTTTAGGTAAGCGTGATCCATCTTCGATCACATCATCACTTACCATCAGGTGAGATAGTGGTCAAACGCGAACCTATTTTCAATAAAAAAAATAAAAAAAAGTTCTCCAAATCAGGTTCGAAAAACAAGGATCTATCATGATCCGATCACAGTTCAAGAATGAATTATTAGAAAATTTAAAGTGGTTTCTCAAAGTCAAACAACACACTCAACTTTTGGTTATCTTCAAAAGCTATTTATCAATTTGGGACCTAAAAAGTGTCAATTAGCCTGGAAAATAATCAGGAGTCAAAAGAATTCACAAGTCGTTAGTTATTTTTCGATTAAAATGTTACGATTACTTATTGTGAGGAAAGTTATTTAATACTAGTACTCACGCGGGGCTTCGTTCCCGTGGATTCTATCACGGTAAAAACATAACTCTCCCTTTTTGCAGTCGCATAAAAAGTAGCCTATAACCTCAAGCCTCAAGCTACTTCCATACCAATTTGCATCCAAATCCACCCAGTACTTTCGAAGATTAGCGCGTTCAAGCAAACAAACAAAGAAACAAACAAACTTTTCCGCTTTATAATATTAGTATAGATTTCACTTTAAATTTTTTGTAACTTAATTATGGATTTCTGGGTTGGGCAAAAAGTACTATTGGGTATTTCTATTAGTAATTTCACAATCGTAGACTGGAGTTTGTACTTGGTGGTGTGATACCCCTGTGCCTCGAAAAACACGTCAAGCCGTTGGTCCCAGCTGCCATACGGAAATCTTTGACTGTTGTTAAGGGTACTTAGAAGACAGAAAATCTGACACTGATCCGGCCAAGAGCCAGCAAAGCCCAGCTACTGGGTAGTGGACGTCATATAAGCAGATAGATATACTCTTTATTGTAAACCATTAAGGACTTAACGACTAAAAAGAGTGATACAATAACGGTTCTCCTCCCCGCAGCGCTGCCCGACCGACTACAACTTCTGACCCGTTGGTCACTGTGAGCAACCTATCTGCTCCCCCCGCAAAGCCCGAGCCTATAAAGGAAGTGGATCGGGCTAATGACGGCTTTGTGACGGTGCAGAGGAGGAAGCGTCGTCAGATTAGCTGTAAGAACCGCTGCGGCAAGGCTCCTACGGAGCCCAACGAGAAACTGCGTGCCGCGAAGCCGAATACTCCGGTGTACATTTCCCGCCTTCACTACACCACTGACGCGGAAGACATCGTTACGTACGTGCGCCAAAGGCTGAAATACGCGCCGAGAGTGCAGCTGCTGGAGTCACATCGCAATGTCAACTTCAAGGCATTTGTGGTGCGCATACCAACATGTTTCCTGCCTCAGGTGATGGAAGAAAGCTTTTGGCCGCAGGATGTGGTATTCCGCCGGTTTCGCGGACAATTGTCACCAGAACGCACAAAGACCTAGTGCAATTTAGTGATACTAACATAGTATTAAGTTTTATTTACTATCATTATTGTTATTATATTATGTATACTTTAGGTTAAGGTATATATCTATGGGTCTTTGTAACCTGAAAATAAATAAATTATTATTATTAAAACTCTAGGTGTGCGTTCACAGTGAATGCGCAGTGGCTATGGGCCTGTGGCGGGCGCGACAAGCGGTGCGGTGCGGTGGCCACATTGACGCGCTAGCTGTTGTAGCGTTTGGACGTGATTCAGGGGTAACAGACCTTGGATGAGGATTTGATATTTTTACTAGACAGTCCGATCTTGAGATGGGAGGTGTTGAACACTCGAGATGGTGTGCACGAAATAAATAAAAAAACAGAGAAATAACTAGTGAATTTTTTTACTCATACGAAAATTGAAATTGTACCCTACTACATTTTTTGAGTACACTTGAATGTTCTTCTATTTTACTCCATAATTTTCTTGTTATTGTGCGATTGTTGTGATGTGGATGCTTACTTTGCCATATAGCTGGTGTTGGCGCGAAAGGCCAATTTAGTGGACTGTATTTGCGGTGCGGAGCTAAACGATTGACAAACGCTTGGCGTTAGGTACTTCGAGTTGCAGTGGGTGTGGGACAATGGAATACAACCCGAAATAAATAGGGAAGGAAAGCACAAACCTTTACGGGAGCCACGTGCTCGCGTCGTCGCCGGTGCACCGGTTCACTTTTCCAGGTTCAGGGCAGTTGAGCTTCAAGTTATTGTCCTCACACGTTAAACACAAGCACAAACTATGGATTATAAGTCTTATTACATGCGAAAATGCGGTGATTCCAAAGTTATTAATATTTTTAAGCGGAGCGCGTCGACGCCATTGTCAACTTGTTGCGGAGCGATTCGGAAGTAGTTTTTTCGACAAATGGCGGGCGAATCTTCTTACTCACTCGCGAGGTATGTGCGGGAAGGAGATGGATATAGGAAATAGCGGATGTCAATCATATTTTGAATGTTGGCGCAACCATTCCCCCCGGTTTGAAGGGTTACCTTCAAAAACTATAAGCGAAACTAATCAAAGAACTAAACTCTGGAGTAACATCTAACTTCTAACCTTATTCCTAAACTATAATATAAAGCGTTACCATAACTACTAAACTAATTTGAAGCCTGCTGCTGATTGGGCAGAGGACAGAGGCGAATAACCGGACGTAAATACGAACCGGTCGCGGTTTTAACTTTTACTATACGCGTTACTCCCTTTGGATCAGGGAAAACTTCCTCCACTACACCTAGAGGCCAGTGTAGAGGAGGCGCACTCTCGGCCATTAAAACCACTACAGTACCAACGGCGACTGGATTCGATGGAGTATTCCATTTTTGACGCGACTGAAGCGTGTGCAAATAATCTGCTCTCCAACGCTTCCAAAATGATTGAACTAATCTATCCAAAAGAGCATGACGCTTTAGGAGATGTAGTCTGTCTTCATCAACATCCATAGCGGGCAAATACTTAAGAGGAGTCGTGGTTAAGAAGTGAGCCGGAGTTAAAGCTAAAGATTCTGAGGGGTCACTAGATAGAGTTCGGCACAGTGGACGAGTATTCATTACTGCCTCTATCTGAGCGAGTACAGTACTCAGCTCCTCATAAGAGAGAATCTGTACGCCTACAACGCGGAACAGATGCGACTTGAGGCTCTTAATATTCGCCTCCCAATTACCACCAAAGTGACTAGCAGCGGGCGTATTAAAATGCCATTCAATACGATTTTCGGCCAAAACGTGAGCGAATTCACTCTGATAATACTTTGACCGTAAGAACGCGTGCAACTCCGAAATATTACGGCGAGCTCCAACATAATTGGTACCGTTGTCAGAATATAAACGTTTGACGGGACCACGGCGCGACAAAAAGCGCTTAAACGCGGACATAAAACTTTGCGTACTTAAATCACCGGTCAATTCTATGTGAACCGCACGAGTTGTCATGCAAATAAATAGACAAACGTAAGCTTTTGTGGAGCGTATTCCGCGACCACGGGCAACAGTTACCCTAAACGGGCCGGCGAAGTCTGTACCGGTGTGAACGAAAGGTTTAGCGGATTGAACAACACGACAAGAGCGATGATCGGCCATTTCAGGCGCGATAAAACGCGGGCGAAGCTTAAAACAGGGCACACATTTGTGTACTCTAGCACGAATCAAATTGCGAGCGGAAAGTATCCAATACTTCTGTCTAAGGATAGACATCAACAAGTCTGGACCTGCGTGGCAATTCAACCTATGATGATAATCTACAATCAAATCTAAAATATGGTCCTTGCGGGGTAAAACTACTGGATGCTTTTGCTCAAATCCTAAATCGGAATTTCTCAAACGACCACCTACTCGAATAAGACCATTCTGCAAAAAAGGTTTCAAATATTGAAAGGCGCGGCTACAAGGTTTGTTGGACTCCAAACTACTAATTTCGGATGCGAAATAAAATCTCTGCAATTCACGTAGCACGACTGACTCAGCTTTATCCAGATCAGCGGCGGTTATAACACCGCGCGTGGGTAACAGTTTAAGAAAACGACATACATACACCACACAACGCAAAAGTCTCGACCAAGACGAGACGCGATTAGATAACGATAAAATAATCGACTCTTCACGTGGAACCGAAACTACAAGCGAATGCTTCTTCTCCTCGGGTGGTTCTGAAACGGCAGCTGGATTAAAGGGCTTAACCGGCCATTCCTCGAGCACGCTATGAATCCAAGACGGAGCGCAGAACCACAGCGGATGATCTAAAATTTGCGAAGGGAGCAACCCACGGGAGAGACAATCGGCGGGATTATCTGTGCCAGCAACGTGAAAGAGATTTTGTGGTGGTAATTCGGACTGGATTTTGGCCACCCTATTGGCGACGAATGTGTCCCAGCGATGGGGCGAAGAATGTGCCCAACACAAAGCTACAGTAGAGTCAGAAAAAGCCATAATTCTATCAACAATAATGCGGTGCCTACAAGCATTGACAATCGAGCTGATTAATTGCACTAACAAAAGTATAGCGCACAGCTCCAGGCGCGCCAGAGAAACGACCTTGCGAGGGGAGACTTTGGATTTTGCGCTTATAAGACTAACCGAAACCTTGTCAGCATCCAAAACGTGAAAATAAACTACCCCCCCGTAAGCCTTTGCACTGGCGTCGGCGAAGCCTACAACAGTAACTATACTGTTCGACAATATACCAACATGGCGAGGAATTTTTATTTGATTGAGCAATGGAAGTTCTTTCCGGAAGCGAGCCCACAATTTAACAATATTTTCGGGCGCGGGGTCGTCCCAATCACTATTGGAAAGCCAAAGTTCTTTTATAAGCAACTTGGCATATAAAACGACGGGAGCTACAAATCCCATAACATCCCATATACGTGCTACACACGACAGGATAATGCGCTTAGTACAAATTTGCGGAGTCGAACTAACTTTAAGACTGAACATGTCAGACGCGGGTGACCAACTTAAACCTAGAACCTTGTGCGTATCATCACCATCAAATTCCTTCACCGAAGATAATTGATGCGATAGTGGAATCGAATCTAGAGCGGTCTGCGAATTACTAGTCCACTTCACAAGATCAAACTGACCGGCCTTCATAAGACTTATTACTTGAGCGGCGGTCTCAACGGCATCCGCCTCGCTGGCTACACTATAAACAAAGTCATCCATGTATAGCCCAGTCTCAATAGTGTCTTTCGCTTTCGGGAAACTTTCACCCTCATCAGTGGCTAATTGCTTGATAGTGCGAAGCGCATGGAAAGGACTCGACTTAAGCCCAAAACAAACACGGTTAAACTCGTAAACTCTCAAAGGTTCTTGAGGCGAAAATCTATACAAAAAACGTTGAAATTTGCGGTCGCATTCGCGAATACCAATAGAAAGAAACATTTGCCTTATATCGGCGGAAAGCGCGACAGCAAACAAGCGGAAATTCACAATAATGTCAAATAAGTTACCTTGAAGGTTTTGACCACAATACAAAATATCATTGAGCGATACGGAAGTGCTAGTCTTAGCACTGCCGTCCAAAACCACGCGGAGCTTAGTAGTAAGCTTGTCTTCTCTAACAACTCCGTGGTGTGGGATGATGTAAGATGGATGATCAAGAGTCTCGTCAGTCTCGGCGGTGGATGCAGGTGAGATGTACCCTTTATCTAAGTATTCGGTAACCACCTCATCATAGGCTTGCTTCAACTTCGGAGACGCTTGCATCTTACGTTCTAAACAAGAAAAGCGTTTTTCCGCGGAAGCGTAGGAGTCACCGAGCGAAAAAATATCTCCCTTGAATGGAAGCCCGACAATATAACGACCATCATTATCACGGGTAGTCGTGCCACAATAAATCTCCTCAGCCACCTTATCATCAGGGCTTAGGATAGGCGGGACATTGACCTCTTCAATTTCCCAGAACCTGCGGATGGTAGACTCCAGCGGCGGCTCAACAGTGCAGCAATGTGACACAGTCGAGTAATTATCTAAATGTGCGGGTGCGGAACCAACAATAACAAAACCTAGAACTGTTTCTAGGGCGTGCGGTGCGGGAAACGACGAATGACCTTGAACCTTACGAGATAACTGAAGGTGCGGGAGAATCGATGCGCTGATCAACATATCGACGTCTCCAGGGACACCATAAGATTCATCTGCCAACGGTAGGTCTTTAAATTTGGTCAATAAAGACGTGTCAACCGGGACAGTAGGCAATTGTTCCGTAATTTTATCTACGACAAGCGAATCCATATCAAAACAAATATTAGAATTAAAACGCGATGCAAATTTAATTTTAATCGAACCATGAATGGTTGATTTTAAACCACCGAACCCCTTAACTACTGAGCGGGCTGGTCGGTTATTAATACTAAAACCAAGGCGTTGACAACAATTTTGAGTTAAAAAATTACTCTGCGAAGCGCAATCTAACAACGCTCGAACAAGACACGGATTACCAAAAGCATCATCAACAACAACGTGAGCGGTCGCGAGCACCACGGTAGTGCACGTATTGCTTGCGGCGGACATCGAACACAACGTGACGTCAGTCACGGCGGCCTGCGAGCGGGCAACGTCGCGCGTTGATTGCGGCTGCGGCTGCGAAGCGGACGCAGAGTTCGCACCGACTGACTGCGACGACGTGTCACCGCTTGGTAAACTAACTGTGCTCACATTGGATGCGGCATTATTACAACTTTTCTCCATGTGAAGTAAAGTGTGGTGCTTCGAAGAACACTTACGACAACTTTGACTACTATTACAAGACGTAACCCGATGCTTGTCACTAAGGCAGTTAAAGCACAAATTTTTTTCGCGAACAAACTTATAACGTTCATAGGGCGTAAATTTTAAGAAACCAGAACACTTGTACAATTGCGAATGTTGACTATTACACAAAGAACAACTCGATTGTACAGGAGCAGGTGCTGTATTAACATACGTATGTGTCGACTTTTGTGACTTCGAAGCCGCATCCGTTCGACGGTCGGACTTCTTCGTAACTTCATGGGTTGACGAAGTGCGTTGCAATATTTTAATATGATCGCGAACAAAACATTCTAAATCATTGAATTTTGGCAGTTTACTACTGCGATGGTCTATTTCAAATAAACGAACAGTTTCACTATCTAATTTCTTTAAACCCAAATATAAAAACAAAAAGTCGCAGAGGTCATCGACCTTCAGGTTCTTTACTGCGCGAACAGATGATGCAAAAATATCTAAAAACTTCTCTAAATTATGTTCATTACAAACTGTAATATTTTTCAACTCGAATAGCTGATCTAAATATGCGGTAGCAACTAATCTTTTGTCTTCATATTTCGACTTTAAAGTTTTTAAAATTAATGAATAATTTTCGGCACTAAAAGTAATGCCGGCACAAACAGTTTTAGCTTTACCAGTTAACTTTTCAACCAGATAGTGTAACTTTTCATGATCTGTCAAAGAGACGTTCCCATTTATAGTGTTTTCAAAACTATCTATAAATAGATTCCAATTGCGAATATCACCATTAAATTCAGGTATCTGAATGGGCGGTAATTTGGGTCGATCGCGAGTGTGATTTGCCTGGCTCTGATGGACAGACGGCTTCTCCAAGCTCCTCGCGACGCGTTTGATGCGACAGAATAAATCATCAAATGACGCCAAAGCCTGATAACTCACAGCGTATTCTGGATTTAATTCTAACTCTAAAACGTTAATATTATGAATTACGGATTCAAATTCCGTGCGCAAACTATCCAAGTTTTCTATAGAACATAAGAACGAATCTCTAATAACTAGATCAAGTGTTTTAAGTGCATTATCACAAATAGATTGCACGCGAGAAAATATCATGTCTCTTTTAGCATATAAAAGTTTCAATTGAACTTTGACGTCCTTATGAGACATCGTGAATAATAATTATTTATTACAAACAATCAATGCGGTAAACAAGCAAATAAAGTTATTTTAACAAATAAGCGATGGAGAACAGCGACGCGGACAATATTAAATACCTAAAGTGGGTAGGTAGTTATAACGAACTGCGGGTGAAATAAAAGCACTGTAGGTAGTTTTTAAACAATCTTAATTTACCCACTAGGTTGTGTCTCTGTTTCTGATATACAAATAATTTTAGACTTCCGAATGAATAACTAATACGAGCGATCTATGGCTACGTAGGTATGTAGGTATTACGCACGTACGTAGGTAATAGATGAACAAACAACGAATTGGGTTAGGTATAAGACTGCGGTGCGGTGCGTTTATTCCTTATGGAATAAATACCAATGCGATAACTACAACAAATATGTACCTAATTCAAATAAGTACCTAACTATCCGGTGAGAGGGACCAAAGAAAATGTTGGCGCGAAAGGCTAATTTAGTGGACTGTATTTGCGGTGCGGAGCTAAACGATTGACAAACGCTTGGCGTTAGGTACTTCGAGTTGCAGTGGGTGTGGGACAATGGAATACAACCCGAAATAAATAGGGAAGGAAAGCACAAACCTTTACGGGAGCCACGTGCTCGCGTCGTCGCCGGTGCACCGGTTCACTTTTCCAGGTTCAGGGCAGTTGAGCTTCAAGTTATTGTCCTCACACGTTAAACACAAGCACAAACTATGGATTATAAGTCTTATTACATGCGAAAATGCGGTGATTCCAAAGTTATTAATATTTTTAAGCGGAGCGCGTCGACGCCATTGTCAACTTGTTGCGGAGCGATTCGGAAGTAGTTTTTTCGACAAATGGCGGGCGAATCTTCTTACTCACTCGCGAGGTATGTGCGGGAAGGAGATGGATATAGGAAATAGCGGATGTCAATCATATTTTGAATGTTGGCGCAACCAGCTGGTTTAGATAGAATTGCACTTATAAACAATTCAGTATTTACCACCATTTTAATGCAAACGCCCTAACGCCGAGCGACATGACCGAACTGATTTGATTTCCCCGCTACCCGCGCATTAGGTTGCTTGTTGACTAGGACCGTAGTGCGGCCATAACGCGTTGGAAAAATACGCGCGCTAACTCGCTCAGGCCCGTCGGGACACAAAGGCGCGTTTAATTTGTTTGATATTTCGCGCCCGTCATCGCAACCGCGCTAGGCTTACAGTGTGGACGCACACTAGTACTCAACTGCATCAGGTTAGACTTAAAGCCAACTCCATTAAAGTTGGGAAAAGGTTTAGAAAAAAAAAATTGCATAATATAGAACCGACTTCCATATCAAAACACTACAAAGCTAAAATAACTTTAATTTCGGCAGTCGGTCCTATTTTTGACAAAAATTTTTTTTTCACGCTTTTTAGTGGGTCGGTTTGTAATTTATCTAGTAACCAAAGCCAAAATGTCAACTACTTATCAAATTTTACAAAATATTGCTTTTCCCGGTGTAGAGCCGTAAATTTTTGAGGAGTTCTCCTGGTACATCACCATCAGTTCTACTTCACCATATGCATTCGGACGAGCATAAAGCGCTTAACTTCCATATTCAAGTAATCTAATCGCAATCCATGAAATACTTATTATTGAGTAATTTCGGTGGCCATCTGTGGTCTTCATCATCAGTTCCACTTCTTCAAATGATGCTTATCAAAAGCAACTGCACAACTTACTATAAGAAAAATCCAAAACGCTATAGGTGTGCCTATAATATTTGAAGAGTTCCCTCAATTTCTCCATGATTCCATCATCAGATTCAAACATGATGACAATGGGACCAACTAAAAAGTATACCCTTTCAAATTAAAAAAGAATTTTCCAAATCGGTCGAGCCATCTCCGAGTTATGAGGTAACATACATAAAAAAAAGTTCAAGACGAATTGAGAACCTCCTCCTTTTTTTGAAGTCGGTTAAAATGTTTTAATGTTTTGATTTGTTAATTGATTGATGATAATGATTCATAACTTCATTAAAATACGATTAAGTCCTGCTTAAAGCTAACTGAACACAGTCACCCTACACACGCAAACTTACTGCCGCAACTTTAAAGTGGTGATTTTCTAACGACTTCAAAATGGCTCCATTTTCCTAGTTTATCCTCGGTGAAAAAAGCTACAAGAAGTCGCCTTTTTTCAGGCACTTTGTTAAGGGGTCGGCTAGATACTTTAAAGATTAGTATCGTTGTGTTTTTATTGAAAACTTGGGTTTCATTTATCTTTACAGTTATTTAAACAATTGGGTTGGCCTAATTGAAGCGTCAATAGCCTTTTTCTTATTGATAATAGGTTCGCGTTTGACCACCATCTCACCTGATGGTAAGTGATGATGTGGTCGAAGATGGAGCACGCTTACCTAAAAGTAACCTATTCACTCTTGACTTAAAGACTCCTAGGTTATAGCTATCGGGAAACACAGACTACGGCAGGGAATTCCACTCCTTAGCCGTACGCACAATGGAAGTATTCCCAAAACGTTTTGTGCGTATGTGTGTATACGTCATTAATAATGCGTAATCTTTGAAGCATATACTTTTCACGCTAGAATTATATTTGAAACTATAGGTACATATTTATCTCAGGCTTTTAATCAAGAGATAGTTACTAAAAAGAAAACAAAACCTCAGAGAGAATTAATTAACAAACTTGGCAAAAGTAAAACATGTATGTTCATACAGCTACCCAGCGCATAAGTTAGAATCTTTTCTTAATTATTGGATACTGCAATCTCTCTCATGTCAAAGTGTATATGTTTGTGTTTCTTATTTATTAAAATTTCGCAGGTTTCAAGTTACTTAAGGTATTTCAATCAATCAATTCATTTCTATATTTCCGGCAACTTGGCCCATTTTATTAATACGAATCCTTCTTTTTCGGGTGGGAAAAATTTCATGGGCAGATGTCGCGGGTAACAGGTCAGAAATAATGTAATAAAACGAAACCAACTCTCTATAACTTTCTCACTACTACCCTCGCTGACGAAAACCACAAATTCACCTACCACTCAAACATACATAAATCTGCCTTATTTACCATACTCTCATAAACATTTTCGGTACCTACTCGTACATGCAACCTACAAGCATAACTTCCAGAGCATATTTAAATTTATTCACCGAAGCAAAATCTGATAAACTCAGCGAGACGAACTAGCTGTTAGCTAGACGTGTTTCTACGGAAATTAAGGTATCTCACGTGGCCCTGTATTACCTTTGAACCTTTCAAGATAGGGTAAAAGAGTTTGCACGAAAATTGCGTGGAAAAAATAAGATTATGTCTTCTTTTAGCGCTTGTGAATAGAGATTCTTTGCGTGATAGTATAGGAGATGGGTTTCGTTTGGTGTACGATCGGTTATTTAAGTTGTAACTTAAAGACTGATTAGTAGATAATGTCTTGTTACATTAGGTACAGTTTGAGGAGCTCGTGGTTAAATAATAACAGCCGCGTGGATAAGCAACCCTCGCTGAGGTTAGATGTTGGATGGACAATCCAACCAAAACTAAATGTGGTTCATCACAGTCCTAGGTACCAATCAGTATTTATATACAACAAGCTTCTATTAGAATTTAAAAGCCTTAATAGCGCCAACTTATTTAAAAACAAATTGAAGACATATTTACTGAGGAAAGGCTATTACAGCGTCGATGAATACCTAGATGATAAGCGATAACCGTAATATTATTGTTTTAGATTATGATTATAATAATAATATTCCAAAACTTTCACACAACGCCATCTAGTCCCAAACTATGCAGAGCTTGTGGTATAAAGAACAAATGATCGTGCTCATCACACAAACATTTGTCCTGGGTGGCATAGCAGTCGGGGCCACTGACCACTATACCAACAGAGAAATTAATTTTAATGATATGTTGTCTATTATTATTTATTTTAGTTTTATTATGTCACTGATTATATTTTGTTTATTATTTCTAGCACAATTATAAATTTTGTTTGACATTTCATTTTACAATTAGATGACATATTATTACGGACCTTTTTATAACAATTTGTTTTTTTTTTCTCTTTTTTATTTATATTTGTCATATTAGTTTTATTATTAATCATTCACAGACAATAATATGACATATCGTCCCCGTAGAGCGAAAATTAACTAAGTCCAAAAATGACCAAAATGAGTTATCACTATCATTAATATCATCATTTTTTTCTCTATACATCGGTCTAACCGGTATTTTTGTAGCTGCCTTCGTTTTTATTTTACGAAATGCGAATAGTAAATAAGCCTACTCTTTGGATGCAACATCGTAATAGGAGAAATAACTAACTTAATTAGTTATTTATACATTTACCAAAAATTTGCATAACTCGAAATTAAGTCGACTTGATTACTTTTCTATCAAATTATAAATGCATACATATACCTATAGGTAATTTAAAAATCACTACAATGATTTAGTGAATATTTAAAATCAATAGTTTGCTAAAACGCACGAAAGCTAAAATTAACTAACTCGACGTAGTGAATACTCACTCTTGATTTTTAAATGATTTGTACTGCACTGCAAAAGCAAAAAATCATCAACCCATTTTAAACATATTTTTTCTTTTAAAAGGGAAACATGAGATCTATAGTGAATAATAATTAAAGTCTTTTAATTATTATTTATACAACTTCGACATACATTGTTACAATTAAGGTACATTTCGCTCGCGAGGGCCTCGAGTTAGTGAGTTTGTCGCTATTATTATGACGACTTACGAACGCGTCGCGTGGGGAGATTCATTCGCGAGGTCCAGTAAATAAAAATGTACTCTGTGGCGAGGTCGACGTCGACTGATATACACGCGATCCGCTTATGTTAAAATTAACGTAATCATTACGTACGTACTGCGTAAAAATGAGCCGTGCTAAGTTTATTTTTGATTTGTTGAATCAAAACGAAAAAACTAATTTAGAGGTAAGTATGATAACTTTATTATTTTAATTTATTTGTATAGGTATATTTTATATGTTAAGGTATTGTATTTAAACAGTTTTTTTTACATTTGTTAATGTCCGTTATTTAGGAATATACATAAATAGTAAGAAATGTTATTTTATAAGAATCTCCTCAGTTGATGACTTCACAGGATCTATAGGGAAAGTAATTATATATTAAGATACGTATTATTTGGGTGATGCTTACCTATACATTTAACGCTTCGATTATTAATCTTGTTGTATGTGTGTGTTTTTTTTTAATAATGCTTGACTTAAAAAGTATATGGATAATACACTCATTGGTATCGTACCTTGTAATAGAGGTAATTGTGGCACTTGGTACCTATTGTATTTATTAAGATACTTTGTGGTATTTGCTGGTGAAAAATAATTACGATCGACAGAGTTGATTTGCTTGGAACATCATAATATTATGTAATGATCCTATAATTAATTGTATTACTTTATGTATTACGTTTGAAAACTACAGGTTTTTAGTACCTACTTTCCAACTTTTTTTATGGGTGGGAAATCATCCAATGACTGAATCATTCAATCTGAGAATTAATCAAAAATACCTTGCGATAGCAATGACTTATTTAATATAGTTTAATTCTGACTAATCCACTAGTTCTATGTCCTGTCATTTTCTCACTGCTCCTTTTACCATTCATATTTTTCCAAATTATACAAAATGCTGCATGTAGTGGTGTGGTGGTGGTGTGAGACGTGTGAACCTAACAGCTCGAGCTAGATGGCATCCTTTTTAGTGCCTACCTAGTATTCAATATGCTTAACATTCTCGTTATTATTTCAGGAAACAGAACTGCTCGACGAGAGGAAATTGTATCGGTTCCAAAACAATAATTTATTGATAGATAGTTGTATTGAATCTGCTCCTCCATCCACGTCAACATTAACTTTGAAAAGAGATCCTCTACTAAATCCACCATATTCTGCTCCAATGTTAGATGACACCACTAATGATGTTATTTCCATTGAGAATTTGCTATAACGAAGAAAATATTTCATGTGAAATACATCAAAACAGCATTGAAGCCCAAAAGTCTCGTGAAAGTCCACACTCGGAGATAAGCGGTATTGAAGAGTTAAGCACTTCTACTCGTCAAGTATTCTCAGATTCAAGAATTTCATGGTTCCCAGACAGTAAAGAGGATAGACGTCGCAAAAATAAAAGACGAATGTATGTTGCAAAATCTTCTAGTGACAGCGATAGTGAAGCAAGTACATCATATAGGGGGATTCGGACTGGCAACACTGGTGACAGATCGTGAAAAAACGATCTCGTAGATAATTTTTTATTAAATATTCATTAATTGTGTATAAATTAGTTTTAAATGTGTTATTTACCTTAGAATCAATGTATAAAGTGACCCAGTCAGTGTTTTTGTTGTAATAACGTCTAAATTCTATAAAACAATAAGTTTTGGACCGGCTGTCAGTTTGGACTGCGGATTTGAAATCACCAAACCCGGGGAGTATATTTTTCATATTATTGCCTATTACACACTTCAGAACACCTACAAATACTGCTCAGTTTTCTGAGCCACGTCCAGCACACATTGGCACCGTTTATGTCTCCTTTCGCTTGACAAACTGTGGAAGCAAAATCGATGACGAAAACATTCGCCTCAGACAAAAGTTACACTGCATATTTACAATACACATACATTATTACTGTTAAATTCTTCTTAATCATCTATTAACTTCATTTAAACTAGTAGCTAACTGTTTATTGTAAAAGCAAGAAACCCATATCATTTAACATTACATAGGTACTATTTATCAACTAAGCTAGGCTAGAAAAACTCTGAGCAAATGAATTTCTGATATTAGAAAATCAATAAGTATTGTGTTAGATACATGATACACATAAATTAGAAGTTAATAGTAGAATCTTTTTCTCTTTTTCTGCTACCTACTTTCTTTCTTATTTATTGTAATTTTAAAAATTTTGTCTGTTATTCTTTAATTTTTTCATTTAATTCTAATATTTATATATTTTCCTTCTACCTACTACTGTTCTAAACTTCCTTAGTACTCTTCCCCAAATACTCAGTTGATTCTTGTCATATTCCAGGAGCAGTTTCATCAACTTTTTCAATATGATGACCCGTGGAGCTACTGTACGTGACATGAATATCAAACTGAATGCCGCACTGAAGGAGCTTGAGGTCTCAAAGAAGACCTGCAGTGACCTGCTGCGAGAAAGAGAGGAAAGCGAGGTGGAAATCAGGAACTTAGTTGACAAAAACACAGAACTCAAGAGCCAGCTTGTGGAACTGCACACCCAGCACATGGACATACTCGACCAGCATCACCATCTCCGCAATCTGGTGTCTGGGTTTCAAGAATGCAGCAACACACATGACCAAGCACTCAAACGTATATCGGGACTGGAAGCGGAATTAAACAAGGCTCATAACACAATCTCTACTATAGAAACCTTGAGAGCCAGTGAACAAGTGGCCAATACAAACAGTCTTTTTGACGAGCTGGTGGGTAGTGGATCCGGACTAGTATGTAAGAAGCCCACCTATACCATAGACTTAACTGGGGACGATACATTAACAAACTGTCCTGTTTTAGGTAGCCACAATAAAATAAAGAAATACATTAAAATTAATAGAAACATTCAAAAGTACAAGAAACTTTTAAAATCAAAAAGTGTTTATAAATATAATACTGAACTTAGAAAGCAACGTGTTATCCTAAATAGCCAATTAAAAGAATGTAATTTAAAGTTAGATAATCAGAGAAAGGTGTATGATTTTGATATACAAAATCTAGAGCAGGAATTATTGAGTAGGGAAAATACACTTAGGGATATGTTTTGTAATCTAAATTCTAAATTTTGTAAAAAAAATTGTAAATAAAATCTCTGATCATTGTGGGCAATTAATTACTTTACCAAAAAAAGTCAATAAAATGTTAAAAAAGAATATCACTGTAAATCCAAAAACTAAATATCGCCTGGAAGCATTCAAAACTAAACTCTTAAATAAAATGCCCTGTTTGTTAACTAATGAGGACCCTAATAAACATTATAATGATTTTTTCAAAATATATTGCCAACAATTCGATAACACATTTATTCCCAAAATTGCTTCAGTAAATACTAACACTTCTTTCAGTGACTGGGCCACCACTGGTATTTATAAAAGTAGAAATCGGCTTTATGAACTCTATGAGGAGCGGTCTTACACTAACTCGGCAGAATTTCATTTATATGTTAAGAACTATTCTAAATTATTTAAAAAAGTCTGTTATATTGCCAAGTCTCGCTACTTGAGTTCTAAAATTAAAAATAGTAGTAATGTAATTAAAACGACTTGGGATATTATAAAAAGCGAAACGGGAAGGTCTTGCAACCGAAATAGTGATTACACCCTCACTATTGATGATAATATAATAACATTAGATTCACAAGTCGCCACAGAATTTGAACATTTTTTCACTGACATTCCTATATCGACAACCAAGTCGCTAAAATCATCTACCATTGCTGCAGAAACACTACTTAAAAAAATGTTCCAGTTTGTAGTTCAGAGTTTAAATTCCAATATGTTACTTTTAATGACATCATTAAAACTTTTAATTCTTTGAATGTTAAAAATACTGCAGACCTGTGGGGTAATTCTGTTGATGTTACTAAGTCCATTATACACATTATTGCTCCTACATTAGCTGTTATATTTAATAATTGTATTGATTGCGGTGAGTTTCCTGATTTAATGAAATATAGTAAAATAATCCCACTATTTAAATCGGGTAGTACATCTGACCCTACTAATTACAGACCTATTTCTGTACTGCCCACTTTCAGTAAAATTTTTGAGAAAATTATTTTAATGCAGATGCAAAGATATTTTAATAAACACAAATTGCTACATAATAAACAATTTGGTTTTACAAAGGGTCGTTCAACAACTGATGCCGGTGTTGAACTTTTAGGACACATTTATAATGCATGGGAAGATAAGTGCGATGCGTTGGGCATTTTTTGTGATTTGTCCAAGGCATTTGACTGTGTTCCCCATGAGACATTAATCAGGAAACTGCACTACTACGGATTCCGGGACACCTCTCTGAATCTTTTGTCCTCTTACTTGAGTGAAAGGATTCAGAGAGTCGATGTGAACGGCAAAAGATCGCCGGGATCTGTGGTCAAAATGGGGGTCCCCCAAGGCTCAATTTTAGGTCCCTTTTTTTTTCTTATTTATATAAATGATTTGCCGTACCTGATCAAAAATCATGACATAGTGCTATTTGCTGACGATACTTCTCTTTTATTTAAAATCAAACGTCAACAGCAGGTTACTGAAGAAGTTAACAGAGCCCTTGCAACTGTAGTTAGCTGGTTCAATGTTAATAATCTTCTTCTTAATGAGAAAAAAACCAAATTCCTAAAATTTACGTTACCTCATGTTAGACAAGTGAATACTAGTGTATCAATAAAGGGCGAAATATTGAAAGCCGAAGATACCACAGTATTCTTGGGCATAACCTTGGATGCGAAGCTTCAGTGGGGCCCCCATATAGATAAATTGTCAAAAAAGCTAAGTTCTGCAGCATATGCCGTTAGAAAAATACGTGGATTAACTGATATCGAAACAGCACGTTTAGTCTACTTTAGTTACTTTCACAGTGTGATGTCATACGGCATTTTACTTTGGGGAAATGCCGCCGACATTCACACAATATTTGTATTACAAAAAAGGGCCATTCGTGCAATTTATAAATTAAGTCCTAAGCACTCCTTAAGACACAAATTTAAGGAGATTAATATTATGACTGTGCCATCTCAGTATATTTATGACAACCTCTTGTATGCACACAAAAATATTAATCTGTTTAAAAAATACAGTGATATTCATAGTGTAAATACAAGGAACAAAGACACATATGTCATTCCTAAAACAAGGTTAAAAAAAATAGGTGGTTCGTTTAGATGCCAATGTATACGTTTTTATAATAAAATTCCTAGCCATATTCAAAAACTAAGTATTAATAAATTCAAATTATTGATAAAACGTAAACTATGTCAGAAAGCTTTTTACAGTGTTAAAGATTATATTGAGGACAAGAAGGCTTGGGAATGAGATGCTCCAGTGATATACGTGTGCCTTTTTTATTTCTTTTTAAAATTATGATTGATGATTTATTTTTGATTAATTAAAATTTTGCTTTCTCAAGTATTGTATATCCTACCTATTAATTTTTGTTTTTGTTTGTTGTTTTTTTATATATTGTTGTTTTCTTATTTTATATTGTTGTTTTTTTTTATATATATAAAATTATTTCATTATTGTAAATGTGAGGACGATGTAGGTTATTCTTTCTTCATTGTTTTTGCTTTCACTATAATTTATTTAATGATATCAAGCAGTTTGAGTACTTGTGTGGCCTACCCAAAGGTCCTTACTTTGGTATTGTTCGTCAAATTGTTGAGCTCCTTAAGTTCTAAGTTGAGCTACACGATAACTGACAAATGCTTGCACTGTCTGGACAGGTCCGCTCAAATTTCCGCTCAAATTTGCGTGGTTATTTCCTCAAAAGAATACCACAGACATGAACCTACATGCTTCTCATATACAAATACAAATTGTCTGGACTTTAAAAGAGACTTTGACCTCTGAGTTTGTTTCGGTGTTTCTTCTCAGAGTAGTCAGTTAGGAAATACCGGCCTCATCTAGCTAAACTAAACACGCAAAAAAACATGACGTGTAAAAGTGTTATTTATAACCAATTTACAGAATAAATATTTCATTTCATTTCATTTCATATAGTAAGGGGCTATTTAAGGAAATGTTCTCAAAATATTCACATCAACAATGGAAATATTCAATCAAGGAATCAACAACATTCAGTACCTCAAAAAACAACTTCTCCATCTTTTAACTCAAATTCAACTGGTAATGTAGACAGTCAAGATTCTACTAAACAGCCATTTCCAAACGCTGTCACTTCAACCAATACCGTCGAACTTACGCGTAGGAAAAAACGCGATCCTAGCAAGTGGAAGAAAAACATCCCTGCTGCTGCAGCCACTGAGAACCTCAAGTGGCGGAAATATAATAACCTTGTTGGAGGTTATATTTTCGAGCCGTTTGGGGTGGAGACCTTGGGATCGTGGGGTACAGAAGGCAATAAAATTAAATGGTTGAAAATTAAGTGTCTACGTTTTGAGAGAAAATACCCTGGTAAGTTTTAATATCAGCACATTGAGGAACCATCGTGCTAATATCTAGAATTCAACATATTAGAATGTCCAACTAAAACTTCATTTACTACTAGAAAGAGGAAAAGCGTGATGCAAATGAAAGAGGTACAGAAGAACAGATCCAAGAGTTGAAAAATTATAAAATTCCACTAGGTTATCCCTCACCTCTGCCCATTTCAGAAGCAAAAAAGAAGGATCTTATCGACGGGTCCTACGTATACTGGTGTAACCCGCAAAACAGCGAAATACGTTTTTTTGCACCAGAAGCCTTAAAATTACCTTAACTTTATATCCTGTAAAAATTATATTAAATTATCAAGTAATTTCAAAGATACAAACTTGTAAAATAATATAAGTGACATCATTTTCCGCCACACGACCATCTACACTGATGTATGTCACTTGCACCAGTGTAGGTAGTCGCGTGCGCCGCGACACGTCAGCACAAGTGTCATTCACTCCAGTATGCGCGCGGCAACGGAGTCGGGAGCACGTTAAACACTGGTATAACTGCGCTGCGTTTTAGTTTACGTATTCATTTGTTCAAAACTATTCCGATTTTGTTTGTTTTGAGTAAGTAGTGGTAAGAAGTCACAACAATGAAGCGCTCACGAGGTCAATTAATGATAGATTTATTAGAAAATAAGTATAGTAAAATAAACATTCCAGAAAATTACGAAGGTAAGTGTTAATTGACATTTTAAATAATATAATGGTATACTTTGTATTGTTTGATCAAATGCAAAATTAAAAAATAAATAATTTACGTGTTGTTTATTTGTATTTTCACTTGTGCCTGTATACAAGGTTCATAGTGGTTACTCGCGTACTTTGTATAGTGGTTTTAGTAAATTTTAACGATTATTTGTAAATATATTTAAAAATTAATTAACACATTAATTTTGATTTATATTAGATCGTCCGACAGTACCATCATGCGTAATACGTGAAGAATTAGACCAAACTATGAAAATGTGCAACGAGACCCTGGAACCGACCGATTTTAATGAAAAAAAATAGTTTCACAAATGAAAGTCTAATAGAAAAGCCAGGTAAACATACTAAACTAAATTAATGAAATGTGATTATAGAATTCATGTTTTTTTTTTTCAATATATTTTGCACTTATCAGTATACAAAGTCACATGTGACTTTTTTTTTGTTTTCGGTATGTTGTTATCTGATATAAGTTACATTATTTTAATAATAATATCTATTTACTAATAAAATAAATAGCAATACTATTTTTAATACATTTTTAGCAGCAATTCACTGCATAATTATTTTATTATATAATTTTAGATTCCACCTTACCTCCAAGTGCGGATTTTTTTGCTGAAGAGATGTCATTCATCAATAAGGTTGTAAGCTTAAGCGACCCAGAAGACATGTTCGAGGAAAACCCTACAGTAGAAAATTTATACCAAAATGTATCAAACATTTCGTCAGGTTCTGCCAAGTCCTCTGAGTGCTATACTGTCCAGGCGGTGAGTGTGATTGTGCATAACAACTTTAAAGAAGATGAGCCTCAAATTCTACATCCATGTCAAAATCCTATTTCTGAATCAAGTGTGGTAAAACAAAATGACCTTCCTGATGATGAAATTGATAGCTTAACACCAATGCCTTCGCCATTACTTTCTTTTTCACGTATTCGCTAACAAACTGATGATGTATTTGACAATTTATCACTATTAAATTCAAACTACATTGATACACCTTTAAGGGGACTACTTAAAGGTGTATCAATGTAGTTTGAATTTAATAGTGATAAATTGTGTGTAAAAAAAAAAACAAAAAAAGAAAGATAAGGGTAGATTGCTAGAGAGGTTCCAAAATATGTGGTTTGATGAAAGACGCAAGTTCAATTTAAACAGGGGATTAGAATACATGAGTCGAACGGGGAAGCTACATCAGAAGAAAAAAATGAAAAGCGCTTGTAAATGCCCCAAAAAATGTTTTGAAAAGGTGCGAATTTTGTCACGCATTTGATGTCTTAGAAAATCCTACAGATGACCAAATATCAAAACACAATCGGCATTTGGCCGAAAAAGAGAGGGCTCGGCAATTAAAAGAGATGGATAAACAGTTGGCTAAAGAAGATAAAACTGTAGTTGCTGTTACTTTCGACTTGTAAAAAACTCAAAATTTACCACATGGAAACGTTAGTACTTTTTATTACAAAAGAAAATTACATTTTCACAATTTTACTCCATTTGATATGGCTGATCTGCAGGGTTATTGTTAAAGTTGGGACGAACAGACTGCTAAAAAAGGTGCCAATGAAATAGCCAGCTGCATTTTATTGGTATGAAGGTGGAGCAAGGAGTCACAACTTTTATATTCTGGTCGGATAATTGCGGAGGCCAAAATCGAAATAGGATCGTATTCCTTATGTATATGTATTGCGCTTGGAAGTTTCACGTGAACATAACTCATACATTTCTTGTTGTTGGTCATGCTCAAAATGAGAGTGACAGCATTCACTCAGTAATTGAAAGAAAAACCAGAAATATTTTAATTTATACTCCAGAACAGTGGATCCTAGCTTTTAAAATGGCAACAGCTAATGCAAAACCGTATATTGTTCGAGAAGTAACTCAATTGTTTTTGATTTTAAGTCTTGCCTTCCCTTTTTTGACAACTGGAAAAAGAATTCCATGGGGGAACTTGTTATGTGGAGTAAGGTTTGCGAAGTTAATGATAATACAAAGACTGATTAAGTAGTACTTAAGTAAGACTGATTAGGAAGTACTAATGAAAATATAAATAAATAATTAATATAATTAACGAAAGTTCCTACTTAAGTTAAGAAGATTACATTTTTTAATTTTATTATTTTTAAGATGGCAAGGCCATTGATTTTAGTTTTCATTATTAAGAATGCTATAATATATTTACATCAAAATAAAAACACCTATTCTGGAAAAGTCAATTATTTGAAATAAACTGTTATTTTGTATTTTCAATGTTTTTATTTAATTTCCTGCCACACGCATTTAAATATTTAAGGTAAATAACAATACAAAAAACTGTTGCAAGTAGTTTTCCAGTACTGAGTAAACTGTTGTAAGTGTTTAAAAGTCGATAAAAAAAGATGTTATTGTTAATATTATAACCTCATATTGTTTGATACCACATACACAACCAAAGATTGATACCACAAGTGGAGCTCTTTTTTTCTTTTTTTTATTACGGATGACCCCGTAATAAAAAAAAGAAAAAAAAGAGCTCCACTTGTGGTATCAATCTTTACCAATAAACAAAGATGTAATTGATCGAATATTGGAGCAAGACGTAGCCAGCTAGAGACGGGAGAAGAAGAAATAGTGGACTAAATTCTAATTTCCTTCTTTTAATATTTTTTTTATATAGTTTTTGCATGAGGTTGTTGCACTTTTTTGTTTTTGTTAAAAACTGATAGCGTTCTGTTGTTTTTTTCGCGTTATTTACTTTAATAAACACTAGGTAAATTTATTACAATAGTTTGATTACATTATTCATGTCATATTTAAAACAAAACTTGCCACACAAGCTTCCAAACTTTAGATAGGTAATATTTAAAAAACACATTTGCTATATGTAACAGTTAGTTCCATTTTACTTAACTCGGGTTATTTTTCTTCATAATAATTTGAAACTAATTGAAAAATCACTAACTGCGGTCGACAATTAACTAAGTCAAAACTAAGTCAGAGATTGTCTAAAGAATAATTAACTAGTTTGATGTTTTTAGTTTTTGCTTAATTATACTCGTACAAAGATTTTTATGCATTATAGCTCTTATAATATAAACTTTATTTCTTTATTCTTCAAATAACAACTAAAAACATAAATATATGTAATGGCTAGCCAAAGTTATAAGGAATCTTATTTTTAAAAACTTTAAAATTCATTATCTCTAAACATGATTTTTCGACTTGATGACTTTTCGCTCTACGGGGACGATATTATTAATCTGTTTTACACAATTTTTATTTAATTTAATTGTATTGTATTATTCTTGATCTTTTTACACTAATTAGGTTTTTGTTTTTCCTTTTTATTTGACTGATTATTTTATTGTAAATACGATTACCTACTTATTGTAAATTAAATATGGGCTTTTATCGTTTTGAATTCGTTATTTTTTTTGACATGTATTTTTTTTTGTTTGTTTTATTTGCATGGTATTGTTTTATTTTACAAAATTTCTACACAATGTATATTGTTCCGAAATAAATGACATGACTTATGGGTGATATTAACATTTTTTTTTAACGTGGTAAAATCATCATATGAGTCCTCCCGCCCCGGGCAGGGCCGGAGGGACTGTCAGACTTGTACTGACTAAAATCCACGGTATTCCTTCAATAGCCCTTTACGTACCGGGGTCACGGTAATGGGATAAGTCCCACGACCCCAGCAGGCTTCGGCCCTCTTCAGGGCGGGCCTCGTCTTCTTGCTGACGCTCTTTGAGGCGCGCGTGGAACACAACGCGCCGTCGACCCGGGCATGGTCCATGGTCGGACAGCGAGTTGCCCTTTACTCACTGTCCGCATGCCCGCGCCTACGGTGGCCGGAGATCGTCGGCCGACGTCCGACGCCGTGGGCGTCTACCACTGCGGCTGGGTTGGAGGGAGGACGCTATCCTCTCCCTCACGCGGCCCACCTCCTCCTTCGATAGCATGACTGCTTCGCAGAAGGAGGCGACCGCTTCCCACTCCGTCTCGCCCCGCAGCATGGCCTCGATTAATGCCGGGCGCGAGAGGTCTCCGCCTATCGCCGCTGTGAGAACACGTCGGTGCTCTGCCCAAGCGGGGCAGTCTTGCACCGTATGCTCTACTGTGTCCTTAGGGCGATCCTCGCAGTGGTGACACCCAGGCGTTTCTTCCTTCCCCATCAGACACAGGTACCTCCCGAAACTTCCGTGTCCGGTGAGGACCTGCGTCATGCGGTAGGTCAGGACGCCGTGACGCCGATCTAGCCACTCCTCAAAGAGGGGTCTTACCGCCGCAATTGCGGCGTGCCCGGTGGGTGATCTTAACATATCGAGATTCTCCATCGACGTTAAAAGATTGGTCTTGACTGTCATTTACACATCTTTGACAGTCGTAACGGGTAGTCTGAAACTAGAAAATCTTGATCCTTTATCACGCTCTTGCCATGGGGTATTATCCAGCTACATGGAGGTCAGATAAGCAGCTGTTCTTTGTCAAACCCTAGTACTAAACTGACTCCAGTTAGACTGGAAGCTGACCCAACATAGTTGGGAAAAGGCTAAACAAATAAACGAATGGACGAAGATGTATGAACGGTATGAAGATACTGAAATCCTGGAATAACACACAAGCAAATCCAAGCAAGTACATTACTTATTTTAATCACATCATCACCACTGCCTTCAAATTGGTGACGGTAAACATTGTGAAGAAAATGGTTTGTCCTGGTACTAAATAAACAAAAGACATGCGATATTCACCTAGCCACACTGGGCGTGCACGAGATTACGTCCCATTTGCTCTCATAGAGATAATATATTCCAGTAGTAGAAATGTTATAGGCTAATTACGTTACAAAATAATAATATAAAAACCATTTTTGACTCGCTGGATGGGATCTAAACAATTCTTATGACGAAAAATAAAAGAATATTTGTAAACTAAGCAATAAGTCCTTTTATTTCCCACACGGGACAGTTTGAAACACTTTTTTTTTTCTATTTTATCCCGCAAAGGTCACCCCTCACTAAGGTTATTTATTAACTTTACACGTCTGTTTTTGGGTAACAGAAGTTCTGTCTACTAATTTTACGAAATTTCAACGGCTCGGTAGATTTCAGAAAGAGAGAGAGAGTCATGTGTGAGCCCAAACGGTTTCCATCCTTTTTACCCGACTGCAAAGGAAGGGTTATGTTTTTCGCGCGTATCTTGTATGTATGTATTTATGTTTGTAATATTCTTTATTACCTCATATCTCCAGAACCGCTGAACGGATCAACATAATTGAGGTATCGTTAGATTCGTCTTAGCAGCCCAAGTGTTTTCAAACAAGGCGGCTGTGCGAAGTCATTACACATAATTATAATCAAAATATTTTTTTTACTGCAATATGGGTATCAAATTAAAGGCCTTAACACAAAGATTTCAAAAAGGTATATCATGTTTATAATTAGTTTAATACTAGCAAAAATAATACAAAGAGAAAGTTTAAAAAATATGGACTTAGCTCTTTCACTTTCTGAATCCGGTGCCATTGTGACACGACCGAGAAAACTATAAAAATGTTAATTAATATTTTAACTAAAAAGTAGAAAAAAAGTTATTTTAAAAATCTAAAAAACCCGTTATTATTGTTGTTGCGTCTTTATCTCATTGTATTTGTTGTGTCTATCCGCGTGAGTATTCACGTTTGTATTTTACATACCTACAGTGCGTTCCAACTGCTATTAGGAAAAACTCGATTATTCCCGATGTCCACCACTTGTCTGGCCACCACTGGGGGACAGCGAGACAACTTTAAAACATTATTCTCGTTGTCCACCACTGTCACATACACACATACGTCACAACTTTGTAAATTATGACTCTGTGCAGCTTTTAAAGGTTTCTTCAATACAAAACACTATAATTCGGTTGCAGTTATATGAATATTCTGCTAAAAGAAAGTCCTTATAATCTTTTGGAACATGGAATTCTTCCACATTTTTGCATTTAAGTCTTTTCATTCCAGCGATTGTATTTCTATGTCTGTATAAACTTGACTTGATGCTTTGAAATGACGGTATGTTTTGAATCAAACCCGGTATGACTTTGAATTGACTCACCATATGGCGGCCACCAGTGGTGGCGAATGGAAATAATTTACAAAGTTGTGACGCTGTCCCCCAGTGGTGGACAGCGAGAATAATGTTTTAAAGTTGTCTCGCTGTCCCCCAGTGGTGGCCAGACAAGTGGTGGACATCGGGAATAATCGGGAAAAACTTAGCGCCATATTGTGACGTCTTAGCTGTCAAATCGAACCATTTGGGTAGAGTGAACAAAGCAAGGATTTATTAAGTTATTATTTACAAATATGAAGCGAAACAAAACTAGTCCCCTTTCCATGTTTTGGTGGTAAAACGCGAGCTTGTCATCAAAAATAAAATAAAATGATGTTTTAATAATTTTAACATGGCTTCTAGGCCTATGCGCCATGCGTTTTCTTTATATTCGGCCGTATTGGTGTCAACAATAAAAATAAGAGAGAAAATAATGTTTAAAAAACGTTTTATGTCTTTAAATAGTAAAATATTATATTTAAATTTGATGTGAGACTAGGTTAAACAAAATAAAATAAACCATTATTTTTTTTCGCTGAGTAAGGTACCGGACCGCAGTACCGAATGACACCTTAAATTTAATTAATATTTTTAAGGAATCATTCAGGACCGGTGCGGTCATGTGGTACCAAACGACCCCTGGAATTAATTAATTATTATGAGTGGTTCTTTGGTACCACAAATAATGATCATGATATCATTTGTTTGTTTACGATATAGAAAAGTACAGTCAAAGAAAAAAGTTTACATTTGATGTAAGACTATTTCGGGCAGAGGAAAATCTCACAAATCAATCATCAATTCGACTTATAAATATTGAAACTAACCCAACTTAATTTTGTATAATAATAATCATAATCTATACTTAATATTATAAAGTGGAAAAGTTTGTTTGTTTGTTTGCTTGAACGCGCTAATCTTCGAAAGTACTGGGTGGATTTGGATGCAATTTGGAATGGAAGTAGCTTGAAGCTTGAGGAAGGTTATAAGCTACTTTTGACGTGACTGCAAAAAAGGAGAGTTATGTTTTTACCGTGATAGAATCCACTGGAGCGAAGCCCCGCGTGAGTACAAGTAAGATTTATTAAATAAACTCATTGATAATAGTAACATATACATATAAAGTAAAATAATAATGTTTATGACATGCATAAGAAAGAAAGCAAAGAAATCTTGCTTATGCGCGTGTTTAGTGTTATCTCTCTTCACAATGTTTGGTTTCTGTACAAACAATAATATCCCTTTTCAACCGACGACCAAAAGAGGAGGTTATCAATTCGACGCGTATATTTTTTTTTTTTTTTTTTTTTTTTTTATGTATGATCATCGATTACTCGAAGACGGCTGAACCGATTTGGAAAATTCTTTTTTTGTTTGAAAGGGTATACTTCGAAATTGGTACCATTTATCACCAAGTCAGGATCTGATGATGGGATCCTGGAGAAATCGAGGGAACTCTTCAAATATTATAGGCACACCTATGGCGTTTTGGGTATTTCTTATAGTAACTTGTGCATTTGCTCTCAAAAAATACCATTTGGAGAAGTGGAACTGATCATGAAGACCACAGATGGCCGCCGAACCTAGTCAATAATAAGTATTTCGTGGATTGCGATTCGAATACTTGAATATGGATGTTAAGCACTTTATGTTCGTCACAATGCATATGGTGATGTAGAGCTGATGGTGAAGTACCAGGAGAACTCCTCAAAAATTAACGGCCCAGCATTGGGAAAAGCAATATTTTGTAAAAGGTTATAAGTAGTTGACATTTAGACTCTTTTAACTAGGTAAATTAAAAATCGACCAACTAAAAAGAGTGAAAAAAAAGCTTTTTACCAAAAAATTAAACCAACTCCCAAAAACACTGCAAGTGAAAAATAACTTTGATTTCGGAAGTCGGTGCCAAAAACGAAAATACAAAACTAAAGACACCGACTACCGAAATTAAAGTTATTTTTCACTTTGCAGTGTTTTTGGGAGTTGGTTTAATTTTTTGGTAAAAAGCTTTTTTTTAAGGTCAACTTGTTTTAATAACGATAATGCCCAAGGAGTGCTCTTATTTGCGATACCTTTGAAGAGAAAGTGTGACAAAAAGAGTGTAGTAAGTGCATGGTTACTGATTTTCTTTCAAAGATAATATGTGAAATTATTTATTATATATAGAATTATTTATTTACAGCGGTAACATGTCAAATTTTAAACTATATTCTGAACGAAGTTAAATAAAATTAAGTTTTCATTTCGAATAATTATGGAAAACACAAATGATTATAGATCTTAATCCAATCAAATCTCAAATCAAAACTTGGAAAAACTATTTATTTGTTTATCAAGTTTATTTGTCACATTTGTCTTAAATAATCCATCTTATGCAGGGGTCTCCTTTTAAATTTATGAAACACCTGTACTAGGAGGCCCCGCTCTTCATAACTGACATAATGTGAATGACAACGTTCGAATGGAATGGTTTGCATGTAATGTAAGTAATAAGTAAGTAATAAGGAAGGCAACATACACCCATATTGCCTTCCTTATTTAAGTATTTGCAAGAGAACTTCAAACTTGAGGCCCGTACTCCACAGGGAGTGCCCTTAGCGTGCGGTTGTTAAATGTAAATATTAGTATGTAAGCCCTGGGGGCCTTTAAATTTAGAGGTCACCACAGGATCGTCCGGTTAAGTAGTAACCAGCCTTAGTGACCTGAACGAAGAAAACAAGTGGCCCTATCAAAAAAAAAAACGTCTAACTTGGATGTTATTTCCATTTTACTAGATGTTTATGTCGAAGAGCCAAACAATTAGGTGTGAGGAAATCCAAACTGGGTAAAATACATGTTAAATTATGTTCAATACTGCCCCACCTCCCGTTACATTTGATCAGTGAACGGTGATTTTTTATATTATGAATGAATGTCCAAAGGTTTTACCTTAACAACAGCTTTTAATAACAGCTTTTAATGATTATTTTGTCAGCACCCAGAAAAAATCAATCTGACATTGCAAGAATTGATAAGTGGCCGGATAACTATCGGTCATTGTCTGGAAAAATTAAGATTTTAAAGTTCTATGTGACTGATGTTTTCTGTCTCCGTGGTCGAGTGGTTTAGGCGTTTGCCTTGTGACCCGGTAGTTGTGGGTTCGATTCCCACGGGAAGCATACTTTGTAAAGTGGTTTCCAGTTTGGCTAGGACATTGCAGGCCTGAATCACCTGATTGTCTGATAAAAAGATGGTTCCGTGCTTCGGAAGGCACGTATAAGCCGGTGGTCCCGGTCGCCAAATGGCGGTCGTCAAAATAAACCACGTCAGAGGCCCTTGAGGCAGTCTAGAAACTCTGACACCACGGTGTATGGGGTCGTTAGACCTTACTACCCACATGATAAGAAGATTTAATAATTTTAAGTTCATAGTGCTATCACACTTACACCAATAAAACACTTCAAAGTGAAACCAAACGTCAGTGTCTTAGGTTTTGTATTTTCTTTTTTTGACATCGACTTTCGTTTTTCTTTAGTTTCTCCCTCTTTACAGATCTTTTGGAAACATGTTTCTCCTTTTTAAATGTATCACAGAAAAGACTACAGTCCGTTCTGATGCCTTCTAAAAATTGAACTATGTTTGGTTTTGGCTTCATGTTTTGTTATGAGGTTGTGTCACACTTTTACAATATTGTTTATTTTATGGTAATTATCATAAGTACACCATAGAGTGAAAAAAACGACATTTTTTAACCAGGTGCTGACAAAATGATAAACTGACCCACTAAAAAGTGAGAAATAAAAATAAAACCTACTTTCGAAAAAACACTACAAAGTAAAAATTTCGGAAGTCAGTGTCTTTGGTTTTGTATTTTTGTTTTTTGACATCGACTTATTTCTCGCTTTTAGTTTAGTTTTTTAGTTTTTGGTTTGTAATTTACCCAGTTACAAAAGCCTAAATGTCAACTATCTTTTGCAAAATATTTCTTTTCCCGATGCGGGGCCGTCAATTGTTGAGGAGTTCTCCTGGTACTTCATCATATGGATTTTGACGAGCATATAGTTCTTAAAAACCATATTCAGGTAATCGAATCGGAACCCATGAAATATTTATTATTGAGTAATTCCGGTGGCCATCTGTGGTCTTCATCATCAGTTTGACTTCACCAAATGGTGCTTTTCGAGAGCAACTGCAAAAGTTACTATAAAAATACCCAAATTGCAAATTGCTATAGGTGTGCTTTTAGTATTTGAAGAGTTTCCTTGATTTCTTCAGAATCCCATCATCAGAACCTGACTTGATGACCTGGAAAGCATATTCTTTCAAACAAAAAAAGAATTTTCCAAATCGGTGGGGCTGTCTTCGACTAAGCAAAAAAGCAAAAAAAGAAACAAAAAAAAAATTATAAGCATATACGTGACGAATTGAAAACCTCCTTCTTTTTAAGAAGTCGGTTAAGAATTACTTCCGCTTAAACATGACTGTATTAAAGTAGACTCAAGCCACAGTGACGACTAGAGTCATAAAAGGATTAGCATCCAGCTACCTCTTTTGCACTTGCACATTTTTATAGAGTGTGCCCGGGAAACATGGTTACACTTTGGTTTGACTCTACTATAGTACAGATGTTTGTTATTTTATGAGCAAACATTGTATAATTAAGTTTTAACAGATACATATATTTATTACATAGGTTTAATTTTAATTTTTCATATTTTTTCATTTTTGATGATGAAAACTTCCAACGAAAATTGGTTTGAATGACATAAAGTCAGCCGTTTTATGAGATATAGCAAATTTTCTAAAACCATAAATATAACTTTGTATTTCATATAAAGTTACTACTTACAAAACCCTTTATTAGCTAGTCTGAACCGCACTTGGCCAATTTTTCTTGTATATCTTTGGTAGAACTGAAAATAGGTTGTAGACAGATGATGACTGGTAGAGAATGCCTTATCGCATTAAGTCGGCTCATGTACCACTATTGTACGTAAAGTTTAAATAAATAAATAAATAAAATTACAGGGTGGCCCGTTTACAGTGGTCCAAAGATTTTTTTCAGCTTAAGAGCATCATAAGTGATCATTTAAAACATACTTTAGTTAAGCGAAAACTTATGGTATGGTTATGGTGAAAAATTATGTTTTTTTTTTAAATTATTTACACTAAATTAGTCTATAGCACGATAGGTTGATGAGGTAGGATTGCACTATGCTTATACCAAATTTCATTCGATTCGGTCCAGTACTTTTCATAACAGAGTGGTTTTGTGTCAAAAATATTGAAATTTCGGATTATTAAAAAGAAAACATAATTTCGAAGCCATAAGTTTTCGCTTAACTAAAGTATGTTTTAAATGATCACTTATCATCATAAGTGATCATTTAAATCATCATCTATCAAGCTGAAAAAAATCTTTGGAACACTATAAACGGCCCACCTTGTATAAATTAACAGGTCGCGGGGCAGTAGCTCTTGTTTATTTATTTATTTATTATTTATTTACGTGGCCTACCTGCAACCCGTGAACTCGAGAGAACATCATTTTTATGTTTAAGGTTATACATAGTTCACAAACACTACACACTAAGAGAAATTTTATTATAGTAATTAAAAAATCGTTTTGAAATGTCCGAAATACAAAACCGAAAAGTACGAAAAGATACGGTAACGACATGAGCGCAGCTTAACGAAACTCAGCTTGGATTCGATTTGTTCCCGGTATGTGTTAAAATGTAGAAATCATACAACAGTAAATTTAACTACACAAATGTATTTCCTAGTAAGCATAATACAAAAAAATATTATAAAGAACAAATTTTAAATACAAATATCACAACAAAAATTCAGAAATCATAACAGTTACCCGAAATTACAAAACACACACTGTTGAAACTAGTGTGCTAAGTGCTAATGTATTTCCTAGTCGAGACATTACAAAAGGGTTAGTAAAAGAACAATTATGTTTAGTAATTATGAAAACAGAAATACTAGTATCACAAAACAACTTCTGTAAGTAATACAAAAAATGAGTAATGTTTACAGAGGTACTACTGAAAGACACTCTTGAAATTACAAAGTTTTATAAAGTACGCTATAAATAATGTGTAGTTCCTACACATATTTTTTACTTATTTTCACAAAACTAAATTTACAAAAGTATGATTGTAATAGTTACAGTAAACTTGCTGACATGGGAATAACACGTATTTTAGTAATTCGAACAATAGTTTATTTAATATTTTTCTCAGTGCACTTATGTTTATAAAAATCCATTTCTGGCCGTTAGTCCCGTTAAAAAAAGCAATATGACGGTGTTAAAAGCCCCAGGCCAGCTGGTTTATTATAATAATCTGCAATCCCATAAAATCTTTTCTCAGTAAACAAGTCACCTTCAGACTACGTAGTTTTGTAATAACATCCTGTGTTATTCTTCCATTTCACCTTATAGAATGTCTTCGTGATCGGGTGCCATTTTTCTCCTTATCCTAAGAGAGCATGGTTTTATGATGATATCTAGAAAGAAAATAGACGTGTATGTTTATGCCAAGTATACCATATAAAAAACTATGATTTAAAGAGTTGTGATAATATGGGGATAATGTGTTAACCCCTCAAGTGTCAAATGTACAATGTACTTTTTGATCTTTAGGTAGGACTTCAGAAAAAATGATAATTCGGCAATTTATGGCCATTATCATGGTATATATTATACCTTCGTGGCTTTGTTATGAGTTTATTTATATCATTCAATCAAACTGACCTTATCTCGCAGTGATGTGATATGTATTCGCTTTTATAATTTTCACTCACATTCGAAGTCATACACACGAAAAAAGACACACGATAACACAATAATGTGTAGGCAATGTTAATACAAATTGTTCCACTTAGACACTGTAAAAAGTAATAAAAACAATTTGATAAAACAATGAAAAAGTCTGCGGCGTCACAACAAAAACCACAGATGCATTTTGTAAACATTTTTTTTTTCGTTAATTTTAGCAGTGTTCCCTTTTAAATGTTACTAAAACCGGTCAAATATGAATCGATTAGTCGAATAATACAGCCACATCGTGTTACTTGCAACATAAACGTAAAATGCCATCGTCCAATGCGAGCCGTGACGTTATGTACAAACGGTGTACCGTTGACACTTGAGGGGTTAATAGCTACGACCACGGAATAGATGAATAAGGTTGGAATGGTAATGTGGGTGTGGCGAGCGCGCCACATTTATGATACGAAAGTCATAGCTCGACCGATTAATTCATTCACCGCGTTTAGTGCGCTTCGGAATACTTTGGAACACAGAGCTCTGCTTTAAAATGCCGTGTTGTGCAATTATAACCTGTAAAACAAAAAGTTAGACCGCAAGTATAGAGCGAGGAGGTATATCATTCCATCAGTAAGTCGAAAATAACATTTAATTACAATTTTATTTGTAAAAAACATAAAAATATTCTGATCACTATGAAATTCCGAACATTAACAACATTATTGCAACAAGATACAAAAAATATACATTGACCGATGTGTACTCGCTTAATCAACGCAATGACCAAGTCCATTTCCAATGTATTGCATCCTCTCACTTCAACCATTGAAGATGCATGGCGCATGTTTATCGACAGTGAGTTACCATCAGTAGCAAGCTCTCGATTTAAGTGTGTGTAATTTATTTGTGTGCGTAATTCGCATACGTAACGGGCCTCTTGCTTGTAGTTGAGCTGTAGGAGTGGAAGACAAGCGGTGACATGCGTTCTCATAGAAATCAGGAACTATTTCCATTCTAACCTCTTTTATCTGTTCTGTGGCTACGACCAACCGTGCAGTTTCTTGCCGGTTTCTTCTTCATAGGAAACGACCAATTCCATCCGTGCAATAGCTTCTAACGTTTTACAAATGCCCTTGATCTATGGTAAATAAAATATTTTTTTTTAAGTTTAAATCCATAATATATTTCCACTGACCCACCGAAATACCGAAGTTTTAGTTGATAATAGGCTCGTGTTTGACCACCATCTCACCTGATGGTAAGTGATGATGTGGTCGAAGATGGAGCACGCTTGCTTAGAAGTAACCTATTCACTCTTGAAGACTCCCAGGTTATAGCGATCAGGAAACACAGACTCCGGCAGGGAATTCCACTCCTTAGCCGTACGCACATTGAAAGTATTCTCATAGTGTTTTGTGCGTATGGGTGGGATTTCCACCATGTAACGATGATGCATCGCCTTTTGTCTTGTAGTCCGATGATGGAACGGGCTTGGCGGAATTAGATTGTGTAATTCCATCGCACACTCCCCGAAGTTTGAAATCGAAACAGCTTTTTCCATAGAAATCCGTAAATCAATTGTGGGTTTAAAACATCGATATTGCAATAATGGTAAAGCGTAGGGATTAAAATTTAAAGTGCACTTTGTAAATAAATATTGTACAAAGACATTAAATATGCAAAAGCTATGAAATTCTAGAATATTATACTTCATGAAAATATTTAGTGTCAATTCTGAAAAAGAAAATAAACATACCACATGCAATAACTACACTTTTCTATTGCATCCCTTCTGCATGTGCATATTTATATTTGCTGAAGCCAGATTGATTATTCTAACGAGACACTACGCCTAGAACACAAGAGGGTAACTGAAGAATTAAGGTGAGATTCTAGTCAGTAGAAGTCTGACACCCCTTCCGCTCCACCCACAGCGGGAGTAATCATTTGGTGAATTTCCACCCAAAAAAAAAACGAAAATAAGTTAGGCATATACCTAAGAACTATTTCTTTATGAAATTAAAGCGATCCAGCTTGGCTTCACACAATCTCATTCTGCTTATTCACACACAATCTTAATAAATTATACTCTAAAACCTTTAACTTGAATCATTCTACCCACTGGTAAAAGCAGCATGAAATTCTATTTCGTAGTTTCTAAGTATATCGCATCCAGAGAGACAGATAGACGCGGCAAGTGACTTAATTGTTTTATAACATGTGAAGATTATTGTTTCAGTTGCGACAAAATATAAGTTATATTTTTCATCGGCCTAAGATTGTAAGCATTATTCGATAAAATATTCCAATTATTATAAACTTACCGTGATAATAACAATATAAACTTTCATCCCCAATTTCAAATCGTTAGGCCCAATTTTTTAAAAAAAAGTAACCTATGTTTGACCTTGGGTCTCTAACTATTCTCATTTTAAATTTCATCCAAATCAGTGAAATGATTTAGCCGTGAAAACGTAACAGACAAATAGACCAACAATCAGACTTTCATATTTATAATATTAGCATGGATATGGATCCAGGCTTGCGGGAATGTTCTAACGAGATACCGCGGCCCTGGAACTTAAGGGCAGCTGAAGAAACATGTGATATCGGAACGTAGCAGCTTATTGGACTGCTCACTCTTTTGCTGTCTCGCTCTCTCGCGACCGATCAGCCTGGTTGTAATACTGTGCAAAGATTGTGGTTAAGAATAAATACAGCTTTAATTAATAGAAGTGTTTATCTTAGTACATAACAGTTTGGCGACGAGCTTTAAAGAACCCTTTTTCAAATTAATAATAAATTAACGCAAATAAAAAGTGAAAAAACGTGAATTTCCAATAAAAAAAAACCAAAGTATCAGCACGCTTCGCTGTGAAGTTAGCTCTAGTTGACTTGCCAGCAGGAGCACTCCCACATTCCACCATTTTGGTTAACTATTGCCTAACGTCACGTTATAAAAACAAACAATAGTCAAACTGTCAAACTAAATGACTTCTTGGATTTATAAGTTAAATAAGACACAGTTGGAAGAGCAGCTATCAGAATACAGAATTGACATTCAAAACGAAACAGTTGATGAACAACGAAAACTACTGAGCAACTACTGGAAAAAACAATTGAAAACAAACACCACCGTTACTCCTACACAAACAAAGGCAATCATGTCACATTATGATCTGCAATCATTTAATGGTGAGTGTTGGGAATCGTTTGAACAACAACTACGATGTATAATCACGTTGAATGAAGTACCAGAAACCAAAAAAGTACCTTTGCTGCTCACTAAGATTACACCAAAAGTATTTGAGACATTGACTTTGTTTTTTGTTTGTGTGCGCCTTCGAAACCAATTGACTTGCCATATAATGAACTGTGTTCAATATTAAGTAAGAAATATATGACGAAGCAGTCATCAGTTCTAGATAGAGCCACATTTCGTAGTCGAAATCAATTGTCAACAGAAAGTGTAGAAGATTATTTGTTAGCATTAAAAAAACTAGCTGGAGTATGCAATTTCAAACGACTTCGATTTCGAACGACCAGATAAAAGAAAAATTTATAGATGGAGTGCATTCAAGGTTGATAAAGTTTGAATTGTTGAAGAGTAGTTCTGATCTGAATTTGGAACAAACAGTGATGTTGGCTCGAACAGTGGAAACAGCCTTAGTGCATACTACCAGTAAAAAGGAAACAGAGTTATCAGAGATGTTTCATTACGAAAAACATACAAAACCGAAGCATAATAAAAATAAATCGAAGAAAGATCACAATGTGAAAGACAAGGAAGTAAGATGCTATTGCTGTGGCAACAATGGCCACATTAAGTCGGAATGCAGATTGCTCAAGAAGTTCTGTTCGGAGTGCGGGAAGCAAGGACACCTTTTCAAAGTTTGTTCAAAAAATCCACAGAGAGTTTACTTAATTGTGGAAAGTAATAATGACATCAAGTCAGATAAAGAGGATGATGTGGAAGCTTCCGTTAAACAATTATTCAATGAGCATGAGATGTACTCGGTAAATGTAAGTAAGGTACCTCCGCATTACATAGCTATAAATGTTGCAGGAAAATATTTAGATTTTCAGTTAGACACTGGTTCAGAGGTGACAGTGATTCCATTAAAAGACAAAGTCAGTCTGTTCAACCAGTTAGAAATTGAGAATTCCATTGTAAGATTTAAAAATTTTGATCAAACAATCACAAGACCTGTTGGCTTATTAAAAAATCTAACAGTAAGATGTAACAACCTGGTGAGAAATTTGAATGTTTTTGTAGCTCAGGATAATGTACCACGCATAGTGGGTCGTGACTGGTTAAAGGCATTTGAACTGAGGCCTCCAAAATTCATGGAAACGAATAATATGACTAAGCATTCAGACACTTACTCATGTAAAAATTTTAAAACTGTTTCAGAAGCAGAAAGTGTAATCAAAGAAAAGTTCGCAGAAGTATTCAGCCCAGGGTGGGGTAATTTCAAAGGTGAAGTTATCACATTACAGTTAAAACCTGATGCAAAGCCGAAGTGCCTAACACCACGACGTGTACCGTTTGCATTAAAGGACAAGGTAAAGCTTGAAATTTCTCGTTTATTACAAAATGGTAGAATAACACCGGTAGAATACAGTCAGTGGGGTACCCCGGTGGTCCCTGTATTAAAAGCGGATGGATCAGTAAGGCTGTGTGGTGATTACAAGGTTACTTTGAATCCACATTTAGAAGTTGACCATTTTCCACTACCGCATATTGATGAAATTTTCAACACCCTTAAAAATGGAGAATACTTCTGCGAGCTTGATCTGAAAGAGGCATACTTACAAGCACCTCTAAGTCCTGAGTCACAGGAGCTTACTACTATTGTAACAGAAGAAGGTACATATAAATATCATTACTTACCATATGGTGTAAGCACAGGACCTGGTTCCTTCCAGCGGCTATTGTGTAAAAGGCTCGCTAACATACCAAATACCATTGTGTTCACAGACAATATTTATATGGCAGGAAGTGATGTAAATGATATGCTAAATACTTTGTGTACAGTTCTATCAAAACTACAAGAATGTCAATTTAAATTAAAACTTGAAAAATGCAAGTTCTTCAAAAGGAGTATTGACGTGTTTGGCTTTAGAGTTACTAAAAATGACATAAGCATTGTTAAATCACATGTTGAACCATTGTTAAGAACGGAAGCTCCCACTAGTATGACATTTTTTTTTTTTTTTTTTTTTTTTTTTTTTCCACAACTTTCCACACAACATTGTTAAGGTCTTTCTTAGGAAAAGTTAATTATTACAATCGGTTTCTAAAAGATATGGCTAAAACATTAGCACCATTGTATGACATGGTTAAGAAAAATAAATTTGAATGGACCCCAGATTGTAACAAAGCTTTTGAGATAATTAAACAGAAATTGTCTTCTGTAAACAATTTAAGACATTATGACCCAAATTTACCGTTAATTTTATCATGTGACTCATCAGACACATCTTTGGGTGTTGTATTGTCAAACAGAGATTATTATGGAACTGTTAGACCTATTGCATTTGCAAGTAAAAAATTAAACTCTGTAGAAATTAAGTATTCTACAATTGATAAAGAAGCCATGGCAATTATCTTTGGTGTGACCAAATTTTATAACTATACATATGGTCGATATTTTGAGTTAGAAACAGATAATGCTGCATTAGTGAGAATATTTGGGCCCACCAAAGGTATCCCTAAAATGGCTGCCAAAAGGCTGCAACACTATGCGATTTTCCTGTCAGCATTTAATTATAAGATAAGGCACATCAGAACTACATCAAACCCAGCTGATTTCTTATCACGTGCATTAAAGGATGAAGGTTCAGATAATGTTAAATTACACTCTATTTGTTTAAGTGCTGACTTAAGTAATATCAACCATGTCAACAATTCAAAAATTGATAAATTGGACTGGAAAATTATTCAGGCTGAAACAAAAAAAGACTTGATTTTGTCAAAAACAATGCGGTATGTTCAGGATGGCTGGCCAGATAAAAAACTTATTGAAAAGGAACTTCAAATTTTTTATAACAGAAGGGATGAAATTAGCACTGACAGAGGATGTTTATTTTGGGGTTATAGAATTGTAATTCCAGTGGTATTACGGGAATCAATCCTTTCTGAGCTACATAAAAGCCACTTTGGCATAGTTCGTATGAAGCAAGTAGCACGTTCATACTTTTGGTGGCCGGGTTTAGATTCAGAAATAGAAAATATTACAAAAAATTGTGTAATCTGTCTGAATAATAATAAAAATCCATCAAAATCACAACTTAAACCATGGCCGGTACCGCCATCCCCATGGTACCGACTTCACGCAGATTTTCTAGGACCATTCCATAATAAAATGTACTTAGTGATTGTGGACAGCTACTCTAAATGGCCTGAGGTTTTTGAAATGACTAACATTGGCGCCACAAGTACAATTGCAATATTCAAAAAGTTATTTTCCACCTTTGGTTTTCCAGTCCACTTAGTAACAGATAATGGCCCAACTTTCACTAGTACAGACTTTGAAAATTTTTGTCAACTTACAAATATAAAACACACATTTTCACCACCATACCATCCAGCAACGAATGGGGCAGCAGAGCGATTTGTGGAGACTTAAAACACATGTAACTAAAATTAAGGAAAGTGGTAGCCCACTCAGTTCAGCTGTTAACCTATTTTTGTTCGATTACAGAAATTTACCCCATAGCACTACTGGTGTAACACCAGCCAGATTAATGCTGGGTAGAGAGCTTAGAAATCGATTTACATTACTTAGGCCACCACCTATAACTGAAAAAACATATGAAATGCAAGAAAAATCTAAACTTTATTATAAAGGTAGCAGAAATATACCAATGTTAGAAATAGGGCAAAAAGTTATGGTTAGAGACTACAGAAAAGGGCATAAACCTTGGATTTTAGGAATTATAATTGATGAATCCTGTCCAGGAGTAACATATTATATTGATGTGGGGGGTTTAAAATGGAAAAGACATCTAAACCAAATTCGCACATGTGATCAATCTGTGGATGAGTAAATTATGCTTAATTATAAATAAGTACATACATGGCTAAGTTCAAGAATAAGTTGTTTTGTTTGTTTTAGTTCATAATTATGTACAAGAAGTACTTATTTAGTTTGTTTTCTTTTAGTATGTAAGTACAAGAAGCACTCATTTTGTTTGTTTAAGTCTATGGTGGCGGAGAGTGTGATATCGGAACGTAGCAGCTTATTGGACTGCTCACTCTTTTGCTGTCTCGCTCTCTCGCGACCGATCAGCCTGGTTGTAATACTGTGCAAAGATTGTGGTTAAGAATAAATACAGCTTTAATTAATAGAAGTGTTTATCTTAGTACATAACAAAACAGGGTGGGTTTTTAGTCAGTAGAAGTCTGACACTCCCTTCCGCTCCACTCAGAGCGGGAGAAGTCATTCGATGATTTTCCCAATCAGAAAAAAAATAAAGTATGGATATGGATGCATACTTTTAATGATTAAACTTGTATTGAACAGTTCTAGTCGCAAATACCGTTTGGTTTGAGCTATCTTGAGTGACACACTGGCTCGCCAAAAGCGCAAGCATTAAATTACGCGCCCAGAACGTTCTGTGACCACATACCGTGAAATGCGCTTTAAACCTCTATACAGTTCGATACACACAAACGTGTAGTTAAGCGAACAAAATCAAACTTTTAAAAGAAGAACAACGGGAAGAAAATTTATTTGCGTTGACAGAAACACTTGTATTGAACAGTTCTAGCCGCAAATACCATTTGGTTCGAGCTATCTAGAGTGACACACTGGCTCGCCAAAAGCGCAAGCATTAAATTACGCGCCCAGAACATTCTGTGACCACATACCGTGAAATGCTTTAAACCCCTATACAGTTCGGTACACACAGACGTGTAGTTAAGCGAACAAAATTAAACGTTTAAAAGAAGAAAAAAAGGGAAATAAATTTATTTGCGTTGACACAATCATGATGACTATGTTTAGCCTTTTCACAACTATGTTAGGTCGGCTTTCAGTCTAACCAGATTGTTTTTTTTTTTTTAAAAGATTGCTAGCAATGTGGGTAGAATTGACATTACTAGCAATCCTAGTAACCCCTCCAACTAAGCTAAATATTGTTACGAGCTGAGGTTCGGGATAGAAATAATTAACGCCAATTAAACCAAAATTAACACTTCAAATAAAATAAACATAAAATAAAAATTAACACAGTTATTTGCAGTACAATACTTGTCACTTAACACTTAAATCGCACTGAAACTCACTTGTAGAGTTTCGATGATATCGCGTCGTATCTTCTAATAAGACTGACTCTCCGCGTTCCTTTACGTGCTATGTTCCAGAAACGCGATGTATGTGTTCCAGAAAATTCATGTACAATCAACGGGTCTTTCCCTGTCCTCCGATCGGAACTCCGATTGGTAGGAGGAACGGGAATAATAGATGATCAAACGAACTTACCTGTGTGAAGTTCGATCATTATTATACGAAGTGCTTCGTTCGAAGATATATTTACCATGCAGCTTTCTCGAGTCACTCGGCAACTGTACGCAATTTTCAGAGCTAAAACTAAACAGAAGTGTTAGTGTGCGTTATCTGTGTCCTTACGCGAACTGTCATTCTTTTTAGATTCTTGCAAGGTTATCTCAATTTTACCTGGGGTGAGGTGGGTAGGGAACATATATCTTCGAACGAAGCACTTCGTATAATAATGATCGAACTTCACACAGGTAAGTTCGTTTGATCATCTATTATACTGCGTGCTTCGTTCTCGATATATTTACCATGCAGATGTTTAGAGATATGGTAAAGTTGAGAATTGAGATGACCCTGACTCCTTGTCCTTTAAAATAAATATATTTAAGTTTTCAAATCAAAATTGTTTTATTCATAAACATCTTAAATTTAATTAACAATCAGTCATCGTGTTATTAATCAATTAATCAGCCTTATCTGGTATATAATCATCTGCTTTTTTTTTTTTTTACAAATTAATAATGGCATGCTTAAGATCACAATGTCCATAGAGACAATGGTGTAAGCTAAAATATATATATATTATTATTATGCATTAAGCACAGCATGGGCAAATTCTCCTGAATTCAGAATTGGCCGGTTATAAAATTTCGCAAATGTTAATGAGTTATTTGTCCAACTGGCAGTCTGTCTAATTACATATAATGAAATTCCTTTTGACCTAGCCTTGGATATAGAGGCGTGTCGTGTACTATGGCCTGAGAAGACATACGTATCAATACCGCAGTCTGAGAGCGTATTCTTAATCCATCTACCAATAGTAGAAGCCGAAACCAGTTTATGGGGTTTTTTAACAGACTCCAAAAAAAAAGGAGGAGGTTCTCAATTCGTCTTGAACTTTTTTTTTTTTTTTTTTTTTTTTTAAGTGATAAAAACATGTAATCATTATGACCTCCTATCTCTCTAGTAAATCTCATGTAATCACACAGTGTTTTGGCTGGACAAATCTCAGTTTTTTTTTTTCAAAAAAGGGTAGGAAAAGATTAGGCTGGGTTCTTCCCGCAGCCGAAGTTTTAGTTTTATCAGTAATGGCAATATTGACACAACTTTCACTCTGTGTTATATTGGATATTTTTATTAAAGCTAAGGTTAATGCCTGTTGAGCTGTGCTTAGTGCAAGCAAAACCACCAGTTTCTTTGATATACATTCAAAACTTAATGTCATTTTGGGGGTCCAGTTGCATAATACGCTTAGAACATTATTTGGGTCCCATGTACTTTGGTATTTTGCTAATGGCGGTTTCGACTTATAGAATCCTTTGAAGAGCCTCTTAATACGATCATCCTCCCCAATTTTAGAGCCTATTATCAAAGATAGAGCTGACTTATGAGGGTTTAGGGTCCCATAGGCAGCTCCAGAGTCAAATAATTTTGTTAGGAAATACATAACAAATGGTATAGATGGAGTGAATGTGTTTATACCATGTTCCTGACAGAAGGTCCACCAAACAGTATATGTAACATTATATTGTTTTAATGTATTATGTGAAAGGGATACAAACATGACATCTATTATTGATGTTGGGGGAATAGCTCCTTTCAGCCAAGCTTGCCTGATAACATTCCTGCAATCAAGGTAAGTTGATGGTGAAGAGGGTGATGGTCTCTAAAAGGAGAATATAAAAGATATTTTTGAGGTTTGTAATATATAAGCTTTGAGACAAAAATAGTCTGCATTAAGGGATACCAAGGTTGTGATGGCCAGTGGGGCATGATCATAATACCTGTTGCCTTCTCATTTTTTATTTTTTGTAAACATTTTTATATTAAACTGAATGGAGGAAAGGCATAAAGGAGATATTCCGTCCAACACAAGGTAAAAGAATCAATGTTCCTTGCTTCTGGATCTGGTTTCCAGGAAACATAAGAAATACATTTAGAATTAGTGCGGGATGCAAATAAATCTATTTCAGGTTCACCCAGCACAGATACAATTTGTTGAAATGCCAGTGTTTAACTCCCATTCTCTATCTGGATTGATTTTATGCGACTCTTCATCAGCCTCTTTATTTTCACTAAACTTAATGTAGGAGGCAACTAGCCAAATATGTCTCTTTTCACACCACTGCCATATAGACCTGGCCAAGTTACTTACATGAGGGAACTGAATACCACCCATTCTGTTTACATAAGCTATGGCAGTCTTATTATCTACATGCAATAGAATGTTAAGGTATTGCTTGTCCTTTACAAAAACTTTTAATGCCATAAATAGTGCCAGTAATTCCAAATAGTTTATATGGTATGTTTTCTCATATTCACTCCAAAAGCCATGTGCTCTTTTGTTTTTATAAACAGCTCCCCATCCAGACAGGGACGCATCAGTGAACAGTTCAATATCATGTTTATGATGAGCATGTAAAACAGTATGTAAAAGCATTCTACTAATGCTATTACATACTGAATATACTGGTGGAATGTTAATATTAGTACTATTCGTACTAATATTAACATTCCACCATTGCAGATCTAATTTTATATCTGAATGTAAGTATATTTTCACATCATAATAATTGTCATTGTTTTTAACTAAATATTTGTACTTGTGATGTTCAAAAAATGTTGTGTAAAGCCAACCATATGTGGTAGCTGGGCAGGCTGCAATTAGTATTCCAATTAATTTTGCCAGATCTCTTATAAGACAGCTATCCAGGTCTAAGTACTTCTGAACTAATTTTTTACTTTGTTTATGGGCAATTGTAATGACATATTTTTTGTATCAAATACAAAACCTAGAAATTTGCAAGACTGTGATGGTATTATTATACTTTTATTAAAATTTATAACAAATCCCAAGCGCTTCAAGAGAGCTATTGTTTCTTGAACATTTTGTAAACATGATTGATAACTAGATCCTATACAAAGTAGATAATCTAGGTATTGAACTGACCTGTAACCCTTTTATTTTAGATGTGTCACTACAACCTTCATAATCTTTGTGAAAATATTAGGTGCAGAACACACGCCATAAGGGAGGGCCTTAATTCATATAATAATCTATCTTATTGAAAACGTAGGTATTTTCTACACTGTGGATTTATATTTACTAATAAATATGACTCTTTTAAATCTATTTTCGCCATGGGCGATTGCCTGGAGAAAGTAAAGCTATTGCTGTCCTATGGTCCTCCATTTTAAAATGGGATGTTTCTACATATTTATTCAATGACTTTAAGTTTAGTATGAATCCTTTTGTACCAATATGCTTTGGAATCAAAAATATAGGGGAGATAAACTGGTCTTTACATGGCATGCAAGGGAATATAGCTCCCTATTTTAATAAATTGCTGATAGCAGTATGCATATCAGTATATTCTTCAGCAGGTATTACTGAACGGGGGAGTGTCATTGAATTCTGTTAAAGTTTCTTTACAAAGGTAACTGAATATCCTTTGATATAATTAAGTACAGATTCATCTTTGCAAATTTTGTTCCAGCAAAATAAAAAATGAGTCAGTCTTCCAGCATGACTTACCTCTATGTACAAGCAGGAGGTTTCTCCTGTGAGGCTTTAGTTTTCTTGGTAGTGGACTGATAATAGTGGCCGTGATGTTTCCAGGCCTGTACAGAAAACTGGTTCCTTTTGGGTCCATAACTGATGTCCTCTGATTGTAGCGAGGAGGACCTTGCAAGTTTCTCTTATGATTTGCTGTATTCTTGTATTAGATGAATGTAGGTTTCTTGATAGACTGACCACTTTGTTGGCATATTTTCAAAACTTTGATCTTGTCACTAAGATTAACTACATATATATACTCGTCTCTATCAACATCTTTGATAGTACTATAAAAAAAAATTGTCTACAACAGGGAAAATTAAGTTTCTTCTTGACTTAGTCTGTACAAAATGTAGATCCGTCAAGATCCTTCCAGCATCACTAAGTAGTGACATCAGTTTCAATCTGTCCACTGTATCATTATTTATCAATAATGATATTGCATTACTGACTATAGACAGTCCAATGCCTAGCTGGTTTTGTTCCAACTCTATCTTTATGTCTCTTCCGACAGTTTTTCAAAATATTGCTCCAAATACGAGCCAAAAGGCAGGACCATATGCAGGTTTATCTGGCATGAGATCACCCAGTGCTAAAAGTACCTCCAAAATCATTGTAGGTATTGCTGAGGTAGGCTCAGGATTCACCACAGGAGTTGAGTTGGAATTTTCTACAATCAGAAGTCCAGGTTCTTCTGGGACCAGATCTGTCATAGGTCCTGGTGACATATCTCGTGGTAATGTTTCAATGATTTTGACCTCGTTCGAAGTGTTATCAGTATTATAATCTGAAAAACGAAAACCATAGGTACCACTGGAAATTTGTACTAGCGATTGCTAAAAAACTGCTTATTGAAGCCTCACGGACTTCACATAAGTCTAAAGATCTCGTCCGTATATCTCGTATACGACCCGCATCTAGGGATCTCGTCCGTATATCTCGTATACGACCCGAGTCCAGTGGGAACGTCGATGTATCTCGTACACCACCCGTCCCTTCCGGTACTAAGGTTATGAAAAGACCTTGTGGCTTTTACTGCTATGCAAGCCAGTAGCCGTACCGGTATAATAGCAATCACAAGACAACCTTTTGTTACCTGGAATATTAGAACTTGAAGTATCACTTCCACTTTTATAGTCATCTCGACGACGACAACGACGCTTCAGTTTTTGTTCAATTTTTCTTATTTTCTTTTTGTAGTATTGTATATCTTTTTCTTCGTGGCGCCTTATAGGCATAGTTGTGGTCTAATGTACACAATTTTAACTTCTTAACACTCAAATTTACACCAATAATTCGTAGAACACAGTATCAGTTGCCGCGCAAACGAAAAGAATGACAGTTCGCGTAAGGACACAGATAACGCACACTAACACTTCTGTTTAGTTTTAGCTCTGAAAATTGCGTACAGTTGCCGAGTGACTCGAGAAAGCTGCATGGTAAATATATCGAGAACGAAGCACGCAGTATAATACTGGCAAGAATGTTCCAGAAGCTTCTCGACATACTCAGTACTGCTACTCGCCGCCAGGCGGCGTTAGTGTCTCGAACGTTCTAGAAGATGATGTTTCTCGAAATACTCAGTACTGCTACTCGCTGCTAGGCGGCGTTAGTGTCTCGAACGTTCTAGAAGTCGATCTAAGTTTCTCGACGTACTTAGCTAAGCGACTGGCGTAACAATATGCTTGTGTCTGGACTTCTGGAGTGGGTTCACGGCAACTTGTGACCTCTCGTTCACAAGTCCGACACCTTATCCATTACGCTTTAACACGCTTGTAATCATAATCTTTTATGCATGTGACTCTTGGTAATTTACAGAATGTCAGTTATAATAAAAAGTGCTCAAAAGTCTCCTCGTAGGGCTTACATATATAATTTACAGTTGTAAATTAACAATAATTAATTACTCAAGTTATAATAAAGTCAAAATAAGATGATTGAATAGAATATTAAATTACTAAATTCACAATTATAAATATCAATATCAACACTTGAAACATAGTCAAAAATATCATTTCAGTTCTCAATTTAAACAAGTCATTATCATTATTATATAAAATGTCAAAATGGAATGTCAAAGAAAGATAGAATTAGAATACATAAAAAATAATAATGATTACAGCCGTATTTTCTAATTCAGGAACTCTGAAACATTATAATAAGATTTGCTTATAAGATTTTTTTAAAACTGTTGTTACTTTAGCTTGGCAACACGATACGCCTTGACATGACGAGTATTAGATTTTCTGCCTTCTGACATCGAATGTGATGGGTACGTAACGACTGACGACTAACGGTTTAACGCGTTTTCCAAAGCATGGAGGAATCTCAAAATATTAATATGATCTCAGCAAACATTGTTTGACCCTGGCAAGGGCACCCCTCCATCGTCTCTTAGAAACATATAAAACACACTTTTTCGATCTTGATATATTTTCATTATCTCAATCAAAATTTAATGGGATAGATATTCAATTGCTTGCACAATAATTATCACTAGTTTACAAATTAAAATAAATTTCATGTCCTTCCAGTGAATTTCACATCGTTTTATTTAGTGACAGAAACTAAATGCAAACATATATTTGTTTTATTTTTATTACGTCAAAGAATGACAACATCAACACATTTTATTTTAAGACTACCCACAAGTTGGTTCTGAAATCATTCTAAAGTTTTGCTGCATTGTAGTGTTCAGTTAAATAAATATTTGTATTTAAAATGTCAAAAAAGTCGTGTAAGGCACATCCTGACCGTTTTTGTTACGTTTGTGGTGAACTTATTATATCTAACAAAGGATATCCTATAACGGAATCTCTTAAAGAAGCATATTTTTGTTATTTCAAAATTTCGGTCTCTCACCAGGACAAAAAATGGGTTCCTCACGTTTTTGTGAAAGATGTAGGAAAACACTAAGCTCCTGGGCTGCAGGAGCAAAAAGATTTTTGAATTTTAATATGCCAATGATATGGAGGGAACCATCCAACCACGAAAATGACTGTTACTTCTGTCTCACTAAGACATTTGGTTTTAATCGGAAGAACAAAGATAAAATTATATATGCAGATGTTCCTTCGGTTACTAATGGGTGTCAGCATGTCTCTGCAAATTCATTTCCTTCATTCGCACCTCGATTTTTTCCCTGAAAATCTCGGAGAAGTCAGCGATGAACACGGAGAGCGTTTTCATCAGGATTTGAAATTTTCGAACAAAATTATCAAGGATACTGGGACCAAGCCATGTTAGGTGATTATTGCTGGTCTGTTATAAGAGAAACAGACACAAATAAATACAAGAGAAAAGCTAAGGCAATTCATTTTTTTTTTTTTTTATATTTTTGTAGGCCTTTTTTTGTAAGTCAAAAATAATAAATATTTAGGAAATGTGACGTGTTGGATTTTTTTTCATATTTTTTTTAAAACTCAGTATATCTCAAGTGATAAAAAAAACACTTTTAATTTCAAGGACAAAAACCGTGTAAACTAGTGATTATTAATTTCTGAAGTCATCGGAAAACTTGAGGCTAGAAGTACCGAGTCACTCCACCAATTTCTTTGGTAAGTCGTTCGCAGCTCAAGTAGTACGACTGTGGAACACTCTTCCCGTGTCAGTAAGACAAACACAAACCCTTCCTTCTTTCAAAAACATGGTAAAAGATCTCTATCTCTCTCTTTAATTTGTTACTATTTTTTATATAACTCAGCTTTGTTCTTTTTATGTATATATATGTATTGAGTATGTAGGTTATTACTTATTTATTGTATATAAGTGAATAGTACACTATGGACTAACCGCGTATTTATTTTCTCCTGCTGTGTCAAATCCATCCAAAGGTTGTCTAGAAAAGATCGCTTTTAGCAGTAAGACCGCCCATTGTAACACCCATTGTAGTTTTTTAAGTCCTTATTTAATTCTGTTATGGTGTACAATAAAGAGTATATCTATCTATCTAACTAACCTAAATCGCCTCCAGATGCGTGGTTTTATTTTAAGTCTACTTAATAGATTATTCCGCGGACATTGGTGTGGGTTACATGTTTACCTCTATTACCCTAGTTTGATATTTACTAAAATTGTAACATGTAACTGTCTTATGTCCCAATAAAATAAAATAATCCTTGACGATCGACCCATGCTCTCTATTTAAGTGCAATGTTAGCGCAGTGATTGAGCGAATGGCTACCGCACTGGCTGCAGTATCAATTCCGCATCGAAATCAGTTACGATGTTTGTGGAAAATAATTTAATGTTTGGTAAAGTCACCTACGGTACAGAAGAAGAAAGATGCGAAATATATGATGATTAACTATTAGTCGTGAAGGTTTCCTTCTTCCCGTGGGCTATATCTCGATAAACCCAAAGGTTGACTGGTAGAGAATGCCTTGCTGCATTAATTCCGCCCATGTAACACTATTGTACATAAAGATTAAATAAATAAATAAAAACATAACCTTCCTTCCTCTGCGGACGGGTAAAAGAAGTTTATAACCTTCCTCAAGCCTCAAGCTACTTTCATTCCAAATTTCTTCCAAATCCACTCAGTACTTTCGAAGATTAATGCGTTCAAACAAACAGATTTTCCGTTTTATAATATTACTAGCTTTTGCCCGCGACTTCGTTCGCGTGGAAGGTTTTTCCCGCGTAATCCCGATCCCGTGGGAATTCCAGGATAAAAACTATCCTATGTCCTTTCCAGGGTCCTAAACTATTACCATCCCAAATTTCAGCTCAATCGGTTCAGCAGTTTAGGCGTAAAAAGGTAACAGACCGACAGACAGACAGAGTTACTTTCGCATTTATAATATTACTAGCTTTTGCCCGCGGCTTCGCCTGCGTTAATTTACACTTTGTCAACAATTCTTGTTGCCAAAAAGGTGTACCGTATCTTTTTGGGTGGTTAAAAAACGCATATAATATTTAAAAAACCATCACCAGGGTCCATCCATCCCCAAAAACAGACAGACAGTTAGTATTTAAAATTTATCTTTTTAAAACCACAAACGTAGTTTACAATACATTTTTGTAAACTACGTTTCTGGTTTTCCCGTCCTTGGCGTGTTGATTTTGTACGCTTGATACTCGTGAGCACGCCACATACAATTGCCCATGGGAAAAGCAGTCTTCTTCTAAATGTACACCTGCGACTTTCAGTGTCTGTCCTTGAACTTTGTTTACGGTCATTGCGAATGCCGCTTTTAGGGGAAATTTGAGTTTTTCGAACTGAATGTGAGGAATAAATACGTTTTCACCGCTTGCTGTTCCTGTCATAATTATTGCTTGAAAACATTGCATCCAAGGTATGTAATTTGTAGTCGCATGCCATTACAGAGCCTTGGTGCGCCCTGATTACGCATCAACAGGACTGGGACACCAAGTTAAAGCCTCAAATAATGTGATGGGGTACCCTGACAATTCCAGAGAGTTGATACACTCTACAGAGTACGACGTCACTTGCTTTGTATCCATGATAATGTCGACGGACAGATACTCAACAACATCACAATCCACATGAGACTTAATCTTTTCGTTGATCTGCCCTACAGTTTCGTTAGTTGGTGCCAAAATTACTCTTTCACGCAGCCATTCTTTATCCCTCATATTTGTTTTCAAATCAGAATAAACGTGGTTTATTAAATTATCTGTATCTTGGACTACGTTCACTATGTATGTTACTACAGTTTCAGCTTCAGTTTCAGTTTCAGCTTCAGTTTTGGTTTCAGCATCAGTTTCAGCTTCAGTTTGGTTTCAGCGTCAGTTTCAGCTACAGTTACAGTTTCAGCTTCAGTTTCAGTTTCAGCTTCAGCTTCAGTTTTGGTTTCAGCATCAGTTTCAGTTTCAGCTTCAGTTTGGTTTCAGTTTCAGCTTCAGTTTCAGCGTCAGTTTCAGCTACAGTTCCAGTTTCAGCTTCAGCTTCAGTTCTGGTTTCAGATTAAGTTTCAGTTTCAGATTCAGTTTCAGCTTCAGCTTCAGTTTTGGTTTCAGTTTCAGATTCAGCTACAGTTTCAGCTTAATTTTCAGGTTCAGTTTTGGTTTCAGCATCAGTTTCAGCTTCAGCTTTAGTTTCAGTTTCAGCTTCAGTTTCAGCTACAGTTCCAGTTTCAGATTTAGCTTTGGTTTCAGTTTCAGTTTCAGTTTCAGCTTCAGTTTGGTTTCAGCGTCAGTTTCAGCTACAGTTCCAGTTTCAGCTTCAGTTTCAGCTTAAGCTTCAGTTTTGGTTTCAGCATCAGTTTCAGCTTCAGTTTGGTTTCAGTTTCAGATTCAGCTACAGTTTCAGCTTAATTTTCAGCTTCAGTTTCAGCTTCAGCTTCAGTTTTGGTTTCAGCATCAGTTTCAGCTTCAGATTTAGTTTCAGCTTTAGTTTGGTTTCAGCGTCAGAATCAGCTACAGTTCCAGTTTCAGCTTTAGCTTCAGTTTTGGTTTCAGTTTCAGTTTCAGTTTCTGCTTCAGCTTCAGTTTTGGTTTCAGATTCAGCTACAGTTTCAGCTTAAGTTTTAGTTTCAGTTTCAGATTCAGTTCAGCTCAAATAAATCATCCCGTTGATATCTGTTGCCACACGATCTTCTCCTATTTTCAAAAGGGCAAACGCATATTGCCCTGATTTTGAAATAGAAATGATTCGTATATTAACTCGATTGGTTAAAATTTAAGCGACACGGTTGGCGTAACTGTTAACTGGTACATGACGTGGATTCGAACCCAGCTCTAAACAAAGATTTGTATAGCCTACATGCAGTTGTGTAGTTTAAAAAAAATGTTATGAGTGGTACTTGAATACGCGATTTGAATGAATTGAGAGGGGGAATACAGAGTCCCAACACCCCTTTACATCCTTAAGGGATGATTTCCAGGATAAAAACTATCCTATGTCTTTTCCAGGGTCTAAAACTATCTCTATAGCAAATTTCATCCAAATCGGTTTAGCGGTCAAGTGTATTATGTGGGTGGGGAGGGCGGGGACATCATTGATTCCCTATACAAAATTCCAACACCATTTTTACATCTTTCAGGAATGTTTTCCGGGAATAAAACTATACTATGTCTTTTCCAGGGTCTAAAAATATCTCCATATCAAATTTCATCGAAATCGGTTTAGCGGTCTAAGTATATTATGTGTGTGGGTAGGGCGGGGACATTATTGATTCCCTATACGAAATTCTAACACCCCTTTTACATCCTTTAGGAATGATTTCCGGGACGAAATCTATGCTATGTTTTTCCCAGGGTCCTAAACTATTCCTATGCCAAATTTCATCTAAATCGGTTCAGCGGTTTAGGCGTGAAAAGGTAACAGACAGACAGTTACTTTCGTATTATTATATATGTATGGATAGTATGGATATGGATATGGAAGTATGGAGTTATATTATTAGTATTAACGTATGGATAGCTTTTGTCCTCGACTTCGTTCGAGTGGGAGGTTTTCCCCGCGTAAATCCCAAACCTGTGGGAATTCTGGGATAAAAAGTAGCTTATGTATGTTTACAGGATGTCAACTGTCTCCTTACCAAATTTCATTGAGCCCCGTTCAGTAGTTTTTGCGTGAAAGAGCAACAAAAATACAATTCAAAAACTATCCTGCGGGAACCTTACATCGGGATAAAAACTATCCTATGTCCTTCCCAGGGTCCTCAACTATTCCCATGCCAAATATCATGTAAATCGGTTCAGCGGTTAAGGCGTGAAAAGGTAACAGACAGACAGACAGACAGACAGACAGACAGACAGAGTTACTTTCGCATTTATAATATTAGTATGGATAGTAGATATTATAGTATAGATATCAAAATCTACGAACAAGTACTTATCATATTTCATATTTCTCCAACTGTTAAATATTATTTCAAATACTTATCTTAACAACCCCCTCAACGATTATTACCGTCTGTTATTACTTGAAAGCAGTTAATTCTAAACATTATGTTGAAGTACAAAAATTACTTGATATTTCTTGGTTTGTTATCTTTAATAAATACTTCAGAGACTCATTAAGTACTGAAAAGGGTCTTTTTTGGGAAAAATTATACAATTACGTGTATTAAGATAAGAGAAGAATTGTGTCATGTTGATGTGGAGATGGTAGATAGCCCACTGAATTAATTTTGTGCCTAACCAGTTATACCCGTGGTTTTACTTCTTTTAAAGTACCTATTTTTAGACTCGAGTTTGACCACTATTTCCCCTGATGGTAGACGATGCTTACTTAAAACTTAAAGAGGAGTTGTATATTTATGACTTTGTGGGTATATGTTGACAAATGCTTGCACTGTTTGGACGGGCCTGCTCAAATCTGTGTGAGGGCGCCACAGGGATAAACCTACATGGCTCTCATATGATTTGAGTACTACAGATTGTATGGACTTTAAAAGAGACGTTGGCCTCTGAGATTGTTTAAGTGTTTCTTCTCAGACTAGTCAGTTAGGAAACACTGGCCTCATCTAGTTTACATTTACGAAAAAGAAAAGACGTGTAAAAGTGTTATTTATAACCCATTTGCAAAATAAACATCATTATTTCATTATTATGTACCTACAGCTTGTCTCTTTGGTAACCTTGACTTAAAGACCCTCAGGTTATAGCTACCAGGTAACACAGACTCCGGCAGGGAATTCCACTGCTTACGCACAATGAAAGTATTCCAAACGTTTTGTTTCTATGGGTGGGATGTCCACCATATAACGATGATAATAATTTACTAGCTATTGCTCGTGAAGTCGTGACATCGTTCACGTAAATATTTTTGGTGAAACTTTCATCTCTTATTTCAGCCGATAATATTGATGGTTGATTTTTTAAAGTAGCTTTAGCTTGAGTAGGTATACCTACTTGAACTCAGGTCTTTAACCATCTTCATGGGCAATTTCATTGAAATCGGTTTAGCGGTAATACATATATTCAATTTTGATATTGGTAATAATGACTTTATTCGGTTTTTTTTATCTATATTTGTTAATCATTCACTCTTAAATGGCTGATCGGATCTTGGTTAAATTTGACGCTGAGATTGATTATAATTTGAAATAGTCAACGGCCACTTGTTATTCAGGGAAAATGAATGATGACCATGGGTTATATATATCATAATTTCCACGCTATCGAAGTCGCGGGCAAATGGTCACACGCAACGCCATCTAGCGGCGAGTAGCAGTACAGAGTATATCGAGTCGAGACACTAACGCCATCTAGCGGCGAGTAGCAGTACTGAGTATATCGAGTCGAGACACTAACGCCATCTAGCGGTATCTCGGATAGCTTCTGGAATATTCTTGGCAGTGTTGGCGGTGAGTCGATAAATAGATCGCAAAGACGCAGAGAGTCAGTCTTATCAGAAGATACGAGGCGATATAATCGAGGTGCATTGTGCATTTCAGTGCGATTTAAGTGTTAAATGACAAGTATTGTACTGTAAATAACTTTGTTGATTTTTGTTTTGTGTTTATTTAAGTGAAGTGTTAATTTTGGTTTAATTGGCGTTAATTATTTCTATCCCGAACCCCAGCTCGTGACAATATTAATGTTACTTAGTAACTATGTACTGTCACATGGTCAGTCATCATGATTGAATTTGAAAAACATTTATTCGGACGAAAACACACACAACAATATACTCGGGTCTGGTCATAAGTTTTGTCACATATGGAAAGTTAAATAAATGACACAATGAGTTACGCACTACAACTATTTATATATCAAATGAATGGGTATAAAAGACAGATTTAAAACACATTAAAATTATTCAAAATGTCCTCCTTTTGCTTCGATACAAGCCTTCAATCTGCAAGGCCAGTCATCAATCGAAGCACGCACGACGTTAATGTCAATATCGGCGACTGCTTTAATCAGGGATGCTTTAAGTGACTCCAAGTTGCGATGGGGTTTAGCGCAGACCTTCTCCTCTAAGTGCTGCCATATTTTGTAATCCAAGGGATTCAAGTCTGGACTGGATGAGGGCCAATCCTCATGCCTGATAAAGTCGATTCCACGGGTCTTGAGCCAGTTTTGGGTATTTTTCGCCTTATGAGCCGGCGCAGAATCCTGCTGGAATACCCAGTGCCTGTTTTTGAACATTGTTTGTGAAAGAGGTTCCACAATGTTTGTAAGGACTGTGTTTTGATATACGAGGGCACTGGTTTTCACTCCTTTTTCACAAAAAAACACCTCCGTTGGACCCAAATAGGACACCCCAAGCCAAACCATGAATGCCGAAGGATGATGACCACGCTGAACACGTGGCATACGTCTGCTCGCTTCTTCACTAGAGTATGCATACACTTTATCATTTTGTTTGTTGAAAGTCTCCTCAACATTAAAAATTTTTTCGTCCGAAAAAAGTATTTCGCGGTATTTTTTTCCCGCGTACCGCCTTAACAAAACCCGGCTTCTTTCGTGTCTGATTTTTTTCAGCCGTGCGTTAAGAAGATGTGCTGTTTTTTTTCTATAAGCACGCAGCCCTAGGTCTTCATTTAACACCCTTTTAATAGTAGTTATGCTTAGTCCCATCTGCAGAGCCAACATTTTTTGCTTGCGGACAGGATTTCGTTGGATTCGCGCCTTTACTGCTTTGATGACCGCTGGAGTCCGAACAGTACGAGGTCGACCGCTCCTTTGTTTATCTTCTAATCTTGAATCTTCCCTGAATCGTTTGATAGTACGATAAATAAATCTCAGTGGAATTTTCAAATTTTTCAGCATTTTAAAAATCTCAGTTGGCGCGTGACCGCAACGATCCAATGCAATTACTGCAACTCTGTCTTCTTTGCGCGTTTCACTCCATTTTAGAAAATGAACAAAATTCGAGAAATTCTTTGCTTTCATTTTGTTTAAATATTCAAATTTCGAATGCCCATAATATTTTCCTTGGCTTGCATTCTAAATTCGAAATTTTACCTATGTGACAGAATTTATGGCCCGACTAAGTACAATACAAAATTACAAACATTAAAAAAAAGAATAAAAATAATCGTTGAGCATGTGCACACCGAAAGGGACACCAACTCAGCGTTTGCTGGTGTCGAAGTACCCTTGTTAGGCTCTTGTCTGCTTTCTGTGGACTGTATTTTCTGGCTTCTTAATAAAAACAATTTTCTATAATATAACTCCTTTTAATTACTGATAAGTACAGAATTACACACAACGCGCTAGCGAGAGTCGCTCTTGATATAAGTAAAAACATAGACTAAAAAATATGACTTGTGTGTTGCCATAAACAGCTGGGCGGAAGACACCCAGCGCTGGTTTTCAGTTGACACCCAGCAGTGACACACGGACGAGGGCAAGTAAATTAAATAAATGTTAAAGAGTGTGTAAGAGTGTGTTTTAAATACATAAATAAAATAATATTGAACAATGCAATATCGTGTGCGCAAAAGCACAACTGTTTAGCCTTTTGGCTTCGAGTCTAAACAGATGCAGCTGAGTATAAGTGTATTACATGAAGCGACTGCCTATCTGACCTCCACAACCCAGTAACTGGGTAACACGATACCTCTTTTCTAGACCAGTAACAATAAAAAAAAATAGTTTAACATGCTTTTCGAGGTACGGGGGTATTACACCACCAATTTCCATACTCCGGGCTACTACAGAGAAAAGTCTTAGCGAAAAACCCAACAGATCTTTTTACCTGACCCAGGAATCGAACGTGAGACCTTGTGTTCAGCAGTCGAGCTTGCAACCACTCGATGACTCGACCAACGAGACACATACAGTGGCTCCATGAAAATTAAAAAAAATGAGCGGTATTGATTCAGAAGTATAGAAGCTGGTTTCAATAATTATGGCAAAAGACTAGGCAGATGAATGAACTGAAAATATAAAATTTAAATATTTATGTATAGTACTAACCAGTTTCGACCACGGCGGGCAATCTCTGCGCGGATTAGCTATATATAAGACTTTTTTTATGTTAAAAAGATGGGGTGAATGCAATGTGGGTAGAATTCACATTACTAGCAATCCTGTTAACAATTGCTTGTGTCTGGACTTCTGGAGTGGGTTCACAGCAATGGGTGGGGCTCAAACCCGCGACCTCTCGATCACAAGTCAAATCAAATCAAATCCATTTATTGCTTAAAATGTTGTACAAAAGATGTTAGCATAATACAATACTTAGTGCAATGACACATTTCGCCATAAATTGGCATGCAAATATAAAACTATAATAGGGTGCCTAATATAATCTTAACTATAACTAATTCAATACAATAATATTTAAAAAAACATGAAGTAAAAATAAAATATAAAAACAAAAAAAAGATTACAACCAAAATTTCCAACCAGAGTTTATACAATAATAATAAAACCATAATTATATTTCTGTAATGGTACGACTGACAAGAACCTTTTTTTAAAAACTCAGCTATTGAATAAAAACTGTGAGAGATGAGCCTTAATGTGCTAAACTACGAGTAGCCCTAACTAAAAAAAAAAACTTTCGTAACAATAATAATTTATTTCCATCATAAATATAGGCCCAAAACAATTCTTGGAAACTTCAGTAAATTTTCGCAATATTTGATCATATTTGCAATATAATTGAAATATGTGAAATTAACAACAGTAATAATGATTATTTCATAGAAAATTGTTTTATACTACACCTGCTTGGAAAGTACCTTGATACTTTATCAAATTTACGGTAGAAAGTACGTCATTGCATATCGAACAAATATGCGGGGAGAAAACGCATCTGAGCGGGAGAGAAAAGTGTATGAAAATCCATTTCTTACGTGGTTTTTCTTTTTTAATTTTGGGTAAGACTATGCGCCGGTAACCGAAATATCAAAGGCCAAAAAGTTTTTACAGTGAGTTTTTATCTCCAAGTTCGCAAAATGACACTGGCCACTAGCTGTGTGTTGGATGGTGTCGGGCTGGCAGTGCGACCCTGCGGCGGCAGGATAAACAATTTGAAAAAAGAACATGTGAAAATTGCAGTCGCCATTGGCGCCATTTTCAATTTGTGTGTTGTTTGAGGATTCAGTTTTCGTAGAAAGTAAAATAAAACTATCAAAATGATAAGTAGTGATAGTGATGATGAAGATTTTTTAACTCCGCCGCAGTTGAAGGAAACAGCAAAAATACTGATTGATAACCTTTTACCACAGAAATCAATTAAAAAATATAATAAAACTTATGACGATTTTTTGCAATGGAAAAGTGAAAAAAATGCGGCATCTTTTTCTGAAACTGTTTTGCTAGCTCATTTCAGTGAAAAAGCGCAAAAATACAAACCAAGTACGTTATGGTCTATGTACTCAATGTTGAAAAGTACTATATTGACAAGAAACGACATAAATATTCAAGAATACAAAAAACTTACAGCATTTCTGAAAAGAAAGTCGGAGGGATTCCGTAGTAAGAAATCAAAAGTGCTTACTACAAAGGATGTTTATTCCTTTTTGCAGAATGCTCCAGATGACAAATATTTGTTGATGAAGGTAAGTTTATGAACAAAATGCACTGGTTTATGATTTATTACGTACCTATTTATGAGTAGAAATCTACTAGGTTTTCATGTTTGATATTTTTGTTTACAGGTTATTTTGATTTTAGGAGTAAATGGGGCCTGTCGTTCGCAAGAACTTGTGGATATGACAACAGACGATATCGAAATCCTCGAAAATGGAATAATTGTCAATATTCCTAACACAAAAACCAAAATTCAGCGATCATTTGTTATATCGGGCTTATTTTATGAGATAATGAAGAAATATAACGAAATTCGCCCCAGTGACCCCAAAACCAATCGGTTTTTACTACAATATAAAAACAAAAAATGTACGAAACAAGTAATTGGGAAAAACAAAATAAGTACTGTGCCAAGAGAAATAGCTTCCTACCTTAATTTACTCAATCCACTAGAATACACTGGCCGCTGCTTTCGCAGAACTTCAGCGACTATTCTTGCCGATACTGGTGCTGATTTAACCACAATAAAACGCCACGGTGGTTGGAAATCGTCCGCTGTTGCAGAAGGTCACATAGAGAATTCCGTAGAAAACAAAACACGAATAAATAACCAAATATCGGGATCGATTAATGTGCATCAAGACTCATCTCCTCAACCATCAACGAGCGCGGCGATGCCAAATGCCCCTCAGCAGCCAGTTGCCCCTTTGGCACCACAGCCATAGATGATACATATAAATATTGAACCACAGCCTTCTACGAGCGCAGTGCCAATAGCACAGCCAGTTATTCCTCCTACATTGTCGCAAACATCTCAAACAATGAGAAAAAGTGAAAAAGTGGAAAAAGTGTTACATTAAGCTTTACTAACTGCAACAATTTCAATATAATTCAATATAATTTAATTCAAAATTCAAACGACACCCTCGACGGTAATCGGTCACTTTCTCCTCTCGGTGAACAATGTACTATTGCATAATGTTACGCAATAAATGCTTTTGTTGAGTTAGATTGTGCAACCACATTTTCCATACCACGATAACAGAATGAATAACCTAACGTATTATTTGTTTAATTATAATTGTATTATTCTTAATTTGTATGTTTCTGTTTAGGGTTCCGTAGCCAAATGGCAAAAAACGGAACCCTTATAGTTTCGTCTGTCTGTCCGTCCGTCCGTCCGTATGTCACAGCCATTTTATTCCGAAACTATTAGAACTAGGTATACATGTGAAACTTGGTAGGTAGATGTATTCTGTGAACCGCTTTCCGATTTTATGAAAAAAATTAAAAAATATTTCAAATAAGGGGGCTCACCATAGATGGAATTAAAACTGAAAATATTTTTTTCATGAAACCTATGCGTGTGTAGTATCTATGTATAGATAGGGTATTTAAAAAAAAATTTTGCAAAAAATAGAACCGACTTCCATATAAAAACACTACAAAGGCAAACATAACTTTAATTTCGGAAGGCGGTGTCTTTACTTTTGTATATATTTTCGTTTTTGACACCGCCTTCCGAAATTAAAGTTATTTTTGCCTTTGTAGTGTTTTTATATGGAAGTTGGTTCTATTTTTTGCTAAAAATTTTTTTTTCACGCTTTTTAGTGGGTTTGGTTTGTAATTTATCTAGTTACAAAAGCCATAATGTCAACAACTTATCACCTTTTACAAAATATTGCTTTTCCCTGTGCATAGCCGTTAATTTTTGAGGAGTTCTCCTGGTATTTGACTATCAGCTCTACTTCACCATATGTATTGTGACGAGCATAAAGTGTTTAACATCCGTACTCAAGTAATCGAATCGCAATCCACGAAAAACTTATTATTGAGGAGTTTCAGAGGCCATCTGTGGTTATCAGTTCAACTTCCCCAAATGGTACTTTTCGGAAGCAACTGCTCAAGGTACTATAAGAAATACCCAAAACGCTATAGGTGTGCCTATAATATTTGAAGAGTTCCCTCGATTTCTCCAGGATCCCATCATCAGATCCTGATTTCGTAACAATGGAACCAACTAGAAAGTATATCAATTCAAACGCAAAAAGAATTTTTCAAATCGGTCCAGCCGTCGCCGAGTTATGAGGTAAAATATATAAAAAAAAAAAAGTTCAAGAGGAATTGTAAACCTCCTTTTTTTGAAGTCGGTTAAAAATGACATTAAGATTTTTTCTCACTTTTTCATAAAGTTAATCATTTAAAAGATATACGCTTTCAAAGTGATAAAATGTGTGTCCCCTCTAACTTCTATAATAATGGAGTGAAAAATTTCAAAAAAATATATGCTGTAGACCATAATGTAAACTTTGAACCAAAATTAGTTCGAATGAGATCGGGTCAGCAATTTTTGAGATACAGCATATTTTCTGAAACCGCAAATATAACTTTGTAATTCAAACACTATGAAAAACAAAGTTATTGGGCGTAGTTGTAAAAAATATAAATAAGCTAGTTTTAAGAAATTTGTAAGGTTTTTTTTTTAGAGTACTTAAATGCACATATTATATTATATTATTATAGTTACTTCGGAACCCTTCATGTCTGACAATTTTTTTTATTGTTAAATAGGCTTGCGTTTAACCACCATCTCGCCTGATGTTAAGCGATGATGTGGTCAAGGATGAAGCTCGCTCTTCTTTCTCAGTTAATACTTTATAAAATTCATGTTTATTGAAAAATGTTTAAATTAAATGGTTCACTTTGATTTTAGATCTTTATAATGTTATTTGCTGAACAAATGCGCTGCTTCGTGGCGTTTTATCTGAAAACTGATTGTGTCAAATAATAAAACCTTATTAAGAATTACAACATTTTTAAAAGTGTGTAGCTTGAAGCTTGAGGAAGGTTATAGGCTACTTTTTACGCGACTGCAAAAAAGGAGAATTATGTTTTTACCGTGATAGAATCCACGGGAGCGAAGCCCCGCGTGAGTACTAGTTTGTGATAAAGCAAAGATAATCTCGATAGATATGTCTTATGAACTAGGCAGCTGTATACCTCGTGGTCCCAAACTAATCACTACTTATTGCCCACTGCTCATTGCAACATATTACAGCAAACGATCTAAATGGTTGAGTCTCTTAAAGAAAAATATGCGGTAAAAAGACCATGTTGTCGAAACACACACATGTAAATCACCTATATGACAGATATTTTAAATTTAACTCACTGAATATTAAATAAACCGGGCTTATGGCTAATTCCAATGCTATTTCTACCATTAAACTCTGGAACATGCTATCTCTTGACATCAAGAAGGCCGGGTCTAAATTCTCTTTTAAGCGTAAAATGAGAAACCACTACTCAAAAGCCTGTTATTCTTAGTATGGTTTTCGCAATAAATATAATTATTGTGAGTTCTCTCAGTCAGAAAGATTATTATAAAGCACCATATTTATTAGTCTATTATTTTAACGCATATATGTATTTCATTATATATGTATTTATACATATATTCTTTCGATAATGACAATTATTTTACTTGTACACCATATTGTGGTCTTTTTAACCCAAAGGTTGACAGGTAGAGAATGCCTTGCTGCATTAAGTCCGCCCATGTACCACTATTGTACATAAAGTTTAAATAAATAAATAAATATTTCTACAGCGGTAACGGTAGTAAGGTATGTGAAGCTATGTTAATATTAAGATGTCAATGTAACATATACTTAGAAATAAATGATATTCTACAACGTGTAATTTAAAGGGTATATACATACCAAGCGCACGGCTTCTTTGGATGATAATAAACGATATGGCAAGGGTTTTCTAATCCTATGTCTTCATGTGTGGAGCATATTAGAAAGTTCAATACATTGATACCAGAGACCGAATTTTTCAAATTAAGAAGAACGAAGAGAATTATCGCTTTATTAGCAAGTGGCGTGGAAAGTGATTACCCTCGTAGTGCTGTGACACGTTTGTTATTATTGGTATTCAAGAAACATATGAAACCAATAATTTGGGGTCAATTCTGTGAGTCACTTATATTGAGCTGAAACTTTGCATAAAGACTCCATACCAGATGTTGTCTTTAGTCCTTTTGGATAGATAATTATGGGTTTTCGTTACACGTTGTATATACCTATTGCTATAATGTCAGGAATAAGTTAATGAATCAATTGTATTTTAATAACATTTTTCTCTAAGAGCTTTAACTTCTGCGTAATGAAGTATTTTTTTTTTAAATAACTAGCAATGTGGTTAGAATTCACATTACTAGCAATCTTGTTAACCCCTCCAACTAAGCTAAATATGCTTGTGTCTGGAGTGGGTTCACAGCAATAGTGTAATGGGTGGGTTCGAACTCGTGACCTTTAGATCACAAGTCGGACACATTATCCATTAGACTATTGATCAAATATATGTTAATTATATATGGCTGTTTCTTGTCCCATAATAAATAAAATAAAAGTATTTTTGTCTTTTGATTATAGCTAATACATGCTTTACAACGGAGTTTTTACGGCGAAGCGCCATCGTTACATGGTGGACATCCCACCCATACGCACCAAACGTTTTGGGAATACCTTCATTGTGCGTACGGCTAAGGAGTGGAATTCCCTGCCGGAGTCTGTGTTTCCCGATAGCTATAACCTAGGAGTCTTTAAGTCAAGAGTGAATAGGTTACTTTTAGGTAAGCGTGCTCCATCTTCGACCACATCATCACTTACCATCAGGTGAGATGGTGGTCAAACGCGAACCTATTCTAAATAAAAAAAAAAAAAGTAGGTACCGGTCATTGGTCCTCACCAAATGACGTCATCGCCTCTTAATACTTAATCGGTTATAATTCCCCGTGAAAATGGTCTGTTTCCGTTTACTCGACAGTTTAGTTAGAGACAACTAGGGTTGCCGATTTTAGAAACCTGTAGCTTTGGTTTTAACCTGTTTCCTAAGAGAATAGAGCGTGCAGAGTGACATGATATACAGTGATTATGAAGCAACGCTTCTTGAGGTTGCTCAATAGATGGGTGACTATTTCATCATACCAAAATTCCTCTGCCTTAGAAAACATCTAAATTAATTGGTCCTGATTTTTTTCTTCACTAGAATTAATTAGTTTGAAAAAATAACGTTAGCCAGATCAACTAGTTATGTATATAGATTGAGTTCAATGATGAAATCATAATGATTTGACAACTATTTAATTTTGTCATTTCCTAAATTTTCTAAGCAAACAGTGTGACTCATAAAATTATTTGCATAATATTTTGTATTTGACACTAACGATTACATCAGAAATTCAGCGCAGCCCTACTTGAAAGCGATTTCACAACGTTATGCCATAATCGTTCAATATAAACTACACTGAGTCGATTTGATGGGCACTTGAGCGATCTCGTTCAAAGCAAGAACATCTGTATACAATCACAGAAACTGTAACCATGAGAGGACACTTCGAAAGCGACTTCTTCAGCGGCCATTTTGGTCCTCGATTTGGAATGAATGGACCTTTCGGCTGTCCCTTCCACGGTGACTTCCCTGGTAATCACGGTCCATGGACCTTCGGACATTTCGGTCCTAGATTTGACCATAGTCCAGAAAGACATGGACATCACTACCACGGACCTGAGCATCATATACGAGGACCTCCCGAAGACCGTCATCGAAGACACAGATGTGGCCATCATACTTCTGATAGTGATAGTGATGGACCAGCAAATCGACATTGCCATGGAACTCCTGGCTTTAGAAGACGCGGTGGCAAACACCACAACTTCCATGATCATGGACCCAGCTGTCACAACCCTGGACCTCGGTTTGAATACCACCCTAAGCCACCTTGCTTTGGAGGACGTGGTCCATCTGAGTTCCCTGACCGTCCTTGGAGAGGCCCTTGGGAAGGACCTTGGGGAGCTGATCATCACAAGCACGGCTTCGGTCGTCGGTTTGGACACAGAAAACCATGCCCTTATGATTCTGAAGACCGCCCACCAAGAAAAACTGGCTGCGATAAATGCCGCGAAAATCAACCTTGCTGCTCTAGTGATAAGGACAATCGAAGATGTGGAAAAGGAAAAAAGGAAAGTGGACCGTGTAACGATAAGGACAAAGATCAAAATCCTGGTGAAACAGTATTCGTTCAAAGAATTGTCTTGGAAAAAGCTACAAGGCCACAATCTGTTTGAAGTATTCGTACCTAGTGATGTACGTACTCCATTTCATTCATTGCAATATGAAGTATTTATATTTCATTTAATTAATTTTTTACATGGTTTCTTACGTTTTGCTGTTAGTATAATAAGACAGGAAACAGCAATTTTCCCTTCTATTTATCATTTTTAATACTTCTTACCTACATTATTCATTTTTATTTTAGCAAGATTATGAAATTACTTCAAACATGTAAATAGTGGCCAAATTGTTCCAAACGAAATTCAATATGAAATGAGATTAAATTGTCCCGTAAAAGTATGAAGACCCATGTTTATGGAGTACTACTCCGATGATAATGACATTAGTTCTAGGTTGTCCATTGAACATAGAGACACAACCAATCAGTCAGCTTCCAGGCTAATCAGCAAAGTACGTAGAGTAGAACTAGTCATCTAACCTTCACAACCCAGCTACTTGCCAGGCATTGGATCTCTCACCGTCCGGTAAGGACCAGGCCCGGGTCTGCGGCGCATCTTGTTCCACGACCGTCTCAAACAGCCATCAGTACCAGCGACGGGTTCCCATAAGGCCGTTGCCTGTCGGGGTTGCAGGAATGTTCTAACGAAATACCAGGGCTCCGGAACGCAAATGCAGCTGAAGGCTGGAACTCCCTTTCGCTCCACCCAGAGCCGGAGAAGTCATTTGATGATTAACAACCCTTAAAAAAGGCATTGGATCTGGGCGAAGGACAAAACCTAAACGGAGTGGAGCATAGCAAAGGATAGATGACCTTGCACTTGTAACTACTTATAATGATAGAGGTTAAGATCTCGTCAGCCATTGAAAATGTCCTAATGAGAATTAAGATGACTGCACATAAAAGAAAAACATCTCTTGAAGATGTACTATATTCTTATTAATTAGAGTTTGTGTTCAAGCATATTTTATTACAATAAAAGCCAAATAAAACCATACATTTGTTTTCTTTTTAATTTTAGAAAACTTATATTTCGCTGTTCTGATAATAATTATCATAGGAATGGAAGAAAAATAGATTTTATTATTCATTTTCTGTTAGAGGGTACTCTCCGAATACACATGTATTTCGAACTTCAGTACACATGTTTATTACCATACATATTGTGAATAGTGTTGTCGAGTTTTTCAACGTGACATGTGTCTGTCTGCATATACAGGGTGAATATAAAAGGTATTGGAAAATTTTCATTTACAGGTCGATAGGTTATTTCTAGGCAATCGTGTTGTATACAAATAGAAGTCAAAAGAGCATGTATCTCTCCAAGTGTTATATACATTGTGTTTCCATCTGGCATTATGATAAGTTGGGGCCTTTTTGGCACTATAAGCTGTGATAAAACAGCTTTGTATAATTAATTTAACTTTTTTAATACGTTTTAATGTTCATAAACACATTTTTCTTTCTTTCTATCCCAATAAATTTCCACTCACTCCTTTCCACTTCGCTCCAGAATTTATACACATTCTAGCAACATACAAAAAATACGACTTTTTAACGGAAATATTATAATTGATGCGTGACACATATTTAATATTCTGTTTAATATAGTATTGTATGTATTGTATATATCATATTTTTATATAATTCAAAGCTTGATTTTATTTAAAAAGAAGTATTTTACTATACCATACAAACACATGGCTAAGTCCTATAAGTGAGACTAATAACTACCACCAAGTACAAAGTACGTATTACGTCACAAAGCTTTAATAGCTGGAATGGAAAGAAAATAAAATGGATTTTAAAGACCAGCCAAGTAAATGTGCATAAAGAACGTTCAAACATTCTTTATGCACATTTACTTGGCACATCCAAGTCAATGGCCAAGTCACAAAAAATCTAACTATATTAATAAAGAAATCGCAGTAAAGAACCTTAGACATGGCTTGGTAAAAATTAATGAAATCTCTAAGCAAACATAGAATTTACTGTGCCCGACAGGGTCCACAATGATCTGTAAACTATGTTTGTCTTGTATGAACCACCTAAGTTCACATTGTGGAACGCAATAAAATAATGATTGAGTATTGAGGTTTCTTCATCAGATACTCCAAACCTTCAATTTGTTAATTTCAAAAGAAAGGGCTAACCACGCTTAATAAATTTTCTGAACACAGCATGTCGACAACTTTAATAGTTTGGTTGATCTATTACGGTTTCTCCACAGGGTCATCATGTATTGATGACCCAGAAATCCTAGTTTTGATTATTTTCCCTTTATATTGGCACTAAACCCTACCTCTGTGCCAAATTTCAGCTCTCTAGGCTTAGCGAAAGTACTAGTTCTATTTTGATGATCATTGAGTCAGTGAATCAGTGAGTGTCGAAATAGCACAACTTTGCTTTTGCTTAACTCAGGAAATAAATAAGCTACAAACATAAAATTTTGTGGTTTAAGTGTGACGATAATTTCAGCGTTTTAAACTTATCCAAAGGTCCTCAAATAGGGGCATGAATATACACCGAAATGGTTCCAGAAAAGGATGGTATGCCAGTGTTTGCTTCGCGCTGGACCTAGCGGAGGTAAGTAGATCAGTTTATCATACAAAGTCAAGTGGATCTCATACAACTTCTTAATAGATTTTTTTTTTCAAAATTTGCCCCAATAAGCTCTGGGATCTATTTAGAAGTTCGTGGCTAAATATAATAATAATAATAATAATATATTTATTGCTAGTTTACAATTTTTCAACTTATAACTAGGTCATCATGTAATAATGCATCACATTAAACTGTAAATTTTTACACAAAAGTTCTGACTTTGTTCTCTGACTCCCAAGCTAAGATCAAACTTGTGTTATGGAAGTCAAGGGTTGTCAGTAATTACGTCGATTAAACTATTCACATATTATTACATAACAAAGTTCAAAGTTCACACGGCTCAGATGTACATAATTATAGTTATAACACTTTAGCAATAAAATTTTTAAGACAGCGATGTAATTACAAAAAGTTAGGTACGGTGGCCGGCACATCAACCTACTCCAATCTGTCAAAATCATTTAATAGATTTACAACTCTATTACAACATAATAAGGTTCAAACTCAATTGGTTAAATTTGACAGATTCGGATAGCTTGATGTGCTGGCGACTGTACATATATCATTAAATTTCACTGTGTATGTGTAATGTGTATAAAATGTTGTTGTATGTTTGTAAGTGTGAGAAGGTGAGTGTATTATGAGTGTAAAAGTAAGTTTCTACATCCTCGTAGTTAAGGGTTATTATTCATTTACTAATTCTGCTTTATTATTATACGGGTTAGTTAAGTTAACGCTTACCGAGGTCAGTCAGTGGATTGGTGACCATATTAATATATCGAGAGTCGTTCGTGTCTTGGAAAGCACGTTAAGGCTGTCATTTGTACAACTTTGACAGTCGATAAAAATAAATTTATTTCGAAAAATTTTATAGAGAAAATATAAAAATAAGTAAAGGAACACTAAAGAAACAACTAAAAATTATATAAATTAATTATTTAAATAAAAAAAATTAAAAAGTCACCCTGTATTAAAAACTTTCGTAAATAGATTGTGTTCCATAGTTTGTTGAACGGCCAGTGCACTTTCCAACAAAGTTATATGAAACGTTGTGTGTTGTAACAGTCGACTATGATTAATTTTGTTAGACGGTAACATGATTTGCTTTTATGCAATGTTACGGATAAATTTCCTTAAGAGGATGAAAATACAAACTGAGTTCGCAAATGTCCCGGTTTAAGTTCTAATTATACTGATAGTGACCACTGTGTTAGCTTAAAAACTTGTGTTCGCAAATCTGTATAAGAAACAGTGTGGTCGTGAAGATAATATAATGCTGCCTTTCTTGACGTATTTCTTTTATTATTAGTCAATGATTAAGTTTAATTAAAAGCAGTCAAAACATTCAAGCATTAACACTGAACATAAATTAAATAAATAAATAATAAATAAATAATAATTTATTGAACATAAAAATATTACATCTTTCAAGTGAAGCCCCTGACTCCTGTGCTAGGCGAACCTGTGTTACAGGAATCAGTGTCCTAACTATATATGAATACACATTTTAATTTTTATGTTATAAATTTCAAACAAAAAGTAACATTAGAAGGTATAGAGAATAACTGAAAGAAAAGCGAAACGTGTATGCGTGTGTAAGTTTGAGTGTATGTGCGTAATTGGGAGTGTGTATGTGTATGTGTGTGTGTGTGTATGTGTGTCTGAACGCGTGTGCTTTAATATGAGTCAGTGTTTTGAATAGCTTAATTTACTATACTGACGAAATTAATTTTTCAGTGTCGTCATAGCTTAAAGACTGAAGCCATGGTTTCAAAATTTGTTTGACCTTATGTAACGTATGCTTATAAATTGGAATCGTTTTATTTGCTCTATTGTAGATCCTAGAACTTAATGCCCAAAAGTGTCTAGACGCAAGTTTAGTGCGACATTTGGGAACTTGACAGACGGGAAACCCAGTGCGTTTGCTTATTAAATCTGGGCTTACGGGTAACAACCTGTGTCTACGAAGTGTGGTACGGAGGATATATAATTGCCGAACTGTAAGTACTTGAGCTTCCGAGTATAGCAGTCCAGTGGGATATATTCGTTTTTTGAACGACATAACTTTAAGTACTGCCAGTTGTGCGCGTTCCGCTCTTAGTATAACAGTTATAAACGTCCCTCCCCATACTGGAATACAGTACGTAATTATAGATTCACATAAGGAGCGGTATACCATTGTTGCTGTCTCCTTGTCCGCAGAATATCGCAGCTCTTTAAACAAATAAATAAGCTTACGAAGCCTAGAGCATAAAGCATCTATATGTGGTCCCCAGTAAAGTCATTCATCAATATGGACTCCTAAATATTTAATATGTGGTACCAAAGTGAGACTTATACATTTACATTGAGTAGAATCTGTGCAGATATGTGGGATTATATCTTTTGTAGATGGAGGCTTTGGGCAGTTTTGAGGAGAGAACTGTATGACCTTAGTTTTGGCAATATTCAGTGTTAACATGTTGTCGCTAAGCCAGTCCATTACAGTACGCAATGAGGATTCTACTCTATCACTCGCCTTGGACCAGTCTCTGTCATAAATAAGGAGTGCCGTATCATCAGCGTAAGTAAATATATCACAACAGTAGACCGGTACTTGGCAGAGGTCATTAATGTAAATTTGAAAGAGGGTAGGCCCTAATATACTGCCTTGTGGTATACCATAGCAAACCGGCTCCTCTGTACTAACAAGGTTATCAATTTTAACGCACTGGCTGCGGCCACTTAGGTAACTTTTAAAAATATCCAAAGCCAAACCACGTATTCCCATGTGCTCCATTTTGGCCACCAGTCTAGGGATTGAAACGGTATCGAAGGCTTTAGTGATGTCTAAAAATATTCCGCAGCACTTAAATCGATTGTCCAGTTTATCCACCAAGCTGTTAACAAAGTCTGACACCGCATCTTCAGTTGAGATACCAGATCGAAAACCGTATTGTTTTGGAGATATCGTTTTATTTTTATCAAGGAATTTAGTCAGGGAAGTATTAAGAATGCGTTCTAGGATTTTGGATAATGCGCTGAGAACAGATATTGGTCGATAATTAGATACATTGTCTCTTGCCCCAGCCTTGTATATAGGTAGTACTACTGCACGCTTAAAAGCTTTAGGAAAAGTCCCCGAATTTATAGCACTGTTACATATGTGAGCTATTACAGGAGCGAGGGAACTACTGGATTGGCGAAGTATTTTGGCAGGTATGTTGTCCCAGCCAGCCGCACATTCACTACGCAAATTATGAATTATGCTTATCACCTGTTCTTCATCTACTAAGGGAATTGCTAATGAGCTCAGTGGCGAAGGGGAAGAGGTAGACGTGTTGATAAGACTGTTAGACTTGAATTTTGTTGCAAGATTATGATATAAGACATATATTATAGAAATTAATGGAACGTTGGAAATTAAGGCGTAAAGTAATATCGTTATATCTAGGCTACATAAGTAAAAATAAATGTTTATATGTTTGTCCTCTATGCGTTTTTAAATCGATCAGATTGTGATGAAATTTTGGTAGTTCTAAGATCGCGCGAGAGGATTTTAAAATTAGAAAATAAATATTTTACATAGGCCTACATTGGAACTTAGAAAACGCCAGAACAACGCAAAACCGTTGTCCGTGCGACAACTAGTTTTTATATATTTTCCCACGGCTAGTCAAAAGCCTCCTTCATATCTCTCGCCAGCAAATTTTTTGTTCTGTCTTCTCCGACCGATTGGTCGGGAATGAGTCGGTCGATATTAAAACGCTTTAATGTTTCAATGCTGAGAGTAGTCTCGGTGTGTATGATTGGCCTATCCATAGACATCATATTATGTTACCATTTTTTTAACTTTGAAGGTTGCAGGAATATTGTAACAATATAAACTGAATAATAATAAATAATTATTTTTTTCAATAACTCAGTGATAACATTTTGAAATAGGTAAATCATAATGTACACAAGTCTCCTGGCTCCCAAACTAGGTAACCTGTGATTTGGGGACAGTGTCTCTCCTTAAAAACTAATCACGTAGGTATATAATTGTAGTTACCAAAAGGTAATAAATATAAAACTAAATATATTAAAACTAAAATAAATAGAAACAATGGATACCGCGGCCCCGGAACACAAGAACAACTAAAAGAACAGGGTGGGTATTTAGTCAGTAGAAGTCTGACACTTCCCTTCCACTCTACCCAGAGCGGGAAGCAACATTGAATGTTTTTAATCCCAAAAAAAAAAAAACATTGAAACAAACCCTTGCGGTAGTTTTCCTAACCACGAGCTCCTTATAGTCAAAGAAACTATTCCATTTCTGTGGCTCCAGAAACTACCCTAAACTCTCTCAACCCAAATTAATTAATCCGTATTATCCTTAAAAGTTGTACTTCCTACTCTAAATGACATAACAAAAGCCCTTGAGGCCGATTTAAATTACACCCAAGTCAAACAGTCAGCTTTCTTACTCCAAAGATATCTTTCAAAAATAATATTTCTTGAACAGTCCAATTAAGGGTGGGTTCTCCAAAGCTAGGCCCATCTCTGTAAGGATTTTTGCAGATCACTGAGAATTAGATTTGAGTGAGCGGCGTCATTTAAATTCTTTAATAATTGGCAGGGTGGGGTCTAAAGTAAGAGTGTCTAGCGATTTTCTGTATTTACAAAACAATTCTTGTTTTACATAAATATTTATGAAGTTTATAAGAAATGAAAAAAAAATACATATTTTGTAAATTTGTTATAAATAAAATTTTATACGTTTTTTTGCGTTTGAAGTTAAACTAAATGAGTCCAATGTTTCCTAACTGACTACTCTGAGAAGAAACACCAAAACATACTTTCAAGCCAACGTCTCATATATTCTTATCTCCAATTCATTTATGTTTTAAACTTCTATTCTGGTAGTTAGACATTTTTGTGTTTTAATTGGTACATAAACGGCGTGGGTTTTAAACCAAAGTGCTCCGAACGTATGATGGTTTTTTTTTAATAAATACATAGGTGGAGCACAAACTTATTCGTAGAAAATGACAATATTATATTCTTTTTTATGTTTTTTTTTAAAGCAAAAGCTATATTGTGAATGTGAGAGCAATTGTGGAATAACAACGAATATTATGATTAGATTGCCACACTGTCTGGCAGTTTGAGTGCTTTATACGGCCCACCCAAACGTCCTTAGTTTGGTATTGTTCGTCAAATCGTTCGAGCTAAGTTGAGCTACGCGAAATTTCACAAATGTTTGCACTGTTTGGATAGGCCTGCCCAAATCTGTGTGATTCTGTCCTCTAAAAGGCGCCACAGACATTTACCTTCATGGCTCTCATATAATTTGATCACTACAGATTGTATAGACTTAAAAAGAGACGTTGACCTCTGAGTTTGTTTCAGTGTTTCTTCTCAGAGTAGTCAGTTAAGAAACACTGGCCTCATCTAGTTTACATATACAAAAGAAAGACGTGTGAAAGTGTTATTTATAACCTATTTGCAAAATAAACATCATTATTATTTCATGAAAATTACTAGCTAAACCACCTAAGTAGGTTCTCTAGAATTAACCTAATAAACTTAATTCTATATTCATTATCCTTGGTTTCTCTTGCCGCTTTGTGGGAAACCTTCCAGTCCCAACCGTGCACTAACTTCAGACGTTTTAAGTATTATATTATATAAAGCTAAATTACCACTCACTGACTGACTCACTGACTGACTCACTCATTGACATAATTGTTCTCCCAGATGGTGGATGGGGAGGTGGGTATATTTTGACAGATTCGTAAACAAGTAACTCTCAAACCTACGGGAAAAGTGCCAAACCTCCCCTTTTCACCCCCCTTCTCCCCCCTCCCTATCGTATCTCGGAAACTACGAGACCCGTATTTTTTGTTTTTTACGGATTCATATAGAGGAGGCTCGGTAAAGTAAAAACCATTTTTCAAAGTCCCCCCCCCCCCGCCCCCCTTCTCCCCTCCCTTTAGGCGGATCTCGGAATCTAAGAGACTTGGAACATTTTTTTTTTCAGATTCATTTAGAGGGGCAATGTTTTAGTCGAAATACTTGTGCAACCCCCCCCCCCCATCACCCCCCCCCTCTTTTTTTTTTTTTTTTCACAAGCACGCGAGGTGCTTGCACCTCGCGCAACACGCAAATACTAAACCCCCCATCACCCCCCCCCCTTTTTTTTTTTTTTTTTTTCACAAGCTCGCGAGGTGCTTGCACCTCGCGCAACACGCAAATACTTGATTTAGAGCGGCAATGCTTTAGTTTTTTTCACAAGCACGCGAGGTGCTTGCACCTCGCGCAACGCGCAAATACTAGTTATACTATATAAAGTTAAATTACCACTGACTCACTGACTCACTCATTGACATAATTGTTCTCCCAGATGATGGATGGGGAGGTGGGTATATTTTGACAGATTCGTAAACAAGTAACTCTCAAACCTACGGAAAAAGTGCCAAACCTCCCCTTTTCACCCCCCTTCTCCCCCCTCCCTATCGTATCTCGGAAACTACGAGACCCGTATTATTATTTTTTTACGGATTCGTATAGAGGAGGCTCGGTAAAGTAAAAACCATTTTTCAAAGTCACCCCCGTTGCCGCCCTTCTCACCCCCTTTAGGCGGATCTCGGAAATTAAGAGAAAAGAACATTTTTTTTTTCAGATTCATTTAGAGGGGCAATGCTTTAGCCCCATTTTTTTCTTTTCACAAGCATGCGAGGTGCTTGCACCTCGCGCAACACGCAAATACTAAACCCCCCCATCTCCCCCCATCACCCCCCCCCTTTTTTTTTTTTTTCACAAGCACGCGAGGTGCTTGCACCTCGCGCAACACGCAAATACTAAAGCCCCCCATCTCCCCCCATCACCACCCCCATTTTTTTTTTCACAAGCACACGAGGTGCTTGCACCTCGCGCAACACGCAAATACTAGTTATATTATATAAAGCTAGATTACCACTCACTGACTCACACATTGACATAATTGTTCTCCCAGATGGTGGATGGGGAGGTGGGTATATTTTGACAGATTCGTAAACAAGTAACTCTCAAACCTACGGGAAAAGTGCCAAACCTCCCCTTTTCCCCCCCTTCCCCCCCCTCCCTATCGTATCTCGGAAACTACGAGACCCGTATTTTCTTTTTTACGGATTCTTATAGAAGAGGCTCGGTAAAGTAAAAACCATTTTTCAGTCGCCCCCCCCCCACCCCCCTTTTCACCCCCTTTAGGCGGATCTCGGAAATTAAGAGACTTGGAACATTTTTTTTTCAGATTCATTTAGAGGGGCAATGCTTTAGTCAAAATACTTCTGCAACCCCCCCCCCCCCATCACCCACCCCCTATTTTTTTTTTTTTTCACAAGCACGCGTGGTTCTTGCACCTCGCGCAACACGCAAATACTGAACCCCCCCATCACCCCCCCCCCCATTTTTTTTTTTTCACAAGCACGCGAGGTGCTTGCACCTCGCGCAACACGCAAATACTAGTTGAATTATATAGATATACATAAAAAAACTTTCTTTGAGTACTGGATCAAAATCTTGATGAAATTTTGGCACAGAGATAAATTATATTCTAGAAAGCAAACAGCAATCTATCCAGGAAAATGTGCGATATTGATTGATTGATTGCGCGTGCAACTTCTAGTAAATTGCAAAGCGTTTAATCAAAAATCGCTTAGCTCTTATAAACTGATTCCCTCTTGAAATCAAGAGAAATCATATATTTTACCCGACACTCGATAAGGTGGGCGCTGCCGATTGAAATTCCTTTCGCGCGCCGCTACCTTTGAATACTGATATACTCTATCTATCTTTTACAGAGGCAGGTATCAAATGTTTTATTTGTTTCTTTTATATCTGCCATTTTTTTGTGTCTTCTTCACAAGTATTTAACGTGCCTTTGCAATTTTATAAGTTGTTGAGCTGAAATTAAAAGTTGGTTAAAAATAAGAAGAACTAGAAATGTAGGTAGAATTCACATTACTAGTAATCTTGTTAACCCCTCCAACTAAACTAAATATATGATTGTGTCTGGAGTGGTGTCACGGCATTAGACTAATACAAGGCATTTGAACACGCGACTTGTATATCATAAGTCCTTCTTAGTCATTAGGCTTAACTTAACCAATATTAAACTAGATGAAGCCGGTGTTTTTTAGCTGTCTACCTTGAGAAGAAATAATGAAACAAACTTGGAGGTCAAAGTCTCTTTAAAAGTCAAATCAAATGAAACCCGTATAAGTTAATGTCTAACTTGGTAAGGTGGTCCCTTTTATATGCTCATAGTGATCGCCGGGGTGATTTTAGTGAAGATAATGTTCCACATGCACCTTGGTCTTTTTTTTTCTAGGAAAAATCACCAAGTGTCTTCTACTGCTCTGGGTAGAGTGGAAGGGAGTGTCAGACTTCTACTGACTAAAAACCCACCCTGTTCCTTCAGTTGCCTTTGTGGTCCGGTGCCGCTGTATCTCCTTAGAACATTTTCACAACCCCAGACATTTCTGCAATGTTTTCCCCAAAAGTCCAGGCACCTTTTAAAGGTTTCTCCTAGCTAACAAATAAGAAGGCAATTCTAGCTCTAATTCTTTAACGTTAACTATTCTAAGAATGTTAATGCATTTACTACTTATTACGACTGCACACTTTCAAAGACCTCCAATAAATGCCACACAGCGCTTAATACTACCCACGCGTATCGAAAACAACTAAAGATAAAAAGAAACTATTTTCAATACAACTCCCGCACTTATTCACAAAGTTATCCGAAGTTTCCTGAAGTACGAACAATGTACATATTTTCACAAAGTTGCAGTACACTTTAAGAAAATTTTTATTAAAAAACGGCCCGATAACCTGGTTTTTCTTTTGCTACTTGATAATCGTTCCGTTTAAACTTCTAGGAAAGGTTAAAAAAAATTGGACTTAAAATTTCCAAGTTATAGCCGCTGAAGTCTGAGATGAACTTGGAGATGTTAATTAAAGAAATAAAAATTTGAAAACATTTCCTTTGTTTTAGTTTGGGTTAATTATTAGTTCTATTTATTTGAAAAGCTCTTGACTAAATGATAACAGTTCTACAAGTCAATTGTCAAGCTTAAGCAACGCTTGATGAGATCTGTCCGTAAAATCGGATAGCGATGTAAACTTTTTTTTTAATAATGCTGTGTGAAATTAACAATAAGTAAAATGTGATTATAACGGGACGTGAAAAATAAAATGAAAAGATCGTGGTAATGTTTTTTTTCATTTTTGTAACATGCCCATGTACTGGGTACAGGTACAGGGGCATGTTGCGAAAATAAAAAAAATATTCCAACGGGGTTTAGGTCGCAGTGGTACCGGGGCAGTCTTTTTAATATCTAGTAATCCCGCGCTATGTATTAAAATATTCATCACATGAATCAATTTCCGAAAGAGTGGATTTTATCATGTCCGGTTAGATATGAACATTTTTAATAAAAAAATATTTTTTTAAATAAAAGTTAGTCATTATTCAAAATAAAAGAGAAAAGTATAAATTTTATCATTTATTTATATTTCTCACGATTAAAAATCGCTCATTTATTATTCGATTGATGGAATAATGAATAATAATAATTTGAATCCATCACTATTAGATTAAATAGGGTATCATTATTTTAGTAAGTGACACTAGCTTATGTCAGGTTACTGCATCGAATTAAAAGTGCGGGTATACAACGTGTAACGGAAACCCCATATCTATCCAAAAGGACTGAAGACAACATCTGGTATGGAGTCTTTATGCAAAGTTTCAGCTCAAAATAAGTGACTCACAGAATTAACCCCAAATTATTGGTTTCATATGTTTATTGAATACCAGTAATAACAAACGTGTCACAGAACTATGAGGGTCATCACTTTCCACGTCACTTGCCAATAAAAAAATGATACTTCTCTTCGTTCTTCTTAATTTGAAAAATTCGGCCTATAGTATCAATGTATTGAAATTTCTAATATGCTCCACACATGTAGACATAGGATTACAAAACCCTTGCTATATCGTTTGTTATCAAAGAAGCCGTGCACTCGGTATGCTATGTTAACATATCGAGAGTTGGTCTCGGCTGTCATATGTACATGTTTGACAGTCGTTGAGGGTAGTCAGAAGCCAGTCTTGCAAAGGAGTTTCGTGTTACCCAACTACTGAGTTTGATACATTTGATATTATTTACAAAATAGTTCCTCAAAACTCTACCTTAAAGGAGCACACAATTTTACATACATTGTGTTAAAAAAAGTTCACTAACATCAATCACGCCAATTTGGCACAAAAATAGGCCACAGTTTAGAATAATATTAAAGTTATATTTTATTCCGGGAATATATGCGGAATTTACATGTGAACTAAGTCACGGACAACACAGCTAGTAATGAATATGATGAGCTGACGTCACACATACCCTACATCACTATGTTAATTTTAACATACAACACAACAGCCCTATCATACCTGATTAACTTGTATTAAAGTCATAGGTGATATACACTTAAATAAAAACTCTAAACTACAAATATACAACTAAAAATAATCTAAAATATAACGTCCAGAAATTCGTGCGCAACTGCCCACTGGTAATGTGCCTAAAAGACATTGCCACCTTGTATGGCAATGCTTAACCTCTATCCAAGGTAAAAGCCAGCCCTTGGGTCACGCGAAGTGTCAACTAGGCGTCTGGATAGATCCTTAAATCATTTGCGAGCACTCGGACCCCACGACCCCAAGGTTTTAACCCAAACGGCTCGAAAATATAACTACCAACAAGGTTATTATATTTTCGCCGTGGCAGCGCTAGCACAGCAAAACGAGTTAGGAAGATGGGATGGTGCAAGAGTATTGACACAAGTTGCATCCCACACTAAAGGCCAACCCATCTTCTATGGAAATAAAGACATGCCGTCCGGTCCTTTGCCATCGTCGCGTGCCAGGCCATTGGGTTCTAATACAGCCGGAACGCCGACGGAGACAAGAGCTCGTCGGATAATATCGTTAATATTCGCGTGCCGTGCTTTGCGACCCGCGCTGCGACCGCATGAAAGGCCGTGGTGACCGAGACTGTTGACAACTTCGTCACAGTGGCAGCGATGTGTAGAACAACAACACACTTAATCGAAGAGAAGCAGCGAGGCAGAAAGTAGTCATCGAATAAGGTGCCTATGGTAAGGTGGCTAAGGTACGATGACGGTGGTGCATGAAGCCAGAGACCCGACTCCCATTCACCCAGAGCCAGCAGGCGCACACGCTCTGCAGCCGCACCAGATATGGCAATAAGGTCACTCTAAACTGCTCTACAAAGCGGCTCATCCCACCACCTCTGAGATGATGGGTTGTCGGGTGGATTTAAATTCGGGCAAGCAAGTCTCCAGGTATCTGTAGTCTCGGTGAAGCACGGCACATTGAAATCGACCAGTGACGGAGCTAGGATATTACTGATTAATTTCTCAGTGCCGTGGACCGAGGATATGAGAGCCGGTAGACTGATAATAATAATAATAATAATAATAATAATAATAATAAAATAATCTGTTGCTCGGCTGTCAACAAGCACGTCAAAAATTTTTTCATCCCGATTTTATCAATAATTTTGATATAAAATAGTTATTTTAAAATGTTCGATAAAACGAAAATAGTGAAAAAAAAAACTACGATTCATGAATCCCACACTACATCTACTACCTATAAAATGGACTAATGTGAAATAAAACTTCGTGCATTGAATGAAAAAAATGTTGACTAGAAACCGGGCACGATTGCTCAGAGCTACACGCCCAAGATCTTCGGATTCGTCGCTCAGCTCCGCCTCGCAGCCGCCGGGACCAGCTCCAGCCGTGAGTGAAGAGACTCCGGCCGCTGCAGTTGCGTCGAGCTCGAGCGACGAATACTTCTCGCCGCCGACGACACCACCACCTGCGCGTCGACGGGGAAGAGGCCGACCTCCGGCCTGCTTGGAACCTCGAGGCCCGCCGGCTTCTGATAGGGTTCCCGCTGCCGGTGGAAGTGTGCAGCGCATGCGATGGACTCAATCCATTAATGAGAACGTCATGCGCTCATACTATGGGGCTACAGAGGGGGGAACTAACCTGACTGCGTACCGTGGTCGGATGCTCTCTCTGTTTCAGGTACTTGAGCCAACTGTCAACGTTTCGGCCCAGCGACTATCGGATCAAGTGCGTGTCATCCAACGTAAACATATGTATGAGTAGCTATGTCACTTCACATCCGACGCCGACTGTGGTGGTACCACCACAGCCCAACATCCAAGTTGTGGAGAGTAGTGACAGAGTTACAAACGTAAGTACCCAGTATAATGAGGAATTGAGGAGTGCTTTGGAGTGTGCTATTCGGGAATATCGCAACATGCCGCCTGAAATAAGACCACGCTTGCCTCGTTTGCCCATGCATAACAGGAATAGGGCACTGGTGGCTGCTCTGGATTCGCAGTTGTCAGACTATTTTGATAACTGCGAAGACCTCGCCGATACCCACTCTGTCTTATACTGCACAGCTGTCGCGGCATGTCGTGTAGCTAATGTTAGAATTTCTAATGACATAGCTACACGACCTAAACCCGCTGTGCCAGCTTGGCAGTGTAGGATCGAGCGCCGAATCGGTGAGACCAGGGCACTCATTGGAAAACTTCTTTGCTTTAGGGGGGGCAACACTCGCCCGAGAGTGATGCGCTTTGTGAGACGGGCGTTTTTGGGAACCAATATTCACCCACAAGATTATATGTCCTGTGTCACGGAGCGCATCGACTTCCTAAAGCAGAAGGTGTATGCATGGGCAAACTGCATTCGGAGGTATGGACGGCGAGTGGAGCGATTCGTCCAGAATCACACATTCCGAAGTAACGAAAGGTGGGTATATAAGGCTTGGGAGCGACCGGAGCAAGGTGCGACTGATATGTGCCTACCCGATGATGACGCCTTATGTACATTCTGGCGCAACATCTGGTCGGTACCTGTCAGTCACACCGAAGGCGATTGGACTCGGGAGGTCGAGCGAGTCTGCAATCAATCACTATCAGCCCCCAAGATGTAGCCCATGCAGTCCGTCCGCTGCCTAATTGGAAGTCTCCAGGGCCGGATGGACTGCATAACTTTTGGATCAAGTGGCTAACAAGATCGCACGCCCGCTTGGCGTCTCAGTACCAATCTGCCCTAGAATCTGGCTCGCTACCTGAGTTCTTTACCACTGGAGTACCTGCTCCACAAATCTGGTAGCACCGCGGAACCCAAAAATTATAGACCAATCACGTGTCTACCAACGGTCTATAAGGTTCTGACATCCATTTTGAGGGTTAAAATTAACAAACACATTGAAAACAATAACATCATGTCTTCCTCTCAAAATGGATGTAAGAATGGATCCCGCGGTACTAAAGAGCTACTCCTCATTGATATGGCCATTAGCCAACAGGTTCGACGTTCCAAAAAAGATCTGTCGACATGTTGGATAGACTACAAGAAGGCCTATGACTCAGTGCCCCATACATGGCTCATGAGGGTGCTAGAATTGTATAAAATTAATGCAACTTTACGCACCTTTCTGACATCATGTATGGGACAATGGAGGACAGTTCTTCGCTATCCAGGATGTCGATATATCCCAAGGTACAGCGAACCGGTAAGGATCGAGCGAGGTATATTTCAGGGCGATAGTTTGAGTCCGCTTTGGTTTTGCTTAGCCTTGAATCCTCTAAGCACACTGCTGGAGAATTCAGGTCTAGGCTATAGGCTGAAAAGAGGTGGTCAGGTTATTTCTCACCTCCTTTACATGGATGATTTAAAACTTTTTGGCGCCACTAGTCTACAACTGACGGAACTACTGAAGGTAACTGAAACTTTCAGTAGTGCCATTAGGATGGAGTTTGGTGTCGACAAATGTGCGATTATGCATGTAAAGCGAGGGGAGATTGTGGAATCCGTGGGATCTCAACCTTCGAATTCCATAAACCTGAGAAGCCTCTCCCCAACCGAAACCTATAAGTATTTGGGTATGTCGGAAGCGTTAGGTATCAATGAAGTTGACATGAAGCAATCGCTGAAGGAGCGCTTCTTTGGACGCCTAAAGAAGGTATTTAAAAGCCTTCTATCGGCCGGAAATAAGGTGCGTGCCTTCAACGGTTGGGTCATGCCAGTGTTGATATACTCTTTCGGCGTACTCAAATGGACTCAAACTGAACTTGACGCCCTGGATAGGAGAGTTCGTACATTGCTGACTGCATATCGAATGCATCACCCACGCTCGTCAGTGATGAGGCTGTATATCCCGCGGAAATGTGGAGGTCGAGGCTTTTTGAATGCTAAAACTCTCCACAACCGCGAGGTATACAGTCTCAGGGAACATTTCCTTGCTTCTGAAGTGGGTATGCATCGAGATGTAGTAGCAGTGGACAAGGGACTCACCCCGCTCTCCTTGGCTAATGAGAACTGGCGCAAACCTGCAGTGCTAGACACTAACGATCGAAGGGGGATATGGCAGAGTAAGGAGCTACACGGACGTTTTTTGCGGGCCCTTCATGGGCCCGATGTAGATCAATTAGCGTCCGTGGCTTGGTTGCGCTTCGGTGACCTCTTTGGGGAAACCGAAGGTTTTGTCTGTGCAATTATGGACGAAGTTATCATGACGAACAACTACCGGAAATTTATTGTGAAGGATGGCACGGTTGACATGTGTCGGGCATGTCACCGTCCAGGTGAATCAATCCGTCATATTGTCTCTGGTTGTTCTCGTCTTGCTAATGGAGAATACTTGCATAGGCACAACCTTGCAGCCAAGATTATACATCAGCAACTTGCTCTGAAATATTCTCTTGTGGAATCGGAAGTGCCGTACTATAGGTATGTGCCCGACCCAGTTCTCGATAATGGCCTTATCACATTATACTGGGATCGGTCCATCATCACTGATAGGACTATTGTTGCCAATAAGCCTGATATAGTGGTGGTGGACCGAAACGAGAGGCGTGCCATGATTGTCGATATAACCATCCCGCATGACGAGAACCTCGTGAAAGCCGAGAAAGACAAGCAAATCAAATATCTTGACTTGGCGCATGAGATTGTCGACATGTGGGATGTGAACTCGGCAGTCATTGTACCGATAGTCATCTCAGCCAATGGCTTAATAGCCAAGAGCCTCGACCAACACCTTAGGAGGCTCTCGTTAGGCGGCTGGATCAAGGGCTTGCTTCAGAAAGCGGTACTCCTGGACACGGCGCGTATCGTTAGGAGGTTCCTCTCTCTAGAGCCCTGACCACCGGTAGCTTAGACCCTGTTCCCGATACCGGTGGGCTACTATTTTTATATTTTTAAATGTTTTTTGTGTTTTATAGAAATATTTAAAAATGTAATATATATGTGTATAATTAGAAATAAAGGAAATAATAATAATAATTTTGCGGACGCCAAGACCTCCCATACGAATGGGAAGAGTAGCTCGTGCCCAAGTTCGATCGTTCAGAGCCACGTTTAAAATTCCTGTCAGAGTATGCCGAATAATTTGGTAATTTTTTTCCAAAAGGTGAGGATGATGTCATAGATGCGAAGAACGAAGAAAGTACGTTAATTTAGGTCCCAAAAACAGTAACGAATTAAGGTGATGGCCTAATGGATGTTAATTTGGTATAATCTGTCCGAGATATCATTGAAATTTTGTATTTTTTCCTCGACAAAATCAGGAAAGGAATTCTCATAAAATGGAGACCCAAGAAGACGAAGAGAATTTTTTTCCACAATTTGGATATCTGGGTCTATTGAGTTGAATTTTAAAAGTATCAGTTATCTGTCAGTACCTACTGTCTATGTGTATATGTATGGTATAGAGTTGATTTATTAAATACCTGTATCTATACTAATATTATAAAGCGGAAAAGTTTGTTAGTTTGTTTGTTTGTTTGTTTGCTTGAACGCGCTAATCTTCGAAAGTACTGGGTGGATTTGGATGAAATTTGGTATGGAAGTAGCTTGAAGCTTGAGGAAGGTTATAGGCTACTTTTTACCCGACTGCAAAAAAGGAGAGTTATGTTTTTATCGTGATAGAATCCACGGGAGCGAAGCCCCGCGAGAGTACTAGTTATGGATAAATTGTAAGAATTATATTTTAAAACAGTAACTGTGGAGTTTCTTGCCTGTTCTGTAGAAAACGACCAATTTCGAACCGTGCACTAACTTCTGACGTTTAACAAGTGCCCATGTAGGCCTATGTGAAATAAAATATTTTGAGTTTCAAAATATTTTAGAGTAAGTTTGAGTTTGCCCAACGGCAACAATATGCTCATATGCGTGCGCGTGCTATTTACTTTTTGTTAGACGCACACGCATACTCAAGTCGAGAGACTGGTCTGGCACTGGTCCAGTCATAGGTCCAGAGCCTTGAACATCGACGACAAGTTGCGAGCCTATCGGTTTTCTATCAGTTATTTTTAGGTAAACGCGCTTTATGTTAATCCTCACAAACTTTCGCATCTTATTAACATGGAGTGACTACTTATCTGACCTTCAAACCGGAAACGGTCAATCAGACTGCATACAACACATTTATTGGATAAAACAATACGTCAGTTGTTTAAACAATAGCCTAATGGATAAGGTGTCGGTTTGTGGTCACGAGTTCGAACCCAACCCATTACACTATTATGCAAGTACTTACATTATAAATTATTTTAACCATTAGGACATTAACAATAATCCATTTTATGTTCCAGTACAATAATCCATTGTATGTAATAACACTATACATAATTATTTGTTTAATAATATATCGAGTGCTTTTATAAGTTTGTTGTCTTTAGAACGATGCTCCCCTGGGGTATACCCCCGTACTAGTTAAAAACTGTCTCACGGGCGCATAGTATACCTCTTCCCCAGACATTCAATCTCATCGTACTTGTGTATAATCATGATGTATTGATAGGGAACAGCAGTACTTGTGTATTAGAAATTGCCGTGAACCCACTCCACACAAGCATATTTAGCTTAGTTGGAGGGGTTAACAAGATTACTAGAAATGTGGATTCTGTCCAAATTGCTACTAATTAAAAAAAAACTGAACAGACTTTATCTTCAGTCATGCCTGAACAAAGGTTTTGTTTAACAAAAATCCAGCAGAAATCGTTTCCTCTCCCAATGAATGAGGCGATATCGATAATAAACTTAAACGCATTTACTATTATGGAAAATGGCGCCGTAAACCATTTACTGTCCAATGCTGTTGGTTTGTATGTGCACTTAAAGTACATTACGGCATTTTATGCCTTTAAGCGGTCGGCAGCTTGAGTAACGATCACAGAGAATATTAGAGTAGTCTTCAGTAGAGAATAGAAGGCGTTCTTCTCGAAGTCGTTTCACTCTTGACAAAGTGGTCATGGTCGTCAGTCAGGAACTATTTATTTATTTATTTATTAATGGAGTGAAAATTATCAGTTGCGTATTAAAAAATAACAAAAATGTCTTAAACTATAAACTTATCTAATACACAACCCACAACATTTTCCTCAGATTACTGTAAAAATTTAAATCAATCTGTGAGCAGACATTTGCAGAAATGTTCAACCACGCTATTAATTATTACAATAAACAAACCTTAGCCTAATACATAAAATTTAAGCCATTGTACTCACAATAGTTTCTTATTTTGTGTATGAGTGTGTAGTTGAGTATGTTTACTAACAAAACAATCTGATGATGCGATTATTTGAGTGACAAGTTTTGTTATACAGCGCCATTCTTGTCGGACCGCAGCCTTTCTGGTACACTCATGAACAGGGCAGTTCGTTGCCGCTTTTAATTGGTCTATCCATCTCATCGGGGATCTACCGCGCGCTCTAGTACCTTCAACTTTTTTTGCACTACCAGACGTTCCACGGAGTCATTGTAGCTTCGTGAGACATGGCCAAAGAAAGTTTTGACGCGTGCTTGTACCATACACCATACGCGCCATATAATAATAATGATAATCAGGCGTTACTTTGCAGAAATCCATAACAAACTAATCTGCTTAGCTTTTTCTCAAAAGTTGGGGTCGGCTTTTAGAGCCTATACTACCTCAAATGGCTTAGCATGATCCTCCGTTATGTCGAGAATACTGCAGCAATAATTTTGAAATAAATATATGGTAAAGTTGAGGATTACTGTTAGGTACTCTGACGAAAACACGATTCCATAAAATTTTCTTGATAGAAAAAAAATCCAAAGTTACCTCCAAACCGAACAATAAACCGCTGGTATTCAAAAATAACTTCAAATTAGATAGTGAAACTTTGCATATTAATTGAAGTAACTATAAAGCAGGTCTTATGTTATTGACTTTTTTTAAATTACCATTATTTTCACCGTAAAAACAAATAAACTAAATTATCGGTGTCTTGGAGTCTTTCCCTGCCACCCTGTCTCGCTTGCTCGCGTGACCGCGGCCAGTAGTGTGCGAGCGAGATAAAGAGTGAGAAGCGCTGAGGTACTGTTACGAGCTGGGGTTCGGGATAGAAATAATTAAAGCCAATTAAACCAAAATTAACACTTTAATTAATTAAACACAAAATAAAAATTTAACACAAATATGCGCACCACAACACTTGTCACTTAACACTTAAATCGCACTGAAATTCACTAGTAAAGCTTCGATTATATGGCGTATTCGCCTCGTAATAAGACTGACTCTCTGCGCCTCTTTGCGATCTATTTATACCCCGGTCTATGAGTTCCAGAACATTCCTGTAAAATCGATTCACTGTTTATACTGCTCAGAATATTCCAGAGCTACTTGAGATACACAGTACCGCTATTCACCGCTAGATGGCGTTAGTGTCTCGACTAGATATACACAGTACTGCTATTCACCGCTAGATGGCGTTAGTGTCTCGAACATTCTAGATTTATGTCGAAGTTTCTCGACGTACTTCACTAAGCGACTGGCGTAACAGTACTATAGGCCCTTAACTAACCATATGCATCTGAATATTTGTGTTATACATGAACCGACTGCCTGTCTGACCTCCATAACCCAGTGGTTACGTAACCCGATACCCGTTTCTAAACCAGTGTCTGATTTTCTGATCTTCTAACTACCCGTAACTCGGGAATTAAACCTGGGACCTCATGCTCTGCCATTTCGCTTGTGACCACTAGTCCAACGAAGCAATCCAATTCTGCAAAAAAAATACAATCGACGTACTGTTTAGTTCTGTCAAAACCAGTCGTTCATTCTTGCATGCAGCATACTGCATGTGGTATTTTTTATTTCATCCATTATGAATGAACATATATTTGTGGGGAGGGTGGGGGGTGATGAAAACTGCAGAATGAACATCCGATTTTTATTGGAGTTGATACTAGATTTCTTTCTGTAGTATTCGTTAATTACATCACAATGTAAATCCCCGGTTGTGGGAAAGTTAGCTGCACTTGACTCGATCGAACGCAGAGCTAAAAAGATCATAGGTGACGAGGTTTTGGCAAGCAAGCTTCACACCCTGGCTCGCAGTTACCTAAGTTTCTCTTTTTAGAGGACTCTTAATACCCTATTCAGGGTTGTTTTTAAGACCCCCAAGTAACTATCAGGAAACAGTCAATCAGACTACATATCTCATTGCTCATCGGCGAACCGTTGCTTGCCTGTCTATCTTCTACAGATTGTTCTTCGGAGAGTGTGCGCAGGAGCTCTACGATCTAATCCCTTCATCCCCCTTCTACTACCGGTCTACCAGACGTGCCACAGGATACCATCCACACTTGGTCGATATACCGTCTAGTCGTACTAAGCGCTTCTCCTTTACATTTATTGTGCGCACAGCCAAGGTGTGGAACTCTCTGCTGGCTTCTGTATTCCCTGCCATATATGACCCGTCAGCCTTTAAAACAAGAGTAAACAGGCATCTTCTGGGCTCGCTCGTTCGATCGTAGACCTCATCTTACACTTACCATCCGGTGTGACCGAGGTCAAGAGCGGGCTCATTCGTAATAAAAAAAAAACATCTAACAAGATACCACAGCCCCGTAATACTAGAGTAACTGAAAAAACCGGGTAGGTTTCTTCCTTCGGCCAGTAGAGGGGCCAGTACGGGCTTGTAATAAAAATAATTATGAACCCCTATTTTTTGTATTATCACTATACCGCAACTGTTCGTGTTTCAGTAGACATTTTTTCATGCGCCCATGTATTTATTTCCCGAATAATATTACTTACCAGCATTTAGGTGTACTTATATAAAAATCTAATGTATTTGTTAAGTTAAGCGTCAATCGCCTAATGGATAAGGTGTTGTAGTTATAATCGAGAGGTCGTGGGTTCGAACCCCACCCATTACACTATTGCTGTGAACCCACTCCAGACACAAGCATGTTTAGCTTAGTTGGAGGGGTTAAAAAGATTGCTAGTAATGTGAATTCAACCCACATTGCTCTCTTAAAAAAAAACCTTCCATTACATGTTTTCACCACACTGACTGCAATGTGATTACAAATAAAATAAAATAATTTTCGTTGATGCCTATTTCTGCTTATTCCCAATTATTATAATACTAACTTTTGCACGCGATTTCGTTCGCGTGGAAGGTTTTTCCCGCGTAAATCCGGAACCCGTGGGAATTCCAAGATAAAGCCTATGTATTTATTCCAGGATGTCAACTATCTCGTTTTTGCGTGAAAGAGCCACAAACATACATACATCCTCACAAACTTTCACATTTATAACATACTCGTAGTAGGATTAGGTTTAGCTTCCAGTCTAACCAGAGTAGCTAAGTACTAGGACTACATGAATTGACTGCAAATCAGAAAACCAAAACACTGAAGCTAGGCTAGGCGCAATCTCTTTATGTAAACTACGTTCTTATACGTAGTTACATTAGTTTCTTATCTCTTGCACCAACTGAGAGTTTAACTGAACGCGTGGATCTACCCAAATAGGTATGTATATCAAGTTAAAAATGACAAGCTGCTAAGTCAGTGCAATAATTATGTAATTATTATCGTATATTGAATATTACTTGCCGACAATTACTAGTTGCTTATCATGGTCTAGTAATTTCTATCTTGAGATTTGGTGTTATTTTTTGGGGTCACTGTAGTTAACGAGAAAGCAGTTTTAAAGCTCAAAAGCGTTGCCTGAGAGCTATCTTTGGCCTCAAATCAACTGACAGTTTTGTACCTAAAAATATATTTAAGTCTCATCAATTATTAACTTTCCCGTGCCTTTATATCCTTGAGGTAGCAATATTTGTTTTAACAAATCGATGTCTATTTGCAACTTTAATAGAAACAAGAAAAAGAAGTACAGCTATGAGTTCTCAATACCAGAATTTACTGTACACAGGCGTATTTAAAACTACCTTAATGAAAAGAAATGTGATTTGTATGGCTCCTAAAATCTATAATAAAATACCTGACAATATTAAAAACTTACCGTTGCAAAAATTTAAAATAACTTCACACAATTACTTGTTAATAAATGCTATTATTCTGTGCAAGATTTCCTAAATGACAATAATTTGTAATATTTGAATTAATTTCTGTTTTCATTATTATATTTTTTTATTTGTTGTAATCAATTTTATTTGTCGTCATCCATTTTATCTGTTATAATCAATTTTTATAGCACTTTTTATTTGCAACATAATACATTTGCATGCCACACTAAGGCAGAATGTACATGGATTCTTTTATGTATTTAACAACTTATTTTTATGTACCTACATTCCAAGCAAATAAAGACTTATTCTATTCTATTCTATTGAAATTAAAACTCCGACTTTCGGTTAAACGATTTTTATAGGTATTAAGGTGTAGTTAAAATTCCCGCTATTGGGGGAATGTTCTAACCAGATACCGCGGCCGCGGAACACAAGGGCAGCTGAAGCTGAAAAATCATAGAATTAATTCTCCCACTTTGGGTGGAGCGGAAGGAAGTTTCAGGCTTCTACTGACTAAAAACCCACCCTGTTCTTTCAGCTGTCCTCGTATTCCGGGGCCATGGTATGTCGTTCGAACATTCCCGCAACCCCGAAAGCAGATTAAAACCCTAGAGGCCACACTAGGATTTTCTGTGTCATGGGGCCTAGTTTCTCCATAATTTCCGCATTCTGTGGCCACGATGGCGAAATTAAAATAATTCCATTAATATTTATTCAGATGAACTCAAGTGTTATTTATATGATTCCGTCAGACTTTAATTAAATTCGTATGGAAATTCTATCTATACCTGCGACTCTCTGCCGGAAAACTTTTAAATATTCTGCGGAATGAATGGTTTTTCTAAGGATGAAGTTGTTTGGTAGTGGAGAGTTTTAGAAACATAGATAGATAAACTCTTTTCAACCGACGACAAAAAGAGGAGGTTATCAATTCGACGCGTATATTTTTTTTTTTATGTATGATCATCGATTACTCGAAGACGGCTGTACCGATTTGGAAAATTCATTTTTTGATTGAAAGGGTATACTTTGATATTGGTCCCATTTTCATAAACGTCAGGATCTGATGATGGGATCCTGGAGAAATCGAGGGAACTCTTCAAATATTATAGGCACACCTATGTCGTTTTGGGTATTTATTATAGTAACTTGTGCAGTTGCTCTCAAAAAGTGCCATTTGAGGAAGTGGAACTGATGATGAAGACCACAGATGGCCGCCGAAACTACTCAATAATAAGTATTGAGTTGATTGCGATTCGATTACTTGAATATGGATGTTACACACTTTATGCTCGTCACAATGCATATGGTGATGTAGAGCTGATGGTGAAGTACCAGGAGAACTCCTCAAAAATTAACGGCCCAGCATTGGGAAAAGCAATATTTTGTAAAAGGTTATAAGTAGTTGATAATTAGGCTCTTGTAACTAGGTAAATTAAGAATAGACCAACTAAAAAGAGTTAAATAAAAACTTTTTACCAAAAAATTAAACCGACTCCCAAAAAACACTGCAAAAGTGAAAAATAACTTTAATTTCAGAAGTCCGTGCCAAAAACGAAAATACAAAACTAAAGACACCGACTACCGAAATTAAAGTTATTTTTCACTTTTGCAGTTTTTTTTGGGAGTCGGTTTAATTTTTTGGTAAAAAGTTTTTATTACACATACTATAGATATAAACTCTCATAACATAGATATAAACTTTTAAATATTCTGCGAAAAGAATGATATTTCTAAGGATGAAGTTGTTTGGTAGTGGAGAGTTTCAGAAACATAGATATTCTCTTTATTTTACCACATAATTTAGTTAAATAAGGACTAAACAACTACAAAGAGAGTTACAATGGGCAGTCTTATTATTATTTTAGTTTTATTTTTTTATAGATGATAGGCTTATGTTTGACCATAATCTCACCCGATGTTAAGCGATGATGTGATCGAAGATGAAGCACGTTTGCCTAGAAGTTACCTATTCACTCTTGACTTAAAGACTCTCAGGTCTCACCAGTGGCGGTACCTTCATATAAGCCCAAAAGCCCGGCATGCCTTACTAAAAAATGCTCGATAGAGAATCAATGTCAAACCCGAACTATTTAAAAGTTCGCGCGCTTAATTCTTATCAAAATAACACAATGAATCTACTGAGTACAGCTAAACTACTACGCATCGCGATTGTTCGCGCGCAGAGTTTCGCATTTGTAGCATCTAATGATCTACATATTGCTATCTCGCTTACACGCACCGGCTTTTACCGGGCTTTCAAATACTATATCTGTCACTTTCGCACTTATAGCGATGTGCTGTATAACGAGTTAGGCCTTAGGCATAGAACAAATCGATCACTATGGCAGATATAAGCAGGGCATTCGTATGAAGTTGCATGCGTATGCGTGACCTTGTCAGCTTGCCAACTCTGCAGTGTTGCCGTTTTAGCCACACGTTGAAAGATCTTGGAGATTTTTAACGTGTTTGGAAACTTTTTTAACATTTATCAACAATAAAAACTAGCGACTTTTAAAATAACGAAATTAAATACAGTCAAAACCGTTTACAACAACATCATTTAGAACAACATACCGGTTATATAGACCAAAATCATAGGTACAAAATACTTTGTACCTTGAAAACATCACCGGTTATTACGACTATCGGTTTTTACAACCAAATATGAGTGGTCCCTTGGATGTTGTTATAACAGATTTTGACTGTATTCAAGCAATATCTTAAAAATAAAAAAAAATTAGCTAGATTTTTCATATACCTGGCGACTTTTTTTGCCTAAATGACAACACTTGAGTAGTTCCCGACATCCTAGAGTGCAACTAACTTCACTTCAGTTTCATTTGCTTGAGTGAAAAAAGCTGTTAAAGTTTTCTGTTTGTTTTCTAAGATTTTCTCAGTGATACAATTGTTTTGGTGATTTACCTACAACAATGGAGGTAATTGTACCTTGTGAGGATTTAAAATGCGTTCAAGTTTTGATTGGCGAAGATAAGGTAAAATCTTTAAACTTTGCTCAGAAAAAACAGTTAATTTCTTCATTAAAACCGACGCCTAATCTGTGTATTTCTCAGACTAGTAAATCGCATAAACGAAAATTTAATAGATCAGTCAATCATTTCATTCATGAGAATAACCTCGAAGATGCCTTTCCCGAGCTGTTAAAGTTAGCGTATCTTGTTGTAACTATTCCGGCTACAAGTTCTTCCGCGGAACGTGCTTTTTCGTCTCTTAAACGTATCCATACCTATCTGAGAAATACACAAGGTCAAGAGCGTCTTTCCGAATTATCAATGATAGCTATTGAAAAACAGTTGTTGGTAGAATTAAAACGATCACCAACATTTTACTCTGATGTAATTAAATCATTTCTTAAGAAAGATAGACGATTCCAATTAGAATATAAATAATTTATTTAAATTCCTTATTACATTCTATCTAGCTATTTTTTAACTTTCGTTTTGTAACTTTTTGTTTTGTTTTTTTTTTTTTTGTCTGTAACCTGGGTTCTGTTACGAAGGAAGCAACTACTTACCATAACTTTGTTCCCTCAAGCAATGAAGCAAACCAAACCAAACGGCTTTTTTCAAAGCCACCGGAGGTATGCAATTGCTGATATGTTTATTATATTCAATCTAGCACTAGCATGCCTTCAGTGTGCTTTGGTTACCTCATTCACCGCGCACGACAAGCAAGAGTGAAATTGAAGAAAGAAGAGGAAAGAAGAAGATGGATGAATTCACTTTTAATTTATTGTACCTAACCAGTAGTTTATGAGAAAATTGCGATGATACATACGTAGGTACCTACATACTCAGTCGAAAACTGAACTTTCTTTTTTTGAAATCGATTAAAATTTTATTGGGCTTGCGTTATTTTGAAACCCTAGGCACGCCACTGGGTCTCACCATCAGGAAAGACAGACTCCGGTAGGGAATTCCACTCCTTAGCCGTACGCACAATGAAAGTAATCCCAAAACGTTTGGTGCGTATGTGTGGGAGGTCCATCATGTAGTCCGATGATGAAACGGGCTTGGTGGAATAAGACTGTGCAATTCCATCGCACACTCCCTGAAATGTAACTGATAGGTTTGCAACACGTCGCCGATGTTCTAGGCTCTGGAGCCTTGTCTCGACCAGTTTCTCGTTGCCGATGAGCCTTTTGGCCCGTTTCTCTATGGACTCAAGTGCATCGAGCTGGTAGTTGCACACATTTGAGCTCATTTCGTCATTTCGCGAGGTCTTCGCGGTGACCATACAGAGATCGAGACCTCTTTATGCCTGGGAAACGTTAAAACCTTTTTTCCCAGCTATCATTAGCTCATCTTTACAGACAATCATTACGGACGCCCATTTTTTGTAGTACTTACCAAGATACCGCATCGGACGTTTTTGGGTATTTTTTTTTTTGTAAATACATGTACCCATACGTACAAATCTACTTACAACATGTAATTTACTGAGTGCACGGCTTCTTTGGATGATAACAAACGATATGGCAAGGGTTTTCTAATCCTATATCTACATGTGTGGAGCATATTAGAAATTTCAATACATTGATACCAGAGGCCGAATTTTTCAAATTAAGAAGAACGAAGAGAATAATCGTTTTATTGGCAAGTGACGTGGAAAGTGATAACCCTCATAGTGCTGTGACACGTTTGTTATTACTGGTATTCAAAAAACATATGAAACCAATAATTTGGGGTCATTTCTGTGAGTCACTTATTTTGAGCTGAAACTTTGCATAGAGACTCCATACCAGATATTGTTTTCAGTCCTTTTGGATAGATATGGGGTTTCTGTTACACGTCGTTGTATATCTTTCCTCGTTGTACTTGCTACTAAACGTTTTAGTAAACCGATTGGGGACGATCTTTAAGGTAAAGCAACGATTGTCAAGGTCGGTCTGTGGATGGATGACCATATTAACATATAGATATTCCTCCGTGTTTTAGAAAGCACGTTCTGTCTGTACTTTGTACGGTGGTCGGCACATCAACCTACTCCAATCTGTCAAAATAATTTAATAGATTTTCAACTTTATTACAACACGATAAGGTTCAAACTCAATTGGGTAAAGAACAATGGCAGGTCTCCATACTAAGAATTGTCTGGGATCAAATTAAAGCGTCCCGTAATGAAAATATGTTAAAAGATTTTGCGTTAGCTCCAGAATCTATAAATGAGACTGATCAGGACTACAATTGGCCAGTGCAACGATACTGGTGTGTCCAAAACTTGTCCACGATTCGTGGAGCCCTACCGTTGCTTTCAATGAACAAAAAACAAAAGGCTCTTCGGCCTACAACAATCTATAGCCTCTGAGGCTTTATAAATACCTTATTACCACTAACCTTCTGTGCTGGGTTCGCCAAGCTTCGACCTTCCTAGGTCACGCCCAAGTGTGGTATGTATGTAAATGAGTGAGTAATTGAAAGTGTGATGTAAGTCAAGTGTTCTGAACGTTCACAAGGCGCCAGTCTCCAGATGGCGCGGTTCAGACGGCATCACAGCCCAACTTCGCACCAGATTGAAGCTATTTATCACTACTTATTTCCAACATCTCCGCGTGCCATACGGTGGCAACCAACCGGCGACAAGTCCAAAAATATCCCTGGGTTTTCGTCAATCCGGGATTACAACTTCAAACAATAGCCAACTCGCGACCCAATTATCGGTTTCAACCGGCGATTCCAAACGATATTTCAATTACAATTAAATCAACAGGTCCGACGCGGACATTTTTTCAACAAGGAAACAAAGTCTATCTGTCAAGTGAAAAAGTTATGTCAAGTGTCAACATCAAAAAGACAATAGAATGTTGCCACACCAAAGATCGTTCAAAAATACATTTGGGACGCAACAGAGACTATTTTCATTTGGGAAAGCCGGAAAAAAAATGATTTTTGTGTTTGAATTTTTATGTTATGAATGAACCTCAAACAAAAATTATCTATTAAACATTGCAGATTGAAATTAAATCATAAAAAATTGATAATGTGTGTGATCTATGTGAGGATAAGAATATTTACGGATAAAATGAGGTAAAAACCGAAATAAATTCTAACTCTCGGTGTAGAGTACTCAGTTGTATGTTTACGAAAGCTGATTGCGTATTTAAAAAAAAAAATGCACTTGCCCAGTAAACACTAAAACTGAGGGTTATAATACCTAATGTTATGGCAAATAAAAAACACATTTTGTGAAACATATTTATTTTATTCCTCATCCCCATCTTGTATTATTATCTCATCAAGAAAACCTGCTGATGCTGAGATATATTCTTGATGTCTGGCCCATCTTAGATACCACACTAAGATCATTGTGTGTGCGCAACAGCCTACAGTGCATCGGCAATATTCAACTATGCCGGTTTGCTTAAGGTCACGCAAAAGCAATATCGGAGTACTAAGAGCACGCACTAGTCAGACAGGGCAGTATCAATCAGTCCATGTCAGGTAAAAATAAATAGAAAGCCAAACATAAACACTATTCTGTAGCGGATTCTGTAGCGTATTGACAGACAACCACAGAGAAAATGTCACTGTCAAAGACAAAAGTAGTGCTGCATGTTACGATTCGGTTTTCTTAAAAATCGATTCAACATTGAAACGATTCTATGATATTTTGATACATTATTCTTTGGAATTAAAAGTAGAAGCATATCTTTAAATAAATCAGCTGATTAAAAAAAATGCATTTCAATCATTATGTTAAAAACAAAACCAACTCTACATGAGTCGATCGATCGGTCGATCATATCGATCATTCGTTTAATTTTTGATAGAGATAAATTGCATTCATACTATTTATACTCACACCACTATTTTAATGGTAACATTTCGAATGTACCTAGTTCGAACATCATTTGATAAGCTTTTAAAAACATTAAATAACCTCGGCCTTTAGGAGAAGGAGTGAATAATTGAAAAATCGTAGAAAATTAATTAAATTTGATTCATATATATGAAATCTATGGACGCCAAAAAAAATCCAGACCAAATTCTGCCGTGATTCTTTGACAGATTCGGATAGCTTGATGTGCTGCCGACTGTACATCTTTGCCAGTCTTTACGGCTATTCAAACAAGAGCCAGAAAATCTGACGGCAGTCCTGCAAAGGCTTTTGTGTTACCCAGTTACTGGGCTGTGGAGTTTGATAGGTAGTCGCTGCATAATTATAAAACATTAGATTTTCTCTTTAAAACGTCAATTTTAACTAGATAAACCCGTTATTTTCTAGCTTAATAATTGCCCTAAGAAGATAAACTGTCTCGTACGATCAACTGCTACATTGTGTGCATGTCTCGTACGACCAAGCGCTCACTTTATTCCAACTCTGTTTTATTTTCATGACAAGGAATTTCATCTGCTCTCCCTCTCTCTCTCTCTCTAATCCGTATCAGACTATACTGAGTCGTAAGCCGGCATTCCACTGCAATGACAAATGTAATTAGTACATCGGGTACACGAATTTAAGCAGTGTCCTGAACAGTTGTTTACAGGCCAACGACCAAGGGTAATCACGTCTAATTTTTCGCCGGAATATCATCAAATGACTACTCCAGTTCTGGGTGGAGCGGAAGGCAGAGTCAGACTTCTACGGGCTAAAAATCTAACCTGTTCCTTCTGTATGGCATTCCCTGGCATTCCGCGGCTGCGGTATCTCGATAGAACATCCCTGCAATCCCGTCAGGCAATGGCCCTATAGGGCCTGGTCACTACTACTGACTGCTATCTGAGGCGCACGTGGAACACGACGCGACCTAGGGTAATTGCGTCTCTAGACATTCACTATGAATCTAGGGTCAGTGGATACAAAACGGGGCACTATGAAAAAAATACTTAGAAAAATTTTACCAAAGTCCATCGCCTAATCAAGCCTTTGGGACCCTGTGGGATGTGGGAGTAGTAGGGTGGGGGAACACCATGGGACACCTCAAGGGCATTGACCTTGACCTCAAGGTCATTGACATTGATGACATGAGTCTATTGTTACCCATCCACAAAGCGACCTTGGTAAGCGTTGCTTAACCTCGAAGATCGATCCTTGTGGCTGTTATTGTATGCCACTATGATTATAGAGTATAAACACAGTTACAAAGAAAATCCCCCAATCAAATTCTATTAAAGCAGTCGGTTAATGAAGGCGCACCTACTCAAAAGAATCTTTATAAAATGCAAACAGTTTGCAAGATGGTACCAATAATAATTTTCATTAAAATCCTTCATAGTTAATTACCTGGCTCTCCTAGGAGGGGTAGCAAGGACTAAGTGGTTCTGCTGGAAGTGACAACACAACTACTCTCAATCTTTAGTTAAATAATAAAATGGAAAAGTTTGCTTGTTTCAACGTGCTAATTTTCTAAATTACTGTACTCCATTTAAAATAGCATTACACAGAAGTTAAAAAGGTTCTTTTTAATGTACACTTTGTAATAAAAAACCAATAAACTTGTTACAGTTACGATTGACGCTAAATTTATATAAATCTACTTATATACCAGCTGTCACACTTCATTGGAATCATTTTAACAATTTACCTTGTGAAATTAAATGGCTTTTTTTTAAATATATTATTACAATCCAACTTAAAATTAAAGTGTTAATCCTAAAACCCTAAAAGAAGCAGGAGTGAACAGTATTGGGAATTTTTATAGTTTAACTATAATTCTATCAAATTTAAAATGTCACCTAATCCCTTCATAAACTGTGACAGTCGGGCTTTTTCTATTTTTACCGGTTTATGTCGTCTGTGAAATTGACGTAAATGTTCTGTGATTGTCATGTCAAGTCATGTCATTACTGTCATTTGCCAGTATATACTTGCGAATGCTACGCCTTGTTTTGTTAATATAACTAATTTTCGTGATTAAGTTGTTATTCGTTTCGGTTTTTCCATTCTTATTGGTTTGATTAAGTTATTAGTGTTGTTATTAATTGGTTGTTTTATACAAAACGTTACGTTTTGTTACGCTACGTGCGATCTCGGTGCGGGCCCGATTGCTTTACAACATAGAAGGACCAAGTCTGACCAAAACTAACGACGACATAAACGTGGCCCGAAAGTTGACCACGACGACTTATTAAGAGAATGAAACAAACTACACTTCGTGCTGTAGAAAGCAAACACTCACTTATGTATATTTTTAAGCAATATAAGGAGTCCTGGCCTGCAGATACTCTTTTTTATAAAACTGAGTTGATAAAGAAAACTGTAGAAGTTGCTGGTAAGGATGATTCATAAAATGATTACTATAAAAATATTTGTAAGCAAAATGCATTGTGTTAAAACATATATTTTCTTATTTATAGGCGTATCTCGGGCCACTCTGTGTAGTCGCCTGCAATCTTATAAAGTTCACATATATCATACGGAACAGAAAAAGTGCACTAAGTGACAAACAGGAAATCATCCTACGGAGACTAAAATATCTTCATGAAATAATAAGGCTAATGAATGAAGGAAGAAAAATATATTAGGTATTTAGATGGGCCTTGGCTAAATGAAGGTACAGCACTTCTAATATATTTTAACATTTTTTTATGCACCAAGAAATGTATGGACATTCTGCATTCAGTATCATTATGATTTAGAAGAGTTAAGTACAAAAGTACTACATAATTTAATAAATTTGTTTTGTGTACCTATATTATATTCAAAATAACCTTTTATCATACAGGTCACATAAAAAGTTTAATATGGCAAGTACTTACTTGGGCAGGTCTATCCACTGGTTTAAGGAACCTAACGGGTAAAGGAAGGTAGCTTATCATTTGTCATATTGATATGTACTTTATTTACTTGCTTTTGCTTTAAATATATTTTTAGAAACATTTCTATAAATATATTTATAGAAATGCAAGAAACAAGCTCATTTTCATTTTAAAAAGTTACAAGCAGGCGAGACTCATCCCATTTATTTAATTTAAATTATATTATGTTCAATAGGGACCCGCCTGCTTGTCACTTTTTCAAATGAAAATGTGCTTGTTTCTTGCGTTTCAGTTGAGCAGTCGGGTTTTTTAGTTCTTTTTTATTTATTTTGTTTTTACTTTCAGCTTTTTTGTTTAAGTATTAATTAACAATTTTTCAGTCCATTTAGCTATACAATTGAATTCCGTTTCAAAATGTTATTTCCTAAACGGTTGCTTAAAATGAAAAATTGTGAAAGAAACCTTAAAATATTTTTAAAGATCTATTTAATGATACTACCTACTTGACATACTTTGTCGATTATAGATTTTTTATTTTTGACAATATGGCGTCTGGTTGCCGTTGTGGTGATTTGTTTGTATTTTAATGTATATAACACTCGTGCCACCAAGATAAATCCAACGACGTATCATTTATCAAAATCCGTTAAGTGGTTTAATAGTTACGAGGGAACAAAGGAACGGACATACATATATGCGGTAAAAACATAACCCTCCTCCTTGCTTCGTCGCAGTCGGGTAAAAATGAAGCATAGTTTAAAATAAAATGACACTTTTATTTCGTTTATCTTATTAGTATTTAGTATGTACCTATCTACTATCTTATATTTATCTAACAAAATTATAACTTAACTTTGAAACAAAATGTTTTTCATTCCTGCTTCTACGAGCCTCTTTTTTCTTATGCTATTTTAAATGGAGTATAGAGTCTGGCTAACGAAAGCGTGTCCTGGAGTTTCTTAAAAGTTTAATATGGCAACATTATTAAGCTGTCAAACTCCGTGATTACAATTGTCAGTAATTTGTAAAGACAATTAATATTCAAGAATAATCGCTATAATATGGGTAAAACATTAAAAAGTAACGTGCGAAAGCTGCTACATACTATGATCAGTAAGTTTAAACAAAAACAAGAAGAGAAAGAAATTATTTTCCAAGAAAAACAACAATGTTTAGATGCGATCTCGGATTTTTAAGTTAGTACGACTTTGTAATGTTGATCCTTGGTGTCTGATTATTAGATATATTATTTACGATATTATTATACTTTTTCTTATCTTTATAGATAACTAGCAGTTGCTCGCAGCTTCGCCCGCATGGGAAGTTTTTCCCGTGTAAATCCCGAACCCGTGGGAATTTCTCAAAATCCTTTCTTAGCGGATGCCTACGTCATAACATCTACCTGCATGCCAAATTTCAGCCCGATCCGTCCAGTGGTTTGGGCTGTGCGTTGATAGATCACTATGTCAGTCAGTCAGCCAGTCACCTTTGAGTTATATATATATATAGCCTATAGCACTCAGGGATAATGCAGCTACATGTGAGCGAAAGAATTTTCAAAATCGGTTCGGTAGTTTCAGAGATTACCCCCTATACAAACTTACAAATTTTACCTCTTTATAATATTAGTATATATATTGGAGATATTCAAGGAATCTGTGAAGTTAAAAACCATGTTGAAATTGTAAAAAATTTGGAGAAGAAATCTTTAATAGAAACTCAGACTAAGTTCTTAGAATAAATATCTTCATTAACTGGTATGTATGTTACGGTTAAGAATGTTGTGTTTGATTGTTACATTTCACAAAGTTGTGTTATTTGATATTATAAAACTGTTTGGGTACCTTAATTTCTTAATATGCATTTTATACTTTGTTTTGCAGAGGCTGGTGTCACAACACTAAAAAAAATTAAAAAGGATGGATCTGTGAATGAAGGAATATGGAACACTCCAGGAAAAAAAAAACGCCCTCACAAAAGCTCAGTGTCCGATTTAGACAGTTTTGACATTGATGCAATAAGAAAACATTGGGGAAACTGTAGTGAGAGAGAAAGAATATTTAGGGCCCAAAAACGTTGTATTCGAGCAATGACAGGTCTTAAACCTATAGAAAGCTGTAAACCTAGTTTTAAATCACTAAAGATCTTAACATTTCCCTCCTTGTACATACTTGAAGTAGCCCTATTCGTGAAGATGAACAGTCAATTGTTTATATCAATGGTGGATATAAGAATACGCAAAGGACCAATGAGGTCTCAATATAAAAGCCAACTCTATACAGGTGGCTACTAAACGTCCTTACTTAAAAAAAAATTCTATGGGTCCTCTCATATATAATAGATTACCAATACATTTAAAAGACTTACCCATCACCGAATTTAAAAAACAGTTAACAAAATTGTTGTTAGACAAATGTTACTACTCGCTTAAAGATTTTTTTGATGATAAGTTTCTGCTAATCAGTTCCTTGATGTAAAATTATGATTATTTTTAGGACATTTCTATAGTAGATAAGTGCCTAATTCCGAAATTATATGTGTGGTAATATTTTATTTTTATTATTAATTTTATCAATAATAGTGTAATTTTTTATATTTTATATTTTTGTAATACCATTATATGATGATTATTTTATGCTATAAGTAAGTGAAAAATGTTAGATGTAATTCTAAGTCATTATGTTGTCTCAATTGTATAGAAATGTTATTTAAATGTTAACGTAGCAATTAAGCAATGATTAAATTAATTTAATAATTTTGCATGCCGTAAGGCAAAATGTATGGGGACTCTCCATAAATTAACACCATATTTGTTACCTACATTATTGGCAAATAAATGATTTCTTTTTCTATTTCTAAAAAAAAGAAATAAACTCAATGCATTTTATATTGTGAGGAAGGAGGTCCTGAATGGAGTGAATTTTTGGACTCGCATTTTGAGCACTATGATTAAATAATTATCATACTCAAAACGCCTGTAGTTGATTAAACAAATTGTTGAAGAAATTTAATAAACTACATGTTAAGTAGGTTAATATTATGTAAATAAATAAATAAATCTACACATTCGTTTCTTTATTCAATCCATGACAGTCAAGGCTCCGAGACACCAAACGGAGCCTTTAAAAACATTATGTGGTACTATCCCCAAATTAGAAATTAAGTTCATAAATTGATTGTCGTAAATACATAAAATTCCCAAGTATCAAAACGTCTTTCTGCTACTATAGTCAGTGATACCAAGTAAAGATTTTTTGAATATGCCGCGCTTTCTCAGGTCACGCTTTCGTTGGCCAGACTCTAGGTGGATTTGGATGAAATTTAGTATGTAGCTTGAAGCTTGAAGATAGGCATATTACCCGACTGCAAAATACTGAGGTTATTTTTAGAAAATATAGGAGAGAGTAAAAAATTATATGGACGACTCTTACTATAAGATCTTCAAACAATACAAATACACGAAAAAAATTGGAACCTACTTAGATCAGTGGTGGCGCAGTAGTTATGAAAGAAGAGTTAAGAATTGAAGGTTGCGGGTTCGAAACCAGATAGGCATAACACTTTGTGTAATTTAAAACATCCTCATTGCTCTCAAAACGGTGAAGAAAAACATGGCCTACGACCAACCAATCTGAAAACATGTGTCAGAGCCCGCGTGGTAGATTACGGCTAATTCCTAAGGGAATTAGCCTCTTCTCTGTGTAAACACAGAGAAGAGACCTGTGTTCTAGCCATGTTAAGGTTGGAGGCCGATTAAGCTACGTAATTATCATACTAAACACAATGTTTTTTTTTTTTTTTTTATCACGAGATGAGTATGTAACCTATTCACTCTTGCCTTAAATTTATTTATTTGTTCCATAGTTCACACACATAATTTACATTTAAGTTGGTGCCAACATAAACTCATTAGAGTTTTACCGTGCACCAAAAACATCGACTACATAATTTAACAATCTTAAGAAATACTTGTTTAACAAATTAAATTACATTTGGGGATATAAGGGGGTATAAACAGTTATTTACGAGCACACATGGGTGATCATTCTGGCCGGCCGTCTTTATATCAAAAGTGGTGGTGGAATGTTAGACGATACAGGTTGTTCCCAAAACGTAAAATGTTTATTATTAACAGTTATTTTTTTCTTAAGTTTTTTGTAAATACTTCCAGGTTATAGCTATCAGTAAAACACAGGCACCGGCAAGGAATTCCACTCCTTAGCTGTACGCACAATGAAACTATATATCTACTTTTCGAATAATTATTGAAATTGAAGTGTCTGTAATTCAAAGAGTGCAATTAAGGTTCAAGTCATTGATTTGGACAAAAATTGGCGTCAAAGGACTCCGGCAACGGAACACTATTTACTATAAAAACATCAATATCAATATTAATCATGGGAATACCGCGATAACAGAGAGATAACAAAAACGTTTTTTAGGTCATGAAAAGTAAAAACATTTAAGGTCATTGAGAAATAAAACCGAAAATGAATAATGTACTCTGTGGTCTATACGAGTCTTTGGTATACGCCTTCGCTGAGTGAATGACGTTGATTGATTTTTCAGCTCATTTGACGTCTCTTAATTTGGCTTCTAGCATTTTTATCCACTATCGAAATCAACACAAAGCCACAGTTATTATGGACCAAAAACGTTGTAATTAACAAAAACATTTACGTAATGCGTTAACTGATATATTTAGACTTTCAAAATGGATCTATTTTTTAATAATAATATACAAAATAATGAGAAATCATGACCCCTCTACATACAATATTATACTATTTAACCCCCTGGCAACCCTGGAAATAGGAAATGCAGATGTCATGGCTGACAGATAATTTATTCACAATGACTGGTATACGCCTTCGCTGAGTGAATGACGTTGATTGATTTTTCAGCTCATTTGACGTCTCTTAATTTGGCTTCTAGCATTTTTATCCACTATCGAAATCAACACAAAGCCACAGTTATTATGGACCAAAAACGTTGTAATTAACAAAAACATTTACGTAATGCGTTAACTGATATATTTAGACTTTCAAAATGGATCTATTTTTTAATAATAATATACAAAATAATGAGAAATCATGACCCCTCTATATACAATATTATACTATTTAACCCCCTGGCAACGCTGGAAATAGGAAATGCAGATGTCATGGCTGACAGATAATTTATTCACAATGACCAAAGAGTAAAGTAATATACAGGGAAAAGAGAGCCCTCTTACGTGATAAAAATGCAAACCTATTTGACAATACGCCATCTGTAAATTGGCCCCAAACTAATCACACACACACACACATAGCTATTTATATGCATGCTACATGTATAATAAAACGCTTCGTCTTATCTTTGTAACATGTTCTAGTAGAACATGCTACAGAAATAGGACGAAACAAAATAGTCTCAAGGGAACGTAGATAGTAAAAGGTAGAAAGAAAACAAAGAATTGTTACGAGCTGGGGTTCGGGATAGAAATAATTAACACCAATTAGACCAAAATTAACACTTTAATTAAATAAACACAAAACAAAAATTAACACAGTTATTCATTCGTCTATATCGCACAGAATAAAGCGTCTATATCGCACAGTAAAATACAACAATTGGGCGTAGTTACGCGAAAAGGATCCAACTCACAGTATGGTCGAAAATGAGCTGAGTATGCCAAATTAGTCTATATGGTCTATATTTTCGATTAGTAAAAACACCCTAGTCAAAATATGTGAATTTGACCTTTTTATTAGTATGGAGTACCAACCCACATCTTTGACAGGTTTATATTTTAATTCCGCGAAAATGATCCAACCTTCTTGGGTCATTAGAGAAATTATACAATATTGAAACTGAGCAACAAATAATAATTCAAAAAGGTAATACCAATCTTCAAGACGATTTTGAAGGGTTTGGGGGCGAACCAGACTTTAATAGTGAAATGGAGAAAGTTGAATAAGGTTAAGTGATGACAAATCATTGTAAACAGAAGAATATATAAGTAGCTTAAGCTTTATATAATGTAAAACTGATCTTAAGTGTTTTTTTTTGTATTCAGACATATAACAAAAATTCAATAAAGAAAATTTACTGTTTTATTATATAAATCCATAATTATATAACAATTTGCCATGCTGGATCGTTATTGCGACATTCAATATAAGCTTGGCATAATTGAAAATGGCTTTTAGCTAAAACGATCCAACCCCATATTTACTTAAATATCTCTAAAAACGTTTATTTATTTCCAATAAAACATATTTCTATAAAAAGGACACCAATTTTTACAACTATGTCCCAAATCAACAAAATCACAAAATAGAATATCAAAGAGCAAATACAACTTAAACTTCAAACTTCATTATCTCAAAAGTGACATTTTGTGGGTTGGATCCTTTTTGCGTAACTACGTCCAATTTCGAAGTAAGGTCCCAATAGTAAGGGGGAGGAACACAAGGCTTTGCACAAGGCTCAACTCGACGCACTAATTATACTTTTGGTAATTACTACGAAATAAAACAATACGGCTCGGGAACCGCCATTTGTGATTGTTTATTTTCAAATTTCATTATTTTGTCAGTTTAAGAACTGTCACTTTATAAATCCTAAGTAGAATCTGGCACCAGGTCTTTTAAAATAAGGTTGATATTTGTGCTTTATCAAATTGTATTTCATTTATGTGTCTATTTGAATTCGTAAGAAGATTCTAATATTTTTGTCAAACTTATCTCCAATTAATATTACATCAATAATTTTATTTCAATTAAATATTTTTGATCATGATATATCGCCATCTGTTGACAATTTAACGTACCCGGTAGACAGTAAATAGTACTGGGGCCAATTTATAGATGGCAACTCTTTCTTTACTTCATTGTCAAAATGTACGGAGTGTCCTCCCCTGACAATTACTTTCGCTATAAATCTTCTTTTTATTGTGTTTTTCATCACCCTATGGTTAAGTCGTATAATAATTTCGATAAATAACTATTAAATAAAAGTATTTTTTAATATTTATTTCATTTGTGTCCGCTATTACACTGCTAGTGGGCATAATTTCGCCGACCTCCTTTAGGTATTCTTTTTGTGGAAAATGCGTACTGGATGGCGCAGTGTTGAAGTTTTTTGCAAGGATCTTCTACCTTTTGACAATACGCAGATCTCCGCTGGACATTTGAGAGGGAACTATATCCAGTAGTAAACAATTTTCATCCAAAATGCTGTAAAGTAATGTAGTTTCTATTCATCTATCTCTTCAATAGCAATTTACATTTAAATAGTGTATTTAAACCTAACCAACAATTTATTTGCAGTTGAGTTTTGCATATTTGGTACTGTGTAAATTAAATACTGATAGTTTTAATATTTAAAAAAATAAGCGTACGAACAATATAACATACTAATAACACTTCTGAAATCCTAGGGAGGAATTTTACTTATTGTTATTTAATAATATGCTGTATTTTGTATCTTATTTTAATCTTACTAATATTATAAATGCAAAAGTTCGTGTGGATAGATGTATGAATGTACGGACGTTTGGATGTTTGTTACCCTTTCACCCAAAAATGATCGGATTCTTACAGGATCGGGATTTACGCGGGAAAACACTACCACGCGAACGAAGTTCAACCGTAATGTTTTCTTATCAGAAATAAATATCTTCAAACCTACATGTTAACGCCATCTACTGACGCAAAGCTGACAACTCATGGCAGCAGAGAAGCGAACGAGAGCGACGCATGGCGAGCGCTGATTGGTCGCTGCCGAGTGAATCTGAATGGCGAGCGCTGATTGGTCGCTGCCGAATGAATCTGAACGGCGAGTGCTGATTGGTCGTCGCCGAATGAATCTGAAGAACGATCGATTGCTCCATTCAACGGATCTACACTTATATAAAAAAGTACTCTGTGTCTTCGGCACTCGAGACTCTTAAAAACCATGGTGGTAGTCGGTTCACCATCATAACTCTTAATAATTTTTCATTTTCTCCTTTGTAAATTATATATATTAAAATAAATACGTTAAAACCCTTAAGAATAAAGAGAAGTTCATTGAAGAAGCCTGACCCTCAAAAATCGCCAAACACAACACAATAATTTTAGGTTCAGTTATGATGGGGCTGGAACAGGGTATGTGCAAGTCCTTTAAAAAAATCGTAAATCCTGCACTTTTGTGCAAAACGTATCTGTCGTGCCACATCCAGTAACTTTATCGTATCAAATGTCCAAAGACGGTGGAAATTCATTAAAATTTCTCATCGGGAGTGTCTCCTAGCACCGTCAGCCATGTTGCGTCCCGTTGCATTCACACAAACGCTGCGAAGACATTATTTAAAAAGTCTCAATGTGTTCCAGAATGTTCTAATTGTTTGTAAGCTTTCATTTATACATCTTCTACACATACATGTGTTTAAATAAAATGAAGAATTTTAAGTGTATGTCTGTTATTTCGAAATAACTGTGTTTTCTCAACTGCATATAGTTATGATATGATAGGTTCATAAACAATCCTAAAAAAAAGGTCTTCCTGTTTTTTTTTATTGTCCGGGGTAATCTCAGGAATGGCTACCAACCATATATATAACCAATAATGGAAACCATTTCACTAGAAGATACAGTTTATAATATACAACGTGTAACGGAAACCCCATATCAATCCAAAAGGGCTGAAGACAACATCTGGCATGGAGTCACTATGCCCAGTTTCAGCACAAAATAAGTGACTCAAAGAATTGATACGAAATTATCGTTTTCATATGTTTCTTGAATATCAATCATAACAAACGTGTCACAGCACTACGAGGGTCAATAACTTTCCACGTCACTTGCCTATAACACGATACTTCTCTTCAATCTTCTTAATTTGAAAAATTCAGTCTCTGGTATCCATGTATTGAAATTTCTAATTACTTCCACACGTGAAGACATAGGATTACCAAACCCTTGTCATATCGTTTGTTATGCATCCAAAGAAGCCGTGCATTTGGTATGTATATACCCTTTAAATTACAAGTTGTATAGGCTACATTTTATCCCGGAATTCTCGTGGATTGAGAAAGCATGGATTGAGAAATATGTAGACAAAGAGATTCACGTAAGAAAATCCTGAAGCGAACAAAGTCGCGGGTATAGATAGTTTTATGATTTAAAGATGCTAAAATAAAAAAAGACACACAAAATAGGATCTTTTAAAATGATATCAATAAAGTAAGTCACACGGTTAAGAGGATTGGATTTGCGTTAGACTTTAAGGCAAAGCAGTTCTCAGCTGACTACGAACAACATTGTAAGCGATACCACTTTTTACCCTTGGACGTGAGACGTAATATTGGTGACATATGTTTTTTGGCAAACATTGCAAACAGTTCGATCGATTGTCTAGAACTCCTTAGTAAAATACACCTCCGCACCAATAACCTACGCAGACGACCCTTGCTTCAGGCACCTTGTGTATATACTAAATACAGGCGCAACGCCTTCTCCATACGCAGTGTTATTGCATTTAATAATTTACCCTCGCACCTGGAAATCGACCTATATTGCACAAGTGCACAGAAAACTAGAAAAATTCTCATCAATGAATATTTTGGTGACACTCATGATTAGATGTAATTTGTTTATAATTTATAAGTTTTATGTTGCATGATTTGATCGTCTTCTTAGTAGTTAAATTAATAGCGTTAATTCTTAGTTTCTAACCTTAGTGATAAGTGTATTATCTATTGTGTTTGGTTAAATGTCATCGAAAATTAGATGTAGGTAACTTGATAGCATATATCGCACGCTTATTCCAATACTGTCACTATCCCAAAAAAGTCAACTTTTCAGGAGAGGCTAAAAATGGAATGAGAATGGGAACATTTTTGTTTAGTGACGAAGCGGACTACTGCCCGTATAGCGGTTATTTCTGTTACTTTTAGACTAGTGTAAGCGCGATTACGCGTAGTTCTACGTTTCCCAACAGATGGCATTAAAAAGTCGATTTGGCAAAATTTTGGATAGTGACAGTATTGGATTAAGCGTGCGATATGTGGAAGCTTGTAATTAGCAAATTTCCCTATCCACGAATGTATTTTATCTTTATTATTAGTCTGTAAGCTTTCTGTAAAATAAAATAAATAAATATATAAGACCGACAAAGGTGGTTACACGGCTTAGACTTACAGTCTAGTCTAACCGGATGCAACTGAGTACTATTGTTTTAAATGGCGTGACCACCTGACCTCCACCACCCAGTTATAGCTGGGTAACAAGACACCCCTTGGCATGGCTGGTTAGATTTCACGGTTTCTGACTACCCGTGACGACTGTCAAAGATGTACAAATAAGAATACGTGCGAATAAGATAAAACCACTGACATGAAAAAAACTTTTTAGAAAAAAATAGAACCGACTTCCATATAAAAACACTACAAAGCCAAAAATAACTTTAATTTCGGAAGGCGGTGTGAAAAAAAAGAAAATCCAAAACCAATAACACTGACTAATAATTTCGTAATAGATTATTTCGATAAACTATTAAATGTTACAAAAGCCAAAATGTCAACTACTTATCACCTTTTCAAAATATTGCTTTTCCCGGTGCAGAGCCGTTAATTTTTGAGGAGTTCTCCTGGTACATCACCATCAGCTCTACTTCACTATATGCATTGTGACGAGCATAAAGTGCTTAACATCTATATTCAAGTAATCTAATCGCAATCCACGAAATACTTATTATTGAGTAGTCTCGGTGGCCATCTGGGGTCTTCATCATCAGTTCCACTTCCTCAAATGGTGCTTTTCGAGAGCAACTGCACAAGGTACTATAAGAAATACCCAAAACACTATAGGTGTGCCAATAATATTTGAAGAGTTTCCTCGATTTCTCCATGATCCCATCATCAGATCCAAACGTGACGACAATGGGACCAACTAGAAAGTATACCCTTTCAAACAAAAAAGAAATTTCCAAATCGGTCCAGCCATCTCCGAGTTATGAGGTAACATACATAAAAAAAAAAGTTCAAGACGAATTGTAAACCTCCTTTTTTGAAATCGGTTAAAAACGTAACTTAATACAAGTTACATACGACCCGCTCAGACACACAGCGACTCTCCCTATACCTACTTGTACATTCACACTCATACAACCACACATCCATAACACTCATCTACACTCAACAACACACCCTCACTCACACACGTTCACATAATTATATTTTATCTTACTACACCCATGAACTGTTTTTACCCGACTGCAAAGGAAGGGTTATTACTGTGTTTTTTTTATTGTGTTTTAAGTAAATATCTACTGCTGTGAAGGAGCGGAGTCTTCTAATACAGGCATTATTTGCTTAAATGGAGACTCCAAACCCAAAATTGTTTGTTATAACTTTTGGACACAATAAAGTTATTATTATTATTACAAATGACTTTACAAGGTATGAACCGATAGGTCACCCACGCACTAACCTCGGTAGGCGTTGCTTATGTTAAAGATCGATCCATGTGGCTGTTTTTTATCCACAACCTCATCTAACCAATCAGAAGACAGAAACTAACAATATAAACAAACCATGATAATAAGATTTTCAGCAACCGAAGTATTTACCCATTTATTATTCTTAGGCAGTCCGAAGAATGGTTGAATGGCCCATCTCGATGGCCATGGATATAATAAGATTTTGTGTTTGTTTTATATATTGGGTATTATGACTGTCTGTTTTCTGGATCCCAGATCAACAATCAGATTGTCAATACTTTTATAAAGAGAAGGCTCTTGGTGCCATTTTTAGATAGCTATAGATAGCAGTGAGTTGAGGGTTTTCGATCTGTTTATCTCCATTATTTTGTAAATGATAAATTATCTTTATTTTGCAAATTGGTTATTAAATAAGTAATTTTTAAACTAGATGAGGCCGGTGTTTCCTAACTGACTACCCTGAGAAGAAACACCGAAAAAACTCAGGGGTCCCTTTTGAAGTCCGTACAATCTATACTGGTTAAATTATATGGGAACCTTGTAGGTTACAGTCTGAGGAGATTTAAGGAAAGATGCTCACAAATGCAGCTTTGAGTAGGCCTGTCCATACAGTGCAAGCATTTGTCAGATGACGTATAGCTCAACTTAGAATGAGGAACTTTTAGGTTTATTATTTGAAATTACATAAACAACATAATTAATATCGCACACCCTCAACACTCGAATTAGAACATTATCTATGCTCATTGATTTAAATAGTAAAGACCAAGGATCTTCTACCTGGTACAAGTTCCTTGGTAAAGACACGGTCGTCAGAATATTTGACGGACGCGGTCGCCCTACAAAACACACTAGCGCCATCTATTATAACTAAGATGTCAATCGGCGTGGTCTGCTCCTAGACGTAACCTTGTAAGAGCAGGGAATTTTTCGAGGTAAAAAGAAATAAAAAAAAATCTTTTATTTTTCTTAATTTATATTTGTTGTACATAAAAATATATTTTAATTTGCTTTTAACAAACAATATAAATAATTTTGTACATAATTTAATCTTATAGCTTATAGTAATATTATTAAATATTTTCATTTCATCGGCTAAACGCGCGCCGCTGCAAAGTTATGTCGCACTTTTATGCGTCTTCGCGTCGTCTTGGCCAAAGGTTGAGACAAATAAGAAAGAAAATTGTTTTAAATAATGTCAGAAGTTGATTTAATGACATATTTTTAACTTACCGGTGGTATGAAATGTTAACATTTTTTTTATTTTGCTTTTTGTCGTATTTCACGCAACCCTTCACGACACAACTCGGCATTTTTGCTTATAAAACTTACGACTGCTCCAGAAGATAGCCGATCGCGTTCTAGTTCACTTCGATAAAGGTAAGACCACTTTGGGACCAAGTTCGAGGCGTTATTATAACATGCGGTCCGCACAGTCCTTACGCAGTAATATATATGTCAATGCCTATGCTATAACCATAATACCCCAATTAGGACATAATGTTATAATCATAACAACCCAATTAGAATATTATTTATAAACACTGTTTCTTTTTTTTTTGTTTTATAACTACATTTATAAAATAATAAAACTAAATTAATAATCATCTATTTTCAGACTCAGTCTGTAGGGATGTCTATTGGTAGTTGAAAGATCAATCCACCCAATCAACCTACTTCACAATCAAAGTTTATTAGAAGACAGAAGGAGAAATATTCAGTCTAGAGTGTAGATGACCATCTTCGAGAAGTAGTTGTCTCACAGCAATGATGTTATCTTCAGTGAAGGCGGATTTTGGGCGTCCTTCGCGAGGTTTGTCACTAATACTAGTATGTCCACGCTGGAATTGTAAATATTAGCGTTCGACAGTCCGCAGACATGGGGCTTCATCACTGAACACAGATGTTAGCTCTTCAAAACACTGAAGCCATGTCAGGCCTCTAAAGTTGTAGAAAATTATTGCACGATCATTTTCCTATTAGAAAGATTCATTTTCGTACGTAACCTGACAGATTCCAATCGACGCTGTGACTAAACAATAGCATTAATCCTAATACTTTCAACTGTTTTGAGATTCAAAATTTAAATTTTCATTCGAATATAGAACAGTTCCAAATTAAAAATTGCTGGGAAATATGGAAACGACAGAACTTAAAAGGCATGCCTCGTATCCCTTTAGGAAACTCGTTTATCAATTATCTTGTTAAATTCTAAAATAACTCACCTATTTTTATTTTTTTTTTTACTAAATTTTTCTGCATTATTAAAATAGGCTTATAATTATATTTTACTCGCCAAACTTCGCAGTTTGTTGGCGAGAATCTTTATTTGAGCGAGATTTTTTTTTTTTTTTTTAAATAAAGATAACTAGCAATGTGGGTAGAATTCACATTAGTAGCAATCTTGTTAACCCCTCCAACTAAGCTAAATATGCTTGTGTTTGGAGTGGGTTCACGGCAATAGTGTAATGGGTGGGGTTCGAACTCGGGACCTCTCGATCACAAGTCAGACACCATATCCATTAGGCTATTGACGCTTCTCTTTCTTCTCATTTGCACGTACCTATATAACATTGTACACCTAAATAAAATAAAACCCAAAACACAAAAGCTTTTAGAACTTTTGTCTGTCTGTGCGTAAATTATGCTAAAACGTCTGAACTTTGTTTGATGGGGTTGCGATTCTGAATAATTTTGCACCTCATAAGGGTGCTTTTACACCAAAGTTAAGTATTGCTTTAATTAAGTTAACTCGTTTTAAGAAAAAGGAAATGTTAAATCATTTCTTTGACTTTAAAACGCGACATTTAAATAAGAGAAGTGGATAAAATGAAAGAGAAAGGAAATCAGCGACAAATAAGTAGATTGATTGATAAATCTAAACGAATGCTATAATAATAATACACTTTTTGTTTCAGACCAAGGATCCATTAAAACTTGTTAGTATAAACTTAAAAACTATGTTAGTAAGAATACAAAAATGAACAGCATATACAAAACAAAAGTAAGACACACAAACTGGTACATGAACTCCCCGCTTCCACCCAGTGCCTGAGAAAAGGACCATATTTTTTTTCCGATAATGTGGCGAGGATACTGTTGGTGCTGACTCTGAATCGCTGCAGCATGAAGGCACATCGCTTACGCATGATAGCATAGAAATCATCCTGCGCGCTGCAAAACCTAGGCAACCCCAAAAGCATTCTCAACACATTATTGTACTGAATGAGCAGAGCGTTGTAAGCCTTCTGCGTATACCTAACCCACAGGCTGCACGAGTAAAATTACTGGCAGTATGCCCTGAACAGAGTCAGCTTTACTTTAGTAGTACTTCGTGCAAACCTGCGAGCAACCATGTTGCCTCGAAAACTCGAAATACGAAAGTTTAGACGTACAGATGAATAGGTGTATGTATACGTACTTACATATTATGCAATTAACATTTGAAGAGTACAGGGAAAGAATGATCGAAGACATTTTTTATAAATTAGAAGATAAATGATTTCTTAACTTAGAAGACTCATAAGTACTTGAAGAAATGACACAATAATAATAATTTGTCTTAAAATCACTGCTAATACCTTAGTTTCATTAATTTACTAAAAAATAAAAATATTTTATATTTTTTAATGAGAATTATTTAATACTAGCTTGTGCCAGCGGCTTCGCTCGCGTGGGAAGTTTTTCCCGTGTAAATCCCGATCCCGTGGGAATTTTGCAAAATCCTTTCTTAGCGGATGCCTACGTCATAACATCTACCTGCATGCCAAATTTCAGCCCGATCTGTCCAGTGGTTTGGGCTGTGCGTTGATAGATCACTATGTCAGTCAGTCAGTCAGTCAGTCAGTCACCTTTGAGTTATATATATTTAGATTTTTCAAGTTCAGGCCCAAATCTAAATCATATAAATGATCAGTCTTAGTGAAAATATTCAAAAATGATCAGTCACTGTAATTGTGGCAGATTAGTAAAATAATCTTGAGCTTTTTGGGAGTCAAATTGTTTCAAATGTTGTAAATCACTGTACAGAGCCTTTTTAATTGGAATTAGCTCACTGTAAGATATCTCAGCAAAATCAAAGAAAAACGAATGTTACTCCTAGAAATGTCACAGAGCAAGAGATTAGAGAACGTCAACTGACGTTTGACTATTCGTTCGAAAACTTGTAAGAACGATCAAAGTCCTCGGAATCTGATCGTTTTTAACTTTTACCGCTTAGACTAACTAAATAATAACTTTTATGTAATAAAATAAAACGTGATTTATCGTGAATTTATACGTTTATATTCTTTTCATGCCTAGTGACAGGCAAGCTTAGGGTCTTACAAACTAGATGGCGTTATTAACCTCAAAGCAGTTTTAGGGTGACTTCGATCGTTCTTTCCCTGTGCTCTTCATTTGTTACTACTGCTATTTAGGGTCCCATAGTCGACAAAAAATAAAGAAAACTGATAGATTTACATATTAACCCATTACTTCCCAAGCATCGAAAGAATTGAAATTTTTCGATCAAATCTTTAAATTAAGTTCTTAATACGTTAAGAAAAAACAATATGACATTTTTTTTTAGTTGATAGGCATGTGTCATATTTATAGTACGGCTCATTTTGAAGGTGTCTCATAAGTTCCCAAATTCTATTTTGTTTTTGTTTTTATTTATTATATATTTCTGGTAAAGGTTTTAGAATCAGTTTTATTAACTTTGAAGTTGCTATTTTTTTTCTTTTACGGTATATAGAATCAGAACATAATGCTCTTCTTGATGCATCAAAAATGATCAATTTGAAAAATTATATTAAAATTACGGAAACATTTTTTACAGCGAAAAAAAACATTTATTTAGAAAAATAGTGTAAAAATACGAATTTCATCAGAAAACATTAAAATAAAAGACCTAACATTAAAAAAAATGTTGAATATAGTGTCCTAAAAATAGGACAGTGGGGAGGAATGGGTTAACAAATAAATGAGTATTAAGATAAAATTAATTAATAGTTTAAAAATCACTAGAAAAACACGCTATTATAAATGCACGTAAAAACAAAAAAATTGTTCGTACTTTTCCTTTTTTTTTTGTAGTCTCCGTTTTCTTTGTGTTGCTGTTTCTTTTTTATAGTTTTTGCCATATTATTCCCACGAGTAGTGAACGATTAAACGGTAGATCCCCCAGAGGATTTGAAAGCGACATCTATAAAAAAATTAAATCTATGGATTACGCGGTAATTCAAAAAGGTTAAGAAAACCGATAACAGATTTTCTTTAGGTTTGTTATACCTAACCTTGAAACCTGGTCGTGTTCAAAGTCTATTACGTGGCCTTTCTCACAATTGCAAACACGACTATGATACGATATTCCATCATGGAATGCCAGTGCCTATCTTCCGGCTTCATCATCAGACCTTGAAACCTAATCGGGGTCAAAGTTCATTACAAGACTTTTCTAAGAAATCCAAAACAGCTATGATACGATTTTCCATCATGAAGTTCTAGTTCATATCTTCCAGCTCCATCATCAGATCAGTTTGACAGGACCATATTATTGGATTGTCATCAGAACTACATAAAGCTGCCAATTTTCATTACGCTATGACCCTTGGAAGATGGATAAATTGATTACCTCAGATTCCATTACATAGTTAGTTACATACAGGTCGACCTAATAAAAGCGTGTTAATAATAAGTAAGTATTTCTCATTTTATCATATTACTCGTTTACTAAAACAAAATCATCATCTGGTTAGCCTTTTCCCAACTATGTTATGGTCAGATTCCAGTCTGACCGAAAGCAGCTGAGTATTACTGTTTCACATCAAGCGTCTGCCTATCTGACCTCCACAACCCAGTAACTGGGTAACACGATACCCCTTGACCAGACCAGTATCAGATTTTCTGACTTCTAACTACCCGTAACGACTGTCAAAGATGTAGACGCCAGGACATCAACCTACCTCAATCTGTCAAATTTCTAAATAGATTTTCAACCTTATCACAATAGTGGAAGGTTAATCAATCAATCAATATCATTTTATTCTCAAGTATCATAAGACTCATACAAATTATCAATTACATGTCAGTCACAATTAAAATAGAATTAAATTAAATTAAACAATTATTATTAAAATTCAAATTAAAATATTACAATTTTTAAAATTAATCTATAAATATGTTCCATCCCTGCGTGTAATGTGCAACCTACAACAGTGAGTGATGTACGTACAATCCAGCCTACCCGCGAGCGCGGCCAGCATGCTGTTGGCGCTCCCTCGCACTCGCCGCACAAGCGAATGTTCGATTGGTACAATTTGACAGATTGGGGTAGATAGACGTGCTGGCGTCTGTACACATCATGGCCCGGACATACGGCTTGGCGTGCTTCCTGAGGCACAGAGGGATCTCGAAATTTTAAGATGGTTGCCCATCCATAGACTGACCTTGCCAAGCGTTAATTAACCTTGAAGATAGACTCGTGTGGCTATTATTGTTTAACCACAAGCTCCTTAGTAAAACGAAATAAATAATTATTTTTTTTATTTAATAAAACGGTTATTACAGCCTCCTCTCTCCTACGTTATTAAAATGTCGCTGTATCCGACAGAGCCCGTGATTGTTTCTCTATAACAATACTTACCTCCTAAAAGTGATGCATTAATTGTTCATTACTCAAAGATCCACGAGGCGTATTAGGCCACGTAGTGCTTAGTACCACTAAACCACTAAGGTCAACGAGAGAAAGCCAAATGTGGAATTCCAGATGCCACAATTGATTTCTTTTTCACAATTTAAGAAAAAAATAATGATTTTGTTCTTATAATTCACAACGTTAATAGTATTACATCAATAATACTATTAACGTTGTGAATCTGGGGGCACGGCAGTGCCCCCGCCAAGTCGAGCAAAAAAGCGGCACGGCCGTACCATTCTTTTCTCGAAGCAATTCAGGCCATTTTCGACCCCCTATAACTTCGTTGTGGATAAAACTAGAAGCCTGAATTTTCAGTAACCAAACAGGCATTGTATAAACACGGTATATTTCAAATTTCATTCAATTTGAAACAGTAGTTTAAGAATTATAACGAGTCAAAGTTCCTTAATTTTGTAAATTTTGTCACTCACTGACTGACCGATCATCAAAAGTCTAAGGCACTTCTAGCAGACATAGAAGCTTCAAATTTAGAATACAGTTAGTGTTTAGTATTTGAATCAAGGAAAAACTATAATATTTTTCAATTTCGTTCCAGTTTTCTAGATACATCAACTGCATAAATAACTTTGTAATCCCATATAAATATATAGGATTACAAAGTTACATTTGCAGTTAATTAATCAGTGTACCTGTATAATATAATGAAATAATAGATGTAGATGGGTACTTTTTTTTCTTGGTGAAAAATATCATCGAATGACTTCTTCCGCTCGGGTGTATCAGAATTCTACTGACTAAAACCCACCCTGTTCCTTCGGAAGCCCTAAAGTTCCGGGACCGCGGTATCTCGATGGAACTTTCCCGCAAACCCCGACAGGCAATAGCCCTATGAGGCCCCGTCACTGGTATTAACAGCTTTTTGAGGCGCGCGTGGAACACAACGCGCCGCCGACCCGGACCTGGTCCTTACCGGACGGTGAGCGACCCCTGCTCGTCATCCGCAGGCCCGCGCCTACGGTGGCCCGAAATCGACTCGCGATCCACGATGCCCGGGGCGTCTCCCCCGGCGGCTGGGGTGCGAGGAAGAGAGTTGCCTCTCCCTCGCACGTTAGGCCTCCTCCTTCGCTAGCATGACTGCTTCGCAGCAGGAGGTGACTGCATCCCATTCCCTCTCGCTTCGCACCATGGTCTAAACCAGAGCAGGGCTCGAGAAGTCGCCGCCGCCGATCGCCTCTATGAGGATATGACGGTGCTCCACCCATGCAGGGCACACCTCGACCATATGCTCCACCGTGTCTTCCAGTGTAGATAGGTACCTAGATATAATAATTATGCTCAAAGATGTTAAATGGTCAACGGAATAAAAAAGCAAGAAGTATTAAGAGTATTGGGGAGTATTAAATAGAGTAAATTGGCCGAAATTGCATAATTACTTACTTATGGATTAACTTTAACCGAGACGTTTGACGAGTGCGGCATTAATTATTACTAACTAATGCAAAAGACGTACGTGCGTATTCATATGTGCGTATCAAAGCCTCCGAAAAAACCCCATAAAGACAGGGAGTTGGTTTTGAAAAAAGCTTTAGCTGAAGTTCAAGAAGTAGTACCGGGAAATAAAAAAAGGAAGGCTACCTACAAAAATAAGAAAGCTCATAAGACAGAGAGAGGGCTTAAAGAAAATTCGTTGTTGGTATATAAGAAGTAGAAGGTACCGGAAAGGAAAAAAGTAGGACTTTCAACAAAAAGCAATGAGATCCCATAAAAAACAATACTTGTCAAAAAACTAAGTCTCGCAACTTAGTTGTTCCACCGTAGAAAGTTGTGAGATCCATGTAATACCAAGTCGGTTATTAATTTATTCAGTCCCTACTTAAGGGATCTTATGTCTAAGTTGTTACGTAATTATCTAACCTAACGACATCTTATAGTGACCATATCAATATTAAAAATCTTTACCGTTTTAAATAAATAGATTGACTTGGCAATCGCAATAAACAATTTAATTTATATATGTATATTACTTGTGAGATATATTGTGTTTTCATGCGATGGCCGAGTCAATCTATTTATTTAAGACGGTAAAGATTTTTAATATTGATATGGTCACTATAAGATGTCGTTAGGTTAGATAATTACGTAACAACTTAGACAGAAGGTCCCTTAAGTAGGGACTGAATAAATTAATAACCGACTTGGTATTACATGGATCTCACAACTTTTTACGGTAGAACAACTAAGTTGCGAGACTTAGTTTTTTGACAAGTATTGTTTTTTATGGGATTTTATTGACTAATACTTAAGTAACGAATTAATTTAGACACACAATTATTAATATTGAAATTTTAATTATTTTAGCTTTTCAATTATTCGTCATTTTAATTAATTTGCCAAACAATTTTTGTCGTTTCAATAATTCCTTATTTTATAATTTAGTATTATAATTGTGCATGATTTTCTAATGTTTTAAGTAAATATTTATTTGTTATCGTCATATAGATTTGCTCACTATATTTGTATAACTCCTGGTATCCATTTTCGACCACATCATCACTTACCATTAGGTGAGATAATGGTAAAACAAGAACCTAAAATCAATAAAAAAAACATCTGTTTCATAAACTTTACAAAAAAAGTTAAAATCCAGTATTTGTAATTTCACCAGTAATGTTAGTGGCTGTTCAAAAACCTTGCTTAAGAAGTGAATAAAAAGACTACGATAAAATACTCGTACATATTCTGTTCGTAATTACATAAAATAACTTCCATTCGTTCACAAGTGCCAGAAATCCAGCGTACTGTAGAACAAATTCCGCCCCCGAAGTTCTGAAATAATAAGCGCTAACTTCAACCTCCCCAAATTAGTCCATCAATATTCCACCACTTAATACTATTACGAAGTCCTAAGTATTCAGAAGTATGATGAATATTTGCATATTTCTTAAGAGGTCGCCGTGCATGTAAACTCCTTGCTTTAATTGGAATTTTACCACCGCTCTCGAAGGCGCGAAAGTTTTAAAGCAACGCGGGATCAATTTCCAATTCTGAGTATTCTATTCGCGTTCGCTAGAATCTTTAGTGCTGCCTTCGTGTTGATAGAATATTATCGATGATTTTGTTTTAAATTTCCATATGAGAAGGTAGATTACGTTGTTTAAAAACCCATAAGCACATGATTCATTGAAATAACATATTGAAACACTAACATATCTTTAATTTAAAATATCAGTAGCGGTAATAAATTAATAATAATAAGTAATCGTCATAATTTCATTTAAAATACTTATCCAGCATTGTAAGTAAAATTATACTTCATAATTATGTTAGTAGAACATATTTATTTCACAAAAGAGTGCGCAATGACATTAATTTCAATTATTATTCTTGCGGGAATCGACGGTTATATAACTGCCCAGCTCTTCTAGCGCCTACAACGATACCAGCCCAAGTCTCACGACAAACTTGCTGAATGTATCTAGGATTTAGATTGAAGCCTTGCATACCACTGGAAAGACCAGGCAACTCAAAAGTGTACGACAAGGGAACTCCAATGGAGTGAGCGTAGTCTTCAGCAGCACCAGCTGCCCGATAGTTCAAGACTAAGGCGGAGTTACCAACTACGTAGCGAGGGAAGTGGGGCAAGGAAAGCCTGGTGATAGCATCAGCCATGGCAACTCCAACCGAGTGAAGATTGAAGCTGTTTTGAGGGAGAGCGCCATTGTGACCCCATGGGTATAAGACCATACTGCCAAAGCTATGCATAGTAATGAACAATGCCATACGAGAGCGAAACTGTAGAAGTATATCCCGGACTACCCTTGTCTCAATCTCAGAGAAGGCGCGATTACCAGCGTAAATGTCGGAACAGGGATTATTGCTGGTACCAACAGTGTTCCAGAAAAAGTCATAGTTGCGGTTGCCGTCGACTCCAGGGCAAACAGAACTGCTGGCGTGTGTATTGGTGGAACGGGTCTTACGCCAGAATCGGGTCTGAAAGGGAAAAAATAGTTTGATTGTAAAAATACTAAATATGAAAAAAATTGACGCAAAAAGGTGGATAATACAAGAGATGCCATAAAAAGTGTTAATAATATATTCATGCTTTGTAGGCGAGAATGAAACAATGAAACATGGAGGCGGAATATTATTTGGTGATACAATGAAGGTAAATATATGCTAAAAGGTATCAATACTCACGTTGGTAAAACTGAACTCATAGCCGTCAGGGTTGACAACGGGCATCAGAATCCAGTCAAAGTTATTGAGAAGGTCACGTTCAGTCACATCTTCCGTTAGCTTGCTAATGGCCCAAGTGACGGTGGGTGGAGTGATCCACTCTCTGGCGTGGATAGCTGCATCAATGAATATGACTGGTTTGCGTACGTCTTGGAAGTTGGTGGTGGAGATTCTAAGGTACCTGATAGGTCTTCCTTGAAATGAGTTTGCTGGTGTCACTAATGTGGCAATGTTTGGGAACCGGGCAGCGATATTTGCCATGAAGTTATAAATCTGGAAAATAAAACGTTCACTTAAAGTTTTATCTCTATATTTTGCAACTCTCTGGATCTGCTGAACCTTGAAAAATCGGTGCAACAGATCCAGAGAGTAGCACGAATAAACAGAAAGATAGCCAAAAAATATAAAAAAAATGTGTTTTAAGTATCGCGTAAATAACGTTATACCATTCGATATCTGAAGGGGTTTTTCAGGAGATCTGTCAGGAAGCCATAGTAATTCCAGTTCCAAAATCGGGGGATAAGACTGATGTCAGCAATCACAGGCCTATTAGTATACTCTCCACTTTCGCAAAGGTATTTGAATCTTTTTTGTGTCCTATCATAAACTGGCATATCCAATGCTCTATTACGGAACATCAACATGGCTTCTTTAAAAACAGGTTTAGAGCCACAAAACTGGCTAACTTTGTCGAACGATTTTAGCTCACATGAGTAATGGTAAGGAGGTCGACGCCATCTATAGCGACTTCAGCAAAGCTTTTGACAAAGTTGATCATAGCATTTAGTTATATAAGCTTAAAACGAAATTCGGTGTTCATGGATCACTTCTAAAATGGTTCCAGTCTTACTTGGTTGGCTTTACAGCAAGAGTAGTGGTAAATGTACACATCTGGTGTACCTCAGGGGTCTCATGTAGGACCAATATTATTTATAATATTTATTGATGACACCAAATTTTCCATACAAAACTCTCATTTAGAATGCCGACATTTTAAAATTGTGTAGATTTGTAATGACAAAGAACGATGAAACTCTTCTGCAAAAGTATATTCACCGGTTATGTGTGTGGTGTAAGAATAATGTCACGTATATTAATGTAGGTAAATACTATCATATTAAATTTTCTCGTAAAAAGCAAATTAAATTCTTCCTACAAAATGAGGACCAAATCTTAAGTACCTAATGTTACTGAAGTTAGAGATCTAGGCATCGTTATAGACTCCAAAATTAAATTTATAGCACACAATGAAGTAATAATAAATAAAAGCAACAGAATGTTAGCATTTTTAAACCGTAACGTAAGAAATTTTTGTAATTAACAGCGTTAATAATTTTGTTTACAGCATTAGTTCGTAGTCATATTGAATACTGCTCCATTGTGATACCCGGTACATAATATCCACTTTCAGCGCATCGAAAGAGTTCAAATAAAATTTACAAAAATACTCTCCTATAAAGCAGGTATAAGGAATACAGTTAAAAGCTATGCAGATAGACTGAATTATTTTAAAATGAAATCTTTACATTGGCGTCGAGATTATAAAAATAAAAATAAAAATCATTTAATTCAGATGTCCATGCAGGTCTAACTTTCCTATTTAAAGTATTAAATCAAGGTGTGGATTGATCGCAACTTCTGTCATTAATCAATATTAATGCAACCCGGTCATCAGCTAGACTTCATAATTATAAGCCTTTTGCTCCTGGTGGGCGGAGAACCAAGTACGAAAGAAATGCCCCCTTTCCTGTATTTTCAGAAAATTCCACGTCATTTTTCACGATTGTGACTTGGACATATTATTTTCAGGTTGCTGCCTGAAAATAATTTATGGCCAAGTTCTTTGGGTACGGAACCCTAAAAATAAAACATTATTGAGCAAAATTACATGTTATTGAGCACAGCTCTTTTGAACTTGGTAAGTACCCAAAGGATAAAAACGGGACCCTATTACTAAGGCTCCGCTGTCTGTCTGTCTGTCACCAGGCTGTATCTCATGACCCGTGATAGCTAGACAGTTGAAATTTTTACAGATAATATATTTCTGTTGCCGCTATAATAACAAATACTATAAACAAATTTTTTTTTAAACTTTTTCGGGGGCTCTTATAAAACAAACGTGATTTTTTTTTGCCGTTTTTTACGGAACCCTTCGTGCGCGAGTCCGACTCGCACTTGGCTGATTTTTTATGCCTTGTGTGTTGTTGCAATTACTTATTCTTTGTTTGTTAATGGTTAATTCAATCTCATTTTATTAAATTTCTATTCAAATACCTACATCGTGTTTAATTTCTGTTAATTCAAGTTGTTTCAAACTTATTATTACATTGTTATTTTTTCTGAACTTAATATATGTTGAATGTCTCTGTGAGCATTTAGTTGGCTTGCCAAAAAAAAAACTATAATCACTCGACAAGTCAGTTATATTGAATTAGTGACAGACAATTTCAATTTTATTTATGTATATGTATAACACATCGAGTTTAGTCTTCATTATTACCCATTAAAACTAGACACCAATATCTAGATCCTGTACAGTCTTTACCATACTAGGTTTTAAAGTTTTTACTACAAAGGTTTTGCTAATTAGTGTGCGTATTATTTATACAACGTGTAATTTAAAGGGTATATACATACCGAGTCCACGGCTTCTTTGGATGATAACAAACGATATAGCAAGGGTTTTGTAATCCTATGTCTACATGTGTGGAACTTATTAGAAATTTCAATAAATTGAAACCAGAGACCGAATTTTTCAAATTAAGAAGAACGAAGAGAATTATCGTTTTATTGGCAAGTGACGTGGAAAGTGATGACCCTCATAGTGTTGTGACACGTTTGTTATTACTGGTATTCAAGAAACATATGAAACCGATAATTTGGGGTCAATTCTGTGAGTCACTTATTTTGAGCTAAAACTTTGTATAGACTCCGTACCACATGTATTCAGTCCCTTTGAATAGATATGGGGTTTCCGTTACACGTTGTATAAGTAATTTGTCCAAAGATAATTATATTTGTCCTCGTGATAGTTAATGCGTTAATCCAATCCATTGTAAATGTTCTAGAATAGTGAATTAATTCCAAGGTCCATCGTGTTTTACTTTAATCTTGGATTTCTTAAAGAAGATTTCTGTTTTGATCCGATTTCATTGAATATCTGCTTAATACGGACTTATAAGTGGTTAAGATAAATGTATTACAATGCAATCAATAATTATTATATTCAATGAGACTTTCGCGAATCAGGTATCGTTGAATAATAAATATTATATGACAGCTGGATTAGCGTATTAATAGATCAAAGATATCACGAAGTCAGTAAAATGAATTTTTTACTCGTGATTGAATGATTTTCAATGGAATCAGAAAAATTAAATATTTACAAACGTTTTACAGACTGGATATAATTATTTATTATATTTTACGAAATACTTGGTAATAATTTGAGGTATTCCTCGAAGCGCTACCATTTTGAAGCGCACCTAATGAAGCGCTCCTTTTTTATTCGTCGGAGCGCTCCTTTTAGTAGCGCTCCCGATAACATGGTATACTAAAAGGAGCGCTCCGAGGAATAAAAAAAAAACTGGTCAAGTGCGTGTCGGGCCACGCGCAGTGTAGGGTTCCGTAGCTTTTATAACAGCCAAGTGCGTGTCGTATTCGCTGACTGATCGTTTCGCACCATGCTCTAACTAAAAGCCAAACATGACTACCTAACTAATTTGACTTCCTATACAAATCCTCACCTGATCCGACAATTTTGCACAAAAAGTTTAAATTTTTTTTAGAGATTTGTATAAAACTTGTCATAGCCGGTGTTTTGAATTTAAATACGGACACAGAGCTACACTACTTAATCGTCACAAGAAGCTAGCACGATACAACTGGCGCTTAGCGCCATCTATCGACATTTCTATAGAGTTGTTCGAAATTTTCGAGTCAAATACTATTGGTCGACTATTACTCGTAAACTTGTAAAGCCCACTTATGTGTGATAGTTTTCCTTTAAATTTCGTTATATATAGGTACTACTGTCGTGACATTTGAATTTATAACTACAACCGTTTAGTTGATAGTGGGGGGACACTTGACTCTAACGAAAATTGGTACTTTAAAACTTGATAAGTCACGAACGGTTTACTTAATCAAAAAACGGTCTTACCAAACCCCTAATATTTTTGAAAGACCTATCTAACGATATCCCACACTATGGGAAGAACGAAAAAAAAAAATTATGATCCCACTTTACATGTATGGGAGGTACCCTAAATAATTGTTTTTTTCAAAATTTTATTTTACCACTTTTTGGCGTCATTAACGTGTATACTCATGCCAAAGTACAACTTTCTAGTACCAATAGTTTTAGAGCTAAACCGCGGACAGACGGACAGACAGACGGACATGGCGAAACTATAAAGGTTCCTTGTTGACTACGGAACCCTAAAAAGGAGCGCTTCATTAGGTGCGCTTCAAAATGGTAGCGCTTCGAGGAATACCTCAATAATTTTTTGCATTTTTGAATTAATAGGCTCGCGTTTGACCTCCATCTCGCCTGATTGTAAGTGCTGATGTGGTCGTAGATGAAGCACACTTACATAGAAATAAACTATTCACTCTTTAATTAAAGAGGTTATATCTATCAGAAAACACAGACTCTGGCAGGGAATTCCACTCCCTTGCTGTTCCTACGCACAATGAAAGTATTCCCAAAAAATGTTGTGGGTATGGGTGGGATGTCTACCATGTAACGATGTAGCCGTTCGTCTTGTTTAATCCGATGATGGAATGAGCTTGGTGGAATTATATTGTGCATTTCTATCGCACACTGCCCGAAATTAACTGATACAAAACCGATAGGCGAGCAACGTGTCGCCGATATTCAAGGTTCTGGAGCTTTGAATCAATTGCGCCAAAAACTAGTGGATTGAGTAGTTCATACATGAATTGCAGTATGCAGAGTATTTGCAGTCTGTAGTTCTTACTGCAGCACCGCAAATATATTAAAATACAGTGGACTGCAAATGCACATGTGCGCATACTAACGGACACCTGGGCGCTGTTGCATACTGCATTCAAGAACAGTTGATTTTTGCCGGAAATTTCAGTGAACATTGTGCATGAAATATACATAAGAAATGGATTTCTGAAAAGTAACGGCTGATTCCATTCTGTATATTATTTATGTTAAGTAACTGAGCGACCTGATCAGTGCTTGAAATTCTAATATGTATAAAAATAGTCGTTTCTATATAAACTTCCTCTCTATGTAAACTGTGCCCAATCTTATACTCACCCATACGCACAAAACGTTTTGGGAATACTTTCATTGTGCGTACGGCTAAGGTATGGAATTCCCTGATGGACTCTGTGTTTCCCGGTTGCCTGGGGGTAGTGTTGCCCAAACGAGAGTCTCGCAAGAGTCTTGCAATTAGCGATTATCCTATTGCTATTTATTAAACGGTAACAGACTCTGTTACATTGTTCTGAGATCTCAAAACAATGTAACAGACTCTGTTACATTGTTCTGAGATCTCAACTACCGTTTAATAAATAGTAATAGGATAATCGCTAATTGCAAGACTCTTGCGAGAGTCTCGTTTGGGCAACACTACCTGGGGGTCTTTAAGTCAAGAGTGAAGTGAGGTTACTTCTAGGAAAGCTTGGATTCGATGTTAAGTGTTTCGAATAGGTGAGATTTTATGTAGATTTAGTTATTCGAGATCCCATGGCTACGGCGTTAGGTTATCGTGGTAGCGTGCATTCATTGCTAAGTGTTTCGTATTCATGAACTTACGGGGACGTGTTTTCAGTGCTTCATTTTCGAAATCACGTATCACACCCTTATAATATTTTTTTACTGATATTATTAAGCCCACAGTCAAACTGCCTATTAAGTTTTGTGGAACATCGTAGTATTTTATATGAACTAAATTATACCTTACAAACAATAAATAAATAACAATAACAGCACTTACCACAGACAATCGCTGGTAGTTATTGTAAGGCATAGATCTGGTACCATTTCTAGCATAGGATTGTTCCCAATCTTCCATGACCTCATCGTCATGATCGAGTGCACTGAAATCAAAAGAAAAAAGAATGAAAAAAAAATTTAAACAATCTATTTTGTATTTACTTTTCATTTCTTCTGAGAAAAACTTTTAATTTGATACCGATATTAAGCTTAGTGAAACGCAAAATATTACAAAAAAAAAACAATCCGAAATAAACAATTTATAACAGATTCTTTAAACGGAATAACTTGTATTAGATATCAAACCTATTTGAAAATAAAGTAAATAAAACTAAAGTTTTCGTAGTCAAAGTGCCCAGCATTAACTAATTCTGCAATTTTAAAGGCAAAAACTACAATATACAAAGCAGACATGATAGTTTCGTTTTTTTTTTTTAATTATTGGTAGACTCGCATTTAACCACCGTCTCAGGTGATGGTGGTGCAAGATGAAGCATGCTTGCCTGGAAGTAACCTACTCACTCTTGACTTAAAGACTCCCAGGTTATACCTATCAGGAAATACGGACTCCGGCAGGGAATCACTTAGTAATTAGTTAAGTTTATTACCTTATTTTACACAAAACACAAACAGTTGTTAATACTGTTTTCGTATCAATATTCTTAAATATCAATGTTATGAATTTATTTCTACGAGTAGTCACAACGAATTGATAAATTAAAATCGAAATTAATATTAATTTTCTTGGAATGTAATCCTTAAGAAAAACTAAACTTAAAGAAATAGAGAATGATCACGCACTGTAAGATAATTTATATGAGTTTAAAGAAAAGAGAAGCTAGTGCTATATCATAAAAACTTACGCTTTAATATCATCTTTATGAAGCCGGTACTTTATTCCCAAATCCTCCAAGCTCTTGGTAAATTCTTCTAGGATTTCTGGCTGCACTAAGACGAGTGCCTCCCGTTGCAGATGGCCTCGACTTAGGAAATCTATCCCCAATTTATCACCAAGATCATTCAGGTTTTTGACTTGATCTTCAGTAGAAGGTGCCACGAAGTAGGATTTCCATCTAGAATAAAAATCAGAATGTTTTTACGCTTATGAGAACATTTCAAAGAAAATAATCGCAAAAAATCATCCAATTTTCAATGCTGTTTTGTTTAATTAAGTCTTGTTTTGTTTAGGTCTGTCTCTGAATCTGACCCTAATCTAGGTGAAATAAAAAAAGTTTATCTTCTTTCTATGATTATAGTTTAACTTTACAGACAACATTAGCTACTTAATACATTTATCGTGACAGCAACGAAAAATTGATGATTGATGAATTCTGTATGAGCACTTAATCTTTTTGTTTCATACACAACTTTATGCTTAACGAAAAAATAATGACTCAAAAAAGAATTTAGTATTTGTAAATTCATTATTTTACAATAAATATGAAACTCGATGAAATATGATCCTTTTTTAAATCAATGCGCTTAGAAGGCAATTATACCAAAAAAAAACGATTAAAAAAAAATACATGAAGGCAATTATACCAAAAAAAAAAAACGAATAAAAAAAATACATGAATGAAGCCCGAGTGTTTATTCCCTCTCATAACCCTATGAGAAAAGATTATATTGTATACACCAAATGAACAAATATTTTAAAAACAAACTAACCCGATGTACTCTTCATGTTTGGCATAAGCCAAAGCAAGCACGGAAAAGAGGATTAGTAACTTCATCTTTGGATGCAGTACCGAGACTGTATTCGTGTCCGTAAAACATTTTATAATAACTCACAGCCGATAACAGTGGCTTCTTTTTATCTCTTGTACTGATTACAGAAGCATGCGAGGTACATTAATACATGTATTACATATTTTAACAATACTTTAATTTTTGTTAATCCCGCAGCGTTCACTTTGCATGTCTTTAAATTATGTAATTTATGACACGGTATTTATATAATCTTAAATCAACAGAAAACAGACACACATAAAAAAATACAACACCATATTAAAAAGAACTTGCTTCTGTTACACGACGTCTGGTAGACGAGTGTAAGGGAGATTTGATTAGATCTCCCTTACACTCGTCTACCAGACGTTCTGCAGAGTAACATCTACATTTGGTCAATATACAGTATTGTCGTACTAAGCGATTTCCCTTACACTGTGTGTACGGCCAAGGTGTAACTCTGTGCCGGCTTGTGTGTTCATGACACATAATTATGATCCGTCAGCCTTTAAAGCAAAGGAACTACATCGTAGACCTAACCTCAATCTTACCATTAGGCCTGATCAGGGTCAAAAGTGGGCTTACCCGTAATAAAATAATAGTCAATAGTCTTTTTTTTTGCGTAGCAAAGGTGAGACAGTACTCCACACCGGAATAGCTACTCAACCCTCAAACCAAGCGCAAGTTCAGTCATGTATGGAGTACTGCTCCCATCTCTTTGACGGGTCTGTCAAATATCAGCTTAATGCACTTGAGTCTAACGAGAAACGGGCCAAACGGCTCATTGACAACGAAAGATAGGTTGAGTCAAAGCTCCAGAACCTTGAGCATCGATGACGTGTTGCAAGTCTATCAGTTTTCTATCGGTTACATTTCGGGCGAGTGTGCGATGGAATTGTACAATCTAATTCCACCAAGCCCGTTCCATCATTGGACTACAATACGAACGACGATGCGCCATCGTTACATGGTGGACATCCCACCCATACGCACGAAATGTTTGGGAATACTTTCATTGTACGTACAGCTGAGGAGTGGAATTCCCTGCGAGAGTCTGTATTTCCTGATAGCTATAACCTGGGGTTATTTCATTCAAGAGTGAATAGGTTACTTCTAGGCAAGCGTGTGTTAGAAGTGTATTTTTATATATAAATATAAAATTATATAGGAAGCAAAAGAAATATTCATTTTATAATAAATTATATTATATTACTTCCAAAAATTAACGATCAAGAAATTGTACACAAAGCAGAACAATTTATTTAAATAAACTCAGCATTAATTAAATTAATAAAATCAAATATAACCATAATCAAATACTTATCTGCAAATACAAGTAGGTACTGAGAGCCAGATAAAAACGACAGAAAGCAAAGTAGTGTTCTGTCCAAAGTCTCGAACACAAGTGATCCTTTACCGACTACTACAACAACCCCACTTTGCCCCACTTCTGACTACCGGTTATGACGTGTGAAACCAAGGATATTATACTATTAACTTGACTTACAACATAATTCCAATGGTTTTAAGAAATTTAAGTTCTTATAAATTTAATTATAGTGGTTAAACGCAAGCGCAAGGTTAAACTGAAAATTGGCATAACATTATGAACGTCAAAAATTTACATGAAGGACAATTGACTTGAAAGACAAGACTTCCTAATGTTTTGCTGGGAAGAAAAAGTGGCACAACAAACTCCCCAGCAAAATATCTGTATTTTATTTATTTATGAGGATCTCCAACAAAAGATGTACACAAGACATGATAAATTTTAATGTACCTACCATAGGTATTACGTTAGTCCTCACAGGAGACCGCAGCATGCAAAAAATTGTAATAAAATTAACAAGGTTATTATAACTAAACCCTATTTTGTGCATAACCGTTACACGAATCAAATATGTATTAAAAAAAATTGTAACTGTTGTCACGTCATATTATTAGTTTTCTTAATTTTGGTTTTTTACTTTAATACTTTTCACCATCCAACATACCTACTTTACCGAACAACCTCCTGTGTTTGATGGTCTATCATTCTACACGTGATATTGGCAAAATTGTGGCGGCTCCTCCACAAAGGCCATTTAACAAGAGTTGAAGTTAAATTTACTTTTCGTATTTTTGCTCAAGAGAACGTGTTTTTCTATATATCTATAGATTAATTGTTTCATAAGTCCTTTGCTCAAATACTGGAATCTGAAATTGATTGACTTCTGACTAGCTAAAACAACATCATAAGCCTGTGCATTAATTGGAGAACAGCAACAGATTTCTGCAATACAATATTATATTAATCCCAATGAAAATGGATCTATCCAGACGCCTAGTTGACACTTCGCGTGACCCAAGGGCTGGCTTTTACCTTGGACAGAGGTTAAGCATTGCCATACAACGTGGCAATGCCGCCAGTCTTTTGGGCACATTACCAGTGGACAGCGATGCGCACGAATTTCTGGATGCCATATTTTAGTTTATTTTTAGATGTGTATATGTAGTTTAGAGTTTTTTATTTAAGTAATGTTGAAGTAATTATTCTAATGAAAACGGTGATTAAAAAAAATCATTTAGTACGAATATGTTTTTTTTTTTAATATATTATTAAAATCTCAGATTACTGTAATCTGAAGTTACATCAAATACTAATTTAAAAAATGCAAACCAGTAGTGATGTAAGTGAGCCCTGTCTGATAAACTGAGGTTTTCAGTAAGATTATTCAGATAAATCTGCAGTCATCCCTAAGCGTTTTTATATACTTACCTTATCGTCATACGCTGCACCACAGCGCATGGACGTTCCCGATTTACGTGGGAAACAAAGCCTCAAAAATATATTTTTTAATTTCAATAACTCAAATAACCTAATCTAACCAAAAATGTACACACTGTAATTTTTTTCAATTTAGCCATTGCCGGGTGATCTGAAAATTAAACCCGTGAAAGCTTCCTAAATGCTCTAATTTATGGCCAAATTCCAGCTCTAAAATGCTAGGCGCATAGTTCTATGGAGCTTGGATTTCTCCTTTACATTTAATTTTAGACATTTGTTATATTTAGACATACGTTGCGAGATATCAAAACCAGTCGTTTTAGCCTACGTATTATAATATTGCCTACAGAGTCTTGGTACAGCGGCCTAATGACTTTGGTTTTTTGGATCCAGTAATGTTAAATAACTGAAATGTATTATGCCTGGGAATCCAAGTTGGAATTTGGATGGGTAATGAGCTCAGAAGTTCACTGCAATGTATCGTTCCATTCAATATCTTATGTAGGATAATGAAGTCCAGCTTCTTCCTACGACTCACTACAGTTTCTATGTTAAAGTATCCTAAGCCTATCGGAATAACTCGTAAGTTTCTAAGCCAAGTGATCACTATAGCTCAAGTAGTAAAGGAACCGCTTTTGGACATTCTCTGTTCGTTTGATGGAAACCTCGTAATGCGGACACCATACCACTGAACAGTACTCTAAGGTAGGGTGACTCAGTGTGTTGAAGTACATTATTCTTATTGATGATTTTTGAAACTCTTTACTGTTAAGCAAAACAAAACCCAGTACCATAAAAGATCTCGAGACAGTATTAAGAATGTGGACATCAAAGGGAAAAAATAGTTTATTACAATAAGAAATTTCTCAGCAGCAGCCCGGAGTTTTATGATACGCCCGTGTCTCAGAAAACATATTAAGACCAGGCAGTCCAAAATAATTTTCACGCAAGCTCCGCCCCCATGAAGCAGATAAACGCTAACGCAGCAGTAATAAAGTTGAATATCGCGTGCGCTCTTTCACCATGTTCGGTTTCGAAACTGCCCTTGTGTACTAAACGCTAACGCAGCAGTAATAAAGTTGAATATCGTGTGTATCTTTTACCATATTCGGGTTCGAAACTAAATGTCGTAAATCTCAATTCTTATTCGTTTATAACTAAAGTAATAATTGATCTAGACAAAAAATGTCCTATGTTTGGATAATAAACTATATTTTCTTACTGTCAATACTAATTTTAGACATAAAAGCCGAGTAATCTTAATTAAATTTTGAATAATCTTTAAAAAGGACATGATTTTCGATTAAAAAATGAATGGAGCGATTATTTGAAAATTTCCAATTACGAAACTGGTCTAGACATGTAAAGAAAAAGATCCAATAAATCATATACTAAAGTTCAATTTTGATTGTATGCGTGATTGTTTCAGAATATTAATGCAAAGTTATTAATGCATACAATTTAGGGAGCCTCCTCTTAACCATTGGTCCTGTGCCTGTTCTATCTCCGGCCGAGTCAGATTGCCGTCCCAACGGCCTATGAGAGTAAAAGTAACAGAGTGCGCCTGTAGTCGCGCACATATAGTGGACTATAATATCTCCTGTGAGATTGGCTATTATTATTATGTTTGCATGCAATATGCAGCAAAAATAATAATAATAACCCGCCCGTGCTGCATGCTTTCTTGGAGGAATTAACACTAGATATTTTTCTAAAGTATTAATTTAACACATAGGGTCCTGTTTTTCCCCAGAATACGTGTAATTGTGACACAATGAAGTCACGAGCAACAGCATCAGCATTCATAGATCTCGACTACGTGAAATAGGCGTGCCATACAGCAAAACGAAAAGACAGTTCTTTGACCGCACTCAACATTTATCATACCCCTGAACAAGACCAGAGTCAGATTTTCTGAACGACTACCAAAGATGTGCGAATCACAGCTTTTTTTTTCTGGGTGGAAAAATCATCGAATGACTTCTTCCGCTCTGGGTTAAGCCTGTACCTTCGGCTGCCCTAAAGTTGGGACCGCGGTATCTCGATAGAACTTTCCCGCAAACCCCGGCAGGACGAATCAAAGCCGGGACCTACGTTTAGCCGTTGGTCCCAGCTGTGATTCGTGCATTCCGAAGCACAGAGGTATCTTGATATTATATTAAGATGGTTATCCATCCATAGACCAACCTTAGCAATGAAAAGAGACCCGTGTGGCTATTATTATTTAGCCAGTTGCTCTTTAGTAAAACAAAATAAATAATTCAATTTTTTATTTAGTAAAACGGTTATTACAGTTTCGTCTCTCCTACATTATTAAAATGTCATTGTCTACAGGGTGCGTGATTGCTTCTGTATAACAATACTTACCTGCTGAAAGTGTATATATTTTGTATAAACGTGCCACGTGTAGCCGGTGGCGGCCACTTGCCAATCTAAATTTTTGTCCTCACCTACATCATTCATTCAGGTCATTGGTGCCTACATAATTATAGGTACCAATGACCCAACTCTATTCTTAAGAAACAAAAATAAGTTTAAAATATTGTTAGCACCTCGTTTGTCTGTTGCAATAAATACATTTTCTTTCTTTCTTTCTACAGCAGTGTCCGCGACTAGCCCTGATACAGCTAGAAGACGTCGCGGTAGATCTCGAAGAAGATGGCGGGACGTGCTGGACTACTAACTAACGACCTGTGGATTACTTTGGCCCTGGACAGAACCACCTGGAAACCATGGGGAAAGGCCTTTGTCCGGCAATGGGATGTTGCAGGCTAACAGTTCGAGTAATGAGGCGGTAGATTGTGTTGTCTGAAACCCCATAGGCACATTATTAATAATATTAAAACAACACATTGAAATATTTGTCTTTAATTTAAAATATCAGTATCGGTAATAAATATTAATAACAGTCATAATTACATTTTAGATAATTATCCAGACACCCATCATTGTTAGTAAAATTAGACTTCATAATTATGGTAGTAGAACATATTTATTTTTCAAATGGGTGCGCAATGACTTTAATTTCAATTATACTTCTTGCGGGAATCGACGGTTAAATAACTGCCCAGCTCTTCTAGCGCCTACAACGATACCAGCCCAAGTCTCACGGCACACTTGCTGAATGTATCTAGGATCTAAATTGAAGCCTTGCATACCACTGGAAAGACCAGGCAACTCAAAAGTGTACGACAAGGGAACTCCAATGGAGTGAGCATAGTCATGGCCAGAACCAGCTGCCCGATAGTTCAAGACTAAGGCGGCGTTACCAACTACGTAGCGAGGGAAGTTGGGCAAGGAAACCCTAGTGATAGCATCAGCCATGGCAACTCCAACCGAGTGAAGGTTGAAGCTGTTTTGAGAGAGACCGCCAGTATGACCCCATGAGTACAATACCATACTGCCAAAGCTATGCATGGTAATGTACAATGCAATTCGGGAGCGAAACTGTAGTAGTATATCCTGGACTACCCTGGTCTCGATCTCGGAGAAGGCGCGGTTACCAGCGTAAATGTCGGAACAAGGATTATTGCTGGTACCGACAGTGTTCCAGAAAAAATCAAAGTTGCGGTTGCCGTCGACTCCAGGGCAAACAGGACTACTAGGGTGTGTATTGGTAGAACGAGTTTTCCGCCAGAAACGGGACTGAAAAGAAAAAAATCGTTTTACTTGTAAAAATACCAAATAGAAATGTTGAAAAAATGTACCAGAAGAAGATGAATAATACGAGAAATAAAAGCAACATGAATGAATACGAGAAATGCCATAAAAAGGTTTTAATAATATCGTGATGCTTTGCAGACGTGAATGAAATGAAGAAAGATGAAGACGAAAAGATGATTTATAGATACAATATAGGTAAATCTATGCTAAAAGGCATCAATACTCACGTTGGTAAAACTGAACTCATAGCCATCAGGGTTTACAACTGGCATCAGAATCCAGTCAAAGTTATTCAAAAGGTCACGTTCAGTAACATCTTCCGTCAGCTTGCTAATGGCCCAAGTGACAGTGGGTGGAGTGATCCACTCTCTGGCGTGGATAGCTGCGTCGATGACGATGACTGGTTTGCGTCTATCTTGGAAGTTAGTGGTGGAGATTCTAAGGTACCTGATAGGCCTTCTTTGAAATGAGTTTGCTGGTGTTACTAATGTGGCAATGTTTGGGAACCGAGCAGCGATATTTGCCATGAAGTTGTAAATCTGGAAAATAAATTGTTCACTCACTTCGTTCACGTGGGAGCTGATATTATTTGCCAGGATAAAAATTAGCTTACATAGTATGCTAAGTATCGTGTAAATAACTAGAATGACTTGACAAAACACAGTTATTTTGAATCAGTGACAGATATTTCAATTTTATTTTTATGTTTAGAGAGATGTTTGTTAACCTTCGTTATCACCTACTTAAACTAGCAAGCCAATACCTAGATCCTGTACAGTTTTTAATATACTAAGATTACTGGGTATTAAAGCTTTTACAAAAAATATTTTTTCTAGTAATAATTATGTTTGTAAGTCACAAGTCCATTGCGAATGTCCTAGAATATTAATTCCAAGGTTCATCGTGTTTTTCTTTAATCTTGGATTTCTTGAAGAAGATTTCTGTTTTGATCCGATTGCATTTAATATCTGCTTAATACGGATTTATAAGTGACTTGATAAATATATTAAGATACAATCAATCATTACAATATCCAATTAGACTTTCGCGAATCAGATATCATTGAAAAATTAATAATAATTGACAGTTGGATTAGCGTGTTAAGAATTCAAGGATTACAGAACGAAGTCAGTGAAATGTTTTTTTACGATTCATTGCTGATACAATTTCCATCAGCAAAATTAAATTATATTTACAAATATTTTACGGACATACTTGGTGATATATTTTGGTTTTCTTTTTATTGATGATGGGCTCACGTTTGAACACCATCACACCTAATGGTAAGTGATAATGTGGTTGCAGATGAAGACTTAATGAAACATTAACCTAGAAGTAACCTATTAGCTTTTGAATTAAAGACCCCTAGATTATAGCTATCAGGAAAACATAGACTCTGGCAGGGAATTCCACTTCCACCCTTGCTGTACGCACAATGAAAATATGCCCAAAACATTTTGTGCGTATGGATGTGATGTCTATGTAACGACGACGCCGTTCGTCTTGTAATCTGATGATGGGATGGGCTTGGTGGAATTAGATTATGAAATTCCGTTGCACAGTAACCCGATAGAAAACCAAGAGGCTTGCAACACATTGCCGATGTTCAAGCTTTGACTTAATTGCATTATGAATTTCATGTTTGAACTGCACCACCGCAAAATATACAAACATAGTCGACTGCAATTTTTTTTTCTTTCTTTCTCTAGCATTTTACTGACCTGGGCCTATTTGGCACAACCATGAGGCATACGCAATTTTGTTTAATTTAATTAAGTCTTAGTTTTTATTTTATTTGTTTATATCCTAAGTCTTTGCACCTGGGTCAAAAATATTTATTTTATTTTTATCTTTTTTTGAACTTTGAATTTTGAATTCTTGGAATCAATAAATTAAACAGTTTTTCTCTCTTTTTTTAAAGTAAGTTAAAATGTTTTGGATGGTGTTGTTAGACAAGCGAGGATATTTTATATAAGCTGGTGAATCACGCTTACCACAGACAATCGCTGGTAGTTATTGTAAGGCATAGATCTGGTACCGTTTCTAGCATGGGATCTTTCCCAATCTTCCATGACCTCATCGTCGTGATCGAGTGCACTGAAATCATAAGTTAATAAATATTTAAAAAAATAACTTAATAACAATATACGTTTTATTTCAAACCAAGAAACTTAATTATTAAAGAAAAAATTAAACCCAAATAAGCAAGTTAATATCAGGTTATGAAAACGAAAAAACATATTTAAGGTATCAAATTTATTTTAAAAAAAGCGAATGAATCCATAGTCAAAATAGTTCATTAGGTAATTCTGCAATTTTAAAGGCAAAATCTGCAATTTAAAAAGCAAGCTTGATTGTTTATTACCTTATTTTATTAAATAGGTATTTTATTCACACAACACCATTAGAAGAAACACAAACAGTTATTAATACTGTTTTTACACCACTTGAAAAATTCTTTTCTTTCTTTGAAAGGGTATACTTTCTTTTATGTGATGATGGAATCATGGAGAAATCGAGGGAACTCTTCAAATATTATAACGATATGGGTATTTTATAGTAAATTGTGCAGGTGCACTCGAAAAGCACCATTTGGTGAAGTGAAACTGATGATGAAGACCACAGATTTTGCGATTCGATTATTTGAATATAGCTGTTGATTTTGATGAAATTTAGAACAGAGATAGATTAGACCTTCGAGAAGCACATAGGCTTTTCACGCGAAGGAAGCTGTGGACAGAAGTCAGTGTTATATAATGAAAACTTACGCTTTAATATTATCTTTATGAAGCCGGTACTTTATACACAAATCATCCAAGGTCTTGGTAAATTCTTCTAGGTTTTCCGGCTGCACTAAGACCACTGCCTCCCGCTGCACATGGCCTCGACTTAAGAAGTCTATCCCCAATTTATCACCAAGTTCATTCAGGTTTTTTACTTGTTCTTCAGTAGAAGGTGCTACGAAGTAGGATTTCCATCTAGAATAAAAATCAAAATGTTTTTACTCTTACGCAAACATTTCGTAGAAAATAATCACATTAAATCATCAGAGTTATGTAAATTAACATTTACACAAATATTTCAAAAGAATAACTTGTATCAAATTATCAAATTTCTTTGAAATCAGTTCACCTCATATTTCAGGGATTATTGTGACAACAACAAAAAGTCTACGGATCATCTCAGCATGTTTTTTTTTTAAATAAAAAAAAAAAAAAAAATATTTTTAAATAATTAATAATCGGTACTTAAAATTATTTTTCAAGAAACATGACCTACGATTTAAGTTTTTATTAACATCGATTCGTTTAGAAAGTTAAGAAAAAAATAAAAATAAAATTTATAAGAATTTTATCTTTATTTTTTAACCAAACCGCACTGGGTTTGCGTGGTAGATTACGGCCCATTTCCTTTCATAGATAGTAGCCCCGTGTCCTAACAAGATTGCCAAATTGAATAAATAATTAAAAGATAACTAACCCGATGTACTCTTCATGTTTAGCGTAAACCAAAGCAAGCACGCTCGCGAGGAATAGTAACTTCATCTTTGGATGCAGCTGTGAGTATCTGGTCGTGCTCATCAAACTTTTTATAATAACTTACAGTTGATAACAGTGGCTCCTTTTTATCTTCGTGTACTGATTACAGAAGCATGAGAGATAATGAATAATGAAAACATGTTTAGTAAAATTTGCATTATTGTTAATCTAGCTGCTTGCAGTTTCCATCTCTGTGGATTATGTTATTTGTGGCGCCGTATTTATCTAATCTTAAATCAAGAAAAGACAGAGTTGCCGTAACATAATACAAAACAATAAAAAATTAAAATCTTTCTTCTGTTCCACGACCTAATCCCTCCATCTCCCTTTCACTACTGGTACTGCAGGGTACCATCCGCACTTGATCGATAAACCGTGTCTTGTCGTACTTAGCGCCTATCCTCTTCTCCTCTATATTTATTTAAGGTGGGGAAACTCTGCCGGGTTCTGTGTTCCCTACCACATGTGAGCCGTCTATTTTTTAAGCAAGAGTGAACAGGCATCCTCTATGCTTGCTTGTTCTATCGTTGACTTAGTTCTACGATAATAGATAAGTCTAATGCTTAGAATCAGGCTTGATTGGGCTTAAGAGCGGGCTCATTCAAACTGTCTGAAAATCAACACATTTTGAACGTAAAAGTTACATAAACACTAGACTAGAAAGTTCCTCAAAACGCCTGCCCGTCTCCACTTCTTAATGTTATAACTGGGAAAAATAGTGGCACTAGAGACCCCAGCAATACATCTGTGTATTATGTTATTAGAACTAACATTTATACTAAGTTACAATAAATTAAAAAGTTAATTTTTTTTGCCCACGTTTGGCCATTATCTTATCTGATGATGGTAAGTGATGATGTGGTCGAAGATGAAGTACGCTTGTCTAGACGTAAGTTATTTACTCTTGACTTAAAGACCGCCAGGTTATCAAGAAATGCCGATACCGGCAGGGAATTTGATATGTATTTGTGAAGCAATAAAACGACTCAGTAGCGTGAACACTGGTTTATTACTGAAGTACAAAGAGCGCGCGCGTGTCGCCACTGCACCGCGCGCGCTACAGGTAAATGCGTATACCTACATATAGCACATTCCTCCACCATTACTTGTTAAGTACTCTAAAACAATGAAAAACAAACATGGTTACTTAAAAGAACTTCTTGTAACAAACATTCTTTCTATCTCTAACGGAACGGCCGGGCACGGACTGCTAGCTTCTACCTCATTATTAACACAAGACGGTACCGCAGCAACATCAGCAGGACGTTCGAGCTCAGCGCCTTCCGTTCCCTTTGACTCATCCCCTGCAACCAATCCCTCCTCCCCACTACTAACTAAGACCTCAATATTCTCCTCAGAAGGGATGTCAGGTCCACCTTGGCACTCAATATTTGACTGTGAGGGAGGTGATAGGCATGATGGTGTGGCTGATGGCACATCACCAGGCAAACTTAATGTCGTCTGCTGTTGCTCGGACTCCGTGCATTCGGAAGTCTCGGCTGGCAAATACTCATTGCAATAATTGTCAATCGGTTCAGTAGTAACATTCCCTTTTTGTTTACTTATTTGATCAAGATGCCTTTTACATATAGTATTAAATTTTTCAACATACACTTCAAAAAGTCTTATGCCTAATTTTCTTATTATTTTTCCTAATTGCCATTCAGCTTTTCTACCTGAAAACCATTTACACCATATAACCTCCCCCACCTGGAAACTCCCTACTTGGTTTCAGTTTCACTGTATCGGCACTAATATTTTCATTTTTACATGGTAAAATTACATCTAATCTAGACCGTAAAGTTCTGCCAAACATTAACATAGCTGGCGTAATTCCCGTAGAACAATGCACGGTATTACGATATTCAAACAAAAAACTCATTAACTTCTCGTGTATGTCACGCTGTGGAATACTGTTATTTTCTATAATACATTTTAACATCTTTTTACAGGTTTTCACAGAATTTTCTGCTTGGCCGTTACTGGCAGGATGGTAAACAGGGGAAGTTAATTGCTTTATACCGTTATTTATACAAAAGCTATGAAACTCGGTAGAATTTATTTTTGCGTCATTATCTGATACAATAACGTTCGGAATTCCAAAGGTTGAAAATATGCTTTTTAATTTAATAATTATTAAATTGAAAAAAAAACATTGATTATAATCAATGCACTTGTGGAGGTGCCGCTATTCATATAAATACATTCCAACCATTTACTAAACGCGTCGATTACAACAAGGTAAACACTCTGACCTAAACTAAGGCATTTTTTTGTAATAATAGTCTATGTGAATACGATACTACGGCTGTGTGGGACGCGGCCAAGGCGCGGGGGTAGCGCGGGGCGGAGCGCTGCGAACACGTGAGCAAGCGCTGCATTCACTTACCCACCGCTCGATATCCTTATCAATCCCGGGCCACCACATTCTACTGCGAGCTGAACTTTTAGTTTTAATGATTCCAAAACGAGCCGAGTGTAATTCTTCTAGCATTTTTACTCTAAAAATCTTCGGAATCACTATTCTATGCCCTCTAAACAGGCACCCACTATTAACTTCTAAATCTGTTTTGCAATAAAAATAGGGTAATATCGACTGACATGTAACTTTACGTGGCCACCCATGATTCATATAATTTACGACGGTGGCTAACACTTTATCGAGCTTGGTGGCTTCCTTAATCTCATTGAATGAAACCGGTTTTGTAGTGGCGTCAAGAAACAGAAAAGAAATATCTTTGTTAATGACCTCATTAGCGTCGTGTTGCGAATGTGTTAACGGTGCTCGAGGGAAATAATCAGCCACTAAATTATTTTTTGCTGTTATGTATTGGACTACGTAATTATATGTGGACCGTATAATTGCATACCGTTGTAATCTTAATGCCGCCGTTACAGATACACCATTTTTCTTTCCAAATACCTATGGATAGAAGGGGCCTGTGGTCAGTTTTTAGAATAAAAGGCTCCTGCCTACCATAAAGGTATTGGTGGAAATGCTTAACGCCAAATATTATGGCTGTTGCTTCCTTCTGAATCTGACTATAGACTTTCTCACTAACTGATAATGACCGCGAAGCAAAAGCTATTGGACGCTCACTACCCCTATCATCTACGTGGGAAAGAACCGCGCCTAAACCAGCTGGCCCCGCATCTACGGTAAGTACCAGCGAAGCTGATGGGTCAAAATGAGCGAACAACCGGTCAGAGGCCAACTCTTCCTTAACTTTGTCGAACGCACTTTGCTGACTAACGCCCCAATGCCATGGTACACCACCACGCAATAATGAGTGTAACGGGTTTAATAAAGAAGAAGCATTCGGTACAAAGTTTCTGTAATAATTCACAACGCCTAAAAATCTTTTAGTTTCCAGAACATTTTTTGGACGTGGCGCTTTCAAATTTGCATCAACTTTTTTGGGGCAAGTTCTAAGTTCTTTTTTATCGACAACGTAACCGAGGTACGTGATACTGTCTTGGAAAAACGCACACTTATCTTTATGCAATCTTAATCCCGCATCCTGCATTCTTCTAAATATCTCTCTAAGCCTACTCATGTGCAGTTCCCGAGTGGGGGCAGTACAATACACATCATCTAACCAGCAAGTTACCCCCTCTATACCTGCTAACAACGTTTCCATAACCCTTTGAAAAATCGCTGGCGCATTAGCAAGACCGTAAACCATACGGGTATATTTAAATAATCCTTTGGGTGTATTTATTGTTGTAAGATCTTGTGACGCAATACTTAATCGACATTGATTATATGCGTTACTTAAATCTAATTTAGAGTAATGCATACTCCCCCCCCCCAACTTTAGCAAATACCTCCTCTAGACGCGGCAATGGATATTTATCGATTTTTAAAACTGTTCAGAGTACAAGAAAAATCTCCTGCTATTTTAACTTGCCCATTCGATTTTAAGACGGGAACTATAGGTGTCGCGTACTCTGAGAAATTAACCGGAATTAAAATTCCTAAATCTACAAGTCGGGTTAACTCGTCTTCATCCTTATTTTTAAATGCAAAAGGAATAGCCCGTGGCTTAAAAAAAATAGGTCTAGCGTCCTCCTTGAGCTCAAAAACGATATCAAACTTATTGAAACAACCTAATTCGTCCTTCCATAGGTCGGGGAACTCATTTAGCAGCTGTTGCACCTCTCCAGTACATTGGTCATTAACTTTGATTTTATTAAGATAAGTTGAACTATACATGTTAAACTTTGACATGAAATCGCGGCCTAGAAGTGGCGGTCCACCATTTTGTGCAACATAAAATTTAATGTTTTGGCATATATATTTACATAAGAAACCTTACAAATGAAATATCCTAAGGGAATTATTTTATGCCCATTGTACAGGCACATTCTAAGATCAGTTTTAATTAAATTATAATGTTTGAAATGTTGTATATATAATTGTTCTGAAATTACATTAGTACCTGAACCAGAATATAATTCCATTTTGAATTTTAATTCATTTATTTGTATAGAAATAAGAATGGGGTCATTATTTACACACCGCATATTAAATAAGTTGCATTCTTCACAATTGTGCTCCTGTTCATCACTAACTATATGATGCAATTTGGATTTAACATTTTTAACATTACACATTTTTTTTAAATGTCCTTTTTCACCACAGTTTTGGCAGTTATAATTTTTAAATCGGCACTTCACTGCTTCGTGATTTTTATAACCACACACTGAACAACGTACACTGTTAACGGGATCACGTTCAGAAGAAGTACTCGATGCTGTGCTTCGCCGCTCGCGATCCTGCCCAACCCTGTAAACAGGTTCTTCTTTCACCGTCGCCGCTCCTGGCCCACCCTCCATATTTGTTTGTGAGCGCGCACCGCGTGCGCAAGCCGCCTGCTGGGTAACTTCCACCGCTTTTGCAAAGGTTAAACTTGACGAATCCTTCTCGAATAGACGGTCCCGTTCACGCCCTTCTCTTAGGCCTAGAATGAACCTATCTCGCAACAACGTCTCTAATATCTCCGCGCCAAACTCACAATATACTGAGAGCCCTCTCAAACGCGCCGCCCAGTCTTCGATACTTTCGCCATCCAAAATTACAGCTTCGTAAAATTTGGCTCTGTCTACGAAAGTCGATCTTTTTGGCTTAAAATGCACGTTGAGCTTTGACACTAAATCTTCAAATGACACAGTGTCCAGTTCTTCAGGATGAACCAAGTTCCTTGCCAGACGATAAGTTTCATCTGACAGATGCGTGAGTAATAAAGATGCTTTATTCTCGCCTTCGATTTTATTTAGCTTCATAAATTGATTCAATCTTCCATAAAAGATTTGCCACTCTTGGTTTTTATGGTCAAATGTATGTAGTGATCCAATATAATTCATTTTGCTAACTCGACACACTTGTAGGTAAGTAAATATCCTCGTCGCCAAATGATATGTATTTGTGAAGCAATAAAACGACTCAGTAACGTGAACACTGGTTTATTACTGAAGTACAAAGGGCGCGCGCGTGTCGCCACTGCACCGCGCGCGCCACAGGTAAATGCGTATACCTACATATAGCACAGAATTCCACTTCTCCTGTACAGTACGCTACCTTTTACCAAAAACTAAATGTAAAAGTATTAAATTATACAAATTGTTCCAAATACTTAACAAATACTTTATAAAAAAATAGCTAGGGTTTGCTTTGCTTGTGGTTTGAATTGCGGCGGTAAGACCCCTCTTTGAGGAGTGGCTAGATCGGCGTCACGGCGTCCTGACCTACCGCATGACGCAGGTCCTCACCGGACACGGAAGTTTCGGGAGGTACCTGTGTCTGATGGGAAAGGAAGAAACGCCTGGGTGTCACCACTGCGAGGGTCGCCCTGAGGACACAGTAGAGCATACGGTGCAGGACTGCCCAGCTTGGGCAGAGCACCGACGTGTCCTCACGGCGGCGATAGGCGGAGACCTCTCGCGCCCGGCATTGGTCGAGGCCATGCTGCGGGGCGAGAGGGAGTGGGAAGCGGTCGCCTTCTTCTGCGAAGCAGTCATGCTTCCGAAGGAGGAGGCGGGCCGTATGAGGGAGAGGATGGCGTCCTCCCTCCAGCCCAGCCGCAGTGGTTAAACGCCCACGACGTCGGACGTCGGCCGACGATCTCCGGCCACCGTAGGCGCGGGCATGCGGACAGCGAGTAAAGGGCAACTCGCTGTCCGACCATGGACCATGCCCGGGTCGACGGCGAGTTGTGTTCCACGCGCGCCTCAAAGAGCGTCAGCAACATGACGAGGCCCCCCTGCAGAGGGCCGAAGCCTGCCGGGGTCGTGGGACTTATCCCATTACCGTGACCCCGGTACGTAAAGGGTTATTGAAGGAACACCGTGGATTTTAGTCAGTAAAAGTCTGACAGTCCCTCCCACCCTGCCCGGGGTGGGAGGACTTATTTGATAATTTTACCACGCTAAAAAAAAAAGGGTTAATTATGCCAAGAACTATTTATGATCAATCTTGCATGCAGTATGCAGCAAATACAGGGTTATTAGTAAACACTAACAACCTGTCAGAACTATGTTAGTAACATAATTAACAAGAACTTTTGTTCTATGACTTTTAATAATTCATCGTATTTTAGTTCATCAGATTTTAATACAAAATTAAAGATACACGTTACAATTGAACGCTGTAAAGGTTACGTAGTCTTAGAAGCAAAATTAAGCGCTAGCAGTGTAGATAAACTGATTGTACAAAAGGCAGCGGAGGGGATCTTGAAGGTTTGTTTTTAGTAAATGTATCACGTTTTCTAAAATGTCTTAGAACAAACGTTTCTGTTTATCATGTAAGTAATACATTCCTGCGAGGTTGTTAGTGTTTTACTAATAACCCTGTATTTGCTGCATACTGCATGCAAGATTGATCATAAAAAGTTCTTGGCAAAAATAACACTAGATATTTTTATTATGCAAAATATAAGCATTTAGAAAAAGAAAAGCAATTCTCATCATCTGCTTGATCTTTTCCTATGTTGGGGTCGTTTTGCAATCTAACTGGATGCAGCTGAGTATTAGTGTTATATATACATAGGGCGACTGCCTATCTGACCTCCACAACCTAGTAGCTGGGTAACACGACACCCCTTGGTAAGACCAGTTTTTGACATCTGACTACCCGTAACGACTGTCAAAAAATTACAAATTTTAATGACAGCCGCGATCAACGATAGCTTAACGTTTGCTATGCACGGAGAAACCTCGATATATAGTTTACATACCGACCTCGGGAAGCGTTGCGGTTGTTATTCTTTGGCCACGAGCTCCACCCCATTAATAATAATATTCCACAACTTTCACACAACGTCATCTAGTCCCTAACTAAGCAAAGCTTGTGCTATGAGTACTAGACAACTGATAAACATACATATATATTTCTAAATACATACTTATTATCAGTGATCGGAGTAGGTAGATTGATTTTTGGTACTTGTATCATAAATGCACACAGAAAGAATAACATGGATAAGCCATTTTCCCGGAAAGTAATTCCGGTATTTCCGGATTCAATTAAACATTGTTAATGTTGGTAGTGATATTATTCCTACTCAATTCAAAATTTAAAGGAAGGTATAAAAACTAAATTAATTCATTATTTATCTGTTGAATAATAAAAACAATCTAATTCCGATCGAAGCTTTAATTTTTATTTTTTTAATTCCTACATAAGTTCCGGTTTTTTTTTAATAATCCACCAATTCCGGAGGAATGTCCATATTAATATATACGTTTCGGATCAATGACCCCATTTCAATCTACCTACTCCGATCACTGCTTATTATAGATATATTACACCCAGATAAAGAACAAATGATCGTGCTCATCACACAAACATTTGTCCTGGGTGGGAATCGAACCCACGACCTTGCGCATAGCAGTCAGGGCCACTGACCACTAAACCAACAGGCCTGTCGTAAGTAATTCTATTGTAGGACATAATGATTTTGTACGGTAACCGCAAATTGTAATACATACATAGTATCATTAAGAGCACACTCGGTCCGCGTCATAGCGACACATCAATCATATCCATCAATTAGCAATAATTTACGTAATACAGTTTTACAGTCAACAAACACTTTTTCATTTAATATAATTTATATCAATAAAATGTGTAGTAGGTAGCCCCTAAATCTTTTTGGTCCTTCGAGCCTTGAACCAGCGACCTATGGATTTTTTTGGTCGTTCCATATTTAAGCTATCAGTGGCTATCGATGATACACTCAACAGTAGATGACGCGTTGGTGACTTCCGTGACTAATTAATTATGATAAAAGCCGGGCAAATATTAAAACAAGGGTAACTAAAAATACAGAGATTTCCTTTTAATTTCGTATTATATTACATTTGTTTTTTTCTTTAACAAATAAAAACAATACCGTTTACTACAAACATCACGCACAAACACTAAGAAACAGCAATCAATATTTCAACACTCTAAATAGCATCTTAGCTCTTCTTGCACCAAGAGCGATACCCGCCCAAGTACCCCGGCACACGTCTTCAATTAAATCAGGGTCCATATGGAATCCTCCAGCGCGACGATTGGGCACAAACCCAGGCAATTCAATAGTAAACGCCAAAGGAACGCCTTTATGGTGAGCGTAGCCTGCAGAGCTACCACTGCATTTGTAAAGTACCTCCGCAGTGGACCCAACAACGTAAGGTGGGAAGTTCGGTGGGCCATTAACGGAGAACGCATCAGCAATAGCGAGACCAACAGAGTTTAAAGCTTCATAGTTGTAGGAAAGGGTTAAATTATGTGACCATGGGTGCAGAACCATACTGCCGTAACTATGCATGGACAAGTACAAGGCGATGCGAGGCAGATGTTCCATTAGTGCGTCCCTAACAACTTGCGTCTCCTTTTCGGAAAACGGGCGTTTGCCAGGGTAAACCATAGAGCATGGGTTACCACTAGTATCGGCGGAGTTCCAAGCGATATCGAAGTTGCGGTTTCCGTCGACCCCAGGGCAGAATAAATCGTTTGGGGGAATTTTGGAGCGGTTTTTTCGCCACAAACGTTTCTGGAATCAAAAAACAATCACATTAGGGATACATAAAACATGTATGCTTCGCTGCAGAGGCCAATCTGAAAATCACTTAACTGATTGCAGGCCTTACTGCCCTGGAACTTAAGGGCAGCTGAAGGAACAGGGTGGGTTTTTAGCCAGTAGAAGTCTGACACACCCTTTCGTTTAACCTAGAGCGGGAGCAGCAGGATGATTTTCCCAACTGACAAAAAAAAGTTTGGCCGCTGTAAATATAATCTAGCCAAATGGGGTTTCCTTGACCTATCGCAGACGCAATGCCAGTATCAGAAGCCCCTGTATAAGATATGGCCCACCTCTTGTCATGTCCATCGTGCACGGCCAGGTCAATGACAGAGCTGTGCAGATAGCTGGATATTGGTCCAAGGATGTCTGAGCATCGACTCTAAAAGAAGAAGATCCTGGAACTCCCGCGGGATCAGGACTTTTATAAAGCGGAAAAGTTCGTTTGTTTTTTTTTTGAACGCGCTGATCTTTGATATTTGATTATTTGGTGTGGAAGTAGCTTGAAGCTTGGAAAAGGTTATATGCTGCTTTTTACTTAAGACCACATAAAAAGAGGGTTATGTTGTTATCGTGACTGCTAGTAGATTATAATGCTCCGAGTCTTCTCAGGAGACCGCTCTGAAACTCTGTGCAACTCCTGTAAGGCAATCTCCGTGTTAACGTCGCTGTGAAAGGTATCAAGTAATTACTTTAATTACTTTTCTGGGGTTACATATACAATTGACCTACACCACAGTAGTCACTTGCTTTTATCATCTGATTAACATTTTCCTATATCTATGTCGGGGTCATAGAAATATAAAAAACATATATCTATGGTCGGGGTGTTTTTCCAGTCTAAGCAGGGACAGTTGACTACTGGTGTACTTATTTCTATTTTTTAGGATTCCGTAGCCGAATGGCAAGAAACGGAACCCTTATAGTTTCATCATATCTGTCTGTCCGTCCATGTGTCACAGCCATTTTATTCCGAAACTATTAAGACTATACACATGAAACTTGGTAGGTAGATGTATTCTGTAAACCACTTTCCGATTTTAGGAAAAAAATATTTAAAAGTAAAGGGGGGCTCCTCATACATGGAACTGAAACTGAAAATATTATTTTTTCATGAAATCTACGCGTGTGTGGTATCTGTAGAAAGGTCTTTAAAAATAACATTGAGGTTTCTTAAATGACCTTTTCATAAAGTCAATCGTTTAAAAGATATACGCTTCCAAACTGGTGAAATGTGTGTCCCCCCTCTAACTTCTATAATAATGGAGGGAAAAATCGAAAAAAAAATATGCTGTAATATATCTTAATGTAAACTTTCAATTACAATTAGTTTGAACGAGATCGGGTCTGCAGTTTTCGAGATATAGTACATTTTCTAAAACCGCAAATATAACTTTGTAATTCATACAAATACTATAAAAAACCAATTTATTTGGCGTGGTTACTACGGAACCCTTCATGGGCGAGTCTGACTCCCACTTGGCCAATTTTTTTTAAGTCCATGCCTTTAAAACCAACATTATTTTAATTTTATGCCTGTAATAAACGATAATTATTATTATTTACATGGAGCGACTGTCTGTCTGTGTGAAGCGGAAAAGTTTGTTTGTTTCTTTAAACGCGCTCATCTTCGAAAGTAACTATACTGGGTGGATTTGGTATCTTTGGTATGGAAATATCTAGAAGCTTGAGGAAAGTTAAAGGCTACTTTTTACCCGACTGCAAAAGAGGGAAGTTATGTTTTTATTGTTGTAAAGTCCAGAGGAACGAAGCTGATGCTAGTAATAAAATAAATGTCTACACTTACGCCAGTAAAAGTGAAATGGTAACCATCAGGGTTTGCAATAGGCATTAAGATCCAATCAAAATCATGGAGAAGTTCAGGTTCCGTAACATTCTCTGTAAGCATCTTGATGGCCCAAGTGACAGTGGGGGGAGAAATCCACTCCCTCGGGTGCATCCCTCCTTCAATGAAAATAACAGGTTTGGTCTTGTCCTGAAATTTGGTGGTAGATATTTGCAAGTATCGGATTGGACGTCCCTCAAAGGTTTTTGCTGCTGTTACCAATGTGGTGGTGTTTGGGTATTCAGCGGCGATATAGGTCATATAAGCGTCGAACTGAAAATAAAGGTCTTCAGTGAATTAAATATATCATTGAATTGATTGGAACTTAAAACGGGATATTTACACGGTTAAAGTTGGGTGATGTAATAATTTTGAATTCAATGTTGGGCAAAAATCTAACATTTTATTTAAAACTGAGACAGTTATCTTTTAACTTTAACTATAATTAAGAAGGATTATTCATGATTACATCACAGAAAGAAACTGACGAAAAGTTAATATTTGTAGACACACAACTTGAAAGATCATCACAGAGTGTAACTTCTGAAGAATAATTTTTAAATCGGTAACATTTTAAGTGTACATGGACAAGATTTTTTTTTCTAATAACGGTCACTACTTGGCGCATTGCCCGTTTTTGGCTTTATGTTGATTTCTGTGATACGTTGTATCTAAGATGTTGTAGACAGTCAAATCATCTAGGCATCAGCCCCAAAGTTATCCTTAAATAAATACAAAGTCTGCTATCGCTCCGCGAAAACTGCGAGAAAAGTTTTGCGCTTCTGAACTGTGTTGCGCTTGTTCTGTTGCCGAGGCCCACACCATGGGATACAACCTATCACTGCCGGTTGTGATTCATTCAAAGGCCGGTGCCCCCAGAACTTAAAGGCTGCTGAAGGAATGAGGTGGGTTTTTAGTCAGAAGTCTGACACTCAGAGCGGGAGAAGTCATTCCATGATTTTCCCACCCGGAAAAAAAAGGCTGCGGAAAGGGAGAGGGAGATTCCGAGTGCTCTCTCTTTGCTCACAAAAGACACACCGGGCGACGGCTGAGGGAAGATAATGCCATTTTGTGGCCCCCCTATATTGGACCTGTGACTGCAGACTTCATCGTTATTTGCCGCCTGATATAGCATGAAACTTGATTACAACAATCTTACACTATACTTACAGTTTCCAGTCGCTGATAGTCATCGTATGACATAATATCGCCTCCATCTCTAGCAATAGTCTGTGTCCTATTTTTGTTTATTTCATCATCATAATCTAGTGCCCTTTAAAAATACTTAAAAATTAGTATAAGTATATAAAGTTAGGCTAAAACCAAAAGAAACCGAAATATTTTAGTCATTTTGCTAACTAAAATGTGGGGACTGACATTTCTTATGAATTTATCAACGGAATTTATATTCCTACTTTGGAGGTTGGGCGCTAGAAACTGAGACAAGTTGCTTAGTTTTCTGTGCCTTATATTCATACGTGAATCCAAAACGTATTATCCCTTTTTACGATAATTACGCAGACGTAGATGTATGAAAGGCACAGTTTAAGTTTATTTGGAGATTGTCACCAATTTATGTATCCCTTTACCTTTCAAACTAGTACTTGCCCGCGATTTTATCTGCATGACTTCGCAATAATTTAGCCAAAGAACATTGATATATTAAAAGGAGGAAGATACGGTACTAGACACAGCGTTTGGTCCTACAAAACTAAGTGATTGCCCGTAGTTGGCGCTCAGTCGCGTACGGAACGTTGTTGATCACACAGCTCAAGAAATTCTCGTCTCTTCGTGTTTTTAAGGATTTTTTCGGAATGAATACGCATCAAAATGACTTCTGGTGTAGCTAGACAGTGTTTTAATTACACCAGGAAGAAAAATAAGAGACATGGGTCATGCGGATCACTTATTACGTACTTACCTAATACATGTAATCTTGTTTCATTCATAAGCGCAAACGTTCGGCAGCTGAGGCGATTTCGCTCGCACTACAGCGCCGTCTCCTATCTCTATCGTTGTCTATCGGTAATTGTAGGTTTGGGACTGATGACGACACTGAACACAGATACATGTGAGTTACCGTGTATGTATTCGTGCGCCGAGCCCAGGTTTACCGATTGCGATGTTAGAGAGTAACATATCTTCCTCCTTTTAATACATCAATGCCAAAGAAAAAATTTTTAGAACTGTATCATTTGTTCCGAGGATTTCCCTTACATACAAACTTACAAACAAACCTGTACCTCTTTATAATATTAGTGTAGACTACGAATCAACTAATTCTGATATTTGGCCACTAATTAGATACTAAATCTAATTGAAAACAGATCTCCGCTAGGTTATCTAGATTCCGTGATGCAGAGGTGGTCGAGCCAGGTGGTCACCAATGAAAGTTTAAACTACGAACCGACTATTCTGATACTTGGTGACTAACATCGACTAATTAGGCAAAGGAGTAGAATTCCCTGCCGGAGTCTGTGTTTCCTGATAGCTTTAACCTAGAGGTCTTTAATTCAAGAGTGAATAGGTTACTTCTTGGTAAGCGTGCTCCATTTTCTACCACATCATCGCTTGCTGTTAGGTGAGATGGAGGTCAAACACGAGCCTATTAACAGTGACTCATCACTCCTTCTCCATATAAACCTTAACTGTGGCAAATTTGAAACTCCTCGAAGCGTTATATTTTAGAAAACAGGTACAAAGTGATTCACGTATTCACGATTTCAACTAATACAGAAGGTGTAATAAACAAAGGTAGGTGAGTATAATTATCATATTATTTTGAGAGTAAGTTTCGGTGTTTTTTCACAGGGTAGTCACCTAAGAAACACCAGCCTAGCAATCAGGTGAATTGGTGACTTTAAATTCTGCTTTAAAGTCACCAAAAATAATGACATGCAAAAGTATTATTTTTAACCTACTTACAAAATAAATATCATTTATAATTTCTACCTGAGCAAGGACAGGCCGCTAGTAAAGTATAGTTTTATAGGTTCTCCAAGCCGAACGGCCAATTTTAGTAGAGATTAGCCAACTGCACAGGAGATATTTTAGTGCACAGGCGTGTGCGCAAGTACAGGTGCACCCACTGTTCCTTTAGTTTCATAGCCCGATGAGTCGGTAATCCGACATGGCCAGCGAGAAATCAGGCGCAGGAGCAACGGTTTAAGGGCCTATACTACCTCAGCGCTTCTCACTCTTTAAGTCTTTACCTCGCTCGCACACTACCGGCCGCGGTCACGCGAGCAAGCGAGACAGGGTGGCAGGGAAAAGACTCCAAGACACCGATAATCAGAGCCGGATTAACCCTGTCAGAGGCCCTAAGGCAATGGTATTCTCGGGGCCCCTTTTCTTACTTTGACTGACCAAATCGTGTGTGAACTGAGGAAATGCACATTAAGGGCTGTGGTTTTTAATATATTTGTTTACTTATTCCCAGATTTGTTCCAAAATTGTTTTAATTCTACTACTAAATCTAACGATTTGTATTTTATGAGATAACAATGAGGTCACTAAGTTCACACGCACACCAAATTCTCGTTCGAAGAAACATGTTTTCTTGGTGCGTGCACTGGGCCTGGGCCCCTAGTTGATGCGGGGCCCCTAGGCAGTTGCCTACTCCGCCTAATAGTTCATCCGGACCTGCCGATAATTTAGTTTATTTCTTTTTACGGTGAAAATAATGGTAATTTAAAAAAAGTAAATAACATAAGACCTGCTTTATAGTTAGTTCAATTAATATGCAGTTTCATTATCTAATTTGAAGTTATTTTTGAATACCAGCGGTTTATTGTTCGGTTTGGAGGTAACTTTGGATTTTTTTTCTAGCAAGAAAATTTTATGACATCGTGTTTTCGTCAAACATAGTACCTAACATTAATCCTCAACTTTACCATATATTTATTTCAAAATTATTGCTGCCGTATTTTCGACATAATGGAGGATCATGCTAAGCTATTTGAGGTAGTATAGGCCCTTAACGTGCTTTCTCAAATATGTCACACACCCAACTTCCAAACTCCGTGCTACTACTGAGTAATTACTATTAGAAGAGCCCAATAGTGCCCGAACCGCGAATCGAATCTAGTGAAGTACGTACAAACTGAACTAACGATTTAATATCATCGACATGAACCCTGTACTTGATGCCCAACTGGTTCAAACTTGTTACAAATTCTTCTCGCTGTTCAGGTTTCACCAAGATCACTGCTTCCCGTTTTACATGAGCTGGACTAAGGAAATCCAGATCCAATCTTGTGCGAATAGCATTTATGTTTTTCACCTGATCTTTGGTAGAAGTGTTTATGTAGTAGGATTTCCATCTAAAAAAAAGTAGTACTTACATAATATTAAATCGATCATATTTTACATATGTATTATAAGCCTGTATATAAATGTTTTATTTAGCCATTTCATAGTCAATTAAAAATAAACACTGTGTAATGATGTGCTACAATTTTTGCGATTACTTAAAATTTACCAATTATAGTAGTGGCTTTATAATGGGTTCAATACTGGTTTTGGTGTATATCTTTAATTAATATATTTTGTAGACCATACTAATATTTGTCCTGGTTCAGGATTTGAACTCGTGACACGCAGCGCAACACTCGGTGCTCTATGCCAAGCGTGTCACTATGATAGATTTGTTTTTGTATAGTGGTTTTGAATATATAAGTAATGTATAAGTAATTGGTTTTTTGTAAGCCGTTATAACATAAATAAGTAAATAGAAGATATTTATTTATTCAAAATATTTAGTAACTTTTATCCTTTGATAATTTTACTTAAAGACTAAATATAATGTTCTAAAGAGACCTCGTTAGTAGAAGTCTGAAATTCTCTCTCTCTCCCCGAAAAAATGTTATTATTTATTGAAGCGTCAATAGCCTAATGGTTAAGGTGGCGAACTTGTGATCGAGAGGTCGCAGGTTCGAACCCCACCCATTACACTATTGCCGTGAACCCACTCCAGACACAAGCATATTTAGCTTAGTTGGACTGGTTGACAAGATTGCTAGAATGTGAATTCAACCCACATTGCAGTTCTCTTTCAAATAAAATAAAAACTTTTTGAAAATGCATTTAGTGTAGGTAGGTATGCATAAAAAAATACTTACCCAGAATAATCTTCGTGTTTTGCGTAACTCAAAACATATAGCATCGCAAATATGACAAAATTTATCCTTATACTTATCTGAAACATCATGGGTTTCAAAAACATCAGCACGTATTCATTCAGCTGCTTATCCGATGTGTGCGACTTAATTATTTTTAATCTATTGTTAATCCACGGTAAAACATTTAAAGATAATTGGATTAAAAGGTTTGCAGATACCGGAAAATTTTCCTGAAAATATAATTTTTTGTATAGGAAGACACTTCAGAAAATATCGTCGGAAAATAGAGAAATTATCAACATCTGTATCGCGTTTTATTAAAGAAATAAATTATTTATTTCAAGTTAATATTCAGTTGCCCAAATACATTTATATAATATTATTACACATACATACATCAAACGTATTTTGAATTACCTCTTCATAGACAAGTTTATTTTAAATCTTTTTTACCGATAAGCAAACCTGTAACAGGCAATAAAAATACATTTCACATATGAAAATACACATAAATAAAACTGTAATCAAGGTAAACCGAAATGCTGTTAATACTCGTATTTACGATGCTTTTTAAAGTAAAATAAAGTCAAATATAAATGTAAAAAAGAGATTGCAGATTTTTTAGGGTTCCGAAGCTGAATGCTACGCTAATTTATAAGTATGTGTAATATTGTTTGTGTAATTTTTAAACATGTTATTTTTATTTTTACCATATTTGTAGGCAAAAACTTAGCGGTCAATAATTAATCATTTAAGGTCTTCACTGGTTAATCCAGTGATTTATCAGTTCTACTTTTTTGTTCCGTGACGTATTATTTAGCGCGTGTTTTGCGCGTACGCAGAATCTTTCCTGACGCCACAAATACATAAATCGATGTAGAGCACAAAACATTTATTTATTTAGGGACAAATAACAGTTACATATTAAAAAGATATTAACTAAAATTTTAATTAAACAATTATACAACATTGTCCATAAGTTAACAAAAAAGAAAGTTAGAAAGAGACATTATGGCAAAAAAGGAAAGAATATAAATAATATTAATAAATCCACAAAAACATAGTTATAACCTGGGGTTCTTTAAGTCAAGCATAAATAGGTTACGTCTAGGCAAGCGTGCTTCATCTTCGACCACATCATCGCTTACGGTCAGATTGTAGTCAAACAAGAGCCTATCATCAATAAAAAGAACATTATTAACTATAAAGTGTGTTTGTCAGTGAATAGTTAAGAAAACGATTTAATTGATATACATACCGTCTCTTCTTGTTATCTTTTTGCTCTTGCCAGAACTTTGTGGCCCTGATGTATGTATGTATGTATGTATGTATGTCGGGCAGGTGTCCGCAACTCCACGACCATGCGCGTATTTTGCGTGAGGGGTAAGATTTCTCTTCACTCAATCCATGCCAGTTCCTCCAGGAAGGCGAGCAACGCCCTTGTTTTGCTTACCATTTCTCGGAGGGTACCTGGGTTGCCGAAGTATTTAGTCCTGTAATCCGCTACTACAGGGCAGCTTAGTAGCAGGTGTGCTGCTGTTTCGTCCTCCTCCATGCAGGCTCTGCAGAGTGGGCTGTCTGTGACTCCTATTAAATAGAGGTGTTTATTAAATGATCCATGACCGGTTAGGGCGGCTGTCACCAGCCGCATTTGCGGTTTAGATAGTCTAAGGACCTGTTTCGACAAGCGGCCATCAAGGGTCGGGAGAGCCTCTTTGGCCTGCCTGCACTCACCATGGTCCACCCATAGTTTGTGGTGTAGGTCTCTGGTGCGTTTCCTTACCAGGTGACGCAGATAACCGAAGGGGAGTGGTGCAATGGGTTCGGGTCCCATAATCGCCATACTCGACGCCCTTCTAGCGAGTTCGTCCGCTGCATCGTTGCCTCGGGAGTCGCTGTGTCCTTTGATCCATTGAATGGTTATATTGTTGTGTCTACCAACCTGGTTAAGGAGATTGTGACACTCCAAGATCAGCCCGGAGTTAACTATGTGGCTGTTCAGTGCTTGCAGGACCGCCATGCTGTCCGAAAGTATACGTATTGAGTGGTCCTTAACTTCCCTGTTTATGATGGCCGAAGCTGCCAGTGAGATGCCCAGGCATTCGGCCTGGAACACTGTGTTGTAGACCCCCAAAGGTCTGGCTATACGAATGTTGAGATCCTCCGAAAAGACTCCTGCACCCGTACCAGTACCTGTTTTGGAACCATCAGTGAAGACACGCACCTCAGAGGGACACAACCCCTCACAGCGGTGATCCTCGTACAGTTGGATTCTGTATTTTTTGTCAAAGACGATTTGTTTGGGCACCCTGTCATTAACTGCCTTCGTTATGGGGAGCTCGTTGTTGAGTTCCTCAAGCAGAGCAGTGTGCTGTGTTTCTTTCTTACCCCAGAGGTCCAGTGTTTTAAGACGCACTGCTGCCATCGTCGCTTCCTGTTGTATGAACAGATGGAGCGGCGGGAGCCCCAGCATCGCCTCCACAGCTGCTGTCGGCAAAAACTTAGCGGTCAATAATTAATCATTTAAGGTCTTCACTGGTTAATCCAGTGATTTATCAGTTCTACTTTTTTGTTCCGTGACGTATTATTTAGCGCGTGTTTTGCGCGTACGCAGAATCTTTCCTGACGCCACAAATACATAAATCGATGTAGAGCACAAAACATTTATTTATTTAGGGACAAATAACAGTTACATATTAAAAAGATATTAACTAAAATTTTAATTAAACAATTATACAACATTGTCCATAAGTTAACAAAAAAGAAAGTTAGAAAGAGACATTATGGCAAAAAAGGAAAGAATATAAATAATATTAATAAATCCACAAAAACATAGTTATAACCTGGGGTTCTTTAAGTCAAGCATAAATAGGTTACGTCTAGGCAAGCGTGCTTCATCTTCGACCACATCATCGCTTACGGTCAGATTGTAGTCAAACAAGAGCCTATCATCAATAAAAAGAACATTATTAACTATAAAGTGTGTTTGTCAGTGAATAGTTAAGAAAACGATTTAATTGATATACATACCGTCTCTTCTTGTTATCTTTTTGCTCTTGCCAGAACTTTGTGGCCCTGATACGAGACCGTTCGATGACCATGATAAGTCAAAAAATTGAAGCCGATGATAAAACTAGTAACTTCCATGTAGACTCACGCAAAACTAATGCCGGGGCATCTTCTGAAAACATAGATACGTACAAGACATTCTACATGGATAAAAAAATTAAAATAGCTGTCTGAAACCACTTGTTAAAAAAAGTATTTATAACTTTACGAGTAACACCACAAATAAACCATCACATTATTTAGTAAGATTTTATTATTGAATGAATCGGTAACTGTATGTGTCAAAATGAAAGTAACTTACTAGTTACTAGTTAGTAACTAACTTTGAATTCCTGCTAGTTCCGTTTTTATTCAACATAATATACTTATCGTAATAATTGGACACCCTCAAACATCTCAATTAGAAAATTATCACATAGTCATAATACATTCACAAAATTGTTAGTCCTATAAATTCCTATAACTTGAATTTTTTAAGACTTCGACTTGAAATAGTTTCATTTTTCTTATTTTTTTATATTGAATGACGGAATTTGTTTAAAACTGCATTTAGTATAATAACTTATTACTTTCATTTATGGTCCGAATATATCTTATCATAATTATAAAAAAATATATCAAATTAATCCGGTAGTTTCAAAGATTAGCCCGTTTAAACAAATAAATAATCAAAATTTTCCTCCTTATAATTTTACAGTATAGATGATAAAAATCGATTCAGTAAACGATTACGTTATGTTGTATTACTCCTAATCCTCGTAATACTAGGAATCAGGATTACTAGGTAAAAGGTACAGCCTATAGGTAGGTACGTCAGTTACGGAAGAGATATATACTTACCTTCACTTGCCACACAAAAAAACAGCTTGTTTTTTTTTGTGTGGCTACTCCCAGGTCAAACTCTGAGGTTCTCAACTGCTTAATCGAATTTGCCTGTGGCGGTTTTAATTAATTTCAATTAAAAACTCCAGCCAGGGCTAATAAAACAGAATTTTCCAAATCGGTTCAGCCGTTTTCGAATAATCGCTGAACATACGTACATAAAAAAATATATATACGCGACGAATAGAGTACCTCCTTTTTGATAGTCGGTTATAAATACAAACTAGGCGACTAAGCGCTAACAGCAACCCCTGTGGGGTACGGACCTCGGCTTAGGGCGTCGCAGGGGGAGGGCGGCTAGGGACAGGCTGGATCTGAGTGCAAGCTGGGAGCTGAGGGAGCACTTAAATACCCTTCAACGCTGCCCCTACTGAGGTCAGCTGGTCTAGCGAGGGTAGTGCGGAGTATAACTCGCGTGGTCGAAGACTGCGTAGCACTGTGTCCTCGGCTCTCCTGTAAAAGGTGGCGGACCCAAGTCCGCTATCGTCGACTGTCAATGACATTGTGCTATACAGAATGGAATCAGGCCTTACTTTGCAGAAATCCATAGCAAACTAATAATAATTATAATAATTCAGCCACCAGTTCCCACTGCTAGGGCGAAGACCTCACTTTGAGAGGGCATGGGCTGTAATGAACCACGCGGGTCCGGAGCGGGTCCTAGGTCATGCGCGGGTCCTAGGTCATGCGCGGGTCTTAGGTCATGCGCGGGTTCTAGGTCATGCCAGTGTTCCCACGATATTTTCCTTGACCAATTTGAGAACAGTACCGATGATACAAATCACACAAAGTTACGTGCCTGACTGGGTTCGAAACCACGACCTGTAACTTACATGTCAAGCCCGTTAGTATTTCAGAAAAATATCAAGTGGTAATGCCGCCAATAACTAGATGTTCAATTTTGCATGCAGTAGGGATGCAGCACCGCCCTTCAGTCCGCCAATATATGTACGTGCAGACGGAATGCATTAAAAAAGTTATTTAATAAATCTAAAAAACCCGGCTGCTCAACTGAAATGCAAATTATTGTGAGAAAACTGGCATGACCTAGAACCCGCGCATGACTCAGGACCCGCGCATGACATAGGACCCGCGATATTTTTTTAGATTTATTAAACAAGCAGATTTTTGTTTTATAAAGTGACAAGCAGGTCCTGGCGCCTTAAAACGAGGAGAGCCGACCCCAAGTAAAGGGAGCAGGCATGGTAGAAGAAGAGAAGAGAGAAGCAGGCCCAATTGAACTTAACTAAAAGTTTTTTTAAATACTTTTTAGTTAAAATATTAATTAACAATTTTTTAGTTTTCCCGGTCGTGTCACATTGGCACTCCACCGGATTCAGAAAGTGAAGCTTATATTTTTAAACTTTCTCATTGTATTATTTTGCTAGTATTACACTAATGATAAACATAATATACCTTTTTGAAATCCTTGTGTGAGCCTTTAATTTGATACCCATATTCGAAAAAAAAATTCTTCTTCTGGAGATATGAGGTTATAAAGAATATTACAAACATACGTACATACAAGATACGCGCGAAAAACATAACCCTTCCTTTGCAGTCGGGTAAAAACATACCACATGCAAGCAAACCACATCCACATGCAGTGTAGTTTGCTTGCTCGTTATTGCATTGACCTTTTCCTAAAGTATTAGTTGTACCTACTTACATTGTTCTCAAGGATGTAGAATTAAATAGACTTACAGAAGAGTGTTGCTGATACAAATTCTTTTCTACAAATACTTATTTTACTTACCCTCTGTAGCTCTTTGCTAATTATTCTTTATAAAAATAGCTGCTGTGACTTTACATGGATATTTTGCACATTTTTCTGAAATAAAAAGGGTGTATGAATTATAGGAAGCCTGATAAATAAGCTTTATGATTGTGTGCCAAGTTTCGTCCTGTGTGATTGAAACGCAAACATACCAATTTTCACATCTATAAATAAAATTTAAGTGTCTGTATGTATGTGATGTCAAAATAACTGTGTCAAATGCACATCTAACAAAGAAAAAATAACTATGTAAGCATATAGTTATTTTTTGTTTGTTAGATTAAAAATCTAGTTTGTATTTTAGAACCGAATAAAGTTTCTAAAATAGAAACTACATTTTTTATTTTTGTTTGTTTTTCTGTTCGTGCGGACAACTGGGACTTTCACTAGAAGAAATTCATGCGGAAAAGAACTCCCACGCGAACGAAGTCGTGGCCATAGCTAGTCAATAGCTATTTCTTTTTACGATAAAAATAATTATAATTAAAAAAAGTAAATAATATAAGACCTGCTTTATAGTTAGGTCAATTAATGTGCAAAGTTTCATTATCTAATTTGAAGTTATTTTAGAATACCAGCGGTTTATTGTTCGGTTTGGAGGTAACTTTGGATTTTTTTTCTATCAAGAAAATTTTAAGGAATCGTGTTTTCGTCAAACATAGTACCTAACATTTATCCTCAACTTTACCATATATTTATTTCAAAATTATTTCTGCAGTATTATTGACATAACGGAGGATCATCCTAAGCCATTTGAGGTAGTATAGGCCCTTAAATTGCTGTGAAAGTAGCTTGAAGCTGGAGAAAGGTGACCGACTACTTTTCACCCGATTGCAAAAGAAGGAGGTTTTGTTTGTTTGTTTTCATCGTGATGAAGTCTACGGAAGCGAAGTCCCGCGTAACTGCTAGTTTATAATATTAGTAACTTAATTTAATCACGTGGGACATGATAAATTTCATTGATAAGCGAATTTGGTTGATCATAATATTATAAGTTGTGATGTTGTAACAGTTAGGATAGAAGAAACAGCGTGTATCATTAGAACTTAAAACGGGATATTACCATGTGTATTTTTTGTTTTGAGTTTCCTATATTTCGGCACTGTTGCAAGCGCCATGATCACGGATGAACTGAAGTAATTGCGGGTGGAAGTTTATGAGCAGACAAATCGGTCTACCCTCTTTCTCGTTCGTTTTCTGTTAGTGACACCGCTTTAATAATACAAAGGTACTGATCCGTTTACATACCCAAATAATGAGAAAAGACGGATTAAATGAGTTATTCCTGATTGTATATTGTCTAAAGCCCTTATAGATTTAGATAATGCCGTATGACTAAATGATGATAGTGTAATCTTTGGGGAACTGTTATATAAACAAAGATAAGTTGAAACGCGACAGTCGGTCAAGATGAAGTTATTAGTACTGGTAGCGTTGTTCGCTCTGGCCTACGCGAAACATGAAGAGTATATCGGGTTTGTAAATTTTCTATAAATTTCTTAGAATCGGGTTAGTGAAGTGCAAAGATGATATTAGTCGTAAAATTTAAATAACAAGTGGCCGCCCAGTTCAATTTGGAAGACAATTTGATTGATTTTGAATACATTATCTATACTAATATTAAAAACTTTTTAGCAAAAAATAAAACCAACTTCCATATCAAAACACTGCAAAGCCTAAAATAACTAATATAGGTAGTCGGTGTTATTGGTTTTGTATTTTCTTTTTTTTGACACCGCCGTCCGAAGAAGCTGGTTTAATTTTTTTCACGATTTTTAGTGGTTCGGTTTGTAATTTATTTAGTTACAAAAGCCAAAATTTCATTTACTTGTCACCTTTACAAAATATTGCTTTTCCCAATGCAGAGCCGTTAATTTTAGAGGAGTTCTCCTGGTACTTCACCATCAGCTCTACATCACCATATGCATTGTGACGAGCATAAAGTGCTTAACATCCATATTCAAGTAATCGAATCACAATCCACGAAATACTTATTATTGTGCAGTTTCAGTGGCCATCTGTGGTCTTCATCATCAGTTCCACTTCCCCAAATGGTGCTTTTTGAGAGCAACTGCACAAGTTACTATAACAAATACCCAAAACGCTATAGGTGTGCCTATAATATTTGAAGAGTTCCCTCGTTTAGTCTAGGATCACATGATCAGATCCTGATTTCATAACAATGGGACCAATTAGAAGGTATAGCCTTTCAAACGAAAAAAGAATTTCCCAAATCGGTCCACCGTCTTTGAGTTATGAGATAACTTACATAAACAAAAAAGAAAAAGCTTAAGACGAACTGAGAACCTCGTCCTTTTTTTGAAGTCGTTTAATAAATAGGTAAAATTTTATTGTAACTTGGTATGTAGAGGGTAATCTCCGAAACTAGTGATCCTATCCTAAATATTTTTTAAATGTGCGCTATTTGTGATTGCTATAGACTATAAATCATTACGAAATCAACTCGGATTAAAGTCACCGGCAAAGTGCTAGTTTAATATAAAAATATTAGCTTTCGGCACTCTTCATTAAAACTTTAACAGTGCTTAATTTCATATTCCTTCGTTTGCGTATTTTTCGTAAACTGAAATACAAAGTTTTTGTGGGGAAATTCATCAAATAATTCCTCCCCCTCTGAAAACTTCAGACTTCTACTAGCAAAAAGGCCACTTTATTCCTGCCAGATGCCCTTATGTTCCGGGGCCACGCTATCTCGTTAGAGCGTCTCCGCATCCCCGGCAGGCAATGGCCCTAACGGATCCGTTATTGAGTCTTAGGACACCATTTCAGCATCACGTACCAATATAATATTATGAATAGATAACAGCTGGTAAATAAGTGAAAAAAAAATACGACCACTTTTTCAATAATAATAATATTCCACAACTTTCACACAACGCCATCTAGTCCCAAACTAAGCAGAGCTTGTGGTATGAGTACTAGACAACTGATAAACATACATATATATTTTTAAATACATACACGTTATAGATAAATTACACCCAGACAAAGAACAAATGATCATACTCATCACACAAACATTTGTCCTGGGTGGGAATTGAACCCTCGACCTTGAGCATAGCAGTCAGGGCCACTGACCACTGTACCAATACCAACTGACAATAACATTTCGTTATCGCAATATACAACGTGTAACAGAATAAACGCAATTCCTGAAAGTAGTTAGTTCAGAATCGGCTTCTGAATCGATTTCCGTTATAAAAATTAGCGGTTAAATTTTGAGGGAAAAATCATTCATTTACCTAACTGAAAATTGAAACAGAGTATCATGATAAATGAATACACTCCTTAATTAAAGGAAATGCGCTCGTGTGCGTGTCGGCCGCTAACATTGTATGAGTGTATGCGACTGCGTAAGAATATTGTATGACGCAAAACGTATGTGCGTTTTGCGTTTAGTAATGATAACTATTTTATAAAAAATGTTAAGGTTTGGTTTCAATTTATTTAGTTACGGATGTTGTTTTAGACTTATAATTTAATATTCTAATTGAGGTGTCTGAGGTATTGCGCTTAATCTGTTACATTTTGTATATAATTAAGTGCAATTAATGTATTTCCACCAATCAGCATTGGGCACGCATGGTGGATTATGGCTAGGGTTGCTATACGATCGGAAATTTCCGGACATGTCCGGAAATGTAGGTCTATGTCCGGAATGAGTGAAAAAAAGAGTGAAACATAAAAAAAATAGATTTTTTTATTTTAAATTAAAGAAAGTCAGGAATTTTCATCAAATGTCCGGAATTTACTCCGGATTTTCGATTTTTTTGATCTGGCAACCCATAATTATATGGCACCTCTTATAGAGGGAAGGCCTATATCCCAGTACCAGGACCGTAATAACGCTGAATTATTATTATTATTAAATGAATTATTATCATTAAATTACAATGTATTTGTTTACAGCTGGAAAACATACTATGTTGGACCTGCCAACGAGAACCAGTTCCAAGCCTTTGGGTCTATGATAGATAAGTATGAGCTCGACGTTTTGGGCCATCCGATTTTGGGACGCGAGGGTCTCGTACTGGTGAAACCTGAATATCAAGCTGCTTTCATCCAGGATGTGGAATCCGAGGGAATCTCTTACAGGCTTCACTCTGATGATTTGAAGAGGTTAGTATTTAGTTTGTTCTCGTTTATATACTAATATAATAAAGCGGACAAGGTTGTTTGTTTGTTTGAACGAAAAGAAATCTTCAAAAGTACTGGGTGGATTTGGATGAAATTTGGCATGGAAGTAGCTTGAAGCTTGAGAAAGGTTATAGGCTATTTACTCGAGTAAAAAAGAAAAGAGGTTATGTTTTTATCGTAATAAAGTCCGCGAGAGTGAAGCCACGCGTGACTGCTACACAATAAACAGGTAATGTTTGTGATTGAGTTCGTATGTAGGAAGTAATCTTAGAAAATATTCATCCGATTCACTTACAATGAGCGTAACTTACTAGTTATAACTACTTATAGCTGCGAAATCAGTTGCGAACAACGAATTAGGAATGATAATTCGTTGGTTGCGAAAGAATCAAAGAAGTTAATAATTAAGAAAGACATTATTAATAATTATTTGTTATTAATTAAATATTTTTTTTAGTAAATTGGACTATGATGACAAGCTTATCGAGATGGAAAAATTGGCGAAGGCGAGGAAAGGTGAACGTCAGCTGCCGTACGATAACTATCAAGAAATCGAAGTAGTAAGTTAAAGTCACATAATTATCATTAAATCACACTACTAAATGCCTCGACGGTGTAGTGGTCTCAAGCGTGATTGCTGAACGTGAGGTATCGTGTTCAATTCCCGGATCGGGCAATAAGTGCTATTGTGTTTCCTGTTAACAATTTTTCAATAGTAGCCCGGAGATTGGAAGTTTTTTTTTATTATTGACTAGTACCCACGCGTGGCTTCGCTCCCGTGGATTCTATCACGGTAAAAACATAACTCTCCTTTTTTGCAGTCGCGGAAAAAGTAGCCTATAACCTTCCTCAAGCTTCAAGCTACTCCCATACCAAATTTCATCCAAATCCACCCAGTACTTTCGAAGATTAGCGCGTTCAAGCAAACAAACAAACTTTTCCGCTTTATAATATTAGTATAGATGGGCCCACTCTTGACCTCGATCTCGCCTGATGGTAAGCGATAGATGAGGTCTAACATGAGACGAGCGAGCTCAGAAGATGCCTTTTTACTCGTGCCTTAAAGGCTCAAAGGTCATAAGTGGCAGGGAACACAGAAGCCGGCAGAGAATTCCACAGCTTGGCTGTGCGCACAATAAATGTGGAGGAGAAGCGCTTGGTAAAGACGGTATATCATCCAAGTGAGGATGGTACCCAGCCGTGTTGATAACACGTTAAGCTGTTGGTAATGCGCCAGATATCTCTCCGGTAGTGTTGGATAGCCGTCCCATCCAACAATGAGAGAGTGCGCCTGTACCTGTGCACATACTAACACACACACATACTCACACACATAATCACTGCTGAGATTTGCCACTGTGGCAGAAATGGGTTAAAAGAACATTATAGATATCTATCATAATAGATAGATATACTTTTTATTGTACACCATAACAGAATATAACACGGATTTAATTACAAAGTGTGTGACAATGGGCAGTCTTAACGCTAAAAGCGATCGTTTACAGACAACCTTTGGATGGATTTGACACAATAGGAAAAAATAAATACGATATGATTATGATTTTATGACAATTATTTTCTTTATTTTCAATACATACATATAAATTACATTTTTAAATATTCTCTATAAAAAAAAAACATTTAAAAATAAAAAAATAAGTAGCCCACCGGTATCGGGAACAGGGTCCAAGCTACCGGCGGTCAGGGCTCCATAGAGAGAAACCTCCTGACGATACACGCCGTCTCCAGGAGTACCGCTTTCTGAAGCAAGCCCTTGATCCAACCGCCTAATGAGAGCCTCCTGAGGTGTTGGTCGAAGCTCTTGGCTATTAAGCCATTGGCTGAGATGACTATCGGTACAATGATTGCCGAGTTCACATCCCACATGTCGACAATCTCGTGTGCCAAGTCAAGATGCTTGATTTGCTTATTATGACAATTATCATTATCATAATTTAATCGTCGATCTGCCTAAAGTTCTATATTGAGCTACGTGATACTTGAAAAATGCATGCACTCTCTGGAATGGTCCACAAAAATGAGTGTGATTCTTTCATCAAAAGAGCACCACAGATATAAGCCTTCATGGGCTTTATTTGTGATGGTGCTACCATCATTTAGCCAGTAAGGATTATCTGGACTTCAAAAGAAACGTTGACCTCTGAGTTTGTTTCTCTGTTTCTTCTCAGAGTAGTCAGCTAAGAAACACAATAGGTATAAGTAATACGCTAATACAAAATTAATATCAATTAAGTATTTACTCAATCAGATTTTTATCCACTGCAATTTCCTTGAAACATATTTATTGTGCGCACAGCCAAGTTATGGAATTCTTTGCCGGCTTATGTGTTCCCTGCCACTTATGACCTTTCAGCCTTTAAAGCAAGAGTAAATAGGCATCTTCTGGGCTCGCTCATCACATCGTAGACCTCATCTATCGCTTACCATCAGGCGAGATCGAGGTTAAGAGCTCATCTGTAATAAAAAAATGTAATTAGTTCCTTATACATTTGTCTTTTAGCTGAAAGTGCCAGTTTTATAAATATCCATCATCAATTTCTTTGGTCACAACATAAATAGCAAAATGAAGAAATTGATAATTTAACATCAGTATCCATACTAATACTGTAACCGTAAAATTGTGTTCATTTATTTGCTTCTCCTTCTTTTACGTCAAAACGGAGCAAACGGATCCCTATCGGTTTTACTACTGGATAGTTGAAGGTCTGAAAAATGACACAAACTACGTTTCATCGCAGAAAACGACTTTTACATACGAGCTAAGCCGCAGCCAAAAGCTAGTAAACAAGTATGTTTTTTAACTATAAAATAACATTAAATTAAATGCCACATAGCTAATATACCCAAGTCATTTCAGTATACCGAAAATTGAATACAAATAATACAAATAAATAAAAAGTTATTAGATATTCAAACTTGAGCGTAAAAAAATAATGTATACTAATATTATAAAGCGGAAAAGTTTGTTTGTTTGTTTGCTTGCTTGAACGAGCTAACCTTCGAAAGTACAGGGTGGATTTGGATGAAATTTGGTATGGAAGTAGCTTGAAGCTTGAGGAAGGTTATAGGCTTTTTACGCAACTGCAAAAAGGAGAGTTATGTTTTTACCGTGGTAGAATCCACGGGAGCGATGCCCCACGTGAGCACTAGTTAAAAATAAGCCTCAAATACATAAATGGCATGGCAATAATCTTGTAATTTTTTTTATGTAGGTTTTATAAGTTTCGAGGTAACGTGAACTTATAGCGCATACAATTAAGCTGCTATTTTCAACAACAATACTAGTCTTCATTTTAGTACTGAAACTTGCTGAATCATGCACTTGCACTATCAAGAGCATTAACATTTCGCAACGTGTTATCTCTGCGAAATCAGCTTCGGCTACTGAGATCTTTACCAAAACTGTCCTATCAACAAAACTATAGTATCTCACGTTCTCGTATCTTATCAAATTTTAGGATTATAGATTTGGTTTGTTCAGGTTTATCGATAGTATTTCTACATTGTTTTAAGAGCTGAGTGCAATACAATAAATAAGTACTTAATAAATAAATATAGTGCGATTCAATATAGTTCTAGTACATTCTAATATATAGTGTAAACCGCACTCACCAATAATGCACTGTCTGAAAAAAAATTTCATTGCTATCAAGACCAATGATTTTTTTTTTTCAAATCAGATCTTTCGTTCCGGAGATTACCCCCTACATACGAATTACAAATAATTTTTAAGCTGTTTATAATATAAGTATAGAAGATGGCATAGATAAATAAATCGTTGTCCACTTTTATAAAAGTTTGTGTTTGTTTTGTACTTTTTGCTTGACGCGTTTTTGAACCAAACCAAAACCATTTTCAGATTGACGAATACATAGACTACATTGGCAGAACGTACCCTGATGTTGCCACCGTTGTGGACGCGGCTGAGTCTTTCGAAGGTCATCCCATCAAATACGTGAAAATCTCCACTACAAACTTTGAAGATGAGAGCAAACCCGTGATTTTCATCGACGCAGGCATCCACGCAAGAGAATGGATCACTCCACCCGCCGTCACCTGGGCCATTCACAAGCTGGTAGAAGATGTGACCGAAAGTGACCTCCTAGAAAGGTTCGACTGGATCCTCCTACCGGTTGTTAACCCCGATGGATACAAATTCTCTTTCACTGATGTAAGTGTTAGGATCATTGTTCTCTACAGTTTTGCTTTAACTTACTCTCTGATATCGGTTGACTATTCGTCTTCTTATGTTATTGAAACTTTTTCATCGCAATACAAACACAATATCATGAGTTTAAGGGACAAGAACAATTTTGTCCTTAAACTCATGCCATGATTTTGCTGGAGCTCCCCTTGCGTGCGAATGCGAAAACCTACAGTGGTGGAGACAATTATAGTAGCAACCTCACTGGTAACTAAATTTTCGAGCCGTTTGAGGTTGAAACTTTTAGCCCGTGGGGTCCCTTGTGCTACAGCCTGATTAAAGAGATTTCTAAAAGACACTTCTCTTGACCCAAAGGCTGGCAATTACTTCGGCCAAAGGCTATAAACATTGCCATACAAAATGGCAATGCCGCTAGTCTGTTGAGTACATTAACTGCCGATAGCGTTAACAACGAGTTCTTGATGTTTTATTTTAGTCTATTTTAAGTAATAATTAATACAAGGTGTAACAGATTAAACGCAATACCTCAGACTCCCCAATTAGAACATTAAATTACAAGTCTAAAACAAGATCCGTAACTAAATTGAAACCAAACCTAGACATTTTTTATAAAATAGTTATCCTTACTAAACGCAAAACGTATGTGCGTCATACAATATCCTTACGCAGACGCATTCACTCATGCAATATTAACGGCCGACATGCACACGAGCGCATTTCTTTGAATTAAGGATTGAATTAATTTGTCATGATACTGTTTCCATTTGAAGTTAAATGAAAGATTTTTCCGTCAAAATTTAACATTTTTTTTTATGACGGAAATCGATTCAGAAGCCGATTCTGAACCAACTAGTTTCAGGAATTGCTTTCATTCTGTTTCACGTTGTATTAAGAGATATTATAAAAGTTTTCCCGAAGTTGAATACGTCAGTCTTAAATTGCATGTATTTTGCTTACAGAATCGTTTCTGGCGCAAAACCCGTTCTACAGACCAGACCATCCTCAGTGGTATCTGCCCAGGAGTCGACGGCAACCGCAACTTTGACTTCTTCTGGAACACCGTTGGTACCAGTAGCAGCCCTTGCTCCGATATCTACCCTGGTTCCAAGCCCTTCTCAGAAGTCGAAACTAGGGTCGTTAGGGACATTCTCCACGAACACTTGCCTCGTATGGCCTTATACATCACTGTGCATAGTTTTGGCAGCATGATTCTATATCCATGGGGACATGATGGTTCTTTGTCCAACAATGCCCTTGGCCTCCACTCAGTGGGCGTTGCTATGGCCACCGCAATTGACCGACAATCTCTACCCCATTTCAGACCTTATGTTGTTGGTAATTCAGCTCTGGTCTTGAAATACCACATGTCAGGAGCAGCAGAGGATTATGCCCATAAGATTGGTGTACCTTTATCGTACACCTACGAATTGCCCGGCTTATCTGAAGGTATTGACGGTTTTGTTCTACCTCCTAAGTATATCCAACAAGTGTGCAATGAGACTTGGGAAGGTATTGTTGTGGGTGCTAGAAGAGCTGGAGACTTATTTACTGTTAATAAAAGACTGTAATTTTATATGTTGTTTTCTTGTTTTTAATCGATTTAAAGCTGCATAGTCCTGCTAAATCTTATGTAATAGGTTAAAATCATAAATCATGTATTTGTAAAAAATGTGTTTGGCTTGAGTTGTTACAATAAATTCAGTGTAGAAACTCATTCAGCCTTATAGACATGGCATGTGAATATTACCTAAATCAATACTATTGGTTAGTAGATATAAACCGACAAAACCGGCCATACTATTTACTATAAAAGCGGCAAAAAAAGATGTCTGTTGAACGGGAGCCCACTTTAATTAAATATTTATTTTACTTTGTTTTTAGTATTTGTTGTTATAGCGGCAACAGAAATACATAATTTGTGAAAATTTCAACTGTCTAGCTATCGCGGTTCTTGAGATGCAGCCTGGTGACAGACAGACGGACGGACAGACAACGAATTAATAGGGTCCTGTTTTTAGCCTTTGGATATGGAACCCTAAACACAGTAAAATTATTGACTAGTACCTACCTTGAAAATAACGAGAGAATATTAAAATTAATTACGTATGTAGATAGCCGGCTCTCATTTGTACTTCTTGGACTGTCATTACGGGAAGTCAGAAGTCTGAAAATCTGACATTGGTCTTGACACGGGGTATCGTGTTACCCAGCTACTGGGTTGTGGAAAACAGTAATACTCAGCTGCATCACGTTAGACTGGATGCTGACCTCAACATCGTTGAGAAAAGGCTAAGCATAATTATGACTGAGGAATATCGATGCAAATACAAAGACAGTTTAAGCGAGACTCATTTATTGTTCGTATACCCACATCAGGTACAATATATTACACTTCCTCCCTCACAAGAATTATACGCTTAATTACTTATACAAAATTTTATACTTTTAACTTAGGTATCTAAACTTTACGAAAACTTAATTAAGTGTTACAATAAAAGGTGTTTGTTTAAAAGTTTGATAGGATGATAGTTACTAAGTACATTTTTCGTACACCTATTTTAAGAAAATAATAGTTGCATAATCCTTCTATTTTGATCATTATGACTCAATTCAAAGGTTAAATGATAAGAAGAAAAAAAACTTAAGTACATAAACTTATGATTATGACTACAAGTAATTACCTAGGTATTTATCTTATGCTACCTACATTATTAAATCACCAACACGGCTTTTATACTTACTATACCCTGGATTAGATAACTTAAAAACATGGATTAATCGATATTGACAATGTTTTTGTTTCTAGGTCTGATATTGACCCAATCCCCGGAAGTGGACGATTCACCCGCGTGATTGCTTTGAGTCTCGTGTATGACAGGCGAGTCCTGTGAAGTCTGTACTGATGACATAACTGGTGAATTAGGTGCAGACACCCATGTTTCTTTGTCAGTGTTTACTGTATGATTAGTAGTATCTGTGACAATAGGATTAGAGTACCGTGTGTGTCTTCGTAATGGCATTATTTGATCAATATGTTTGTGGTGTTCCCCATGATCTGATTTTACCTTATATGTCACTGCTCCGGAGCGCTCAGTGACCTCTCCTTCTACCCACTTAGGATTGTTTCTCGAATAGTCTCGGAACAGCACTCGGTCCCCAGGTAGGACCTCTCTGTTTGTACCCAGAGCTCGTTCAACCTGCTTGGTCTGCGCCGCTTCGACCGCGTCTGCCGTGTTGTTACGCAACAAGTCTAATCGCATGCGCAGCCTCCGTCCGAGCAGTGCCACAGCTGGCTCGCGCTGTGTGCTTGTGTGTGTACTGTTTCTATAGACTAATAAAAAATTGTTTATTGCTCGCTTGATATTCTCACCTTCTGTAGCCGCTTTTTTATAACTTTCTTAATAGTTTTGACGGCGTTCTCGGCCGCGCCGTTGCTCGACGGATGGTAAGGAGCTATTAGAATGTATCTGATTCCGTTGCGGGTTAAAAATAACTCAAATTCCTCGGATCGAAATGGCGGACCCCCGTCACTCACCAAACACTTTGGCAGTCCAAACCGGCTGAAACATTCTCTTAATTTATTTGATACTAATCGAGCCGACGTACCTGTCCCCATCAAAAATACTTCGATCCACTTGGAGTGCGAGTCGAGTATCAAAAAATAATATTTACCTTGGTATTGTAGAAAATCTACATGAAGTCTCGCCCAAGGTTCCGAAGGCCATACGTACGGTACAGGAGTATGTCGCGGTGGCGCGTCCAACTGCGTACGGCAGGCGGCGCAGGCGGCGGCGCGCGCCTCGATGTCGGCGTCCAGGCGCGGCCACCACACGTAGCCGCGCACGATGCTCTTCATGCGCACGACGCCCACATGCCCCGCGTGCACTTCCTCCAGGATCTGCGCCCGCAGCTGCTCCGGCACTACTATCCTGTATCCCCACACTATACACCCGTGGTCTATATGTAGATTTTCCCGTCGATGAAAATATGCTTTTTCATCTTCAGTATCGCCCATTATTGGCCATCCACTCATTATGTAACCGTAAACTTTACATAAAATTTTATCATTTTTAGTCGCCTGTGCAACGTCTTTGTGACTAAGAGGGAAACTATCCTCAACAAAATGTAGATATGCCGCGTCATCTTGGTCCTCCATCTTGGTTTTTGCTAAAGGTAATTGTGATAACCCATCTGCATTGCTATTCATTTGTGATTTTACAAACACGATGTTGAAATCATAAGCCGCCAGGCGTACCGCATATCTCTGCAGACGGCTGGCTGCAGTTTGCGGTATACCCTTTTTAGGCCCGAATATATAGCTTAAAGCTTTATGATCGCTCCGTAACGTGAAATGCCTACCAAAGAGATATTGATGATGCCTCGTAACTCCGTACACAATGGCTAGCGCCTCCTTGTCTACCTGGCTGTAGCGGCGCTCGGCGTCGTTGAGTGTGCGCGAGGCGCAGCATACGAGGCGCTCGGAGCCGTCGGCGTGGCGCTGCGCCAGCACGGCGCCCAGCCCGTACGCGCTGCTGTCCACGGCCAGCACCAGCGGCAGCGATGGGGAGTAGTGAGCCAGTACCGGGTCACTCGTCAATCTAACCTTGATCTCCTCAAAAGCGGCAGTACAACTATCCGACCAAGACCACTTCACTCCCTTTTTTAAAAGAGCGTGTAGTGGATGTAAAATCATACTTAGATTGGGTATAAAACGTGCGTAGTAGTTAATGAAACCCAATAAAGCTCTTAACTGAGATACATTTTCGGGGATGGGCATTTTCGTTATAGCATTAACTTTTGATGTATCAGTATAAAGACCGTGTTTGTTAATTCTGTAACCTAAGTAACAAACCTCATCTTTGAAAAATTCACATTTTGAAAACTTTATAGTTAAACCGGCTTCTCTTAGCCTAGTAAGCACCGCTCTTAAGTTTTCCAAATGATGAGTTTTATTCCTTCCACTCACACAAATATCATCAATAAAAGCTACCACATATTCAACACCAGTTAGCGTATCGAAAACAATTTTTTTTGAAACATTTCAGGTAGACACTTAAGGCCGAAAGGAGCCCTGCGATATACAAACGTCCCTACATGTGTTGTAATCGCTGTAAGCGGTTGTGAATTGTCAGATAATTCAAGTTGCATAAAAGCATTTTTTAAATCTAATTTACTATATTGCTCCCCACCACTTAACGTTGCAAATAACTCTTCTATTTTCGGCAATGGAAAATGATAATCTTTTAGTAATTTATTCACGGTTATTTTATAATCGCCACATAATCGAATAGAACCATCTGGCTTAATTATAGGCACAATAGGAGTACCATAATCGGATCTGTCTACTTTGTAAATTATACCTTCAGTCTGTAAGCGTTTAAGTTCATTTTCCACTGGCATGCGCAACGCAAGTGGAAGGGGACGCGACTTGTAAAATACGGGCGTGTTATCGGTCAGGTACAATGATAACTTATGCTTATAAGTACCGATATTTTCTGTGAATACTTCGGGAAATTCTTGTTTCAATTTTAACACAACAGGATCAACATCTTCCTTTAGATTAAATAGTTTTATTGACTTTAATTTAAGTTTGCGCATCCAGGTGCGGCCAATCAGCGGAGGACCGCCGTGCTCAATAATAAATAATGACAATAATACGGTGTCCTCTGCGCCTGCACAGCTGACTCGCACCGAGACCCGGCCTAACGGTATTATTGAGTCACCTGTATATGATTGTAATTTAATGTTGTCTTTTTCAATCGGTAAAGTAGAAAGATGTTGATCATAGAATGATTTAGACACCGCCGATATTTTACTGCCCGTATCGATTTCAAATAACACATTTTTATTTTCAATAATGAGTTCACAATGATATGGACTGTCTTTTATATTTTGAACTGACTGACCTTTCACAATATACAATCCTTCGAGCTCCTCAACTCCAGACTCCGACGAGTCCGTTTCCATAAAGTTTTGATATTTCGAACCAGACCTGCCCGCACTTTTATCATTTTTATCACATACGGACCCTAAGTGGCCCTTCACTTTGCACTTGTCACACACATACGACTTGTACCGGCACCTGTGCGGCGCATGGCCCTCCCGGCCACAGCGCCAGCACCTTTTGCGTCGCGGAGCCTCGGCGTCCCGGTCGGCGGCACTGGCCTGGACGGCCGCGCTCACCCGGTGCACCCGCTCGCCCGCGTCTGCCTGGAGTCCCGCCGGCCCGGCGGCTGCCCACGGCGCGGCCTGTGCGTGCGCCACGGCTTTAGCCGCGTGCTGCTCGGCCGCCTCCAGCGCCAGCGCCAGCGCCACTGCCTTCTTGTAGTCGAGAGTGGTCTCCGCAAATAAACGAGACCGTATCTCTTCGCTACGTAGACCTGACACGAATTGATCTCGAATGTTCACTTCCAACTGGTTCTCGAAATTGCAATAGGTAGCCAAGTGCTTCAAATTCTGTAGGAACACTTTAATACTTTCGCCTTCACATTGCCGCCGCTGGCGAAACACGTGGCGCTCTGCTATTTCGGAACGTTTGGGTTCCAGATGATTTTTCACTAGCTCAACTAACGTGGTAAAGGTTTTATCCTCTGGATTGTCTGGAGCACACAGGTCACACATCAATCGGTAAGTTGGCGCTCCGACATGCGTCACTAGCGTGGCCACGCGTAGGTTATCTTTTATGTCATTTAACAAAATGAATTGTTCCACTAAACGCACATATGCTGGCCAGTTTTCACCTCCATCCAGATCAAACACGTGTATTTTCCCGATCGGCATCTTAATATAATATGGTTTTTACAATTACTCGTCGCCACTGAGGAATATCGATGCAAATACAAAGACAGTTTAAGCGAGACTCATTTATTGTTCGTATACCCACATCAGGTACAATATATTACAATGACGATGTATGATACGATGATATACGATGTATACACATGACACGTAATAAAAGAAAAGAATACATACAAAAAAATAACACAAAAGAAAAACATCTTATTTAATAAAAGGGTTGTGTACATAAACACACAGCAGGTACAAGTAGAAATTCAGAACCACCTGTAAAGGTCGGGAATGAAAGTTTGGAAATGGTGGACCGCCTATCTTGGTCATATTCTTTCCTTTAGAAAAGAACATCGACAAATGGAGATATCGAGAAGAATACAGTTAGGGTGGGCTGCATTCAGCAAATTGAACGACATTCTAAAACCAGACAAAATTTTACAATCCTTGAAGACCCGCCTTTACAATCAGTGTGTTCTGGCCGTCATGACGTATGGTGCTGAGACGTGGACGCTTACACAGGAAACTGTGTATAGGCTCAGAGTAGTACGGAGCGTTCTCAGCCATGGAGCGTTCCATGCTTGGCATCAGATTAGTTGATCGGGTTCCAAATGTCGAGATCCGAAGATGTACGAAGGTCTTCGATATCGGAAATGGAATTATGGAACTCAAATGGGATTGGGCAGGACACCTAGGAAGGCGCGATGATGGCAGGTGGAGTAAAGCTCTGACCGAGTGATGTCCAAGGACTGGTAAGAGGAGCTTTGTTTGCCCGCCAGCAAGATGGGCGGACGACGTTGTTGCCAGTCTCATCCAGGGTATCCTGAATGAGACTGGCACATGAACGTAGAGCTTGGCACAAGCGAAGGGAGGCCTATACCCAGCAGTGGGTGAAGTCAGGCTGTGGATGATGATGATGTACATAAACAAATTAACAAAGTTTTCAATACTATCAATTACTTATCAAATCATTATAATACTTTCCTGAAGGATGGATATGACATTTTATAAAAATAATTGATAACTGAATAAAAACTATGCGATATCAACCTCTTTTAGGCTGCCCGCCCACGTCTGATAATCGGTGACCGATTTTTTGTAGGAGAAAAATAGAACACACTGATAGCAATAGTGCAACGCACACGTCCTACAAAAAGTTGGTCAGAAATAAATAAAATCGGCGCATCCCGACCGATCCGATTAACGGTGAAAAATGGAACGTTCGGAAATGTAGCGTAAAACGCATACTACTCACCGACAGTCGGCCGCATGCAATTGCAAGGGAAGGACAAGTGTTGCGCTTCAATAATCTCTGAGAGATTATTGGATCAACCCAGAACTTTCTTTTCTCTCTTCTGTTCCACAAAAGCCAAAACCTTCACCACCAACCACAAACCTCTGTAAATCCACTTTCCTCCTTATATTCATGAGATTCTCTCTATCTATGACGTGCTGCTCCCTCGATAGTCACAGACAAAGTGACGAACGTAGGCGTTGAGTCGACCACAAAATCGGTCCTAAGAATCGGAAGAAAAATCGGCCAGATTATCTGTCCTACAAAAAGTTTGACGTAGGCGGGAACCCTTAAAACTATTTACTTACCTACGCATTTTTGTAAGGTTTGTCTAGGCTATTTTATACAAACAAAAGTATATCTACCGAATAGTATAAATCCAGTACAAACAGAATAGTAGATTGTTACACGAGGGTCGAAAGGAATCAATTCCCATACGAGGTATTTAGACACCCGAGCAAAGCGAGGGCGGCTATAGTCCTAGTAGGAATAATTGATGTCTTTCACCCGTGTTAAGCACTCTACTTTTCAATTCGAATATAAGGAAAGTAAAAAATAATAGTTTTTCTAAAATATTTATTGATAATAATAACATGAATTACCTATTTAAAATTAATTGAGAAGCTAGAACAATTTGTGAAATTTAAAGTTACATTTTTGTTTTGAATATTTACGCTGTTTAATATTTTATGACAAATTTGGTTGTGCGGAATTTGTGTAAAAGTAGGAGACTCCAGTATTTGATTAGACACTGGAATCTATGGCGCAGACTCCCTTGAAATAGTTGTTTGAGGCGAAGTGCGGCGTAAATTTATAGTCTCAGTTAATTTGTTTGAAATGTTAGTTTTATTTTGGACAGAATCTTCAATGTAGTCTTCCGCGACTGTGGACTTCACGAGTAATAACTGGCATTGATTTTTAAAGTCGTTGATTGTTAAATTTATGAGTTCACTGCTTCTGTAGGCGCCGCTTATACCGAGTATCAATACCATCTGTGAAAAACATGATTTCTTCAATTACTATTACTCTTTTAGGTACCCATGTAGATAAAATAACAAGCAGACATCTTTCACTCCAGACATGCACGGCTATCCAACATCTTACTCTCAATTTATGCAATCTAGTCAGTGTGATTGATTGTTATGATTGCCTCTTTTTTGCAAACCTATCTATAATACATCAGAATAAATTCGTTGGGATCGATATTTGTTTTTAGTGCAAAACACCTCTCCCTGCCTAGATAAACGTTTATTAGCTTACCTTCATGGCCAAATATATCTCATCAGGGGCTTCATTTAAAAATGTTTCTACTTCGTAAGTGATAACCTTAGATTTTTTGCTCTGGAACCCCTGGGACTGTCTTTTCAGAAACGATGTTAGATTATGGAATCTTTTCAAATCGACATTGTATTTTACTCTTGAATACCTGCTCCATAGCGTAGAAGGCTTTATTTTGCCAGATAGTCCATTGAAGTATGTAAGAAATACACTTTCGGAAAATGATTTTATTTTCTTACCAGCTCGCCACTTCATAAATACATTGTATTTAAGTACCTATCTTTCATTTGAAATTTCTGGCAAAAGATTTTCGATGACTGTATTTGCCTCGTCTTTAACAGAATCTGGGGTCAACATTTCAGAATTACTTGAACTCATTTTAATAAGATATTACTTAGTTTAAATTTAAACCGAGATTTCGACACAGCTTACAGAGTTAGTGTCCCGCCAAATTATGTAGTCTATTTAAAATTTTAACAATGGAATACACCGCGTCACTGCCGTGGGTGGACCCGCTTAGATTTTTTTTATGATTCATACTGGCTGTTTATGCACTCACAACACCGCAGCATTTTTTTCTCAATAATTTATGTTGGATTTTTGCAGCGGACTGCCTAAATAAATTTAGTTCTATTTTTAAAATTTAGTCCTACCTTAAAGAGAGAAGCAATTACTATGAGTCTTTCCCGCCCAAAGGTAGGAAGTGGCATCTTCCACTCGCTACTCGGATCCAACAAACACTACTTTCCGAATATGAAAAATGAAAAGTATCTAGTACCTTGCAAATATAGCCGGGCCTGTATGTAAAAAAATGCTAGTCAAATATTGAGCTTGAATTACATCCCTCATGAACACAGAACTTGGCAGCCATATAAATCTCAATTCTTTTGTCGGTGAAGTCAAGAACAACATAATATTCAAAATTGAACCTGGCTCTCATTTCACGTTTATGTTTTTGATGGGATTATTTAGTACAACATTTTATTTGGTCAAGAAAACAAAAATACAAAATTTAAAAATAAAACATTTATGTAACCCCCGACAACCCTGGAACACCTGAACCGATCTTGATAAATTGTAGCTAAGAACCATCTCGATCACGTCAGTTCCAAACAAAAAAACACCGTATCATAATCGCTGCATTCATTATGGAGCTACGATACCACAGACAGACACACTGACACGTGTCAAACTTATAACACTTCTCTTTTTGTGTCGGGGGTTAAAAATAGACTGTTACACACTAAAGTAATACACAGACAATTCATAAGGAATGAGCAGCAAGCGTATAACCAACGGCATTTTCCACAGATTAAATATTTAAACAAGTATTCATTTCGATTTACCAATGACCAAAATATCTTGATTCATATCATTTTGATTTCAATCAAGATGAATTTGAATAGTAATCTTACCTATTATTGATAGCTCTGTTTATTATAGTAGATTCTTACGAGTATGAAAGAATATCACTAGATGGCGCTGTATTCGTTGAACAAAACAGTAGGTGTAGCCAATTAACAAAACATTTAAAATCACAATCCATAATTATAAAATGGTTTAAGAACTACTAAATACCACTATTATAGTAGAACATTCTATTGTTTTATTTTGAACCGCTATATTTTCGTTTCACAATTTTTCTCCATTATATTTTTTATTTTGACATATTCGAATGCCACTAGACGTCACAGGTGTGGAAGGTGTCACGGGTGTCACATGATCCTTGGTGATGTCAAACTTAACAGATAAATATTAAATTAATTGAGGGGTTGCTACTGACATGTGACCTCGAATGGAAAGATAACTGACAAATTCAAAAATTTTAGTTGGTTGAGTTTAGGAATGTGTTTGAATTATACATATAATGCTCTTGTAAATGTATTACAATTTTATTAAATTGCAAATAAGTCGTTGGTGTGCCTGTAGTAAATAAATAAATTAGACTTAATTTCTAAAAAATATCATTATTTTCCGAATAAATCACCTGCCCTCCTAGCACCAACCACAATAGCCTGCCAGGTTTTACTGAAAACTTGCTCAATATACTGAGGGTCCAAATGAAAACTGTTACTGTACAAAGGTGTAGGTTAGAGGCACTCCAATGTAATGCTCGTAGTCTTCCAAAGAACTAGCTACATAATAGTTGAGAACAAGAGCAGGATTGCCAACAACGTAATTTGGGAAGTGGGAAAGAGAGCTGTTGTGGATAGCATCAGCCATGGCAGCACCATCAGTTTGAAGATCTAGAGCATTGTTGGATAGGGTACCGTCGTGCCCCCATGGGCACAAGATCATGCTGCCAAAACTATGTATGGTAAGATATAAAGCAATACGAGCCAAGTTCTCATGGAAGATATCCCTGACGACCCTAGTTTCAATTTCGGAAAAGGCGGAAGATCCAGCGTAGTTATCACTTGCAAGGGTTATCGCTGGTGCCGATGGTGTTCCAGAAAAAGTTGTAGTTGCAGTTTCCATCTACTCCTGGACGGAGATGTTTCATTTTTATATGGGGCTCCGGCCATAACATGTACCTTTCAGCAAAGCTGGGAAACTTACCCCTGAATAGAATAAAGTAACATTTTTTACATAATATCAAATGGTTTTTATGTACAAAATTAAAATTAAATATGTTTGACGTTTGTCCTAAGAGTTATGACAGCCATGACAGGTTGTAGAAATGACGTTTACTTAACCTTGTTTTGTTTTTGTTCATCAGAACTAACCCACAGAACACTATTACCCTAGCGGGGACCTGACTGATTAGTGACTGATAGAGTTTCAAGACAACAATAGTGGTTATTATGAATTCGTTCAGAAACCCATTTCAAAAATGGACACTAAAGATTTTTGTAACGATCATCGAACGAATCATCACACTTAATTATGTTTATTTAAAAATATGTATAAGAGAATAATAGTAATTTATTTATAAAACTACAAGAATACACACATTTTTTAATTATCTTCTACGTAACATTGATTTGATGAGACATGATTTCAGAACGTATGAAGTATGCAAGAAAACGAGACGCCATATTGAATAAAAGATGGCAATAATTGAAAAACGATTATTTTTGTACACAACAAATCAGGCTCAAATTCACCAGATAATATTTTCCCTCAATTTGTAGTATTTTTTCCTCTTTTTCGATAAATGTACCTCTGATGGCCGAAAATGAAACATCTCCTTTGGCTGAGCAGGTTCGAATCAGTAGATCGGGTCTTACGCCATAAACGATTCTGAAATAGAACATTTATTAATATAATAAGCAGTTCTTAACGTTCCCGCTGCTAGAACATAGGCCTTCCGTCTATGAAAGGGGCTTTAATCTACCACGCAGCTCTAGTGCGAGTATGTGGATCGAGACGTTCTAGGACACAGGTTCCTCACAACGTTTTAGAAGCAGTGATAACGATGAAAACTGGGTTCGAAACTGATGCCACGACTTTCGACGCTTAAGTCGCGCCACAGGGGCAGCTATGCTTTTTATGAATGTACAGTAGATTTATGCAGTGCTAAAAAGAACAAGTTTTTGTTTCTCTTCAGTAAATTGATAGAAAAACAATATCTTAAGCTCTACTAACGTCATTATGGGAATATGTATATCCATCAGGGTTGACAACAGGCAGTAGGATCCAGTCGAATCATTCCAACAAATCGTTTTCGGTAATATTTTCGACTAATATATGAATGGCCCAGGTCACAGTAGGTGGAGACATCCATTCTCGGGCGTGGATGCCTCCGTCGATGAAGATCACGGGCTTACTCTTATCTTCAAAGTTGGTGGTGGAGATCTTGATGTATTTGATGGAGTGACCCTCGAAAGACTCAGCAGGGGACACTTGTGGCCACATCAGGGTAGTTCTCACCAATGTAGTCAAGGTAACCGTCGACCTGGAATTAAAAAAAATTAACGATTGAGTGCCATTCATAATTGTTTGCAGAACTAATTGAGTAAGCTTCTGTATTCTTGTAATATAAAAACGCAATATAATTTGCTTAGAAATCCTACACTCTGTAGTCTTTTCCACATAAGTGCAGGGCCCTTTATAAAGTTTCTCCCAAAACACAACAAAGTATAGGTAATACTTTAACAAATACGACTAAACATAACACATGTAGTTCTCGATAATTGTCATAAGGCAACTGGTGGCCACTCTGTCTGATAAAACTAGACCTTTTCCGGGCTTCGACGAGCTGATCAAGTAGTAAAGAGCGCTGAAACGATATTTTTTCTTATTAGTTTTAATTCTATTTCCTTTAATAACCGTGCCTTCAGCAGTGACGCGTTATATATTTCAAGATAGTGTCATTCTAAGCTACTCCATTTTAAGAAAAGGGCTTTTATAGTTTAGTGCCATGGTACGGGTATGGACAACCATACCCACATGGTGCTAAACTTTAAAAGCCCTGGGGTGGAGTGCATATTTCTGAATATGCCCTCCACTCCAGGCACACTTTAATACAAACTCTATCGTAGTTTTATGTAGCTACGATAGACTTGCATGCAAAAATTTACTATTTCTCTTGAAACACTGAACCAGAACTGTCCGGAGTCTTGACCTGACTTTGTTGTAGACTGTATTACAGTAAGAGTCATATAAGTTAGGTAGCTGTACATCTAAATATATATAACTCAAAGGTGACTGACTGACTGACATAATGATCTATCAACGCACAGCCCAAACCACTGGACAGACCGGGCTGAAATTTGGCATGCAGGTAGATGTTATGACGTAGGCATTTGCTAAGAAAGGATTTTGTGAAATTCCCACGGGATCGGGATTTACACGGGAAAAACTTCCCACACGTGCGAAGCCGCTGGCACAAGTTCAAGCTAAATTCATATTTACCATTTCACGTCATCAGTATGTAGCCTGTAAGAAATATCCATGGCTGCAGCATTATGGATGAAAGCAGATTGATGTTGAGGCTTCACCAAGACTAGACCTTCGTGGCTCAAGGTCGGATGGCTTAAGAAGTCTAGCTCGTATTTGGCGATCAATGGAGCCAAAGCCTTGGCTTGGTCGTCAGTAAAAACTTCCACATAGTAGGATTTCCATCTGAAAAGTAATACATTTAAAATATCAGTTTTCGCGGGTAAACTAAAAATTTAAATATCACGTTAACTAAACTAAACTAAATATCAACGCTGTATGGCAAAGCAAAACCAGCCGTCGCATAGCGGGACATTTCAAACTGTAATTTATTTATTTTTAAGGCCCATTGAGGATACTATATTTACGCCGCTGCCGTGGAAACACTAGGAGAGCAGAGCTTTTTTGGGTATTCAATCCAAAAAGACTGCTCTGTTGTGATGCAACATGACTGATAAGATAGTGACTTGTCGACCGCTCAGGAGCGCCTCAACATCTCAAGAAAAACACAAAAGCTCAGACAAATAATTTTAACTAGAGACCTCTAATAATAAAATAGCGAACGCTACTTCGTTAGCGTAGATATTTTGTACACTTTACCGGAATAAAAAGTAGTCTATGTGATGTATGTTTTTTGAAAAAGAGAAGTAGCAATGTAGGTAGAATTCATATTACTAGCAATCTTATTAACCCCTCCAACTAATTTCTCCAACTCCAACGTAAGTATCTAGAGTGGGTTTACGGCAATAGTATTATGGGAGGAGTTCGAACCCTTGACCTCTGGATCACAAGTCTGACATTATAGCCATTAGGCTATTGACGGAATTAATATACGTAGATATGTGCCAATTTTCAACCACAAATGTTGTTAGATATCTTCCACCCCTTTTTTTAATCACAAAAATCATCGTTTTGTCACAATTTATAAGTTAATAGTTAATATATATTTGATTACGAGTATTATAATAAAAAAAAGGTACAGGTAATTCTTAAAAATATATATATTGTACAGTGGAACAGAGCAGACTTTAAATAATAATAATAATGTTATGATACTACCTACACGTTTTATATATTATTCATGCTTGGCATAAACCACATAAAGCAAAGCCGCCCGTAGCAATAACTTCATCTTCGCAGCTTAAATTGATAACGTAGTTAATCTTATAGATACGGTTAGGAAAACGTGATAAAACGGTATACATTCAGTTTAATCTCTGGGTTACAAAACTCTATCATCTATTGGTGATGGAAAACTGGCGCATTGATAAAGCAACTAGGTACTATACGTTGCCTGCAACATTGCTTGCTGAGGTAAAATTTGATCGCGGTGTGTTTTACAAATATAGGGTTGTCGGTGTTATGCGATTGCCTTGAAGGAACCGTTTTACTTAAATGAGATGTAAAGATTTCAAGATGTTATGGCACCTACATCGTATTATCTAGTAACTAATTTTATTTATTTTTTATTTTTAACTATGAAATTATAAAGCACTACCAGTCCCTAATGGGAAAAAGATCCTACCTAAAACTAAAGTACCTATTTCATAATACAAAAAAAACCGGCTTATATTATAAAACAGCCAGATTATAAAACAAAAGGTTTGTTTTATAATCTGAGGGTACATACCTACTACAGATCACCCTGCTATATACCGTTTTGGAAATAACAAATATGACAAAAAGCCATCCAATCTGGCTGATGCAGACGTTTCTAAGTTATGCTTGAAGACGACTCATTTTTGTTTATACAGATTTAATTATAATAGTAAGTCGTTCCACATTAATTAATTTTCAAAAATATTTTGATTTCGAACGAAACTTATTGCGCTAGCAACAGTAGCAACACTGAGGCAATGATTTGCGAAAAAACAAAAACGATCTCAATTCTCAAACCTCAAACACAAATTTATAATACTTGTTTATATACTTACATATAAGTGCTAAATCTTTGTTTTACCTTAGAAACAGTCTAATAAGTGACTAAATTAGTGTTTGTGTCGTGTATTTGTTGTAATAACTCACAAAAATACGTAAATCCGTAAGTTTTCTACCGGCTGTCTAAGTTTGAACTGCTAAATTTGAATTCTCCAAACCCGGGTATTTTTTTTTTAATTTTTGATCTTGCTAATTATTATATTTACTCATTTCTCAACACTTGCAGTCTTGCACACACTGCACAGAGTTCTAAGCTATATCCAGCATACACCGTTTATATCTATTTAGCTTGACAAATAAATAGTGGAACAAAAACATTTGCCCTCAATAATTTATTCGGCAATATTACCATCATACTTCATTATTTTCGATAATAAGCTTCATTTAAACCAGTTAATGCAACTTTTTGTAAAACTATGAGACTCATGTTTCTTATAAGCTCAAACATAACATAACGTTAGAAGGTAGGTAGGTACTTAAGTAGGTACCAACCAATTAACTGCAGGATGAGACGGGCCCAGGAACGTGAGGTTTGATACAAGCAAAAAAAAGGGGCCGATAGTCTTCAATCAACAATTCTACAATTAATAACTTTTCCTTATTGTACAATTGTTGATCGAAGCCGATAGTGGATCAATTAGCTAGTCTGATTACTTAGTACCTAAATATCTTGCTAAAAATAGAAAACCAAAAAAACAATGTGGTAGATACAAATAGGTAATTCTCTTATATTTCTACCTTTTTTTCAGTGTTTTCCTTTAAATTTGTTTGTCTTTTTATTTCTTTAAATTTATTCTAACAAATGTTTCCGTCCAACTTCCCAATGCTGAACTCCTTAAGAATATCCTTTCCTAAAATGTTCTCTTTCATTTGATTTTTCCAACATTCCAGGTGCAGTTTAGTAAAAGCTGCAAACTGTATGACCCGGAGAGTGATGTGTGCGACATGAATGTCAAACTGAATGAGCTGGCGGCCCAAGAAACAATTGCTAATTCTAAATGAAATTGAAGTGCCCTCTATGATTTCAAAACTCGTGTTTACTCAAGTGCTTATAGTTATTTAAAAGACAAACATGTCTTGGCTAATCTTAATAAGGTCTTAACTGATTTTAATGGGACTTTCACTGGAAGAGATATGGGCTTATAAGGCAACATGTAGGCTACTTTTATCTATAATTTTATAGGAACTCCCGCGGAAACAAGATTCTCCCACGCGAACGAAATGACGGGCACCGCTAGTGTTTAATAACTTTCCTTATTTTTATTAATTTATTAACTACTATTGAGGCTATAATTTCATCATTATATTTATTAACCACTATTTGACTTGTAATTTCGATATTGCCGTTATACTAAATATGCTTACTTCGGTTTGACTATGAATAAGAAATAAAAATAAAATTTTATCGTTTTGTTTTGTAATATTGCTATATTTATAACCATTATTATGCTTTTCCAACAGTACGTAATATTATCTACGTATACGGACTTGCATGGTGGCCCGAAGTCGCGAAGATGGATCTCAAGGTGTGCCAACGAGCGATGGAGGACAGCATACAGTCAGAACAAACAACAAAGCTATGGAGCCGAGTGTCGAGACTAGATCCCTCTTTTTTCCGATGTGGATAGAGTGATTCCTGAGGAAGGTTAGTGTATAATAAGTTAATGTTTTTTGTAAATTGGATGAAATAAGACGATATTAGTTCAACAAGTCGGAAAAAATGAAGCCTATCGGGAGCTTTAATCGAAAACGCTGCCAAAACATTTTGCGTTATATCAAAATAATGTATTGCGTGATTGTTCCTCTTTTATACATCTATAAAAAAGTCCGCGATGTTATGTGTCTATCTCCCAAGGATAACCCACAATAACCATTTTTTCTTTTACAATGATCGGTTATTTGAAACGCTATTTTTAACAGTACAGTAAAATTCTTATCCAATTAAATACGTTAGGTACGTTGAGCATTTCATGTAGGTCAAAATTGCTTTTTCTGAGACATAAGATAATCATTTTATTGATATAGATCAATAAAATTAACATCTTATGATTTATCGTAAAAAAAAATGCCAGATGAGATATTAAATAGTTAAAATATCAATGAAGCGAAGCGAAGACGTCGCTCACAATCTAATCAATTATAAACTCATCGCTTTTTTTTTTTTTTTTAGCGTGGTAAAATTTTCAAATAAGTCCTCCCACCCCGGGCAGGGTGGGAGGGACTGTCAGACTTTTACTGACTAAAATCCACGGTGTTCCTTCAATAACCCTTTACGTACCGGGGTCACGGTAACGGGATGAGTCCCACGACCCCGGCAGGCTTCGGCCCTCTACGGGGGGCCTCGTCATATTGCTGACGCTCTTTGAGGCGCGCGTGGAACACGACGCGCCGTCGACCCGGGTATGGTCCATGGTCGGACAGCGAGTTGCCCTTTACCCGCTGTCCGCATGCCCGCGCCTACGGTGGCCGGAGATCGTCGGCTGACGTCCGACGCCGTGGGCGTCTACCACTGCGGCTGGGCTGGAGGGAGGATGCCATCCTCTCCCTCACGCGGCCCGCCTCCTCCTTCCGGTCCTCCGTCCGGTGAGGACCTGCGTCATGCGGTAGGTCAGGACGCCGTGACGCCGATCTAGCCACTCCTCAAAGAGGGGTCTTACCGCCGCAATTGCGGCGTGCCCGGCCTTCGGTTGCGACAGTCGTTCCCTCCATACATAAACTCATCGCTAGTAATTATTATAATAAAAAAGCGTCAATAGCCTATTGCTTATTGGCTAAGATGTCGGACTTGTGATTGTGAGATCGCGGGTTTGAACCTCATCCATTACACTATTGCTGTGAGGGATTAACAGGATTGCTAGTAATGTGGATTCTACCCAAATTGCTAAGTTCTCTTTAAAAATAAAACATTCCTGCAACCCATTTGATGGCATCTTTACTTTAATTAACACTTACTTAGGTAATTCTATTCCCAAGATAAAGCGGATGTTATCACAGTTTTGCAGTAATACCCAAAAGGTTCACGTGTCCACTAATCCGATAAGAAATTTTAATCGACGTGAACAGCTAGCAAACACGAAATTGTACTATTAGGTAAACCAGATATAAATCTACAGTAATAAATTGTTGTTTGAAAGGTGTCACTAAATCAGTAGGATTTGAGCAAAAAAATAAAAAGGCAAAGGTTTTGAATTTATACTTCTATCTTTATTGACGCAGTGGTTGAGGGATTGGTTGATTCACTGCATGTAGCGGGTTCAATTGGGTGCATTACCCACGTGCATTATACATGACAAATTTTAATGAACTGTGTTGTTTCTATTTATTATTGATTTTAAAATTCTCATTTTGAATCCGTAGCATTACTGATTTAGATTTAAAATTCTCATTTTAAATCCGTAGCATTACTGATTAAGATTTAAAATTCTCATTTTAAATCCGCCTCAAGATCGGAGAGTCCCACCTATCAGCTAACGTTTTCAGAAAGGTGTTGCTAAGGTGTAAATTCTAAGGGTTAAAAAGTGCCTATAAGTTTTATGTTTTTGTAGTGCTTGAAGCGTAAATATCCAAATGCTTAAGAAACACCTTTCAGCAAACCCGACAGAACTTGTGATTGTGAGGTCAGGAGTTCGAATCCCACCCATTACACAATTGTCGTGAACCCACTACAAGCATATTTAGCTTAGTTGGAGAGGTTAACAAGATTGCTAGTAATGTGAATTATAACCACATTGCTAATTACCTGTAAAAATCCTCCCATATCCAAAAATATCTATGGTGGAAGTCCTATTCAAATCGACCATGTGAAAGTGTCTTGTTTTGTCAAAAACTGCAAACACCACTTCATTGTCACACACTAATCGTTCTTTACTCAAATGATTAACTCCTTATCTATGTATTTAATGACTTTATGAAGTTTATCTTAGTATCTTTTAATCCAAGTACGGTAGCACGTGGATATTCTTTTTATAAGCGAATACTTAATTTTTTTGTTTGTCCGTTTAGATTTTAGTAATTCTTTTTCAAGTACTTGTTGCCATCTGGTTAAGCATAAACTCGTCATTATTATGTTACTTTAGCAACACACAAATCACTCCTTTAGGTAAAGTAAAGTGGTAAAACTTGCCACTTTATTTCACCTAAAGCCCGATTCATTATCACAACAGCTTCATCATCATGACTGTAAAATCTTGTAAGACTAGGGCACTTACTAACAATAAAGGATACTATAATATAATATATAATATTCTACAACTTTCACACAACGCCATTTAGTCACAAACTAAGCAGAGCTTGTGCTATGAGTACTAGACAACTGATAAACATACATATATTTATATTTCTAAATACATACATATTATAGATAAATTACACCCAGACAAAGGACAAATGATCGTGCTCATCACATAACCATTTGTCCTGGGTGGGAATCGAACCCACGACTTTGCGCATAGCAGTTAGGGCCTTGACCACTAGACCAACAGGCGTGTCCCCATAAGTGCCCTGTATTGTATTGTAGGTGTGGTATGCGTAATGCTGTATTTTACTTGCACAAGCAACGAGCTGCAATAGTCACTGATAAAAAGGTCTTTGTAATTTGCTTTTCTGGGGAAATACTACAATCATACATACGCATACCCCTTAGTAGCTTGTGACTAAATAATAGCAGCCACACCGGTGTATCTTCGAGGTTAAATAACCTTGCTAAGGTTTGTCGGCGGATGGGTACCCATCTTAACATATTGAGACTCCTACGTGCTGCAAAAACACGTTAAATTGATGTCATTAACAGAGGCCGGAATTAGGTAGAGTTATTTACGTACTTACACTGATTTCATACAACGAAAGAATAAAGTGGATATGCCCCAAATCCCGGGATTAATTTTGAAGAGCAGAAAAATCCCTGTTTTATTAAATAAAAAGGTATTTACTTTTACACAATTTAAACCACTGCACGCGCGACGTTGCCTTAGTCACACGGGATTATTAGAAATCCCGGGAAACGTTTCGATGCAAGTACATAAATAACTATACCTAATTCCAACCTCTGGTTCCAAATTGATGTTAGTCACTCAGAAGCTAGAAATTCAGACACTAGTCTAACCAAGAGGTACCGTGTTACCCAGTTACTGGGTTGTGAAGGTCAGATAGGCAGTCGCCCCATGTAAAACACTAGTACTCAACTGCATAGTAGGTTGTGACTAAATAATAGCAGCCGTACCGGTATATCTGCCAGGTTAAGTAACCTTGCCGAGGTTTGTCGGTGGATGGGTAACCATCTCAACATATTGAGACTCCTCCGTGCTGCAAAAACACGTTAAATTGATGTCATTAACAGAGGTCGGAATTAGGTAGAGTTATTTACGTACTTACACTGATTTCATACAACGAAAGAATAAAGTGGATATGCCCCTAATCCCGGGATTAATTTTGAAGAGCAGAAAAATCCCGTGATTTATTAAATAAAAAGTTATTTACTTGTACATAATTTAAACCACTGCACGCGCGAACATAATATTGTTGGTCACACGGGATTGTCTATTAAAAATTCCGGAAAACGTTTCGATGCAAGTACATAAATAACTCTACCTAATTCCAACCTCTGGTTCCAAATTGATGTTAGTCACTCAGAAGCTAGAAATTCAGACACTAGTCTAACCAAGAGGTACCGTGTTACCCAGTTACTGGGTTGTGGTGGTCAGATAGGCAGTCGCCCCATGTAAAAAACTAGTACTCAACTGCATAGTAGGTTGTGACTAAATAATAGCAGCCGTACCGGTATATCTGCCAGGTTAAGTAACCTTGCCGAGGTTTGTCGGTGGATGGGTAACCATCTCAACATATTGAGACTCCTCCGTGCTGCAAAAACACGTTAAATTGATGTCATTAACAGAGGCCGGAATTAGGTAGAGTTATTTACGTACTTACACTGATTTCATACAACGAAAGAATAAAGTAGATATGCCCCAAATCCCGGGATTAATTTTGAAGAGCAGAAAAATCCCTGTTTTATTAAATAAAAAGGTATTTACTTTTACACTATTTAAACCACTGCACGCGCGACGTTGCTAAATTTACATAATATTGTTGGTCACACGGGATTGTCTATTAAAAATTCCGGGAAACGTTTCGATGCAAGTACATAAATAACTATACCTAATTCCAACCTCTGGTTCCAAATTGATGTTAGTCACTCAGAAGCTAGAAATTCAGACACTAGTCTAACCAAGAGGTACCGTGTTACCCAGTTACTGGGTTGTGAAGGTCAGATAGGCAGTCGCCCCATGTAAAACACTAGTACTCAACTGCATAGTAGGTTGTGACTAAATAATAGCAGCCGTACCGGTATATCTGCCAGGTTAAGTAACCTTGCCGAGGTTTGTCGGTGGATGGGTAACCATCTCAACATATTGAGACTCCTCCGTGCTGCAAAAACACGTTAAATTGATGTCATTAACAGAGGTCGGAATTAGGTAGAGTTATTTACGTACTTACACTGATTTCATACAACGAAAGAATAAAGTGGATATGCCCCTAATCCCGGGATTAATTTTGAAGAGCAGAAAAATCCCGTAATTTATTACATAAAAAGTTATTTACTTTTACACAATTTAAACCACTGCACGCGCGAACATAATATTGTTGGTCACACGGGATTGTCTATTAAAAATCCCGGGAAACGTTTCAATGCAAGTACATAAATAACTCTACCTAATTCCGACCTCTGGTCATTACACGTTGATGTTAGTCAGACTCAGAAGCTAAAAAATCTGATACTAGTCTTGCCAAGAGGTATAGATAGTGCAATCCACGAAGATGCGCCCCACCAATTAGGCTGAGGGGATCGCGGGGTGCGGGGGGTATAAATATCCCCACATTAAATTAAAAATATATAAAATTTAAGTAGAGCATCTTTCCCTTTGACCGTGACGCTTTCTCCTGATTAGTCTATTCATCGTACTGTGCGTTAATAAACGGTTAAGAGGAATAGTGGGGCGCGTCTTCGTGGATTGCACTATCTGTACCGTGTTACCCAGTTACTGGGTTGTGGTGGTCAGATAGGTAGTCGCCCCATGTAATGTCCAGGTTAGGTAACCTTGCCGAGGTTTGTCGGTGGATGGGTAACTACCTTAACATATTGAGACTCCTCCGTGCTGCAAAATCACGTTAAATTAAATATAAAATAATAATAAAAAAGTTATTTACTATTTTACAATTTAAACCACTGCACGCGCGACGTTGCCAAATACTGCCAAAGACTCCAAGACACCGATAATTTAGTTTATTTCTTTTTACGGTGAAAACAATGGTAATTTAAAAAGTATAATAAGTTAATAACATAAGACATGCTTTATAGTTGGTTCAATTAATATGCAAAGTTTCATTATCTAATTTGAAGTTATTTTTGAATACCAGCGGTTTATTGTTCGGTTTGGAGGTAACTTTGGATTTTTTTTCTAGCAAAAAATTTTTATGGAATCGTGTTTTCGTTAAACATAGTACCTAACATTAATCCTCAACTTTACCATATATTTATTTCAAAATTATTGCTGCTGTATTCTCGACATAACGGAGGGTCATGCTAAGCCATTTGAGGTAGTATAGGCCCTTAATCAATAGTGTTTCATAAGTGTGTTTTAATTTTGGTGTACAATAAAGAATATGTTATCTTTTTATCTATCATAAAAAAAAACAAGAAAGTGAAGCTATTAACTGACTTTTAGTTATCAAAGACACAATTAATTACTGTATTTATTTATCATTTAATCTCTATTGATAGGTAGTGATCAATAAATATGAAGGTACTTTCCGAATCGTTTTCATTCATTTTTATCTAAGAACGTACATTGTGTTATCTTAATCAACTATGTAGATTAATTATTGACAAATGAGATATACTCATCTTTATCTGATACCATTTCGCATAAAACCAATCAGTTAGTGTAATTTATAGTATTTCTGCTTGGTGGCGTATAAGCCACAATTCATAATGAAATTTGTTGTGGTATTTTCTTTGTGTATTCTCGGAGTGTTGGCTAAGCATGAAGTTTATGATGGGTAAGAATTGCTTTTATTAAGTTATCTTGTTGTTGGGATATTCTTAGTGATCGGAATGAACACAAATAATAAAAAAAATGACATTAATATTTCTGGCAGCCCCCCTAAATTGGTTCAAGGGACGGCGGACTCTCTGTCCCCTATAACACGAGACTCGAGTTGGCGGTGCGTGCCACATGCGCCCCTCTTAGAAGTCACGGAGGAGCCAAAGACCTCATTTCCCCGCTAGAACATATGGAGCCCGCAGCGCGGGGGGGGGGGTGAGGCACCGCTCGGGAGTCGCGTTGAAGATCACTTATGTGTTTCCGCAGCCCAAGTGTGTGAGGGAACACGGGGTTTTAGTCACTACGAGTGTGACAAATGCCCGCGCATGATAATTTCCACCTAGTCAAAAAAAAAAAATTGTTATAGGATCGACTTACGAGTCTTTTTTTTTTGTTGAACCAGTCAGGCACACTTTTTCTGTAATTTTCATAATTACCACTGTCCTCAAAACGGAGAAGGACTATGACATGCGATCCACCAATACGCAGTGGAGCTTGCGTGGTCGGTACGGCCCATTCCCTCCAATTTTGTTCTCATATCCTTGATATTGTTTTATTTTCTTGTTTTGATCTGATTCATAATGACTGACTACGTCTGAAATAAATGAATTAATAATAATAGAAAGAAAACCTATGTTCCCAGCACTGCAAACGTTATAGGCTGTTTAATTAATTCATATTTTATTTACTTACCAATAGAATTGACGGTTCAGAGTCATCGTTCCGCTTAATCCAGAATTTTAAATAATTTTGTGATTTGTTTATCAGATACTAGCTTTTGCCAGTGACTTTGTTCGCGTTGGAGGTTTTTCCCGCGTAAATCCCGAACCCGTGGGAATTCTGGGATAAAAAATCTTATGTCCGTATCCTAGTTCTAAGCTACCTCCCTACCAATTTTCAGCTAAATCGGTTCAGCCGTTCTTGAGTTATAAATAGTGTAACTAACACGACTTTCTTTTGTTTATATAGATGAGCGTTATTACACGCCTCCACAACACAAGAGAACCTAGTATGGAGGCTTTTTTTCCACGTGAGAAAATCATCGAATGACTTCTCCGTTAGTCAGTAGAAGTCTGACACTTCAGACTTCTACTGACTAAAAACCCACCGTATTCTTTCGTTAGAACATTCCCGCAACCCTGGTAGTATGGAAGCTAATGATGAAACTCTGTACTGTAATGCTCTAAGAACAGTGAAGATTTTAAATTCTTGCATTTTTTTCCTCAGACACGCAGTATATGAAGTAGAAGTGAACTCTATCGAGCAAGGCAAACTGGTACATGATGTTGAAAATGAGATGTTACTAGACGTGTGGTCTGATGCTGTACCGGGACATCCTGGGACAGTTCTCGTGCCCAAGGTCAAGAGAGACATCTTTGAAAACTTACTCAAAGACGCTAGTGTACATTATAAAGTTGAAGTTGAAAATATTAAGGAGTAAGTATTAGATGAGCATAATTTTGTTATTAATTATAGTATTAAATTAGAATGATAAATTATATTTATTTTATACAACATGTATCGTAATTAACGCACACCCTCAAACACCCCAATTTAGGTCTGCCAGACACAGAGTACTGCTGGGTACCATCCACACTTGGTTAATAGACCGTCTGGTCGCACCACGCGCTATTCTTCCACATTTATTGTACGTACAGCCAAGTTCTGGAACTATCTGCTGGCTTCTGTGTTCCCTGCCACTTATGACCTTTCAGCCTTTTAAGCAAGAGTGAACAGGCATCTTCTTTGCTCGCTCGTTCCATTGTAGACCTCATCTATCGCTGGGCAGGCTGTATTGAGGTTAAAAGTGGGCTCATACTGAATTAAAAAAAAATAGAATATTATATTACAATCATAACATATAAATTTCTAAAGACTTTTTATTTATTTATTTATTTCCAAAAACAACTTATAAATACTTAACAATCGCATTGTTGCAAACAATTTCTGTTAAGGCGTTGAGTTTAGCGTCTGTAGCCGAACTAGGCATTGCCTGTATTTCGGCTATCAGTTACCATTCCCCTCGCATTAATTACAATAATAAATAATATAACTGGTGCCAGACAGTGGATGCATGCATAATCAACAATTGAGAAAAAATAATGAAAATTAAACACAAGAATAAAAAATAAAAAACTCATTAAGAAATATATGCAAGGTAAGTAAAAAATATTAAGTGTAATGTGTATTGTTCTTGTGTGTGTATATATGTTTGTGTGTGCGTGTGCGTGCTTATGAAAGTGTGAATTAAGGTGTGTGTGATGTATAGATATGAGGGTGTCAGTGTGAGTGAAGTTATGTTGAGAGTTTGAGGGTGTAAGAAGGCGTGAGCGTATAATTAAATGTGTAGGCGAGCTTGTGAGGAGGGTATCTGTGATCACGATGCTCTTAGCCCTATTATTATTTATTTATTTATTTTAATGTGGTACAAGTAGTAGCTGTTTCGTCTCCTCGTAGCTTAATTTTTGTAAATATTGGCATACAATTAATTTACATTTTTTTCTAGTTAGGGGATATATATGTCGCAGAATCAACAAAGAAGCACAATTATTAGTATCACTATTGATTAACGTTAATTTAGAACAACGCCATCTACTATCGTTTGTCGGAAACGTCAAGCAGTGTGCTTGGGTGAGGTCGGTACGGAGCGTGGCATGTTTGACGGCTGTCAGCTGTCATTCCTTTTTGACATTAGACGCATTGGATTTGAGAGACGCCACTTTTGAGTTGGACGCGAAGGCGAGAGGTCGTTCTGCCAGCTCGTACCGAACTTACCGCGTTTCCATAGTTTAATCCATTTCCATCGCCTTGATCATTTGAGATTTTGTTGATTTGTTATTGAGAGTGAATTAATAGACGATTGTAATTAGTGTTGAGACTATTATTTCATACCTACACCATGTCGCACTTGGATTCTGATGACGAGGTATCCCAAATGGGTGAACTACCTTCGTTATCAGAAGTGGGATGCAACTCAAACGCCCCACATGGTGTAAGTGACAGTGCTAACAAAGAAAAATGTAAAGACAATGCGCACGTGTTTGAAGGTGACACAGAGACGGAAAAATGGCGTTTTTTGTTAGAGCAGCAAAACAAGAACTTTATGGCTATCGTGCAAGCAATGAAAACCCCTTCTACGATGGTGGATGTTCGCCTACCTTACTTTGAACCTGAAAAACGGAGTGTTGACCCGCGTGCTTGGCTGGCAACAGCGGACATGTGTGTGATCGATCCCAATAGTCATGGCGCATCGTTGATGATTGCCTTGAGCCGCGCACTCAAGGGAGAAGCTTCATCATGGCTGTCGTCAATATCTTACCCTGGGATGAAATGGAGCGATTTTAAGGAACTGTTTATAGCCAGGTATGATTGTCCAGAGACTACCGCTTCTTTTCTAATCAATCTGCATGGAAATAAACCTAAAGAGAATGAGTGCTTGGCCGCATATGCGGCTACCCTCATGACAACCATCATGTCAAAATGGAACGGCCTCACGACAGAGCAGATTGCTGTCGCGACGGTGCTAGCTCATATCGCGAAGAACGATACGCGAGTCCAGCGATTGTCCTTCACTACGGACATCAAAACCCGCAATGATCTACACCGGGAACTGAAGGCTGTTTCGTTTCTGAAGAGGAGTGCCCCATCTGGTGGCGATGAACGTGAAGGTTCTGACGCGAAGAGGAACCGCCCGAATTGGCTCAACACTGGGCCCAAATGTTTCAACTGCGGGAAACCGGGACACAGATCGGTGCATTGTCGCCTGAGAAGAGACCTAAAGGCACCTGAAGAGCAATCGAGATCGACGGCATCTAGCAGTAGCAAGAGTAACCAGGCACCAGGGAAAGCCGACTGGATCACTTGCTTCAATTGTCGTGAACGAGGACACTACGCATCCAACTGTCCTAAGAGGGACGCCAAGGAGGCACGCAGCAACACGGCGATTGATCCCGCCAGGGAGAAGTGAGTTGATGTATGCCTTGTGGACGCACCTGCTGGATCCTTACGGCATTCTGGTGAGCAATTTGATTTTTATTATGACTCTGGCGCGGAATGTTCGCTTGTTAAAGAATCTGTATCCGGTAAATTTAGTGGTAAACGAATTTATGGAAATGTGACATTGACTGGTATTGGACAGACTTCTGTACGGTCGACTGTACAAATATTGACTACTGTTGAGATTGATGGGATTATTTTTGAAATTCTTTTCCACGTTTTACCTGACAATTTTTTGCGACATAAAATCATGATTGGACGCGAAGTTTTATCAATTGGTCTAGTAGTTCATATGTCATCAGATAAGATACGATTTGAAAAAATACGGACAGTTCAGACATGCGACGTGATTGTCGACTGTAAATTTGACCTTGATACGATAGACACGGACATTTCCCCTAAAAGAAAAACTGAACTGTTGGATATTTTGCTATCTTTCAAAAATAGTTTTATTTCCGGTGTACCTACATCCCCTGCAGACACCGAACCCATGCAAATTCGCCTTATAGATCCTCATAAGACTGTGAATCGACGCCCTTATAGGTTGAGCCCCGAGGAACGACAGGTTGTACGAAGTAAAATTGATGAGTTGCTTAAGGCCAATATAATTCGCTGTAGTTCATCACCGTTCGCAAGTCCTATTCTTCTCGTTAAAAAAAAGGATGGTACAGATAGGATGTGTGTGGACTACCGCGAACTTAATGATAATACAGTACCTGACCGTTTTCCATTACCGTTAATCTCTGACCAAATAGCAAGGTTGCATGGAGGTCATTTCTTTACAATTTTAGATTTGGCTTCAGGATTTCACCAAATCCGCATTTCAGCTGAATCTATAGAGCGTACAGCCTTTGTGACGCCTGACGGGCAATTTGAGTATTTGACCATGCCATTTGGACTTCGAAACGCCCCTTCGGCGTTCCAACGAGCTCTCATTCATGCGCTTGGAGATTTGGTGAATACCTACGTTGTAGTCTATATGGATGACGTACTCATCGTTGCGGAAAACGCTGACGAGGCGCTTGAGCGACTTCAGATAGTGCTTGGGGTTCTTTCAAAGAAAGGATTTTCTCTTAATTATAAAAAGTGTGCTTTCCTAAAACAAAAAGTGGAGTACCTTGGGTTTGAAGTCAGTCAAGGGCAGATACGGCCTAATCCTCGCAAGGTTAGTTGTTTGACCTTGTTGCCACCACCCCAGACTGTGACGCAATTGCGTCAATTTATTGGCTTAGCGTCGTATTTTCGTCAATTCATAGCAAGGTTTTCTCAGATTATGGCCCCGCTGTATGCCTTGACTTCCGGTAATGGTCGGATCGAATGGAAGTCAGAATATGAGACCATAAGACAACAGGTAATTTCTATTCTAACTAGTCAGCCAGTGTTATCGATTTATGACCCAGCACTAAAGACGGAGTTGCATACGGATGCGAGTGCTATTGGATATGGAGCTGTTCTTATTCAGATAAGTGAAGGTAAGTCACATGCTATTGCTTATTTTAGCAAGCGCACAACTGCTGCAGAGTCTAAGTATCACTCGTACGAGTTGGAGACTCTCGCTGTTGTCAACGCAGTAAAACATTTCCGACATTATCTGCATGGTCGCAAATTCGACGTGGTGACTGATTGCAGTTCACTGCAGTCTACCCGTAAGAAAACAGACTTGACACCACGTGTTCACAGATGGTGGGCCTTCTTGCAAGCCTTCGACTTCGACATTGTTCATCGTAGCGGCAAGCGAATGTCTCATGCAGATTTCTTTTCAAGAAATCCATTACCAGACGACGGAAAGAGCGCTATTTTTGAGAAGGTAAGCTGTAAAGAAATTAATTTAGCTGAACTGAATGACAACTGGCTGATTGCGGAGCAGCAGAAGGATGTTGAGCTTTCAAAACTCATATCTGACTTGAAGGATGGAAAACTTCCTCCTGATCTGGCTAAGACTTACGAGCTTCGGTCCAGTGTTTTGCATCGGAAAATTCAGCGACGTAGTAAGACTCTGTGCCTGCCAATAATTCCTAGAACATTCCGGTGATCCATCGTCAACAATGTACACGAAGGGTTGCTGCATTTGGGATGGGAGAAGACCTTAGAAAAAGTTTACGAGCTTTATTGGTTCGACAAAATGACGAGGTTTGTACGAAAGTTCGTGGATAGCTGTGCCACGTGCAAAATTTCTAAGTCACACTCTGGCAAAATACAGGTAGAAATGCATCCCATTCCTAAGGTAGCTGTACCCTGGCACACCATACATATCGACGCTACGGGAAAACTAAGCGGCAAGAATGACCGGAAGGAATATGTGTTTGTGTTTATAGATGCATTCACCAAGTACGTATTACTCCACCATACGCTTAACATCGACACAGCTAATAGTATCAAGGCTTTGAAATCTAGTGTTTCACTATTCGGTGCGCCCAGCCGTGTAATCGCTGACCAAGGTAGGTGCTTCGCTAGTAAAGACTTCAAGGACTTTTGCGAGTCTGTTAACATTAAGCTTCACCTAATAGCGACAGGTAGTTCGAGAGCCAACGGCCAGGTGGAGCGCGTCATGAGCACATTGAAAAACATGCTTACTGCAATAGAAACCAGTAGTCGCTCGTGGCAGGATGCTTTGCCTGACGTCCAGCTGGCTTTCAACTGCACGATGAATCGAGTCACGCAAGCTAGCCCATTAGAACTTCTCATCGGGAAGGTTGCGAGGCCTTTAGATATCTTATCAGTAGCTGACGACGACCCCGAAATCGACATTGAGCAAGTAAGGTTACAGGCTGTGGAGAATATGGAGAAGGGCTCAGCTTACGATAAGGTACGTTTTGACTCTACCAAAGCTAAATTAAAACCATTTACTATTGGAGACTTTGTACTGCTGCAGAACGAAGAACGAAATCAAACAAAGCTCGATCCTAAATACAAAGGGCCTTTTAAAGTCATAGAGGTACTAGAAGGAGACCGGTATGTACTTAAAGCTCTCAATTCAAATCGGAAATACAAGTATGCACACGACCGTCTTCGACAAATGCCTGACAGCGACAATTTTGAACACAAGGACTTTGATACCGACTCTGACCATGACTCTAGCAAAACTGTTGAGACGAGACCGGCTGACGATGAAAGTGTTAGATCTTAGGTGAGGAAATAAAAAGATTCAAATGTAGTATGCAAGTGACTCAGATTGCGTACATTGCAATGTTGTTCGTGGGTGCGAGCCTAAGTGTTTACTTAAGGTTAGTGGCCAACGTCAGCATGGCAATGTAGGTAATCGCCAAAGGTGCTAAATAAAGGCGATATGTTGAGGTCGGGTACCGGATGGAGGTCCCGTTGGATTGCCGGATGGAGGCAATGTGATGTATTGAGGTCGGGTACCGGATGGAGGTCCCGTTGGATTGCCGGATGGAGGCAATGTGATGTGTTGAGGTCGGGTACCGGATGGAGGTCCCGTTGGATTGCCGGATGGAGGCAATGTGATGTGTTGAGGTGGGGTACCGGATGGAGGTCCCGTTGGATTGCCGGATGGAGGCAATGTGATGTGTTGAGGTCGGGTACCGGATGGAGGTCCCGTTGGGTTGCCGGATAGAGGCAATGTGTTGTATGTGACGAGGCTGGGTACCGAAAAGAGCATTGCATACTAGATTTGGTCGGAATGTTTCATGAATTAGTTTGAAACTTGATGTTTATTAAAAAGTGATGATTTTGATGTTGAAATTTCCTTTATAAGATTTGATGAGAATATGTGAATCAGAATAAAATTGTGTTTTTTTTGAATCGTGTGACTTTATCTCCCGACATCTTGGTCAGGAAGGCCGAGCAAAGGACGTCTTACTTTCCATAAATTCTTGTTTCAGATGCTTCACACGAGGACGTGTGAATTGTCAAGATGGCCGTGTCGCAGAATCAACAAAGAAGCACAATTATTAGTATCACTATTGATTAACGTTAATTTAGAACAACGCCATCTACTATCGTTTGTCGGAAACGTCAAGCAGTGTGCTTGGGTGAGGTCGGTACGGAGCGTGGCATGTTTGACGGCTGTCAGCTGTCATTCCTTTTTGACATTAGACGCATTGGATTTGAGAGACGCCACTTTTGAGTTGGACGCGAAGGCGAGAGGTCGTTCTGCCAGCTCGTACCGAACTTACCGCGTTTCCATAGTTTAATCCATTTCCATCGCCTTGATCATTTGAGATTTTGTTGATTTGTTATTGAGAGTGAATTAATAGACGATTGTAATTAGTGTTGAGACTATTATTTCATACCTACACCATGTCGCACTTGGATTCTGATGACGAGGTATCCCAAATGGGTGAACTACCTTCGTTATATATGTAATATTTTATTAAGCCTATTATAAAGGTACGGGCCTAGAAAACATGCAAATTGTTTACAAAATTTTGTATTGAATGTATTTACATTTTCACATACATGATAATTTCGACGTCTCTGTAATAACATTGGCTTGAAGGGCTGATTTTTGTGTTCTTGCAGGATAATTTTATGTATAAACAATTGTCTTACCGTCATAACCTCGCACAATTGGAACAGTGTAACAGTAGGAAAACGCATAGGTTTAAACATGCTAACCTTCAGTATAGCTCTCTGGGCGACCTCAACTGCCTTTAGCGTTGTCTTGCAGATGCCTCCCCAGGATGAGATGCAGTAGGTAAGAAGTGACTGACATAGGGCCTGATATATCCGCTTCAGCAGCGAAGGGTCCACGACATAGCGTAGGTTTTTAAATACGTAGATTAATTTACGTAATCTACTACAAAGAATTTTGACATGATCTTTAAAGTTTAGGTTTTTATCTAAGGTAATGCCAAGATATTTTACCGAGTTAACGCGTTCTAGAGGAGAACATGTACAGCTATCCGTAGTAATGCAATAATGTGAAGCTATTTGTAGGTCGCTGCGAATACTCACCGCTTGCCTGATGCTGAAACAAACATATTTTGTTTTATCAACGTTTAGAGTGAGTATATTATTCTGCAGCCATCCCTTAGCTATGTCAAAACCACTTTGTGCGGTATAGAACACCTCATCCCAGTTATCACCCGCAAACACCAACGCGGTGTCATCCGCGAAAGAAATAATTTCACCTTTAGTCAGTTTAAGGTTAGTAAGCTCATTTATGTATACGAGGAATAAGGTGGGCCCCAGTATACTTCCCTGCGGCACACCGTGTGTAACAGGTAGGTGAGTACTTTTCTGATTGTCCACCCTTACACACTGAGTTCGCCCAGAGAGGTAGCTATTGAAAAGTTCGAGGTGCGTGCCCCTGATACCCAGAGCCTCCAACTTACTAAGCAAGAGGGAGACAGAAATCGTATCGAATGCCTTGGCCAGGTCAAGAAAAATAGAAAGGCACTTTTTCCCTTTATCCAGATTAGAGCTAATATAGTGTATGAGTTTGTTTACTGCCTGTTCTGTTGATTTTTCATGTCTAAACCCATATTGATTATTAGATAGAAGTTTATTTTTCTCGAGATATTTTACAAGACGGCTGTTTATTATTTTTTCTAGAACTTTGGAAATTGTAGGTAGTATGGATGTTGGTCTGTAGTTGCTAATACGATTTCTGTCTCCTATCTTATAAATTGGGCACACTTCTGATCGTTTTAGGGCATCAGGAAACACTCCGGTTTTTAGACAATCGTTGAAATTTTTTTCTAGAGGATGTACTAGAATATCTTTGTGCTGTTTAAGAAATCTACTACTAATATTGTCACATCCTGGTGCACTTTCTGTTTTCAGACCTATGATAAGTTGACCAACCTCTTGAATGTCTGTCTCAATTAATACAGAGTTCGGGACAGATGATGATTTATTATGTGTACTTATTGGCGGTAGCTTCTGGGAATTAAGATTTTGTTGACAGATTTTGTCTGCCAGTGAGGTACCCACATTTATAAAGTAGCTGTTCGCTTCGTGAAGCGATTGGTCAGGAGAGGATTGGAGAGTTAGTATTTCTTTATTGTGTTTAGTGGTTTTTGTTGTGTGTGTAATGTTTTTGATGACTTTCCATAATTTTTTGTTGTCGTTCTGTGCGTCCATGATTAAATTATTTTCGTAAGCTCTTTTTAGCCGTCGTAATAGAGTGTTACAGAAATTTCTGTACCGTTTGTAGGTAATTTTCAACACTTCGTTATCCGGATCAAGGCTTGTCTTTTTGTGCATTATGTCCCTGTTTCGCATACAGCGGAGTAGTCCTGGAGTAATCCAAGGCTTTATTATTCTACGTCGTTTAGAAAAAGTTACAATTTCTGTATTTTTTTCTATTGCTTTCTGTAAGCAATGTGTTAGGTAATTTAAACTTTTGTTTGGGTTTTCTGTGTGATAGATGGGGTCAAAATTAATGTGTGAGATGTCTTGTGCTAAACTTATGTCGTTAATTATGGCCTTTGATGTGGTTGCATAATAACGTGTTTTTTTTTTTAATTTAAACAAAATAACACAGGGTGGTGATCTGTTAGAGTTGCATTAGGGACTACGGTGTTGGAAGAGACTTTAGTTTTTATAAGGAACATGGTCTAAGCATGTCTGACGAGCGCTGCGTGTGACTAATGTGTGCGCTGGCAGTAGACCATGGGAAGCAGCTAATGTTAGGTAGCGTTCACCTTCAAATTTAATTTTATTCGTGTTAATTGCTAGATTCATGTCTCCTATGACTACGATGTGCTCATAAGAAGACACTGATTGCAACGTATTATCCAACGACGCGAGGAACGGCTCCAACTTTAACTTGCTTTAAACAAGTTTAAGTTTTCTTTAATTTGTATTGAATGACGGAATGTCTATAGGTACGCACGCCAGCACATCAAGCTACAACAATCTGTCAAATTTCTTTTATAGATTTTCAACCTTATTGTTAAAGAAGTTAGGTTCAAAGTTGATTGGGAAAATTTGACAGTTTCGGGTAGCTTCATGTGCTGGCGTCTGTACAACTGTTCAGCCTTTTCCCAACTATATAAAGTGTAACGGAAACCCCATATCTATCCAAAAGGACTGAAGACAACATCTGGTATGGAGTCTCTATGCAAAGTTTCAGCTCAAAATAAGTGACTCACAGAATTGACCCCAAATTATTGGTTTCATATGTTTCTTGAATACTGGTAATAACAAACGTGTCACAGCACTATGAGGGTCATCACTTTCCACGTCACTTGCCAATAAAACGATAATTCTCTTCGCTCTTCTTAATTTGAAAAATTCGGTCTCTGGTATCAATGTATTGAAATTTCTAATAAGCTCCACACATGTAGACATAGGATTACAAAACCCTTGCCATATCGTTTGTTATCATCCAAAGAAGCCGTGCACTCGGTATGTATATACCCTTTAAATTACACGTTGTATAGGGAAGGCTTCCAGTCTAGACGGATGCAGCTGACTATTAGTGTCTTGCATGGAGCGATTGCCTATCCTATCCTATACTATATGCGAAGTCCACAACCCAATATAGCTGAGAAGCAGGGGCGTGCATAGGATTATGACAGGGTACCTATGCGGCGGAGTAATCGGTCACAAAAACTTTTTCTGCGACAAATGACAAATAATAAATGATTTTTATTTTGCAAATTGGTTATTAAATAACACTTCTAAACGTCATTTTTTTTCGTCAATTTGTTCAATTTAAACTAGATGAGGCCGGTGTTTCCTAACTGAGCACCCTGAGAAGAAACACCGAAACAAACCCACGACGAACAAAAACGACGACGACTTGTTCGTAATTCCCGTCGCCTAACTTATGATCGATTCATAAGCTAGACGACAAAATACAGCAGGAAAAATCCTGATAAAGATTTTAATTTCAGGCAGTTAGAACTAGAAGACAAACTTCTCGCTGATGCCGCAGCTAAGAGCAACAGTACAAAGTCTCGTCTCTCCTTTGATAAAATCCATACCTTCGAAGAGGTAAGAATTACAACTATAGTCCCAAATTTAAGAAAAAAAAAACATCATCTTTTCCAAACTATGGCCCCTATATTGTTAGGAAATCTACCCGGATGCAGCTGAGTTCTTATGTTGAACGTGGAGTGGCTGCCCATTTCTGACCTCCACAGTCCAGGAACTGACTAACATGATTAACAAGACTGGTGGCAGATCTGCGGGCCTAGACAAAATCCACTTTCTGTAAGCGTTAACGCCAACGGAAAAATTAAATTGTATGGAGTTGACATTTACTAACACGTGACAATCACGTGACATGTGGTTAGCAAATGTCAACTCCATACAATTTAATTTTTCCGTTGGCGTTAACGCTTACAGAAAATGGATTTTGTCTAGGCCCGCTGACTTCTTACTACCTGTAGCGACTGTCTAAGATGTACAAATGACAGTCGGTACTGTGGAGTTCTGCTATGTGAGCGGTCAGCCTATCACGCTGGCTGGTATAATTTGAATTTCGACCGCCATGCTTGACATGCGAGCGAATTGTTCTAAGAAAAAGGGGACAGCCGGCTGGGACGCCCCGAGCAGAGCAGGCTCGATATAAAAATAACTTAAAGAATATAATTATATTAATCTCCCGTTACATGTGAACATAATAATTTATTTATTATACAACGTGTAACGGAAACCCCATATCTATCCAAAAGCACTGAAGACAACACCTGGTATGGAGTCTCTATGCAAAGTTTCAGCTCAAAATAAGTGACTCACAGAATTGACCCCAAATTATTGGTTTCATATGTTTCTTTTTTTCTTCTTTCATATGTTTTTTGAATACCAGTAATAACAAACGTGTCACAGCACTATGAGGGTCATCACTTTCCACGTCACTTGCCAATAATAAACGATAATCCTCTTCGTTCTTCTTAATTTGAAAAATTCGGTATCAATATATTGAAATTTGTAATATGCTCCACACATGTACACATAGGATTACAAAACCCTTGCCATATCGTTTATTATCATCCAAAGAAGCCGTGCACTTGGTATTTATATACCCTTTAAATTACACGTTGTATACTTTATTGTATACCTTACAATATTTCATTGGATAAAAAAAAATTCACTTGTGTACAATGGCCGATCCTATACAAATACAAATGTAATAATATACAATGGATAAAACCTATCGCGTTTGTATTGAATTCCCGAGTACACACACGCCCCCATTACAATTGTAGTGGTGGTCGAAATTCAAATTATACCAGCCAGCGCGATAGGCTGACCGCTCGCATAGCAGAACTACACAGAACCAACGGCTTTGCGTAAGCCTTTTTCCGAGGAACCTTGATGTTAGAATGGTTACTCATCAATTGGCTGACCTCGGCAACCATGCTTTACCTTGAAGATCGACCCGTGCGAATGTTATAATTTAGCCATGAGATCCACTAATTTTATAACGTCAGAAATGTTATTTAAAGTTATAGACATTTTTTGGAATTGGATCATTATTTTCGGATATCACGCCTTACGTACAAACTTGCGAACACATCTTACCTATTGATATAGAAGACAAAAACATAGAAATTTTTTTTTTTTGTAATTTTGGAAAGGAGGCAATTTAGGAGCTATTCACGAGTTTTCAAATTTGTTTTGATTTGAACTATTTTGTTTCACTATAATTGGTATAGTTAGTTTGCCGATAGTTCGTCGTCGTTTCACTCTTGAGAGCAGTCGTGGTTGTTTTGTAATATCGTGAGTGGAGAGTAATAAAGAAAGACTAATTAATTAAATTGAAACATATTTAACTAATAAAATAAATTATAAATAAATAAATAAACAACTATATACATACATAGAAGTAAAATACATATTTATATAAATACTGTCAAAAGGTATACCTATATTATATAAAATTACGGGATGGTATTGAATCTATCTTTGACCCACTCTATCAACCGCCATTCATTCCTTCATCTTCCCCACTCTTCAGTGACACCCGTGTATGATGTTGCCAGTGAAAATATATACAGTAATTAAAACGCTGTCCACTTACAGGTGGATGCTTACTTGGATGAGCTAGCCAGACAGTACCCTAACGTAGTGACCGTCGTGCTGGGAGGGAGAAGTATCGAGGGCAGACCCATCAGGTACCTGAGGATATCCACCACTAACTTCCAGGTAAGACTATATTTATTCTCAACAAAAGGAATATTTTTAATCTATTTTTTATCCGTTACATTTCGGGGAGTGTGCGATGGAATTGCTTAATGTAATTCCACTAAGCCTGTCCATCATCGTACTATAAGACGAATGACGTTGACCCATCATTACATGGTAGACATTCTGCCCATATGTACAAAACGTTTTGGTTTGTACATATGGGCAGTCAAGTCTGTTTTTTCTGATGGCAATAACCTGTGGGTGTTTAACACGTTCGCTGACAGTGAGCACTTACCCTGACACCACATTACCACAGTAGAATTTTCCACGACGTACTCTTAATAATAAGTGACCCGTCCCTCGACGTACTGTCATAACGCACTATTTTAATTTCCCGCCTAACGACGTACTGTCAGCGAACGTGTTAAGTCACGAGAGAATAGGTTACTTCTAGGTAAGCGTGCCACATCGTCGACCACATCATCACTTACTATGATGATGGTGAGATGGTGGTTAAACGCAAAACTAACTACTAAAAATAACTGGCGAAGTGCAAGTCGGACTCACGCTCGAAGGGTTCTGTACCATTCTATAAAAACGGCAAAAAATCATGTCTGTTGTATGGGACACGGAATAGATGAATAAGGTTGGAATGGTAATGTGGGCATGGCAAGCGCGCCACATTTATGATACGAAAATCATAGCTCAACCGATTTATTCATTCACCGCGTTTAGTGCGCTTCGGAATACTTTGGAACACAGAGCCAGAGCTCTGCTTTAAAATGCCGTGTTGTGCAACTATAACCTGTAAAACAAAAAGTTAGACCGCAAGTATAGAGCGAGGAGGTATATCTTTCCATCAGTAAGTCGAAAATAACATTTAATTACAATTTTATTTGTAAAAAACATAAAAATATTCTGATCACTATGAAATTCCGAACATTAACAACATTATTGCAACAAGTTACAAAAAATATACATTGCCCGATGTGTACTCGCTTAATCAACGCAATGAGCAAGTCCGTTTACAATGTATTGCATCCTCTCACTTCAACCATTGACATTTCGACCTTTGCCCTGATTGGCCGTGATGCACGGCGCATGTTTAGCGACAGTGAGTTACAATCAGTAGCAAGCTCTCGATTTAAGTGTGTGTAATTTATTTGTGTACGTAATTCGCATACGTAACGGGCCTCTTGCTTGTAGTTGAGCTGTGGGAGTGGGAGACAAGCGGCGACACGCGTTCTCATAGAAATCAGGAACTATTTCCTTTCTAACCTCTTTTATCTGTTGTGTGGTATGGGACGTGGTAGAGAACACCTACGGCATTAAGTTCGCCTTTGTACCTATGTGCATAAAGTATAAATAAATTAATGAATGCTTGCAGGATGTCAGGAAGCCAGTAGTGATGCTGCAGTCTCTCCTGCACTGCCGCGAGTGGGTGGGGCTCCCCGCCACTCTGTACGCTATCCACAAGCTCGTGCTGCACGTGACTGAGGCAGATCTCGTGCGGGACATCGACTGGATCATACTGCCCGTCGCCAACCCTGATGGATACGTACACACACATACCAGCGTAAGTACAGTTAAAGATTTTTTTTTTGCTGCCGCATTGGACGTGCTCATTGAGCATTTTCAATACCAGGGTCGGACAAAAGTGCTATTGGGGTTTTTTGCATGGAATTACTCAGTAGTAGCCCGAAGTTTGGAAGATGATGGTGTGTTACCCCACGTGCCTCGGAAAGGACGTTACGCCGTCGCTCCCGGTCGGTCCGCCCCCATCCACCCTGGTCAGGCCGTTGTATACTAAACACTAACGCCGCAGTAATAAAGTTGAATATTGCGTGCGCTCTTTCACCATGTTCGGTTTCGAAACTGCCGTTGTGGGCTAAACGCTAACGTAGCAGTAATAAAGTTGAATATCGCGTGCGCTCTTTTACCATATTCGGGTTCGAAACTAAATGTGGTAAGTTTCAATTCTTATTTCGTTTATAACTAAAGTGATAATTGATCTAGAGAAAAAATGTCCTATATTTGTATAATAAACTATATTTTCTTACTGTCAATACTAATTTTAGACATAAAAGCCGAGTAATCTTGATTAAATTTTGAATAATCTTTAAAAAAAAAAGATTTAAAAAAAAAATTTTTTAATCGAAAGTCATGTGACTTTCGATTAAAAAATGAATCGAGCGAAAATGTTCCAATTGCGAAACTGGTCTAGACATGGAAAGAAAAGATCCAATAAATCATATACTAAAGTTCCATTTTGATTGTATGTGTGATTGTTTTAGAATATTAACACAAAATTACATAGAATTTAGGGAACCTCCTCTTAATAAGACCCGGGGCCCGATAGGGCTATTGCCTGCCGGGGCTGCGGGAATGTTCTAACGAGATACCGCGGCCCCAGAACTTAAGGGCAGCTGAAGGAACAGGGTGGGTTTTTAGTCAGTAGAAGTCTGACCCAGAACGAGAGAAGTCATTCGATGATTTTCCCACTCAGAAAAAAAGTACACTTAAATGTAATTTTTATGATATAAGTACAATATAGAACTAAATTCACACTTCGCTAGCCTGAAAGGATTTCTCTCCATCTCTGTACCCAATTTCATGAAATCGGTAAAATCATGAAAGTGTAACAGACACTCAGATACAAAGAGTTATTGTGGCATTTATAATATTAGTTTAACAATTATAGTCCATACTAATATTATAAATGCGAAAGTGTGTCTATTTGTTTTTCTTACGCTTTCACCATTGACTTGATTTTGATGAATTTTTTTTCTTCTCAAAGATGAACCCCTGAGGGACCTAAATAGAGGTGAAAATTTGTATGAAAATTATGCTATGAAGTATCGGGAAACGGATATGTAAGAATAAGTATGTGTGTGTTAAGTCCTTCTTTGTACCTATGCGTATAAAGTATAAATAAATAAATACAAAAGATTTGATAATAATTTTTAGACACAATACTGTTGTGAACTCTTAAACGATTTAAGCCATATTTTGTGAAAAAATAACCTAGTTATATCATTCATGTTTATCTCCATGTACCTAGTCCGCTAATTACATGTCACAATAAATTCATTCATTGCTTTAATTAATTAGATGGACAAATGGATTATTGATTGCATTATCTTTAAAAGTGTTGCTGAGTCAATGCAATGTCGAGGTCGTGAAAATATTGATTTAGTAATTAAAACTTAATGCAACACAAAAGTACAAAGGCGGACCTAATGCTTTAGGCATTGCCCAGTGAATGTTTTCTTTTGGTTGTGATCTATACAGTGTTTTGTCATTAAAAAACTTTAATAAGTGAACCGAGTTCTTTATGAGCAATAAATAATCATTAAACCTCAAAACTTTAATATTAATTATGATTTTTAAAAAGCGTTGGAGCTCATTCACAGACTGTACTCAAAAACACAGGCAGATACACTACGACCCAAATTATATCACTGCAAAACGCCTCGCTGACAGTTTGCAAAATAGTACCATGTGAGACAGCAGTAGCGAGAAGACATTTCAGAGTTACCAGCTCCAAGCTATACAACAAAATAAATAAGACACTAAATATTTACCATTTACCCCGAACCCTTTTGAGGAGGAAGCTGACAGAGTGGTTGAAATCACTGTCATATGATGAAACTTGAAAATTTATAGATACATTTCACACAATGACCAAACATACTCACTCAAGCACTACTCCCTATTACACACTATTACAATTATTATGTTCGATGGTTAGTTTCTACCAGCAAGCCAAATTTACGGAATAATAAAATAAGAACCGACAAGTAACAGGTTTAGAACTTGCGCAAGGCTATAATATAATTCGTATATGAAAACTAGCCAAGTCAGACCTTAGGCTACAATATATTCTCCTAAGTTATAAAAATAAATGATATTTTATATTGTTATAAATAAATTTCAGAACTGACCATTGAACTTGGCACCCATTTAGATTTCACTTCTTTTGTCGTTGAAGTCAACAACCAAGGCATATATAATACTATTGAACTTGGCTCTCATTTTACATTTATGTTTTTGATGGGATAACTTTTACTATACAGTCCTCGTTAGTCAAGTGGTCACAAGTGCAACTGCTGCGATTGAGGTATCGGGTTCGATTTCTGGGTCAGGAAAAAAGTAAAAAGTTTTTGTTTGGAACATAGACAGTTGGCTTGAATACAAACTTCGATCAATTATAGTACAATTGTTGATCGAAGAATACAAAGAAAGCGATGATAGCTACAAAAGTTCACAACTGTGTCGCAGCTATCAGCGCCCACACAAAAAAGAAGACAATAACTACAAGTAATTATAATTAAAATTAAAAAGGAGCGTATGTGTCTGTGTGTGAGTGTGTGTGTAGATGAGTATGACGGAGTAGTGCTTGAGTGAGTATGTTTGGTCATTGTGTGAAATGTATCTATAAATTTTCAAGTTTCATCATATGACAGTGATTTCAACCACTCTGTCAGCTTCCTCCTCAAAAGGGTTCGGGGTAAATGGTAAATATTTAGTGTCTTATTTATTTTGTTGTATAGCTTGGAGCTGATAACTCTGAAATGTCTTCTCGCTACTGCTGTCTCACATGGTACTATTTTGCAAACTGTCAGCGAGGCGTTTTGCAGTGATATAATTTGGGTCGTAGTGTATCTGCCTGTGTTTTTGAGTACAGTCTGTGAATGAGCTCCAACGCTTTTTTAAAATCATAATTAATATTAAAGTTTTGAGGTTTAATGATTATTTATTGCTCATAAAGAACTCGGTTCACTTATTAAAGTTTTTAATGACAAAACACTGTATAGATCACAACCAAAAGAAAACATTCACTGGGCAATGCCTAAAGCATTAGGTCCGCCTTTGTACTTTTGTGTTGCATTAAGTTTTAATTACTAAATCAATATTTTCACGACCTCGACATTGCATTGACTCAGCAACACTTTTAAAGATAATGCAATCAATAATCCATTTGTCCATCTAATTAATTACAGCAATGAATGAATTTATTGTGACATGTAATTAGCGGACTAGGTACATGGAGATAAACATGAATGATATAACTAGGTTATTTTTTCACAAAATATGGCTTATATCGTTTAAGAGTTCACAACAGTATTGTGTCTAAAAATGATTATCAAATCTTTTGTATTTATTTATTTATTTATACTTTATACACATAGGTACAAAGAAGGACTTAACACACACATACTTATTCTTACATATCCATTTCCCGATACTTCATAGCATAATTTTCATACAAATTTTCACCTCTATTTAGGTCCCTCAGGGGTTCATCTTTGAGAAGAAAAAAATTTCATCAAAATCAAGTCAATGGTGAAAGCGTAAGAAAAACAAATAGACACACTTTCGCATTTATTATATTAGTATGGACTATAATTGTTAAACTAATGCAGCTCACCGTGTGTAATATTACACGAACCATTTGGAGCCACTTTTGAGCCCCTCATAACTCAAAAACTATTTTACCTAAACTTGTCAAATTTGGCTCATATATTGAGACTGGCAAGATACATATGTGTTCCAAATTTTATAAATATATCTCAAACGGTTATTTAGATATTAACGTCCAAAAATCGTCATTTTTATGACTAACCTATAGATCAAAACTATAACCCAGTTTCAGATGACCTAGAAAGTTCAAATTTGGCATGAAGATAGGTAATTAGCTGAATACAAAGGAAAAAATCAGAAACTGGTAATTTTTTATCATTTTATTATAAGTTTCACTTAACTTATAATTAGTGCCTGTAAATCTCTATATGTGGATTTTAAGATTATTACGTGAATATATAACGAGTTGAATACCACCCTTAATTTTTTTTTAATCCAAATTTATCCGTTTTTGTACTTACTAAAGAAGAATATAGTAAATTTTCGTATTTATTACGCGTAACTAACCGTATTCTACAACCACTAGCGCCACACATCTTAGAGGGTCACTACACCATGGAGGCAAAACGCGTAAAAAAAATTCCGGATTGTTTAGTCCAACGTGAAACCGAACGCACCTTTGGTTGGCAACATTATTCTATAGTCTTTGATATTTTTTCACTTTGACGTTTCCGTTCTTGCTAAAACTAACCACCGTTTGGGAGATTGAGTTTTTATTGATTATAGTTGGAAATCGAATTGGATCTCACGTGATATTAGCAGATTAATTGTGAACAGTGTTTAATTGAACTTTGTAATCCCGGATTGACGAAAACCCAGGGATATTTCTCGGAACATATCGCCTTATTGCCTCACCGCGTGGCACGCGCATTTGCTGGAAACGAGTTTAGGCTGTGATGCTGTTGGAACCGCGCCATCTGGAGACTGGCGCCTTGTGAACGTCCACACACTTGACATTCACTTTCAATTACTCACCTCATATTACATACATACCACACTTGGGGCGTGGCCTTGGGAAGGTCGAAGCTTGGCGAACCCAGCACAGAAGGTTAGTGGTAATAATGTATTCATAAAGCCTCAGAGGCTATAGGTTGTCGTAGGGCCCAGGAGCCCATATTGTATTTGAGAGGCAACGGTTAGGCTCCACGAATCGTGGACAAGTTCAGACAGTCCAGTTACCGTTGCACTGGCCTATTGTAGTCTTGAACATTTGGTAAGCAGAGCGTGGGTTTTAATAATAAAATCCACATAGTATATTGGAAGTTTTGACTATTGTTGAAAATAACTTTAGTTCAATTACTTAACATAACTTTGGTAAAAATAACTTAATAAGTTTGAATATATTGCTTTGTCAGCCGGGCTCAAATAGTACTTGTAGTTTGTACTGTAATTTGTAGTGCTAGCCCCTTGGTATTGTACAGACAAGTACGATCGTTTGTGAAATTAGGAATTAGGTTGTATTTGGTACATAATTTGGTATATTGTTGTAAAAGTTGTTTGGTATTTGTTGCAATTAATAATTTAATGTTACTGATCTGAATTTGAAAGGTTATCTAAATAATAATTACACATAGTCTAACATAACAAGACTTGAATGGTGTGGATTGACTTATTGTATTTATTTGTATTATTGGATTGTTGTTAGAGATTGTCCGGAGCAATATTATACTTCAATTGTTGTATTTAATTGGAGTTGATCCTGCACAATATATACATTGAACTGTTATTTATTTTGTAACTGGCCATCTGTACCAAGCTAGATTCATACTTGGAATAAGTACAGGGTCGGATTTGGACTTGAAATAATTGAATTTAAGTTGTTATTTTGGTGAAATTATTTGGTCGGCTAACAAGTCATTGTTGTTTGTTTAGTTAATTTTAGCCTGTTGTATTAATATTTGATTGTTGCAATGGCCTCATTAAAGGCAGTCAAGGAGTCTGCTGCCGTATTGGTCTCACAGTTGAGATGGTTCACATCGGCGGTAGCAACGGTTGAGCGTCCGGACTTGGAAGAGCTCACCCTTGCTCGGAACGGGCAAGTGAATGAGAGGATCAAGTCAGCTGATGCTGCGCTCACACGCTTCAATGAGTACATCATGGACGTGGATTTGGCGGTGATGGACCAGGCAGCCCGCGATAAGGTTTTGGGTGACTATGACCAGATTGTCAACCTGGGGGATGTCATAGGTCAACGAGCCCGGGAAATTTTGAGGAGCCGGATGCCTGAGGAGGCCAAGCCTCAGACCTCCGTTGTCAAGGGCCCTGGACTGTTGGGTAGGCTGCCCATCCTGGAGCTGCCACATTTTGACGGTCGTTTGGACCACTGGCTGGGCTTCATTAATCTCTTTGAGAGTCTTGTGGATGCACGCTCGGACCTCGGACCTGCCCAGAAGTTGGCCTACTTGTTGTCCGTTTTGGAGGGCGAAGCCAGAGCCTTGGTGCAGCACTTGCCGGTGACGGACTCTTCTTACCCTACCGCTCTGGAGCTTCTCTCCAGACGGTATCAGAATAAGCGCTGCCTGGCTGATGTGCACATCGACCAGATTTTGGGGCTACCGGCCATTGCCAGCATGTCGGCATGCGCACTGACCTGCTGAACCCGTTGGTCTCAGCGACCCACGCCTTGCGACGCTTGCAGTTACCGGTGGACCATTGGTCCTACTTGTAGGTGCACATAGTGCTGCGGTTGCTCCCTGCAGAGTTGAGGTCCCGCTTTGAGCAGAAGTATGGTGGGGACAGTGCCACCCATCTTCCCCCCTTTGACGACCTCCTCAAATTCTTGGAAGACGAGTGTCGGTTTTTGGACAACACTCGTGGCGCCACGGGGTCACGCCCACCACCTTCTCGGCCTAGAGACCAGGGACGGACTAGGGCTCGGGGGCCTGTTGAGGTTCGCCCCGCCCCCCGTTTGGCTGGTGCCCGGAGTCCTCGGGCTAGGGGGCCTGTTGATGATCGCCCCGCCCCCCGTTTTGCTGGAGCCCGGAGTTCTCACGATTGCCACTTTTGCAAGTCCACGGGACATGTCATGGCACGTTGCTCGGCTTTTTTGAACTTGCACGTAAGTGCCCGCCGCCGTATTGCCAACGCACGCCGTTTGTGCTTCTCGTGTTTGGGAGCCCATTTCCATCGGGACTGCCCCGACCCCCGTCCGTGTAGAATTTGCACGGGGTCCCACCTGGAGATTTTGTGCGCCAACGCGAACCGCTCCAGCAGACCTTCTTCTGAGGAGGGTTCGCGCAGGGGGGGGTATTCCGGAGATGAGCACCGGGCTGAGGCCCGCAATTCTGCACGCCGCTCTCCACCCCCCGTGCAAGTTGTACGGGAGCCCCGCGATAGAGATTTGGTCTCCCCTTGTCAGGGAGAACGCGCCTTGGCTGCTAGGCAGCAGTGGCCGGACCAGCACCGCCACCTCTCCCCTCCGTTGGCGGAACGTCCCCGGTTGAAGTCACGCCCTTCGCCATTCAGGCATCCGGTAGGATATGCCCTTCCAGCGATGGCGAGCGGCTTTGGACACCGCGCGGATGAACCATTCCAAACTTACCCTCGTCGTGGAAGAGGACAGCCTGGATGTGGCGATCGGTCGCCGCCCAGGCACCGCTAGGAAATTGCCGCCTGCCCCGCTAAAGAACCCCCCCTGATCGAGTCGATTTTGTTGCCAACGGCCTCGGTCAGGGTCTGGGGACCCTTTTGTGACTCGATTGTGGTCCGTGCCCTTTTGGACACGGGAGCCCAGGGTTCCCTTTTGTCGTCTTGGTTAGCGGGACAGGTTGGTCTGAAGGTGAACGACTTTTCAGGCAAAATTCAGGGAATTGGCGAAGCGGCTGTCACCACTGTTGAGGGAGAGACCTGGTTTAAAATCACCCCTGTGAGTTGTCCGTACCCTAAAATTGGTGCTCCTGCCCTTGTTATGCCGACTATATTGGGTAGCCATCCCGATTGTCAGTTGCCTTTGGATGTTCTACGGTTGACGTCAGGTCTGGATTTGGCTGACACCCGGTTTGATTCCCCTTGTACGGTGCATTTGTTTTTGGGTTCGGATGTTTTGGGGAAAATATTGTTGGGAAATATGACGGTCTTGCAGCCGGAGACCCCATGGTGCCACCCGAGGGGTCTGGTGGCGGTCTCAACCATCTTCGGCTTTGCGATTATGGGCCCAGTGTTGAACGTGCCCCCTCCACCTGAACCTGTCTTTGCGTTGGTGTCCGGCTCAGCCCTCTCTGACGCCGTTCAGAGGTTTTGGGAGGTTGAGGAGCCCCCTCAGGTGGCCCGCTTGAATCCGGAACACGAAGAGTGCGAGTTGTTCTATCAGAACAACACTGGTCGACTCCGCTCCGGTCGGCTCGAGACCCGGCTGCTTTTGTTGCGGTGCGACCACCTCTCGGCCAGTCCAGGCCTGCGGCTGAGAAAAGATTGTTGGCAATGGAGCGCCGCATGGCCAGGGACCCGGTGCTGCGGCAAAAATATGTAGATTTTATGCGTGAGTATGCAGACTTGGGACACATGTCGGTGTCAGATTTGGATTGGCGCTCAGTAGAGCATTTCTTCTTGCCACATCACGCGGTCCTCAAGCCATCCACTGGTAAACTGCGCACAGTGTTTGATGGGTCTGCGCGGACTTCTTCCGGCGTCTCCTTGAATGATTGCCTGCATTCCGGCCCCAAATTGTTGAGGGATCTTTGTGACGTCATCACGTCTTTTCGTCGTCATCTAGTAGTCTTTGTGGCCGACATCAAAATGATGTTCCGGCAAACGGTTATTCACCGAGATGACAGACGTTATCAGTTGATCCTGTGGCGGGAGCATCCCCAGGATCCCATGATTGTGTACGAGCTCAACACGAATACGTACGGCCTTCGATCAAGCCCCTTTGTTGCTATTCGTTCGCTTTGGGAGCTTGCGGACCGGGAGCGTTTGAGATTCCCTCGTGCCTCCGCCATCTTGAAAACGGACCTGTACGTCAATGATGTCTGTACTGGAGCTCCTACAGTTGAGGAAGCCATCCTGTTGCGTGACGAGTTGGTCCAGATTCTGGCTTCCGCTGGCTATGAGTTGCGTAAATGGGTGTCCAACTCGCCAGCGCTATTGGAAGGTGTGTTGGAGGATCATAAGCAGGATCCTCACTTGTTTGAAAACGTTGACAACCCCGCCATGATGGCGGTCCTCGGCGTGCAGTACCGACCAGTTCAAGACACCTTTACGTACGATGTCGACTTGGAGTCGCCTCATACTTGGACTAAACGACTGGTGTTGTCTACTGTAGCGAGGACCTTTGACCCTAATGGTTGGATCTGCCCGGTATTGTTTTGGGCGAAATGCTTCCTTCAGCGCCTTTGGACCGCTGAACTTGGTTGGGACGAGCCACTTCGGGAAACCCTGTTGGAAGACTGGCTCCAATTTGTATCCGTGCTCACTGTGGTCAATGAGGTCGCGCTGCCACGCGCCATCCTCCCCCCTGGGGTGTATACCGCCACTCTTCATGGGTTTTGTGACGCGTCCTCTCACGGTTATGCCGCCGCTGTTTATATGCGCACCGTCAGCGCCGCGGGCCAGGTGAAGTTGTCACTGATCATGGCCAAGAGCAAGGTGGCCCCCCTCCGGACGGCATTGACCATCCCTAAGTTGGAGTTGTCAGGGGCGGTGCTTCTTGTGCGTCTCCTAGATCACGTTGCGCATACCTTGGGTGGAACTGTTGACATTCGGGCTTCTTACGCCTGGACGGACAGTCAAATTGTTTTGTGTTGGTTGAAGACGTCCGTCCACTCTTTGGAGGTCTTTGTTGCGAACCGAGTGTCTCAGATTCAAGGTTCTGAAACGCCTTTGATTTGGAGGTACGTGCCTGGTGACCTGAACCCGGCCGACGTAGCCTCACGCGGATGCATGGCCCCCCGCTTGATTGCCCACCCCCTCTGGTGGGGACCGGACTGGCTGACCCGCCCCGAGGACGATTGGCCTCGAATGCCAGTCTTGATGTCGGATCCTTTGCCCGGACTTAAGGTGTTCGCTGTTGGGACGAAGGATCCTCCGTTTGATCCTGATTTTTTGTTGAATCGATACAGCTCCCTCGACAAATTGTTGAACGTCACCTCGTGGATCAGGCGTTTTGGCCATAATTCTAGGAATCCAGGGGACAAGCGCCTTTCACCAGTTCTCTCTCCTCAAGAGCGACAGGAGTCACTCCTCCTTTGGGTCCGCTCTGTGCAGGCTGCACACTTTGAGAAGGAGATCGAGGTCTTGAAGTCTGGTAGGGTTAAGTTGTCGGGAGCTGTTAGCAAGCTGAATCCCTTCTTGGATAAGACGGGTCTTTTGCGTGTTGGAGGACGGTTGAGGCACTCTAGCCTTCCTTATGGGGCCCGTCACCCCCTTTTGTTGCCCAAGGAGGGCCACTTGGTACAATTGTTGGTGACTGATCGTCACATTAAAAACTCGCATGCCGGCTGCAATGCGCTGTTGGCCATTCTGCAGCGAGAATTTTGGATTTTGTCAGCTCGTCGTACTATTCGTAGCATTGTCTTCCGTTGTATGCCGTGTTATCGGACTAAGGCCTCCACTATGCAGCCCCTAATGGGAGATTTGCCGGCTGATCGTGTCAATGAGGCGAGGCCCTTTGCTGGCGTCGGAACGGACTTTGCTGGTCCCTTTTCGGTGAAGACGTCCACACTTCAAAATAGTAAAATTGTCAAGGCCTATTTGTGTGTTTTTGTCTGCCTGTCAATCAATTCAGTACATTTGGAGCTGGTAACCTCCCTCTCGACAGAGGCCTTTGTGGTGACCTTGGACAGATTTGTGTCTCGCCGTGGGTTACCTTCCTTGATTAGGTCTGATTGCGGTACGAATTACAAGGGTACAAGTAACTATTTGAAGGAGGTATACGCCTTCCTTAATGAGAGCCAGGTTGACATTGGTAACAGTTTGGCCCGCCGAGGGGTCACTTAGTTGTTTGACCCGCCAGCCTGCCCCCATTGGGGGGGGGTATTTTTGAGGCCGCGGTGAAAGCGGCAAAGGGACACTGGCGGAGATTGTTGGGAGACACCGTTCTCACCTTTGAGGAACTAGCTACGGTATTTTGCCGCATTGAAGCTGTGTTGAATTCGCGCCCATTGTGCCCGCTCTCTTCGGACCCGAATGACTTGGAGGCTCTAACACCGGGCCATTTCTTGATTCGACAGCCACTTGTCGCCTTGCCGGAGTACCCTTTTGTTGATGTGAGCCAAAATCGGCTCTCGCGGTTTCAGATGGTGCAACAGCTCGCTCAGAACTTTCGGAAGCGTTGGAGCTTAGAGTATCTGCACATCCTCCAGCAACGCGTCAAGTGGACGGATAAAACTCATCCGCCCAAGATCGGAGACCTCGTCCTGATTAAGGATACCAACCTGAAGCCTTTGTATTGGCGCATGGGGCGCATTTTCAATTTGGTGTCTGGCACCGACGGGGTCCCTCGTTTTGCTGAAGTTTTGGTGGACGGATCCATCATAAAGAGAGCGGTCGCAACTTTGTCAAGACTTTCAATTGATTAGCGGACGGGTAGGCCCGTCCGGGGGGGGGGGGGTAGATGTTTAGTCCAACGTGAAACCGAATGCACCTTTGGTTGGCAACATTATTCTATAGTCTTTGATATTTTTTCACTTTGAGGTTTCCGTTCTTGCTAAAACTAACCACCGTTTGGGAGATTGAGTTTTTATTGATTATAGTTGGAAATCGAATTGGATCTCACGTGATATTAGCAGATTAATTGTGAACAGTGTTTAATTGAACTTTGTAATCCCGGATTGACGAAAACCCAGGGATATTTCTCGGAACATATCGCCTTATTGCCTCACCGCGTGGCACGCGCATTTGCTGGAAACGAGTTTAGGCTGTGATGCTGTTGGAACCGCGCCATCTGGAGACTGGCGCCTTGTGAACGTCCACACACTTGACATTCACACTTTCAATTACTCACCTCATATTACATACATACCACACTTGGGGCGTGGCCTTGGGAAGGTCGAAGCTTGGCGAACCCAGCACAGAAGGTTAGTGGTAATAATGTATTCATAAAGCCTCAGAGGCTATAGGTTGTCGTAGGGCCCAGGAGCCCATATTGTATTTGAGAGGCAACGGTTAGGCTCCACGAATCGTGGACAAGTTCAGACAGTCCAGTTACCGTTGCACTGGCTTATTGTAGTCTTGAACACGGATACTGAATGTAAAATGAGAGCCAAGTTCAATAGTATTATATATGCCTTGGTTGTTGACTTCAACGACAAAAGAAGTGAAATCTAAATGGGTGCCAAGTTCAATGGTCAGTCCTGAAATTTATTTATGACAATATAAAATATTATTTATTCTTATAACTTAGGAGAATATATTGTAGCGTAAGGTTTGATCTGACTGGTTCTCATATACGAATTATTATGTTCGATGGTTAGTTTCTACCAGCAAGCCAAATTTACGGAATAATAAAATAAGAACCGACAAGTAACAGGTTTAGAACTTGCGAAGGCTATAATATAAATGAAAACTAGCCAAGTTCTGACTTGGCTAGTTTACAATCCTTAGGCCTTATCCTTAGCCTTAGGCTACAATATATTCTCCTAAGTTATAAAAATAAATGATATTTTATATTGTTATAAATAAATTTCAGAACTGACCATTGAACTTGGCACCCATTTAGATTTCACTTCTTTTGTCGTTGAAGTCAACAACCAAGGCATATATAATACTATTGAACTTGGCTCTCATTTTACATTTATGTTTTTGATGGGATATCATTACTTTTTGTACATATATTAGTAGTAGGTACTTATTTATAACAAAATTAATACTAAATGGTTTTTTGTTAAACTACTGTATTTTTCTACGTTTACGGGGTATAATTGTCCTTTTTATGTTATTTTCCATATTTTCTTGTACCTCTGAAATATTCGAGTGAATTGCCCATTCAGTATCCGGAATTCTTTTTACGCGTTTTGCCTCCATGGTGTAGTGACCCTCTAAGATAATAGTGGCGCTAGTGGTTGTAGAATACGGTTAGTTACGCGTAATAAATACGAAAATTTACTATATTCTTATTTAGTAAGTACAAAAACAGATAAATTTGGATAAAAAAAAATTAAGGGTGGTATTCAACTCGTTATATATTCACGTAATAATCTTAAAATCCACATATAGGGATTTACAGGCACTAATTATAAGTTAAGTGAAATTTATAATAAAATGATAAAAAATTACCAGTTTCTGATTTTTTCCTTTATATTCAGCTAATTACCTATCTGCATGCCAAATTTGAACTTTCTAGGTCATCTGGAACTAGGTTATAGTTTTGATCTATAGGTCAGTCATAAAAATTACGATTTTTGGACGTTAATATCTAAATAACCGTTTGAGATATATTTATAAAATGTGAAACACATACACACATCAAAAGTGTCTAGGGATCAACATATATTTTTGCAATAACTTTTCTCCTGATTGATATTAATTAAAATTTTCTTTAAGGATTCATCAAATAAAGTGTTTTCGTTTGTCACAGTAACGATAAACCAAGTCACCTTTGCATTAATAAAGAAATTTGCCATTTTCCTAATAAAGGGATTTTTGACATTTGAACCACTAACATTAAAGTTCGAAAAAAAGACTGAAATAACAGTTTTCTTTAAAATTTTATTGGGTAACTTAAACAATTAATAATCCGTGTTTCTACCGCGAACACTAACAACACAAGAACATCGGTTTGGCATACTCAAAATGAGTTCATCCAAATCACGCTGTGGAATGGCCGCCCATGTTCGTTGCAACAACAAAAAAAGGTCTTCTTGCGACTGGATACCCTCCATATTCGGCAGAGCTCTTCTCTGTAGCATATCCCATGCATGCTCAATCGGGTTCAAATCTGGCGACTGAGCAGGCCAGAGCAGGACATTGATGTTAGCTGCGGCGAGAGTCTGTCTTACAACTCTTGCGGTGTGCGGTCGTGCATTATCATGCATTAACTGAAATAAGGGACCGATTTGCACTTGTAGAGGAACGATGACGTCAGATACAGGGTCCGGCAGAAAAACCTCCCCTTTAAGGAAAGCTAATAAAAACAAAACCAAATAAGGTAGAACAATTTTATTTATACTAAATAAAAGTACATATTATGCCATTTTAGAAAATACTCTTATTGTCTTACTTTTTAAATAAAACATCCCTTAAATGGCGTTCACTGTTGACGGTTAAATTCCTGTCATTTTCTTCGAAAAAGTAAGGACCGATCACTCCGGAATTGTAAACAGCACACCATACTGTTACTTTAGGGCTATGAAGTGGTCGTTGATGAAATTCTTGGGGATTGTGTTCACACCAGTACCTGCAATTTTGGCTGTTCACTGTTCCGGCAAGGTGAAAGTGTGCTTCATCAGAAAAAATCACAATATCGTTGGGACGAATGTTCCGAAGAAGGTCTTGGCACAAACTTACACGGACACCACAGTCTCGTTCACTCAGTTCCTGCGTAGTTACAATTTTGTAAGGATGCATTTTAAGATCTCGATGCAAGATTCTTCTCACACTTCGATCAGATATCCGTAATGCTGCCGCATGCTTTTTAGCGGATCGTCGAGGAGATTGTTGAACTGAAGCTCTAACTGCATCAACATTTCCGGGGCCTGTTGCAGTCCGTGGTCGTCCAGGTGGTTTCCTTTTTAATGCGGAACCTGTCTCACGAAAGTTAGCAACCCAAGAATAAATTGTTTTCTTATCGGGAACAGGGTCCCGTCGTCCGAGCGCAAAGCGAACGCGAAAAGCACGTTGAGTATTAATAGGCGATTCGCCATTTCGAATAAAATCTTCCACTACGAAGGCACGATGTTCACCAGACCACGCCATGGCGTACACTGAAAACGGCACGTAGGCAGCTACTTAACGACGCGCCCCCCACCACTCTGCTCCTTCTACTGTCCGCTGCACGTTACTTTGTAATCGGGGAGTTTTTTATGCCGGACCCTGTACAATCGTCTCAGCATAAATTTGAGCGTTGAGGTTGCCTCTGATCCAAATCAACTCAGTTCTTCCGCCGATCCAAATACCCGCCCATACCATGATGGTTCCACCACTATAAGGATGGACTTCCTGGCAGGATTTTAATCGCTGTTGGCGTCCAGGGGTTCTCCAGTGTCGTATACGTCTTGTATCCGGTCTCATACCAAAACGAGACTCATCAGAAAAGCACACGAAACGCCATTGTTCTTCTGCCCAATTTCTGTGTTCAAGAGCCCATTGATATCGAATCCTACGATTGTGCATCGCTATAGGTTTTACCCGTAGCGGTCTTCGGGAATGAAGGTTCACTTCATGCAAGCGGTTTCTGACTGTTTGGTCGCTAATTAAGTTCCCTGAAGAGTGATGAAGCCTCACGGCTAACATCATGGCGGTTATTGTTGGAGCTCTTCGAGTTAAGATTTGAATGTATCGGTCTTGTCTCCGTGTGGTGCAGCGATACCGCCCTCCATGGCGCTCAGCCACGGTACCAGTGCTTCGGTAACGTGTCCAAAGTCGACTGATAACACTCTGACTTGTATTCAGAGCTAAAGCCACAGTACGTTGCCGGGAACCAGCTTCTATCATTCCCACGGCTCTGAGCATTTCTTCCCTGCTTAAATGACGTCGCCGCTCTATAATAACGTTGGTTTTAATCAGTAGTAGGGAAACAGTAGCACTAATAATGTCTTCAATGCGTTGTATGTTTTTATAGGGAAAATATTGACAGCAGATTTTCATCTTTTACTCGAATTTGATTAACAGTTCCTGTTTCAAATTATGAAATGCACCAAAAAGGATCCATATAAATTTATAAAATCATAAATTTATTACAAAGCCACATCTCAATCTCAAGAAATCCGCATAAAAATGCTTGATCCCTAGACACTTTTGATGTGTGTATGTATCTTGCCAGTCTCAATATATGAGCCAAATTTGACAAGTTTAGGAAAAATATTTTTTTCAGTTATGAGGGGCTCAAAAGTGGCTCCAAATGGTTCGTGTACACACGGTGAGCTGCGTGCCAGTACTTGGCTTGACACGCTCCCGCGTGTCTAGATATACGATACATGATATTTTTATCCTGAAATTCCCGCGAATAGGATGCGATTCCCGTAGATGCGAACGAAGTTGTAGCACAGCCAGTCAAAATAATTCTCGATCGTGACATGGATTATAGAATAAATACTGATATAACAAAATCAACTAAAATTTCATAAAACAAACACTACAAACACATGCATTAACCCACTATTTTCTTTTAAAGGAACGTTACTGGAGAAAGAACCGCAGACAGAACTTTGGCGGCAACGTATGCGCAGGCGTCGATCTCAACAGGAACTTCGCCCTCCACTGGGGTACAGCCTCCAGCACCAACCCTTGCTCCGACACCTTCCACGGCACATCAGCTTTCTCTGAACCAGAGACAACCGTCATCAGAAACATTATCACCGAACACAGAACTCGTCTGACCTTATACCTTGATATCCACAGTTTCGGCAGCATGATCCTGTATGGCTTCGGAGACGGCAGTTTCCCTTCGAATGTCTTCCAAGTGAACACGCTCGGGGTACAAATGGCTCAAGCCATTGATAGGGTAAAATGGCCGACGAACAAGAACTATATCGTCGGTAATATTTTCCATGTGTTGTATGCAGCGTCGGGAGGTGCGAGCGACTATGCTCAATTAGTCGCTCCGTTCTCTTATACTTATGAGCTGCCTGCTTGGAGGAATAATGCTTGGCTTCAAGGTTTCCTGGTGGACCCTGAGTTTATTGAACAGGCTGGCTTTGAGACCTGGGAAGGTATCAAAGTGGGCGCTAGAGCAGCGTTGAGAGCGTTCAGACAACGCAATTCGGTTTAAGTTGACTTTTAAAATGACTGGTAGTATTTAAATAATATCAATAATAAATTATTTCTAATTTAAATTGTGTTTTTGTTCGTACCACACTAATACTTTGTATAATTTTAATCGTCATCACTGCTCTCAGTGTAACATTCTGATACCCATTTAGAACCGCTTGCGCCTATGGAGATTATCTGTTATTGATTTTATATTAGTAAGATTTAAATAAGTACTTATATTACCTATATTAAAAGAATAGTCAATAGGCAACCAGCTATTCTCACCAGATTTTAAGGTGCAAGTGAGTTCCAAAGACGTACTGCATGAAAAGAGGAGTGAGAATGAGACTGCCTTTAACGCTATAGGAAATTGAGATGGAGTTTATGGGATCTCAATGGACAAGGGCCATAGGCAGCGAGAGTGAACGAAAAACGATTTTATTTTGTTCATTTATTTATTTATGTACACACATGACACTTACAAAAGAAAAAATATAAATACAGACAAAAGAGCACAAAGGTGCTGCTTATTTCCTAAGAGATTTCTTCCACGTAAACGTTATTTGGCGTGATTTTTATTGAAATAAATCGTCTATCGATAACGTTTATATCCCAGCTCTATTCGCGAGTTTTCAGCACCGAATGGTAATGCGGTGTAATTCCAACATCGGAACTTTTCAATGAATTTAGAATACTGCTGCATCGCTGCCACTGCAGATTTTCCTACATTTTTTTCATCAATTTTCTAATTGAATTTAGAGTAATGTGAGCAGACGTTTCTTGGAATGGAAAGTAGGTAGGTACGTTCTAAGTTGCAATCGTGGTTGATTCGAAGTCGTTGAATGGAGTTCTAGGTAAGACGTGAGTATAGTTACGTATTCATCTGAGCAATATATTTCTAAGAATTTCTTTGACGGGAAACATTACCTACTTACCTACCTATCAACTAGCTGTTAGGTAGTTTTATATTAGGTACATAGGTTAAAGCAACTTTTTTTTTTAATTTGTGACAAGCTCGCGTTTTACCACCATCTTACCGGATCATAAGCGATGATGTGGTCGAAGATGAAGCACGTTGCAAACAAATAAATATATACATTCTTTAGTAAGTCGATCGAGGCCTGGACGATTTGAACAAGACGCCGCCTGTAGTAAAATTTTTTTTGCTTTTCTTAATTATCAGACACTTCTTCGTACTTTTAATAAAAGCTTATTTTTTTACTTCACGAACTTATATTTACGAAAAAAAAAGTAACTGAGTGAGGTCGAGACAAAGCAAGAGTCTTGAACATCGACGACATGTTGCAAGCCTCTTAGGTTTTCTATCGGTTACATTTCGGGGATTGTACGATGGAATTGATGGAACACAATCTTATACCACCAAGCCCTTTCCAATATCGGACTACAAAACGAACGGCAATGCGCCATCGTTACATAGTGGATATCCCATCCATATGCACAGAACGTTTTTTTTTTGGAATACTTTCATTGTGGGTACCGCTAGGGACTGGAATTCCCTACCGGAGTCTGTGTTTCTTGATAGCTATAACCTGGAGGCCTTTAAGTCAAGAGTGAATAGGTTACTAGGTTAGCGTGCTTCATCTTTGTTCATCAGGTGAGATGGTGGTCAAACGCGAGACTATTATCATTAAAAAAATTCACTACCATCCGCGTATTTATTTTCTCCTTCTGTGTCAAATCCATCCAAAGGTTGTATGTAAAAGATCGCTTTTAGCGATAAGACCGCCCGTTGTATCACCTTTTTTAGTTGTTAAGTCCTTATTTGTTTAAGGTTATGGTGTACAATCCTTAAAAATATTATAAATGTGAAAGTAACTCTGTCTGTCTGTGTGTTACGCAATCACGCCTAAACTACAGAACCGATTTTAATGAAATTTGGTACGGACCTAGTCTAGAGCCCGAGAAAGGACATAGGCTACTTCTTAATGCGAAAAAGGGCTAGAAGTGGTTGAAATAGGAGATGAAAGTTTGTATGGAAATTGCGTCATTTTTAAAGCTGGAAGCTTGAAACTTATTTTTTAGACTTTTAATTAGATATTAATAAATACCAGATTCAAATTATGTATGAGTTTTGTTTTCAAAATCATTAGCCTAAAAAAATTTAAATGCTGCCTAAAGTCAATATTTCGCGCGTACGAAGTCGCGGGCACAGTTAGTAAAGAAAATATCTATCTATCTGTCTGCTTCACTTTTTCCCAACTATTTTTTGGTCGGCTTCAAGTCTTTTTTTTTTGTTCAGAATGAGCTCATTCTTGACCTCGATCTCGCCTGATGGTAAGCGATAGATGAGGTCTACGATGGAACGAGCAAGCCCAGAAGATGCCTGTTTACTCTTGCTTCAAAGGTTGAAAGGTCATAAGTAGAAGGGAACACAGAAGCCGGCAGAGAATTCCACAGCTTGGCTGTGCGCACAATAAATGTTGAGGAGAAGCGCTTGGTACGACAACACGGTATATCAACCAAGTGTGTATGGTATCCAGCCGTGCGTCTGGTAGACCGGTAGTGAAAGAAAAATGGAGGGATCAGGTCATCGAGCTCCTGCGCACACTCCCTGAAGTACAATCTGTAGAAAACTGACAGGCAAGCAACGGTTCGCCGATGAGCCAGGCTATGAAGCTTGCCCGATACCGCCTCGTCACCTATAAGCCTTTAAGCCCTGCGCTCGATTGAGTCCAGTGCAGCAAGTTGGTATTTTGCAGAGCCATCCCACAAGCGGCTGCAGTACTCCATGCAGGAACGGACCTGTGCTTTATAAAGATTCAGAAGCTGTCCAGGCATAAAGTACCGTCGTTTACAAGTCTAATTGGATGCAGCTGAGTACTAGTAATTTACATGGATTGACCGGCTATCGGACCTCCACAAGCTAGTTAGCTAGGTAACACGATGACCTTTGGCAAGATTAGTGTTAGATTTTCTGTCTTCTGATGTCCAAATGCCAGCCTGGACCAACGGCCTAACGTGCTTTCCAAAGCACAGAGGACTCTTGATACTGTTACGAGGTGGGGTTCGGGATAGAAATAATTTACACCAATTAAACCAAAATTAACACTTTACTTAAATAAACACCAAATAAAAATTAACACAGTACAATACTTGTCACTCAACACTTAAATCGCACCGAAATTCACATGTAAAGCTTCGATAATATCGCCTCGTATCTTGAAATAAGACTGCCTCTCTGCGTGCCTTTGCGATCTATTTATACCCCGCTCTGCGTTCTAGAACATTCTTGTACAATCGACTCACTGCCTACACTGTCAAGAATATTCCAGAAGCTACTTGAGATACACAGTACTGCTACTCGCCGCTAGATGGCGTTAGTGTCTCGAACATTCTAGATTTCTGTCGAAGTTTCTCGATATACTCAGTACTGCTAAGCGACTTGCCTCGGTAGGCGTTGTTTAACCATGAAGATTGACTCGTACGGCTGTTGTTAATTAGCCACGAGCTCCTTATGAAAATAAATGAATTAAAAAAGGTTAATCTTTTTAATGAAAATAGGAGTATAATATAGAGTCGGGTCTTCACTAATTATATTCATCCCAAATTGAAGAGAAGGCTATTAATTTTCATAAAGTGGTGTGATTTAATGCTCCATCCCATATTTTAATGTTTATCTTCTTTATTCTTATACAAGGTGTAACAGATTAACAATACCTCAGACACCCCAATTATAATATTAAATTATAAGTCTAAAACAACATCCCTAACTAAATAAATTGAAACCAAACCTTGATTTTTTTATAAAATAGTTTTCCTCACTAAACGCAAAACGTATACGTGCGTCATACAATATCCTTACGCAGACGCATACACTCATGCAATGTTAGCGGCCGACACGCACACGAGCGCATTTCCTTGAATTAAGAATTGTATTATTATTTATCAGGATACTGTGTTTCCATTTTAAGTTAAATGAAAGATTTTTCCGTCAAAATTTAAGAACTATTTTTTATAACGGAAATCGATTCAGAAGCCGATTCTGAACCATAGCTTTGCTAACGTTATGTTTGAACACATTTTAGATAGAAAGTAATATGTACATAATCGCGTTCGCAATACGATCTATATTTTTAATCATTACTTTTTTTGTTTTCACTTACCCTATATGAAATGTCTTTGTATAATTTTAGTGTATAACTGTTTATTCTTCTAAATAAATAAAAATAACTTATCTTTTTTACACATTCGCAACTACAGAAAACCGAACACACAATCTACTTCCGTACCTATCGGAAACAAAATCCTGCTTTGTTTTTTCAATTCAGGTGGGCAATAATAGAAAGAATTCGCTTCGGATAGCTCCACGTCGCATTAGGGGGGAAAGGGGGGAGGTACGGGTAATATTGCCACAAGGAACGACGTGACATGCCGACGAGAGGTGGACAATAGTGATGTGTGTTTGGTACAGGTTAAATAACTGCTTAGCTATATATGTCGAATGATAAATACTAAAATAATTGATTAAAGATTTTCAACAAATTAATGGTCCTGAGTAACGGGCACTGACTTCCGATTTGTGGGTCGTAGGTTCGTTCCCAGGCAAGCACATAAATTTGAGTAACTTTCATTATCACCACTGTTTAAAAAACCGTAAAGGAAAATATCATGAGGAAACCGGTACATCCTAGGAGCAAAAATCCAAAGACTTGCGATAATAACCATCATTGGGCCCGTCTGGTGCATTACGGCCGATTTCCTCTCATAGAGAGGAGGGCGTCACAGTGTGTCACAGCAGTTGGGATCCCAGCGTAATAGGCTGATTTTTTATTGATAATAGGCTCGCGTTTGACCACCGTCTCACCTGATGGTAACTGCTGATGTGGTCCAAGATTGAGCGCGCTTACCTAGAGATTATTCAGTCTTGACTTGAAGACCCCGAGGTTATAGCTATCGGGAAACAGACTCTGGCAGAGAATTCCACTCGTTAGCCGTACGCACAATGAAAGTATTCCCAAAACATTATGTTTATTTTAAGAATATAAAATTGATAGGTTATCTTGGAAGTCGTCCATATGTATGCATTAAGGTATTAAAGGACATGGCCAATTTTACTATGGACGTCGGCATAGTTATCGAATTTAGTGTACATCAATGATTTTTGGTGTTTTATATTCGTGAATATTGACTCATTAAATTGCTATAAATAAAAAACTCAGAAATCTTGGCATTACACCAGACTAGACAAAAAACAGTTACAGTAAACCTTTTAATCAGATCGCTAGCAATAAGGTGTTTAGATTATAATTTCGCTATTAAACACTTAAAGGCGCTTTAAAATAGTGAACAGTTGTGAATTATTGCGTATAACTGATATAGTTTTAGTATTTAACCAATAAACAAAGTAAGGATTTTAAACTGAATATTGACTAACATTTTATTAAACTGGGTAATAGTCTCAAAAAATGTGACAATAATAACAAACATTAACATAACATCGCGCCTGTATTCCCCGAAGGGTTGGGCAGAGGTGTACCTATAGTACACCCAGATTTCACCAGTTATTTTGAGTACCATTTAATAGGGGGCGAGTCTGTTTCTATTAACCAGGCACAAATCTAGACTCCGGGCTGCTACTGAGAAATTCCTGATGAATAAACCCAATATCACTTTGCTCGACCTGGGAATCGAACTCAGGACCTCATGCTCAGCAGTAGCGCTTGCGACCATTAGACCAACGAGGGAAACACAGAATAAAACAAAGGAGTAAAAATTATTATTTATTTACTTTATATGGATAGCACTAAATGTAGAATGTGTCTCATTCATTTGAGGTAATAAATGCCATTGATCGCTGTACAAATGTGTTTCACACACTCTACAGCTGCGAGGAACATAGAAACTATGTTCCTGCAAAAGCATTCTTTTGAGGGATTGCGGGACCAAATGTACCATTCTGTTTCTGCATTGTTGAAATATACTGTGAACACATGTAATCGAAGCTCGCTTGTAATTAGGTAATGATATGGTATTACTTTCCCATGGCCCTCTTTGAACAGGCGGCAACGGTGGTGGCTCTGGTGGGCTAACAACTTGGCTAACATTAGGGGCTGCTGCATCATTATCCAAAGCCAATTCTTGCATGTCTCGTGATGAGTCATGCACTGCCTGTCTATTTGCTCGCATCCAACACACATGACAAACATAGTTGTTTCTTGAAGGCTGAAAATAAACCACAGTTAGAATAAACACAATAATAAATTAATTCAATCATTAGATAATTCTTATTTTTATATAATTTTTAGTAACAAGGGTATCTTTTTAAATATCTCTTTATGTTTTCAAGTACTATGTTATAGTAAAATGAGCAGTACTATGTTACACATGCCTACTTTAGGCAAGTATATTATGTTAAAGATGAAAAATACATAAAACACAGATATAACAATCATACATACATAGTATGAAAGCTCATTTTTTTATAGATTAATACAACTAATAATAATGAAAAACAAAATGCTTACCACATAATTAGTATTTTGTGATAATAGAACAGCCCGCAACGGAAAACCATGTTATGCCCCAGTAGTCTCTCTTGTTCACCAGTTTCGGTGTTTAATAATAATAAGCATGGATGACAAATAAATGTATCAAAAGGCAACTGAAAATAAGATTGCATTTTTTGATTGATTGAAGCACTGTAAGATTTCGCATACCAGAACTATATAAAAATAAATCAGGTTAAGTTTTTTCTAGTCCAACTTCTTACCTGGGTTGGGCATTGGTTATCAAACGCAAAAGTCTTGTTTGATTGTGTGCAGAAAGCGAGGATATGAGATGCCTCTGCAACCTTTGCATGGCTATTCCGCAGTTGATGCACCTCATATTGATCCACAAAACAAATCCACAACGCAATGTAAATCAGAGTCCAGTATTAATAGCAAGGTAATCGGGTGGTAGAAGGTATCAGTACGTTAAAATAAGCAGGGGTCAAAAATATTAGAAAATAATCGCAAAAACAAACACAGGACGCAATGTAGAATCTGCAATTAATATGTATCATCTATGATCTGATTCTGCAATAACATAATATTGACATTTGACATAGACAATGACACATTGTCAAACAAGTAACGCGTTCCGTTTTCCGATTTTTTTTGTGTGAAATATTTAAAAACTATCTTACGCATCAACATTATGAAAAGATAATTTTATTAAATGCCAAAAATACCAACGAAGAGAGTTTCGTATAAATAAAATGTGTTTTTAATAATAGCGTTTTGTCGTCCATATCACACGTCTATGTGATATATGCAAGTAGTATGCTTGATGTGGAACACCCATTATTATATTTATCTTACTCTATGGTCCATTATGGCGAACGTTGACAAATGGTACTTTGAATTCATCTTGATTACTAATTATTTTGAAATAAACACTGACGAGATCAGAGAGGTTAAGAACTACGTATTAAATCATTTTTCTATTTTTAATATACAATATTATTTACTATGTATGTGTATATGGAATGTACTTTTTTGTCCATGTCATTTATCCTTTATTTTATTGCTCTTTTAATTCCACAAAAGTAACATCACTATCGTAGAATGTCTGCCTCGCTTAGGTACACGACTACGTTGTTGCTGAGAAAATATGTCACACGTAAGATAACTGGAAAATCGTTACATTTATCACTGAAGTACAGTCGGCCAAGAAAGTGGTGTACCACCCTAAGGTTGAATATCGCTTGCAGATTCATAGGTGATAAAGATTAGTTTCGCTTGCAGATCGATCTGACAACTTCTATTGCTGTCTTTATCTGATTATTGATAACGACTATTACTGTTCGTAACGTGACAGCTGTTCTTAGTTTGAACTTGATGGAACCAATGACGTCGTAAAATCAACGGCGGGGGGCTGTAGATTTTGATGACAAAATTGTATCTACAAATTCAGAATTGTAATCAACAAGTTACATAAAATTGTAAAGGCACAAGGCGAGTCCACAAACCTACAATTTCTGTAAACTTGTAATTACAATATCAATAAAAAACAAGCTAAAAATAGATTTATCCTTTTATTAAATTTCTACAATCAATTTTAAAATACTCATAACAAACAAAAACATAGCATATATAGTAATATTTAGAAGATATTGAAAATTTTTAAAAATTAGAAACGGGTGTAACCGCCGTTGGCCTCTATAACCTCTAAAAGACGAGACCTCATTGAACCAACAAGCCGTGAGCAAATATCGGTTCCCCGCATTTCCTCCCAGATATAATTACAGTGACTAATAAGAGCTTGTTTGGTTCTTTCATTTTGATGCGACCATCGTTGGACCATAAGGCCCCAAAGATTTTCTATCGGGTTGAGGTCCGGCGATCTTGAGGGCCACTGAATTACCCTTACGTCAGTGTGTGAACGAAACCAGGCTCTTACGATCCTCGCATTATGAATTGAACAATTATCTTGAACAAAATCAAATTGTGGCACTTCGTTCTCCGGGTAAACATTACAGACTGTCGGTAGCATTGCATTCTGAAGCACGTCGATATAATTTACAGCCGTCGCTCGAGGAGGTAGAGAACACAATTCTCCTATACCATCCGTACTCATCCAGCCCCAAATATTTACGGAAATTCGACCTGATTCTCTATTTGGGATTACATGATCATCTTTATACCGTGTTGAATTATATCGCCAAAGGTGAAGACGTCCATGCTGACTGGATTTAAACGTTTTTTCATCACAAAACACTGTATTAGACCAATCAAACTCTAAGTGCTCTCTGGCGAAGTTCAGACGAGCAAGTCTGTGAGCATCAGTCAAATATATTTTCTTGGCGTAATGCCTGTGGTGCAACCCCATGTAATGTAGATGATTCCTTATTGTTTGGGCACTCACATCGAACATCTCCACAAAATGTTTTGTGGGCTTAAAACCATTGATTTCATATTCCCGTCTCATGAATTCTCTATCGTTATTGGAGAGTGCAGGCCGGCGACCACTTCTTCTGTGATCCAACAAACTTCCCTCCTCTCCTTCACGACGAATCCAAAAGCGGACAGAACGCCTCGATATATTCAAATTCCGGGATATCGCACTGATACTGCTTCCCTCATTAAATTGGGCAATTATTTGTGCTCTTTCGGCAATGGTCAAGTTGGCAGGCATTGAGATGATTTTATATGCAGTTGATTGAAAAATAACACGGAAAATATATCGATTTTTTGCATATATTTGACAAAATGTCAATTGTCAGTTTTCTTTTTCAAATGGAATTCGGTTGTCTAAATAGTTTTTATTACTTTTGTTTGGAAACATTTCAATTGCTTTGTAGAAACTAATGTCCTTTTCATTTATACTAAAGGTTAAAATGTCATGTACTTATATGTGACATATGACGTATGAATACTAAATACATAGGTTTACGTCATGATAATGTTGTCTCTTTCAGTAATATCTTTTTATAACGAACCTTGTTGTAATTTTCGATGACCGGGAAACTAAATCAAAACTGGTACACCATTTTCTTGGCCGACCGTACATTGTTAACGTAGCGATTTTTGTCTTTTTTTACTGCCTCGCTTTTGGCCTAATAATTCCCAAGTGTCGCCTGTAGTAGCCCGAAGCTTGGGGGTTGGCCGTGAGATATCCTCATGTCTCGGAAAGCACAGCTTGGTCCCTGTCAATTGGACATCTGTGGCAGTCATAAAATTGAATCGTCTCGTTGTTGCTTCAATTTTATGTCGACAGAAAGTATTCATCATGTTGACCAACTATTCCTTTAGCGGTAAATTGATATCTCTTATAGATTAAATGGGCTGCTAAGGTTCCACGTCTAATATTCGGATCTTCAAAATAAATTATAGCCTATATGTTGGCGAGAACTAATAGCTATACCACAAAAAAATTTCATCAAAATCCGTCCAGTAGTTATTGCGTGAAAGACGCACAACACACAGACAGACAAAAATTAATTTTTGGCCTTAGAATAACAACGCATAGAAGGATAGTACGAGTGCAAAAAGTGAGGCAACTAAAACTTAGCCATTTTTGGCTAACTTTGCTCGACGAGCCGTCAGTATTCAAGGTCACATTCTGCCGAACAGAGCTCGCGAGTAAATAATTTAAAACGACCGTTTGTAGCGTAAAGGGATGTCATAGTCCTTCAGGAAAACAAAAAACGTGTAATCAAATTACATTTCACAAGTAAATACTTACATTTTATACATTATATTTAAGTAAATCGACCATCAAACAAAAATTCTAATAACCTAACTTATCACAATTCAATGTTGCTATCCGTGAGGAAAAAAATACCCATATTGATTCTTTTGTGCTTATTTTTGTTTAAAAAAAATATAGTTTTGGCGGCAATTATGTATGCGTCAAACTAAACTATATTTATTTACAGCTACTACCTACCGTGTTTTATAACTAAAAGTTACTGTTAGTTCGAAGAGTGGCATCATAAAGATGACAATTTTATTGATTAAGATTTTTTTCATTTAAGTAATGTTCTCAATAATATTTTTCTAATTCATAAATACAACACATACTTTTAATTGATATCAAACGAGATTTTTCAAGCAATTAATACATTTCTATAATATCATTATAACACATTACACATCAAACATTCTAAACGCAATAAACGATATCTCATTTCGTTTACCTTCCGTAAATATATGTCATATAAGTCATATTACATGAAAAAACATCATCTTATTTAGTTTCATAACATAAAATACTTGATTTGATCCAGCAACATAATAGTGCGTTTTCCCATTTTTGTGGTAATGGTACTGGTAATGGTATCACTGAAAGCTATATTTGTGTGCGTTTGAAGAACGTAGACACATTCGGCTCATGCACACAAAGAAAATAAAGTGGACACACGAAATCGCTCGTGTTTTGTTCTAGACGCCTCTTCTATGCGTTGTTATTCTAAGTTTTTGGCTTCTACTATTTCTATGAAGCACCCTAGGGGTAATTTTTTAGTTTATATTCAATGTACAAAATTGACCTCTATAGTTTTATTATATGTATATATAGATTTAAATATTTATTTAATTGCTAAGTACCTATGACTTAAAAGGACCTAACCTGGAGACCCAAGAATTTACAAACTTTTTGTTTATAAATGTGTCTTACTAGTGCTACGAACTTAGATTTCTACTTAGCTAAAAACAATATCATCATCATCATTTGAATTTCATTTTCTATCGATATATTCAGAAGTCCTGGAAACAATCCCTTCTTCCATGGTACCACGGGTAATTAAAATTACCCATGGACCCAGTTATGAGTCGACCCACCAGGACCACGAGTAACGAGTGTGCTGACGAACACAAGACCAATTGGGCAGTTATAACAAGAGTTCAGAATATAATAAGAGGTAGCAGCAGTCCTGTCGCAGGTCTACTGGAAGAAATTTCTTTTGAAATTGGCAGCACTGGTGTGCTATTTTATCTGTCGTTGTCCTTTTTTCTCTTTTAAGTGTCATGTATGTACACAAATAAATAAGAGAGAGAAGAAACTTTATCCAACTAAAGGTCGTTTTCGTATCATAACAAGACAAAAAGAAGGGATATTTAGAGATACTGTTACATCATATCTTCTACGAATAAGGCACAGCTATTATTCATAAGCCTGAAAATTCCTGAACAAGGAAAACATTTATATAAAAAGAACATCCCTTTAAAAAAATCAAAGGTCCGCCACGGGGCTTGGCTAAGCCGCATTTTATAACAGATTACCAAAATAATCAATTCCTTATCATCTCAGCCATATTAAATTCTCAAAGAGTCGCAAAGAGTGCGAATTTTTAAAATTAAATCTCTTCGTTTTTTATCGTAATTCGGTCCGGGATCTGTTTCCAATTTAAGAAGATTGCCTTTAAAAATTTCTCGGTGAAAAGTAAGTCGATGTTACAGAAGTTATTAAAAGACGTAATAACGATTGTTTTAACGGCTACTTTAAACACTTTGGGAAGAATCTAAAAAGTTATAACAACAAAATTCTACAAGAAGATTATAATATTGTAGTTAGGTTCATTTGAGTCCATATTTGCAAAACACACAACATATTAAAATGCTTCTAAATAATTTAAAAATCATCAAGTTAGTTCGATGATTATTTTAGGTAGGGACTAGACGGTGGCTTTTTTACAAGTTACAAGCTTTTATTTTACTAGCAATGTTCAACTTATATATGTTCGAGTATACAACATGTAACGAAAACCCCCTATCTATCCAAAGGGGCTGAAGACAACATCTGGTATGGAGTCTCTATGCACAGTTTCAGCTCAAAATAAGTGACACAAAAAATTGATACTAAATTATCGGTTTTATATGTTTCTTGAATACCAATCATAACAAACGTGTCACAGCATTACGAGGGTCAATAACTTCCACGTCACTTGCCAATAACACGGTGATTCTATTCATTCTTCTTAATTTGAAAATTCTGCCTCTGGTATCAATGTATTGAAATTTCTATTATACTTCACACATGTAGACATAGGATTATAAAACCCTTGCCATATCGTTTATTATCATCCAAAGAAACTGTGCACTTGGTATGTATATACTTTAAATTACACGTTGTATAAGTATGAATGGGTTGAATGAGTATATAAATATGAATGGGTTATAGGCTGTCTCCGAATAGGGTGATGCCAACTTGGTCAAATTTAATGCAGCTAAGACCCAGGCCTGTCTCTTCTTCGCAAAAAGGAGCCAATTCCAACCGGCTCCTACTTTCCGCGATGTAACCGTGCCGATAACCGATCGTATTGACCTTCTCGGGGTAACATTAACTTCCACCCTCAATTTTGGTCCATTTATCGAGGCTAAGGCTCAGCTAGCAACAAAAAAGTTGAGAATCCTAGCAAAGGTGAGACGGTACTTCACACCGGAACAGCTGCTCAATCTCTATCAAGCCAAGGTTCGGTCATGTACGGAGTACTGCTCTCATCTTTGGGATAGATCTGCCAAATACCAACTGGATGCGCTTGAGTCTATCGAGAAAAAGGCCAAGAGACTCATTAGCAACGATTCACTGGTCGAATCAAAGCTCCAGAGCCTTGAACATCGACGACGACGAGTTGCAGGTTTATCGGTTTTCTATCAGAACTGTTGCGTCCCAAATGTAATTTTGAACGCTCTTTTTGGTGTGGCAACATTCTATTGTCTTTGATGTTGACACTTGACATAACCTCTTGACTTGACAGATTGATTTTGCTTGTTGGAAAAATGTCCGCACGTTTGGGACTTTGATTTGATTGTAATTGGTAAAATATTGTTGAATTCGCCTGTTGAGACCGATAATTGGGTCGCGAATTATTTGTTGGTTGAAGTGTATTCCCCATTTGTTGAAAACCCCGGGATATTGTTGAATTATACGCCGCCTTGTCGTCGGTCGGCCGGCACGCGGAATTTGTTGTAAATCGTATTGGATCTCACGAGATATGAACAGATTAATTGTGTTCAGTGATTGATTGAACTTTGTAAGCTCGGATTAACAAGAATCCAGTGATATTTCTTGGAACATATCGCCTTATTGCCTACCACGCGTAGCGCGCGCTTGCTGGAAACGAGTTAGGTGTGATGCTGTTGTGACCGCGCCATCTGGAGATCGGCGCCTTGGGAACGTTCTACAACACTTGACTTACATCACACGTTACAATTACTCACCTCATATCACATACAAACCACACTTAGGGCGTGACCTTTGAAGGTCGAACTTGGCGTCCCCAGCACTCAGGTTAGTGGTACATTTTTGTTGTTTTTATTGTTGTAGGCCGAAGCCTAGTAGAGGCAGGCCATTGTGTAACCTTATTGTTTGAAAAGCAACGGGTAGTCTCCACGTATCGTGGAAAAGTTCCGGACACGTCCAGTTACCGTTGGCTGGCCTATTGCACTCCTGACCAAATTGGTAGCAGAAGCGCGGTTCTTATAATATAAGATCCACTGGTTTAATTGGAAGTTTTGAATATTGTTGAAAACTTAAAACTTGAGTTTAATTACTTAACACAACTTGTAACTTAATAAGTTTTGAATATATTACCATGTCATCCGGGCTATCTAATTGAAGTTGAATCAATTGAAGTTGTATTTGTAATTTGTATTGTAGCCTCTTTCATTGCATTGACAGGTAGGATTTATTTGTGAAATTAGGAATTATTGGTATAATTTGGTATAATTGGTACATAATTTGGTACATAAGTTGGTATATTGTTGTAAAAGTTGTTTGGTATTTGTTGCAATTAATAATTGAATGTCATTGATCTGAATTTGAAAGGTTATCTAAATAATAATTACACATAGTCTAACATAATAGGACTTGAATTGTGTGTATTGGTTATTGCATTTATAGTAATTATTGGATTGTTGATAGAGATTCTCCGGCTCAATATTATACTTCAATTGTTGTATTTAATTGTTGGTGTGATCCTGCACAATATATACATTGAATTGTTATTTATTTTGTAACTAGCCATCCTTAGCAAGCTAGATTCATACTTGGAATAAGTACAGGGTCGGATTGGGACTTGAAATAATTGAATTTGAATTTTTATTTTGTTGAAACTATTTGGTCGGCTAACAAGTCATTGCTGTTTGTTTAATATTTGATTTTTGGTTGTTGATTGTTGTTTTGCATTAATATTTGATTGTTGCAATGGCCTCATTAAGGGCAGTCAGGGAGGCTGCTGCGGGATTGACCTCACAGTTGAGATGGTTCACATCGGCAGCTGCAACTGTTGAGCGTGTGGAATTGGAAGAGCTCACCCTTGCTCGGTATGGGCAAGTGATTGAGAGGATCAAGTCAGCTGATGCTGCGCTCACACGCTTCAACGAGTACATCATGGACGTGGATTTGGGGGTGATGGATCAGACAGCCCGCGATAAGATTTTGGGTGACTATGACCAGATTATCCACCTGGGGGATGTCATATGTCTACGAGCGCGGGAAATTTTGAAGAGCCGGGTGCCTGATGCGGCCAAGCCGCAGACGCCTGTTGTTGCAGGCCCTGGACTATTGAGTAGGCTGCCCACCCTGGAGCTGCCACATTTTGACGGTCGCTTGGACCACTGGCTGGGCTTCCTAGATCTCTTTGAGAGTCTTGTCGATGCACGCTTGGACCTCGGACCTGCCCAGAAGCTGGCCTATTTGTTGTCTGTCCTGGAGGGCGAAGCCAGAGCCTTGGTGCAGCACTTGCCGGTGACGGATTCCTCTTACCCGACCGCTCTGGAGCTTCTCTCCCGACGGTATCAGAACAAGCGCTGCCTGGCTGATGTGCACATCGACCAGATTTTGGGACTACCGGCCATTGTCAGCACGTCGACGTTGCGCACTGACTTGCTGAACCCGTTGGTTTCAGCGACCAACGCTTTGAGACGCTTGGAGTTACCGGTAGAACATTGGTCCTACTTGTTGGTGCACGTGGTGCTGCAGTTGCTCCCCGCGGAGCTGAGGTCACGTTTTGAGCAGAAGTATGGTGGGGATAGTGCCACCCATCTTCCCCCCTTTGACGACCTCCTCAAATTTTTGGAAGACGAGTGTCGGTTTGCGGATAACACTCGTGGCGCCACGGGGTCACCCCCACTACCTTCTCAGCCCAGAGACCAGGGACGGACTAGGGCCCGGGGGCCTGTTGATGTTCCCCCCGCCCCCCGTTTTGCTGGCGCCTGGAGTCCTCGGGCTAGGGGGCCTGTTGATGATCGCCCCGCCCCTCGTTTTGCTGGCGCCCGGAGTCCTCGGGCTAGGGGGCCTGTTGATGATCGCCCCGCCCCCCGTTTGGTTGGTGCCCGGAGTCCTCGGGCTAGGGGGCCTGTTGATGATCGCCCCGCCCCCCGTTTGGCTGGCGCCCGGAGTCCTCGGGCTAGGGGGCCTGTTGATGATCGCCCCGCCCCCCGTTTGGCTGGCGCCCGGAGTCCTCGGGCTAGGGGGCCTGTTGATGTTCGCCCCACCCCCCGTTTTGCTGGTGCCCGGAGTCCTCATCATTGTGACTTTTGTAAGGCAACGGGGCATGTCATGGCGCGTTGCCGGGACTTTTTGAATTTGCACGTAAGTTCCCGCCGCCGCATTGTCAACGCACGCCGTTTGTGCTTTTCGTGCTTGGGGGCCCACTTCCATCGGGACTGCCCCGACCCCCGCCCGTGTAGAATTTGTGATGGGTCCCACTTGGAGATTTTTTGCGCCAACGCGAACCGCTCCAGCAGACCAGCTTCTGAGGGGGGTTCGCGCAGGGGGGGGTACCCCGGAGACGAGCACCGGGCTGAGACCCGCGATTCCGTACGCCGCTCTCCACCCCCCGCGCAAGTTGAACGGGAGCCCCACGAGCGCCATTTGGTCTTCCCTCGTCAGGGAGAACGCGCATTGGCTGCTAGGCAGCAGTGGCCGGGTCGGCGCCGCTGCCTTTCCCCTCCGTTGGCGGAACGTCCCCCGCTGGAGTCGCGGCCTCCGCCATTCGGGCATTCGGTGGGATATGCCCCTCCAGTGATGGCGAGCGGCTTGGGACACCGCGCGGACGAATGGTTTGATTGTTGGCCTCGTCGTGAACGAAGGCAGCCTGGAAGCGGCGATCGGTCGCCGCCCAGACATCACTAAGAGATTGACGCCTGCCCCGCTAAAGGAACCCCCCGATCAAGACGGTTTTGTTGCCAACGGCCTCGGTCACGGTCTGGGGACCCTTGGGTGACTCGATTGTGGTCTGTGCCATTTTGGAGACGGGAGTCCGGGGTTGCCTTTTGTCTTCTTGGTTAGCGGGACAGGTTGGCCTGAAGGTGAACGACCTTTCAGGCAAGATTTGGGGAATTGGCGAACCGGCTGACACCACTGTTGAGGGAAGGACCTGGTTTGAGGTCACCCTTGTGAGTTGTCCTTACCCTAAAATTGGTGCTCCTGCCCTTGTTGTAACTGAACTTGGTACAATTGTTGGTGACTGATCGTCACACTAAGAACTCGCATGCCGGTTGCAATGCGCTGTTGGCCATTCTGCAGCGAGAATTTTGGATTTTGTCGGCTGATCGCGTCAATGAGGCGAGGCCCTTTGCTGGCGTCGTAACGGATTTTGTTGGTCCCCCTTTGTTGAAGACGTCCACCCTTCGTAATAGCAAGATTGTTAGGGCTTATTTGTGTGTTTGTCTGCCTGTCAACCAAGGCAGTACACTTGGAGCTGGTAACCTCCCTCTCGACAGAGGCCTTTGAGGCGACTTTGGAAAGATTTGTGTCTCGCCGTGGGTTACCTTCGTTGATTAGGTCTGATTGCGGTACGAATTACAAGGGTACAAGTAACTATTTGAAGGAGGTATACGCCTTCCTTAATGAGAACCAGGTTGACATTGGTAATAGTTTGGCCCGCCGAGGGGTCACTTGGTTGTTTGACCCGCCAGCCTGCCCCCTATTGGGGGGGGTATTTTTGGGGCCGCGGTGAAAGCGGCAAAGGGACGCTGGCGGAGATTGTTGGGAGACACCGTTCTCACCTTTAATGAACTAGCTACGGTATTTGGCCGCATTGAGGCTGTGTTGAATTTGCAACCTTGTCAAGACTTCCAATTGATTAGCGGACGGGTAGGCCCGTCCGGGGGGGGTAGATGTTGCGTCCCAAATGTAATTTTGAACGCTCTTTTTGGTGTGGCAACATTCTATTGTCTTTGATGTTGACACTTGACATAACCTCTTGACTTGACAGATTGATTTTGCTTGTTGGAAAAATGTCCGCACGTTTGGGACTTTGATTTGATTGTAATTGGTAAAATATTGTTGAATTCGCCTGTTGAGACCGATAATTGGGTCGCGAATTATTTGTTGGTTGAAGTGTATTCCCCATTTGTTGAAAACCCCGGGATATTGTTGAATTATACGCCGCCTTGTCGTCGGTCGGCCGGCACGCGGAATTTGTTGTAAATCGTATTGGATCTCACGAGATATGAACAGATTAATTGTGTTCAGTGATTGATTGAACTTTGTAAGCTCGGATTAACAAGAATCCAGTGATATTTCTTGGAACATATCGCCTTATTGCCTACCACGCGTAGCGCGCGCTTGCTGGAAACGAGTTAGGTGTGATGCTGTTGTGACCGCGCCATCTGGAGATCGGCGCCTTGGGAACGTTCTACAACACTTGACTTACATCACACGTTACAATTACTCACCTCATATCACATACAAACCACACTTAGGGCGTGACCTTTGAAGGTCGAACTTGGCGTCCCCAGCACTCAGGTTAGTGGTACATTTTTGTTGTTTTTATTGTTGTAGGCCGAAGCCTAGTAGAGGCAGGCCATTGTGTAACCTTATTGTTTGAAAAGCAACGGGTAGTCTCCACGTATCGTGGAAAAGTTCCGGACACGTCCAGTTACCGTTGGCTGGCCTATTGCACTCCTGACCAAGAACAGTTACATTTCGGGGAGTGTGCGATGGAATTACACAATCTAATTCCGCCAAGCCCGTTCCATCATCGGACTACAAACCAAATGGCGATGCACCATCGTTACATGGTAGACATCCCACCCATACGCACAAAACGTTTTGGGAATACTTTCATTGTGCGTACGGCTAACCTAAGGAGTGAAATTCCCTGCCGGAGTCTGTTTCCTGATCGCTATAACCTGGGACTCTTTAAGTCAAGAGTGAATAGGTTACTTCTAGGCAAGCGTGCTCCATCTTCGACCACATCATAACTTACCATCAGGTGAGTTGGTGGTCAAACGCGAGCCTATTATAAATAATAAAATAAAAACAGACAGAGACGAAATGTTGTATACACGTTTGGTTAAGAGGACAATGTATAGGTTAGCTAAGTTACGTCATTGTAAATCCAATATAGTGGTACCCATGATCATCTTCATCTTTTTAGCCTTTTCCCCACTATATTAGGGTCGGCTTCCAGTCTAACAGGTACTGGGGAGTATTATGCCTTGATCACACGTACCGAGCAACCGGGCGAGACAGTGCTCTCGGTAGGTATAAACATGGCGCCGAGTGCTCGGCCGAACGAAGCGTCGAGACAGTAGCTCGGCTCCCGTTCTACATACTAGGCCGAGTGTCCACCCTCCCGCTTCCCCGCACTATCTCCCTCGCTCACTCGGCAGGTCTGAACGTGCACTGTCTCCGTGTCTCCCCACTCGGCCGACATGATTGTGGTCACTTCGCTTCATTCAAACCTTTTTACGATCCATCGTATACGAAATTAGAACTGAAATGACTGTACTAATTTCAAACGATGTGTAAACAGCTACTCGCTTATATCACTGTCTCGGCCGAGAAACATTTCACTGTCGCGCCCGTTTTCTCGGTACGTGTGATCAAGGCATTAGTGTTTCACATGGAGAAACTGCCTACTGAACTCCAAAACTCAGTAGCTGGGTAACACTACCTCTTGGCTAGACCAGTGTCAGATTTACTGGCTTCTGACAACCTGTAACGACTATCAAAGATGACCAAATGATATCAGGGAACAACGGTTTAAAGTGCTTTCCGGGCCACGGAGGTATCACACCGCCAATTTCCGAACTCTGGACTACTACTGAGAAATTCCTTACAGAACAACCCAATAACACTTTTTTTAAACCGACCCGGGAATCGATCTACAGGCTTCGTGCTCGTACGACCCAAGGGCGGATCCAAGGGGGGTCATGGGGGTATGACCCCCCCCCTGGGCTGGGTGCAGGACCTGGGTGGACCACTAATAATATTTTTTGAACATTGTTACTAGATAATACTCCAGTTTCTGTCGTTGTAAACGAATATCGGCAGTGGATGGCCAAGTGGCAGCGGAGTCAGGAAATACAGATTATAACTTCTTGTGACTTGACCACGAAATGTGACCTTATGTGACCCCCTCCCCCCTGACACCAAAGCTGGATCTGCCCTTGGTTGGTACGACCACTCAACTATCGGGGCAGCACCCATGCTATGGATATCAAATGAAAAAGTTTGCTGAAAGGAATAAGAAGAAAACTTGTCTAAAACATTTTTTTAACGATATTTATTAATTCACAGAGCGCGTTATATGACAAAGCCTTCGGTAGTAGGCGAGTACAATTTTAACATTATGAAATACCTAAAACCTATACAATAGGTACGAAATTATAGTTATAAATCGCTATTTACATGTTTATGTAACCTTTGCAAATCACATACAGTTAAAATTAAATAAGTACATTTATTGGTAAAGATTAATATCGATAGGGAATATCATATTTACAAAGCTTTAATGATAACAAACTATAAGTAGGTACACTGGTACAGTCGCCAGCACATCAAGCTATCCGAATCTGTCAAATTTGCCCAATTGAGTTTGAACCTTATCATGTTGTAATAAAGTTGTAAATCTATTATTATTTATTATTTAGTATTTATTATTTTGACAGATTGGGGTAGGTTGATGTGCCGGCCACTGTACAATTACACAAAGCAGGCACAAACAATTCGTCAATATCGCTGACCATGGGAAAAGTGCCCCGTAGACTATCAACATTGCCACGTTGAATGGAAATGTTGATTTTTTGATCGAAGTAAGGGCAGCCCAGATGGAGAGCCAAAATAGTGACGGGGCCCCATAGGGCCATTGCCTGCCGGGGTTGCGGGAATGTTCTTACGAGATACCGCGGCCCCGGAATGCAAGGGCAGCTGAAGGAACAGAGCGGATTTTTATTCCATGAATTTCCCACAAGTCATTCGATGAATTTCCCACCCATAAAAAAATAGTGAAGAGTTGACTAACCGAATAACATATTAATTACATTTATTGGTAACAATTCTATGCACATTGGTTTCAATTATATCAATGTGGTTTAACCCCTGAATTAGGACAACCAGAGTGACAGTGGTCGAGGATACTCCGGTTACAAGGATCTGATTATGGAAGCCTAGACAGTGATTACTGCGACAACTGTAGCGATTAACAAAATAAAAAAATTACCGTCTGTATTTAATAAGAAATTGTTTTGACTGTATTCTAATCTAACTGCATGCAGCGGAATTAAAATCTTCAGTGCTAATTTTCACACCACCTCTATCCAATCAAAAGACAATTATTACAATCAAACTCAGTAAATAGATAACTGTTTACTAAGTTGTTTGATTTTACTGAGTTATGATTTTTTTATATGCGTTGACTAGAGAACGCCTTTCGTTTTTTCGTCAGTTAAAAAGTTCGTCAAAACCGTGTTATCGGATTAACGAGCATAAATATAACTATGGATTTACATTAGGTACAGATTAATCAATAATGATTAAATTACGTAAAATTTTCATAAATTGTTTTAAATAAAGCCTTTTTAGTTTCATTCCGTATAGCTGCAGGGAGACTATTCAGTAAATACGCTATACGTATCAGTATCCTGAGAGTACTGTCACCATAATAATGAGTGACTAAGTATATTGAATTTACCAGCAGCCATTGATCGTGGATAATGTATTGAGCTAACTTTTTGATTATTAGACCTTCAGAACTCTTATAATCTAAAAAATCTTCTTGTTATATCCTATAATCAGATCAAGCATTTAATCTAATCATTTCATCCGCAGCAACAGCAACAGCTTTCCATACATCATCCACAATACTACCAATATCTTTTTCTGCTATAACAACGCCATTACCTCTTTGTACAACATCTATATTAAAAGTGTAGAGCACTCCTTTATCCCTAGCATAGTCACTGTTGGTACCTGAAGCCCTATCAAAAATTACTGATCCAACGTTCAAAATGTATGCTTCTTTCATAGAGTTAACCATTTGGTGTCCTAAACGATGGTGTTGTACAAACATACCACTTGCAGCTCTTTCGAAATTCCATGGATACGTGATATATCCTCCGTTATTTTGTAAAGATATGTACAATTTTAATTTAGCACCATTGCGTTCGATAATTTGCCGAATCATTTTGGTTTCTATTTCGGAGAATGGTTCTGTGCCTCCGTAGAGATGGCTACAAGGGCTGGAACTGGAGTCGAAGTGAAGCCAGTCGAGGTCGAAGTTTCGGTTGAGGTTTACACCTGGACAGATGGGACCCATGTGGCTTGAGGTGCTTCTTGATTTTTGCCAGAGACGGAGCTGAAAGGAATAATAGACAAAGTTACTAAGAAGTCTTCAGTTCTATTGTTTTGAGTAAGTTTAAGGTCAATTAATCGATACTTTCAATAAAAAAAAAACTTTCATATTGTTATATGGGTCTGACGTACCCGTTCTCAGACACCCGACAAAAAAATACAGGGTTGGATTGACGTATAGAACTGATATGCATACACATTATTAAATCCTCATAGTAAGTTCTATATCATGCATTTATTAGGGATTGTAACTTGTCAGTAAGGTTTAGCAACGCTTTCCTGAATCCGTCCACGGATCGGCAACCATCTTAACTTATCGAGATTAGAATTTATATTAGAAGAGATTTTATTAGAAGAGATTAGCCGTTTTGAAGAAATTGACACTTAGAAAAACTGACACCAGGATTGCCAAAGGGAATCTTGTTCTGCTTTTACTGGGATGTGGATGTTAGATAGGCAGTCGCTTCATGTTAAATACTGGTTATCAGCTGCATCCAGTTTGGTTGGAATCTGACCAGGACTTGTAGGTTAAGGTACTTACGGGATGATGTAGGTTATGACTCATAATCCTTCGATATGAGTACCCAGCGCGCCGGTTCAGACGATATTTCCTCCAAGTTCATGAGAGTAGAGAGAGTTTGAGGAGTCACTACACGGCACTATTATTTGGTCACTTTTTAGAGTTAGCGAGGAGCGCGAGCGTAAGTTTTACGTGTCGTCAGGAAGCGAGCGTGTTTGCGAGTGAGTGAGGATGGACGATTGTTCGCAATGAACGAACAGGGAAGGAGTGGAAGAGTGAATGAGTGAAGTGTAATATAATGTTGCAAGTATGCGTTCATGATAAAATATTAATAACAATAAGTGTAGATCTCTTCGATGCCATCATCAGGGGTCAACGCAGACGCTAAATTGACAGATTGATTAATAATAATATATTATAAGAAGTGTATTAAAAACAATATGTAACTCACATGATTACGAGTATATTCATATCCATCAGGATTCAAAACTGGAACTACTATCCATTCCAGTCCATCCAGGTACCTCTGCTCATCCAAAATCTCTTCTACAATATTCAACGCGGCTGGAATGGTTACCCAATCTCTGGGATTTATTCCAGATTCTATTAAAACTACAGGTTTATCAGCAGCTGTACCTGTACTACTGGTTACTCTTAGATATACTAATGGTCTGTTTTGTTCTGTGACTCCATATTCAACAAGTTCTAGTTTAGCATTTGGGTATTTCACTTGCAGTGTGCGGAGATAGGTAAGTATCTGGAAAGTAATAATACATTGCCATTATTAAAAGTTAGTTATAAAGATAAGAGGCAAAGCTGCCAGTTTCTTGGGTACAGCGTTGAGGATGAATTTTTTGATGCTTTATTCTAGTTTGATACTAAAATTGCAAATGCTAAAGTTTAGGTAAATGGACGTTTGTTTCTCATTGACAACGAAATTACTGTTAATATTTTGATGAAAATTGTCACAGAGATAGATTTTACTTCAGATTCTTTTATCGACATTTCCCCGCGAACGAAGTCGCTCGCAAAAGCTAGTTGATAATGTATTTGTATATGTTGATTTTATATTTCTAAGAGCAGAGGTGGCACAGTAGTTACATCCACGACTTAGCAATTATGAAAGTCATAGGTTTAAACTCAGGTAGACATGTGAAAAGGCACTAAAAGTAAATATAACTTTTAATGACCATCGTTTAATGGGAAGACAATCAATAGGTACTAATATCTCAAAAGGAAATCTTGTCTCTTCGTTGCAATATTCATGTCAATGGTGACGGTTTAAAACACTATGAGAAAAATGCGACCCTTGCTAAGTAGTTTTAAATTTGTCCCTGTATAATCCTTGTCCGATCCAGCGTCTCCCTAGCTAGTTGTCCCCTAGCGAAGCCCTAAGCCGATATTTGTACCCTACAAGGGGAGCCCTTAGCGAGTAGCCGCCAGGTTTGTAGGTCTTAATAAAAGCTCTGGCTGGGCTTAAATTTCTATAATTCAGACTGCCACAAACAAGTCCGTTTAAGGAGCCGATATGGATAAGGTGTCGGTCTTGTAATCGAGTGGTCGCGGATTCGAACCCCACCCATTACGCTATAAACCCTGCAATACATGTTGGCCGAGCGTTGTCGAGTGAAGGCCAATACCAACATGTAGACGGTATATTTGCCTTGTCTTGCTATCGCTCGGTGTCTGTCGTCTAGTTGGCCGAGTGGAGGCCAGCGCCAACGTGTATAGAGCTCATTTGGTGCAACTTGTCTTCGTTCGCCGTTGCTCGATCACTTGCCTCACTTCGGATCGGTGTCGGTTTTTGGTCACATATCAAAGGCGCTCGCCTGCGCTCGGCCAACGTGTGGGCAGCTCTACAGACCCTCTTCTATTTACATTGGTCGTCTGCATTGGCGTTCGACGAACTTGTCGAACGTGTGGACATTATTTCTTGCCTTGTACCTATTTGCCAACGCTCGGCCAACATGTATTGCAGGCTTTACCGTGAATCTCCTTCAGATACAAGCATATTTAGCTTAGTTGGAGGGGATAAAAAGATTGCTAGTAATGTGAATTCTACCCACACTACTAGTTCTCTTATTTAAAAAAAAACGTCTGAGGTTGACAATTGAAATTGAAACTGCAACGTTTACAAAGAAATAGAGACACGACACTTAATAAACTGTCTACAACCCTTTTCAAGTAGCCACTCTAACAGGAAAGACACATACCATTCTCAAACAGAATAATAAAACGTACGATCTTTTTCACTACTGAGGATTTCCAACAAATATTTCAATTCCAGTCGATAAGAATAGTTGAGGGGTACACACGAGTAGTCTTGCTCAATTGAATCTAAGAACTTACGCCTTTATGCTCTGCGATCAATTCTTTCGGAGGAAAATTCTTCTTTGGAAAACATCGATTGTGTTTTCTCTGAAGAAATATGTAGGGACGACGAATACAACGTGTAATTTAAAGGGTATATACGTATATATATACCGAGTGCACGGCTTCTTTGGATGATAACAAACGATATGGCAAGGGTTTTGTAATCCTATATCTAGATGTGTGGAGCATATTAGAAATTTCAATACATTGATAGCAGAGGCCGAATTTTTCAAATTAAGAAGAACGAAGACAATTAACGTTTTATTGGCAAGCGACGTGGAAAGTGATGACCCTCATAGTGCTGTGACACGTTTGTTATTACTGGTATTCAAGAAGCATATGAAGCCAATAATTGGGGTCAATTCTGTGAGTCAGTTATTTTGAGCTGAAACTTTGCATAGAGACTCCATACCAGATTTTGTCTTCAGTCCTTTTGGATAGATATGGGGTTTCCATTACACGTTGTATTATGACATTATCTTCCCATAATGAGCTTGTGGCTAAATAAAAACAGTCGTATGTGTCGATCTTCAAAGTTAAGCATCGCATGCTGAGGTCCATCCGTGGATGGGAGACAATCTAAACATTTGAGATTTTTCCGTAGCTCGAAAAGCACTTTAACCTGTTGGTCCGTCGTTTTTTGAGTTCCGTACCCAAAGGGTAAAAATTCGCCAAGTGCGAGTCAGACTCACCCATGAAGGGTTCCGTAGTAACTACGCCAAATAACTTTGCTTTTCATAGTGTTTGTATGAACTACAAAGTTATATTTGCGGTTTTAGAAAATATACTGTATCTCAAAAAGTGCTGACCCGATCTCGTTCAAACCAACTTTGGTTGAAAGTTTACATTTTTTTTTATTTTTTTTTATTTTCACTCCATTATTAAAGAAGTTAGAGGGGGAACACATTTTACCACTTTTTAAACGATTAACTTTATGAAAAAGTGGTTTTAGAAACCTCAATGTAATTTTTAAAGACCTCTATATAAATACTACACACGTATAGGTTTCATGAAAAAATATATTTTCAGTTTCAGTTCCATGTATGTAGAACCCCCTTCATTTTAAATATTTTTTAATTTTTTTCTTAATATCGGAAAGTGGTTCACAGAATACACCTACCTACCAAGTTTCACATGTATAGTCCTAATAGTTTCGGAATAAAATGGCTGTGACCCACGGACGGATGGACAGACAGACAGACAGATATGACGAAACTATAAGGGTTCCGTTTTTTGCCATTCAGCTACGAAACCCTAAAAACGAGACCCTATTACTAAGGCTCCACTGTCTGTCTGGCTGTCTGTCATCAGGCTGTATCTCATGAACCGTGATAGCTAGATAGTTGACATTTTCACAGATGATGTATTGCTGTTGCCGCTAAAAAATAAAAATAAAACATTTTTAAGGAGGGGTCCTAGCCCACACAACAAACATGTGATTTTTCCTTTTTTATAGACAATGGTACGGAACCCTTCACGCGCGAATCCGACTTGCACTTGGCCGGTTTTATACATCTTAGAGAGGCGTAATCATAGATATAATAAACAAGCCGTCGAAAGCGCACTAGTTCGCGGAGACGGCCATTTGCCTGTGACATGAGCCCTGTGGCCATGTCGCGCGGACACCGACATGCCCCCTTGCCACTTCTCCTGTATTTTATATTTCTATGGTCGTAATGGTTAGTCAGGGGCCAGTAATCTGGTCCTGTTAAACAGCTATTAGATTGTAAGGCTCTAATAGGCAGTGGCATTCATGTAAAACACTAGTACTTAGCTGAATACTGTTATACAACGTGTAACAGATTAAGCGCAATACCTCAGACACCGCAATTAGAATATTAAATTATAAGTCTAAAACAACATCCGTAACTAAATAAATTGAAACCAAACCTAGACATTTTTTTATAAAATAGTTATTCTTACTAAACGTAAAACATATGTGCGTCATACAATATCCTTACGCAGACGCATACACTCATGCAATGTTAGCGGCCGACACGCACACGAGTGCAATTATAATAATAATAAATAAATAATGTTTTATTGACATAAAAATAATGATGTTACATTTTTATTTGAAGCCCTGACTCCTGAGCTAGGTAATAACCTGTGTTACAGGAGTCAGTGTCTTCACCCGCTTGTTGAACAATATTTGCATTATTATGCCACTAACATAAATTTAAACATAAAAACAATAATTAAAAAATAATAATAATAATTAAAAGTTAACAGTAGGTATCGCATGCTTGCTCTTTAAAAAGTGTCGGTCTGTATCACATTAATGTGCTTTAAGGTGGTGTGCTTTTATTGAGGTGGTTTACGTGTATGTGTGTGTGCGTGTGTGTGTGTATGTGTGAGTGGGTGTATGTGTGTGTGTGTAAATTAAGTGTTACTGTTCTTGCAATAGGCTTTCAGTTTGTGTGTAGTCCAACGTTTGAAGCCATGTAGTAGTTTTTTTCTTCATTTCCTTTTTTGTTAGTGGGTTGATGTGAAGTGTCTTGTTTATTTTGTTATACATATATACAGATAGGTACAAGTGTTGTCGTCTGGCTGCCGCAGTCCTGCATCTTATTAGTCTGCATATATTGGTGATAGTTCTCCTTTCTTTGGATGCGTGGTTTACGGGTGTGATTCGATGTTGCCTAATTGTGAGATTAAGAAAGTAAAGTTGTCTTACTGTAAGAACTCTGCAAATTTCATATAGGGTTACTGTAGGAAAATCATACCGTTTAAAAATCATTACTTTGAGCAAAGATCTTTGTGCTCTTTTCTTTAATTCCTTGAATTAATGATTGTGTTAATTTGTCATGATACTGTATTTCCATTTTAAGTCAAATGAAAGATTTTTCTGTCAAAATTTAACACCTTTTTATGACGGAAATCGATTCAGTAGCTGATTCTGAACCAACTACTTTCAGGAATTGCGTTTATTCTGTTACACGTTGTGTAGGAAGCTGACCCCAAAAAAGGGAATGGCTAAGCAGATAATGATTATCTTCCCATTTTTCCTCCCGCTCCCGCTGTTGGTGGAGCGGAAGAGAGTGTCAGACTTCTTTTGACTAAAAACCCACCCTGTTCTTTCAGTTGCCCTTATAGTCCAGGGCTGCGGTATCTTGTTAAGACATTCCCGCAACCCCAACAGGCAATGGTCCAGTCGCCTGACAATTCTGCTAACTGCTCTTTGAGAGTGCTAAGTCACATTATTTTAACGTTTCCCTGAACTACTACGAACCCGCTACCCATTGTAGACAAAGTTGCCGCAGTGGTGTAGCGAATGTCTGCGCTGCGTGTCGCGCGTTCCATTACCGCACCGGAGCTTATCGATGCCTCCAACGTACGTTGTTGTAAACCATAAATTGCAATTTTACAGGAGAGTATTTCTAAGATACTATTAGCAATAAAAATTGCATTTTTCAATTAATCTTTGGAGGCATCGTTATGTTTGTATAGCCTACAAATAGTGGTGGTGAAAACAGACCCGGACTGTTTGTAAATAAGGGGCTATGTTTTTAAATGAAATTAATGCGTGTGTTGCCTTCCCAGTGCAATCCTATACATTACGTACTTACTATGTGCCATTCTTTCTGTTTAGCTATACTTACTTCGTCATAATTATGATAGCGGTGTATATCAAAGGCGCCATTTTCTGGATCAGTGTCATTCTTCGATGATCTGGTTTTGCTCTCTTCGTTTCTTAAGAATCTGAAATAAACACGATACAATATTTGTTTATTTTTATGACACACACGATAATGCCGCCTCGATTGGCATAACAAATTTTTATTACTTTATTTTTATTACAAACCTGTGTTAATTCTAAATACAATTAACAAAGGTTTGTAAAGTACTCCATCTGCGTCAGAATGTAGCTTAGCCAGAATGGAGATGGAGATATCAATACAAAGATCACAATTAGGTGTTGTTGACTTGGTCATTAAGGATGAGAACATATTACACGGAATATGACCGGCATAAAATCTTAGTGTTATAACAATATCACTTCTGTTCGACAACTATTCTATCTATCCACGAATAGCCTAAGGGATCGTTCTGTACCAGATCCCATTTTATCGTGACCTCTTATTAAAGTACATACTCCTTCCAAAGCGCATAGCAATCCCGTTTGATATCAGGTATAAAGTTTGTAAAGTAAGGAGCAACCTTTAAAGGAATTCCATCACATATGGCGTGTTTGGCTAGTACGAGTAAATCAACAATTTCGTTACCTCTGATACAATAATATGATTAGATTTTAGTAAACTACATATTATTGCTCGTGGTAAACCTTACTATGTGCACACGTATTCTTTCAAAACATGTATTAAATCGGTGATGGACGAAGGGATGAACTTCGTAAATTTTTCACAAGACTGTCATAAATTATCTGTTAAATAGGGTTGCCATCCGTCCGGGTTTTCCCAGATTTGTCCTAGTTTGGAGAGCGTCCGGGAGGATTTTCCCAATAAGCGTCCAGAACCCGAACACACATTGGTCTTACGGGTACCAAAAAGCACGATCTCTATTATTATTTTCCTATGGTATTTCATCTCATTGTTTATGTTACGTTGATTAAATGAAAATGAAGAGACTGTTATTAAAAAAAGTTCTAAAGCTCTACAATGTTATCACATTATCAGTAAATAAAAACCATAATTGAACTTCGTTAGTTTTAGTTTCAAGTTCAAAAATGTATTTTTCTACGGTATCCGGGGAAAAACTGTGATTTTACCCAAATGTCCGGGGTTTATAAGTCTTTGTCTGGGGCCGGCAAATTTGGTGATGGCAACCCTATCTGAAAATCTATACTAATATTATAAAGCGGAAAAGTTTGTTTGTTTGCTTGAACGCGCTAATCTTCGAAAGTACTGGGTGGATTTGGATGAAATTTGGTATGGAAGTAGCTTGACGCTTGAGAAAGGTTATAGGCTACTTTTTACGCGACTGCTAAAGAGGAGAGTTATGTTTTTACCGTGATAGAATCCACGGGAGCGAAGCCCCGCGTGAGTACTAGTATATTATACAATCAAAGGCTAAGGTGTCGGCCTTGTGATCGAGATCTTTTTCTAACTGCCTCGGTGGCCTAGTGGTCGCAAGGGTGACTGCTGAGCAAGAGGTCTCGGATTCGATTCCCGGGTCGGGCAATAAGTGCTATTGGGTTTTTCTGATAGAAACTTCTCAGTAGTAGCCCGGAGTTTGGATGTTGGTGGTGTGATAACCCCCATGCCTCGGAAAGCACGATAAGACCTGCCTGGTCTTATCGTGCTTTCCGAGGCATGGGCAAAATAATTTTCACGCTAGCTCCGCCCCCATCCACCCCGGTTAGGCCGTTGCATACTTAACGCTAACGCAGCAGTAATTAAGTTGAATACCGCGTGCGCTCTTTCACAATGTTCGGTTTCGAAACTGCCGTTGTGTGCTAAACGCTAACGCAGCAGTAATAAAGTTGAATATCGCGTGCGCTCTTTTACCATATTCTGGTTCGAAACTAAATGTCGTAAGTCTCAATTCTTATTTCGTTTATAACTAAAATGATAATTGATCTAGAGAAAAAATGTCCTATATTTTGGTAATAAACTATATTTTCTTACTGTCAATACTAATTTTAGACATGAAAGCCGAGTAATCTTGATTAAATTTTGAATAATCTTTAAAAAAGACATGATTTTCGATTAAAACATGAACCGAACGAAATCGTATTACGAAACTGGTCTAGACATGGAAAGAAAAAGATCCAATAAATCATATACTAAAGTTCCATTTTGATTGTATGCGTGATTGTTTCAGAATATTAATACAAAATTGCATACAATTTCGGGAGCCTACTCTTAAGCCGTTGGTCCTGCGCCTGATCTCTCTCCGGTCGTGTCGGATTGCCGTCCCATCGGACAATGAGAGTAATGGAACAGAGAGTGCTCCTGTACCTGTGCACATACTTGTGCACTATAATATCTCCTGCGCATTTGGCCAAATCGATTATGAGATTGGCCGCTGTTGCCGAAATAACCGATTTTGGCCACGGCGGTCAATCTCATAATCGATCGAGGAGGACTTTTATTTATTTATTTATTTATTATTTATTTATTTATTATTTATTTATTTATTAACTCAACATCACTATCATTACAGGAATTTCCTAATTCAATAGTGTGGCCATAATTACAGTTTTATTATTTACCATAACATATTCTGTATATCGTGGTTTTTGTGAACTCACTCAGAGAACAAGTAAAAACATCTATGCTGTTCGCTACGTCATTTATAAGTACACGCAAGGTGCGCGTTATAGGGGCTTTACCCAGTAGATTGGTCCTACTACTGGGCACTGCCAATAGACGTGGCTGTCGCCTTCGGAATACATAATTGTCAAGCACACACAAGTTAATTTCTTTTAATATACCTGTGTTTGAAGTCTTGCCACGTAATAATTTAAAAATAAAGGTAGCAAGAGCTATGTCCCTCCTTGTTTCCAATTTATTGTATTCCACCATGCCTATAACAAACAAAGTTGGATACATCTATACTAATATTATAAAGCGGAAAAGTTTGTTTGTTTGTTTGTTTGTTTGTTTGCTTGAACGCGCTAATCTTCGAAAGTACTGGGTGGATTTGGATGCAATTTGGTATGGAAGTAGCTTGAAGATTGAGAAAGGTTATAGGCTACTTTTTACGCGACTGCAAATAAGGAGAGTTATGTTTTTACCGTGATAGAATCCACGGGAGCGAATCAATGGATAAAATGGATATACACCATACCACCTTTGGTACAGAAACCTAGTAAATTTATTTTGTATACGCTCCAGCATGAGACTGTATAACCCGTTAGACCATTACCGCGAACCCATTCCAAATTCAAGCATATTTAGCCAAGATGCTATTAATATTATTATCTATTTAAAAAAAAAATAAAGACCTAAAACGGTCCGCTGACGTGTCTCAAACACAAGGGACTGTCTAAAAAGATAAATTATTCGCACCTCAATGCAATTTGTCATAATTAGTTCATTATCTGAAACTCATCGATTATGCAGAAGCATTCATTAAAATGTTTCTTTGTTTTTGGGGAACGATAGTATCAAATGCACACAATTATTATAGAGTATAAACACAGATTATTCTGTAGTGATAGGCTAGTTAGGGAGCTTGTGACTAATTATTAATAACAGCCTCATAAAATGGCTTTCAAGGTTAAGCAACTTTTGCCGAAGTCAATCTGGATGGGCGACCATTTTGAAATATCAAGATTTCTTAAAAAAAGATAGAATAGCGCAGGTCGCTGGCTGTTCGATGTGGGATGTTGGCTCACAGGTTTGCACGTTGTACAGCACAAATCAAGGTGACGCTTTTCAAAGCGTACTGTCAATCCTTTTAAAGCCTGCAATACATGTTGGCCGAGGTTAGGCCAACGCGAGTGTTGGTAAATATATACAAGGCAAGAAATAATGTCCACACGTTCGAAAAGTTCGTAGAACGCCAATGCAGATGACCAATGTAGAAGAGGGTCTGTAGAGCTGCCCACACGTTGGCCGAGCGCAGGCGAGCGCCTTTGATTTGTGACCAAAAACCGACACCGATCCGAAGTGACGCAAGTGATCACGAGCAACGGCGAGTGAAGACAAGTTGCACCAAATGAGCTCTATACACGTTGGCGCTGGCCTACACTCGGCCAACTAGGCAAGTGACACCGAGCGATAGCAAGACAAGGCAAATATACCGTCTACATGTTGGTATTGGCCTTTACTCGACAACGCTCGGCCAAAATGTCTTGCAGGCTTTACACGTGCAGCCTGTGGGTGAACTTCACGCAGAGGGCATATAGGGCGTACGCGTCCAATATAAGAACACGTTCCGGGCGATGTTGGGGCTGCCGCGGTTTTGTAGTGCGTCCGGCATGTTGCTGCTGTTGTGCTGACGCGAATGTGGACGGTTTTGCGGCCATCATGCGCAAGAGATGTACCTCTTTACAGCGCCGCGTACGTGCCAGCCCCGACACCATTCTGAGAACGCTAGCTGATAGGTGGGACTCTCCGATCTTGGAGCGATGGATACGACTGCATGCAGTCAAGTAAACATACCCCAGGGTCGGCGTGTCCCACACAGCTTAGATTTATAATTTAATTTAGTTATAAGTTGTTATGAGGCTAATACTAACACTAGGTTATAAGTTCACATGTTACTAACAAACAAATATGGAATCATCTGAAATAAATATATTGAATTGAATTGAATAAACTAGATGAAGTAAATTAACTTTCAAGATTTTATCGAATTATGATTTAAATAGATAGATATACTTTTAATTTTACACCATAAAAGAATTAAATGAGAACTTAAAAACTACAAAGGGTGTTACAATGGGCTTCTTATCGCTAAAAGCAATCTTTTACGGACAACCTTTGGATGGATTTGACACAGCAAGAGAAAATAAATTAGCTCGTGTATTGTATGTACGTGCGTGCGAGGGAAAATTAATGTGGTTTATGGTAGGTTGTTCCATGGTCAAATCAGTCAGAAACGATGGAAACTTCACGCCCTTAACGGATCTAGGTCGACTTAACCTGTAACCCTGTTTAAGTAGTAAGATTAATTGTGCAACTTCTTATCAACAACACCTGACTGATTTCGGCAACACGGCGATATCATACCGCCAACATCCTAACCACGGGCTACTACTGAGAAATTTCTATTAGAAAAACCCAAATGCACTTTTTACCCAACCCGGAAAGCGAACCTGAGAACTCAACCTGCCCAACAGTCGCACTTGCGACAAATTATAGACCATTGAGGCAGTTATCTTACTGATTTTTTTTTGTTTTTGGGGGGAAACCTTCAAAAGGCGCCTGAACGTTAGGGAAAAAACAACAGGGTGTGCGGGATTTCTACTCACTAAAACCACGCCGGTGATCACCATCAAGTTATCATACCGTCACCAGTTATCTTACTACCTACCAATAAATACATCAAGTACATTTTGCACATACTCGCACACCTCAAGCTTAAAATGATTTAACATGATGGTAGGTTTGATCACAGCTACAATTTGATCTGAAACTCATTTCACTAACTAATGAAATAAATATTGGAAAAAAAAATTATCAACGCGGTAATGATAATATCGCTAGATACATTTATTTTACGAGATTAATTATTTTCAATATAAGTTTACGCCTCACAGGATGCAATATAAAATTATTTTGCAGAAACTTTGCACCATCAACTATCATTTATTGTTGATCGCATTTAATCACCATTTCATCTGATTGTAAGCGATGATGCGGTCTAAGTTGAAGCACGTTTACCTAGAAGTATCCTTTTCAATCTTTATCCAGGTTATAGCTATCAGGAAAAGACTCCAGCATGCAATTCCACTCCTTAGCTGTACGCACCATGAAATTATTCCCAAAACGTTACCGTTACGTTACGTATCTAGATATGCCCGCGACATCACTCGCGTGAATTTCGAAAAATAGAATGTGTCACATAAATAAGATGTACAAACAACCAACACTATAAAAATATAGAGTCCTTCCAAAGGTTGTCTGGAAGATATCACTCTCAGCGATAAATCGAAATTGAAATTGAAAAACCATTTATTCGGCGATAAACACACACAACAACAAACAATATAAAATTAGAAACATAAAAAGTGTGATTCAATTATTAGTGTACAATAAAGTATATTCTATCTTTCTATCTACCACGTGTAACAGAAAGGGTATATACATACCAAGGGCACGGCTTCTCTGGGTGATATCAAACGATATTGGAAGGGTTTTTTAATCCTATCTCTACATGTTCGGAAGTAATGAGAATTTTTAATACATTGATACCAGATACAGTACTAGGCGCACAGAATTACGGAAGAGATTTATCGTGATATTTACAAGTAACGTGGAAAGTTATTGACCTACGCAGTGCGGTGAGACGATTGTTATGATTTCAATTTAAGAAACTTACGAAACCGCAAATTTGGTAAGTATCAATTTTTAGAGTATTTTATTTCGAGTTGAAACCCTTCCAGTATCGTTTGATATCATCCAAAGAAGCCGTGCCCTTGGTATGTATATACCCTTTCCGTTACACGTTGTATAGAGGCGATGATACAAGAAACCAACAATCAAATCTTTCGTTTCAAATGACGACCAGTCCTCTTAATCGTCATCTACTTAGCCTTTTCTCAACTATATTTGGGTTGACTTCCAGTCTAACTGGATGCAGCTGAATATTAGTGTTTTACATGGAGTGACTGCCTATCTGACTTCCACAACCCAGTAACTGGGTAACACGATAACTAGACCAGCGTCAGATTTTTGGCTTCTGACTACCCGTAACGACTGTAATAATGAAATAATAATTTTTATTTTGCAAATCTATATAATAAAAATTGGCCAAGTGCGAGTCAGACTCGCCCATGAAGGGTTCCGTGGTAACTATAATAATATAATATAATATGTATATTTATTTGACGAATAAAAAAACCTTAAAAATTTCTTAACATTTTTACAACTACGCCAAATAACTTTGTTTTTCATAGTGTTTGTATGAATTACAAAGTTATATTTGTGGTTTTAGAAAATATACTGCATCTCAAAAACTGCTGACTCGATCTCGTTCAAACCAATTTTGGCTGAAAGTTTACATTAAGATCTACAGAATATATTTTTTTTAGATTTTTTACTCCATTATTATAGAAGTTAGAGGGGGACACACATTTTACCACTTTGGAAGCTTATATCTTTTAAACGATTGACTTTATGAAAAAGTCATTTTAGAAACCTTAATGTCATTTTTAAAGACCTGTCTATAGATACTACACACGTATAGGTTTCATGAAAAAAAATATTTTCAGTTTCAGTTCCATGTATGGGGAGCCCCCTTTATTTTAAATGATTTTTAAATTTTCTCTTAAAATCGGAAAGCGATTCACAGAATACATCTATTTACCAAGTTTTACATGTAAAGTCCTAATAGTTTCGGAATAAAATGGCTGTGACATACGGACGGACGGACAGACAGACAGACGGACAGACATGTCGAAACTATAAGGGTTCCGTTTTTTGCCATTCGGTTACGGAACCCTAAAAATGAATCGCTAAATGTGTTGCTAAGCGCAAAACACGAAAACGGCTGGACTGATTTGGCTGATTCTTTTTTGTTGTGTTTGGTTTTGTCAGGAGAAGGTTCTTATGTAACAAAAAAAAAATTAAAAAGTAGGAAAGGTCTCAAGGGTAGGGGCACGGGTAGGGTACGGTACGGTAGGGTAGGGTAGGGTATTGGTAGGGATCGGTAGGATAGGGGTAGTGGTATCGGTTGGGTAGAGGTAGGATACCACGCGAACGAAGTCGTGGCGGGTCAGCTAGTAGGTTATAAATAACACACGTCTTTTTTGCATAAATGTAAACTAGATGAGGCCAGTATCCTAACTGACTACTTAGAGAAGAAACACTGAAACAAACTCAGAGGTCAACGTCTCTTTTAAAGTCCATACAATCTGTAGTGATCAAAATCACATGAGAGCCATGTAGGTTTATGTCTGTGCCGCCCTTTAGTGGACAGAATCACACAGGTTTGAGCAGGCCTGTCCAAACAGTGCAAGCATTTGTCAAATATCGCGTAGCTCAACTTAGAACCTGTCAAATCTAGTTAGACTGTTAATGATGCACGGGGATATCACACCGCCAACTGCCAAACACCGGACTACTATTGAGAAATCTCTTATAGAAAAAACTCATAGTACTTTTAACCAGACCCAGGAATTGATCCCGAGACCTCATGCAAAGTGCTCGTAATGTGAGTCCTTAGCATTATCCGTACACAGGTAGGAAGACGCATTAAAAATTTCGTCAAGTGGGGCTGCCTGTACCGAGCGGCGGTGGGGTATGGATGTAGAGCTGCAGTGCAAAGTATGCTGCATCTCCTATCCTACCCTCTTAGCCCAACAACTTGCAGTCAAAGATATCTCTGTGCCGCCTCCGATGACGCCATGGAAGTGGCAAAGCTCTGGGATACCAAAATATTGTTACGCCAGTACGTCAAGAAACTTCGACAGAAATCTAGAATGTTCGAGACACTATCGCCATCTAGCGACGAATAGCAGTACTAAGTATATCGAGAAAGTTCGACTGACTTCAAATACGTTCGAGACATTAACGCCATCTAGCGGCGAGTAGCAGTACTATGTATCTCAAGTAGCTTCTGGAATATCCATGGCATTCTAGAACACAGATTGGGGTATAAATAGCTGTGTTATTCTGTAAGAGCTCATTCTACACTTCGAATCTGAATCCGCTGTGAGTTTATAGATTGGCATTCTAAAAACTCGGTTGTTAATTCGAATTTACACTAGCGCTACCCTTGCGAGCGTGTCAGCGAGTTGAACTAAAGATTTTGAAAAATAAAGTATGAGATGACGTAAAGTAAGGTAATTCTTCCGTCACTTCGACGCTGTTTACAGAATGCAAAATCAAGGTCACTTTGAACCATAAGCGAAGTGACAGTGAATAGCTATGTGAGATGCGAGTTGTTGTTCGAATTTTACAGAATCGACGTATAGATCGTAAAGGAACGCGGACAATCAGTCTTATTTCAAGATACGAGGCGATATAATCGAAGCTTTACAAGTGAATTTCGGTGCGATTTAAGTGTTGAGTGACAAGTATTGTACTGTGAATAACTGTGTTAATTTTTATTTGGTGTTTATTTAAGTAAAGTGTTAATTTTGGTTTAATTGGTGTAAATTATTACTACGAACCCCAGCTCGTAACATTAACATATAAAGATTGTCGCGCCATCGACACTAAGAAGTATAATATTACCAAGATGTTTCATGGTTTACGAACTCTGCCTATTCCATAATATATGTATCTAGCTTGATTTTACAAACTAAACTCACTAGCTCAATCACCCAGTCCTGAAGCCAATATTTATAAGTCTAACTACATACAGCCATTTGTTTCGATGCGAATACGTAAAGAGAAAGGGGATCAGACCGGAATGTCAAAGTCTGTAGGGGATCAGAAAGGAACAAAAAACAAAAAAATACGAGCAGGGGATCAGATCAGGAGGATCCGAACGGAATAACTCGTACGTGTGTATTTGATGTCTGAATCAGTTATTACAAATTTTATATGCCGAAGCATCAGATTAAACCCTTTTTTGGAGGACAAAATTAAATGACTCCTATCACTCGCAATTCTGTTCCTTCAGTTACCCTTGCGTTCCGGGCCGTGGTATCTCATTTGAATATTCCCACATCCCCAGCAATTTTATGTACAGACGCTAGCACATCAAGCTACAACAATCTATCAAATTTCTTTAATAGATTTTCAACTTTATTGTTAAAGAAATTAGGTTCAAGGTTGATTGGGAAAATTTTACAGTTTTGGGTAGCTTCATGTGCTGGCGTCTGTACCTACCTGGTTGCTTCTTCTAAATTCAGCAGTAATAACCTACTTATATAATGTACTCGATAGATCTAACGACATTGTTTATACAGTATAATAATAATAATATTCCACAACTTTTTCACACAACGCCATCTAGTCCCAAACTAAGCAGAGCTTGTGGTATGGGTACTAGACAACTGATAAACATACATATAAATTTCGAAATACATACATATTATAGATAAATTACACCCAGACAAAGAACAAATGATCGTGCTCATCACACAAACATTTGTCCTAGGTGGGAATCGAACCCACGACCTTGCGCATAGCAGTCAGGCCCACGGACCACTATACCAACGGGCCTGTGTGTATGTTAACTATCAGAGGGCGTTCCCGTTAACCCGCAATAGTATAGCATCCATACATGCTAAAAAAATATTACCATACGAAAACAATATGTTTATATTTTTTTTAATATTAAAATATTCACTAAAAATGTTAAATTGATACGTAAAAGAAACACTCTGAACACGCGTACTTGAAGGACGGCAACGTCGCAATTTATTTATGAATGATGGGCCGCGTGTGCAGCGATCTAATTGATGTGCTTATACTATTGCGGGTTAACGGGAACGCCCTCTGTTAGTTAACATACTGCATTTAAGATTTTTTTTTATATTAAGTTTCTCATATTTAAGTGAACTCTGTATGTTCTTTTTGAGAAATAAATTACTTTAAACCAAATTCTGAAGCAGACTACGTAAAAAGAGGATCTATAGGTATAGGAAGGACGGATGTATGGATGTTAGTTCTTTAATCTCATTTTTTGGGGTTGACTTCCAGCCTATACAACCCAGTAACTGAATAAATACCCCTTGTCAAGACTGGCTGACATATGTTCTTTATATCCCGGAAAATTTTACGACATTTCCATGCGAAAGAATTCGTGGGCAATTGCTTGCTAGTACTTAATAAATAAGTGATATTTCAAGAGAACATCAATAATCCTTGAAAGGTTCCTTAGTAGATAATAATGGCAATTTTCAAAATTAGGCCAGGTACTAACTAATCTACTATCCAGGAGTATAGCATTCTGAACACCTTAAAAATCAGTCAGTAAGACTAGTGGCTTTAAGTTATTCGTTAGGTTCGCGTTTGACCACCATCTCACCTGATGGTAAGTGATGATGTGGTCGAAGATGGAGCACGCTTACCTAGAAGTAACCTATTGAAGACCCCTAGGTTATAACTATCGGGGATAATGACGACAGACAACTAGTGCCAGATACTAATAATATTTTATCTCACTCACTCATAAACATCTTCAATATACACGTCCTTTTCTATCCTCAAATTCTCCAATGTATCTTCAAACCAGTCGAAATGGGAAGGTGGAACCATCGCCTTGCCGACCACACCATAGACGAAGCTAGGTCTTCTCCAAAAGTCTATTGGATCAGCCTTAAGTAGACCAAGATTTTGTTGCTGGGTTTCGCTGTTTAGTTCAATGTTGTAGACTTTGTATCTGGAAAAAAAAATGTCAACGAGAATATTAATATTTACACATAATTATTGAAAGAAGTTTGATGTGGCATTTAACTTTTAGAAAAAAAAAATCACTGAATATCAGGGGCTCCTAGCTAATTAAAACAACCATGTGTCTCTCAAACCACTCCTCAAAGAGGGGACTTATCGCCGCGACCATAAGACCCCTCTCATTGGCATCATATTATTTTTAAGCCCTCATAGAATATTTTGTGTTGAGCAATAACAAAGTTTAGTCTCCTCCATTATCTGTCTAGTCTCCTCCCCAAAAAAATCACGAAAGAACCATATAAAAATATTAAACTTAACAACAGGAAAATTAAACAAATTTGAAAGCACTTTAAAAAAATGGGAATACTTAAGTATTTTTTGAAAAAAAAACCTCGTTAATGTAATGTTTACTTTTCATTTAGTTCAGCCGACTTGGACTGACAAAAAACGAATAACGTTAAATCGCTTATCTCTGTTAAGTCATTAAAGTTAATGAACTGAACTAAAAGGGTACAAAGAGTGAAAATGTACTTTCTCTTAAAACAAGTGAGAATAATTGTAAAAATTAGTAGCTCGAATCATTTAGGAATCTCAATTATATTTGCTAAACGTCAAAACTCTCCGAGACTAAAGTCTTTGTCTTAATCTGTAGAAGACAATCGTAGTTAAATGATATTTATTTGGTAAATCCATACTAAAATTTATAAAACGAAAGTAACTCTATCTGTGTGTCTGTTACACTTTATTGTGTATACCATTCAACCAATTTAGATAAGTATAAGTGTTCATTAGGTTAAGGTTCACTTTGGTTTACCGGGATTTTTTAAAGAAAACGACGTGTAGTTCGCTTGCAGGTTTATTTGCGACTCATTAGATTAGTGGACTGTAAGAATATATATTTAAAACGCTAAACAATTTGGACATCCTGCCCGCCAAAGAACATAGTTCTTTTAACTACGTTTTTACAAAACTCTTACTCAAACCAACATTATTCAAAACAAATGCGTAAACTTAACTCATAACAAATGTAAACAAAACCTTTAGAAAACACTCTCAAACATCTTAATAGAAGTAACATTTATACAACAAAATACTTATCTTTCTAACCTACGGTAACTAGGTACATACATAATTATACATTTAACTCTAAACACATTAATGCGACAGCGAGCTCGAGCAACCTAGTCAGTTTAACTTCATCGTTAACAAAAACACTTTTGTAATGAATAGGTCATTAGTACAAAAGCTCGATGCATAACTATAATAAAGTATGTTGATAACTCATTAAGGAAATAAACGCTTAACTTAATACAAATAAAAGTAGGGTTTAACCAAATGTTTTAACAACTATAATATATCAAATAAAATCATTTAGTTAGAATACAAATTTTGCTTACTGGACGCTTAAATTCTCCCGTTTTACACTTAACAGACACGACACTAGTAACATTATCTGGTCCAGGATATTTTTTAGTAATTTTACCTAGTAACCATTTAGCTGGTGGCATATTATCGTCTTTTAAAACAACAATATCACCTAATTCTGGCTCATTACGTTTAGTGTTCCATTTATACCTTTGATTTAAATTAACTAGATATTCCTTATACCAACTATTCCAAAAATCTGTTACAATTTTTTGCGTTAATCGCCATCTATCTATACCAACTACATTACAATTAGAGTAATCCTCATCTGCAATATTTAACAATGGTTCTCCCACCAAGAAGTGACCTGGTGTCAGGGGTAGAGCTTACTGGGCTTTAACCTTGCCTCTAGAAGCAGGCCCATTAGAGGTGTAGCCTTCTTAGTGAAATATCTTAAACAAATAGTGCACACTCTAAAATATTTTTTGACAAGTTCCCTAACACTTAATATCCAGTATTTTGTTCTAAGAAAACCTAACATAGCCTGTGGACCGCCATGCGATGTTATTGCATGGGCATCCGCAACTATAATCTTAGTCAAATAGTGATGATCGGGCATAATAATTGGGTTTTTGGTGTCATAGCACACATCCGATTTTTCCATTCGTCCACTCACTCTTAGACAAAGATATCTTAACTTAATCTTTTTAGGCACACATCCTCGACTCATCTGTTTTATTTCCAAAGAAAACTCACGTTTTTGTTCTTGTTTTATGCATGCTAATAAACTCTCGTTCATTTCAATTGGATTAAAATATTCAATTAGTTTAAGCCTGTTATCTTTCTTTAATTTATCATTTAAAACGCATTTGCAATATGGTACAATTTTTAGTAGCTTATTTAAAGATGAATATTTTGACCAAAAAATATCCTCGTACTCTTCACACAATTCAAGACGGGAAATAGTTAATTCTTTTACGATTGGGGAAACTCGGGTCTTTGCGGTCAGCAAATGTACATACACTCTATTTGAACTGTCAATTACTCGTAAATAAACAGCTGCCGCAAAGGCTGATTTTGAAGAATCAGAAAATACGTGCAACTCTCTCTTGCAATCCTGTGTAAAATTGACCCACCTGGGTATTTTGTGACATTTTAAATTAATAAACTCTAGCCTGTATTTGAGCCACTCACAAAGTAATTCATCCGTCAAACACTCATCCCACTCAAGACCAGATTTCCACAGTTTCTGAATTAAAATCTTAGCATTCACTACCACTGGGGCAATCCAGCCTAAAGGGTCATATAACCTTGCGACTTCAGATAATAATTGTCGTTTAGTGACTAAATCTTTTGGTTCAGTTAAATTTAACAGGTACTCAAAATTATCCTTTTTTCTATTCCAGCTGAATCCTAAAACTTTAATTACATTATTAACTCATTAACTCATTCAGCTCTTCATACTTTTGTATAGCCTCATTAACCGTGTCACAACCGGTCATTAAGTACTCCATATAATAGCATTGTTTTGTTATTCTCGCAGCTAATGGATACTTCTCCTCTTCTAGCTCGGCAAGTCTGTGCAGGACTTTGACAGCTAGATATGGCGCGCATGCTGTACCGAACGTTAAACGTAACAACTTGTAACGTTGTATAGGCTCTAAAGGATCAAATCTCCAGACAATTCTCTGGAAATCTGTATCCTCATTTGCCACTCTCACCATCCTCATCACAATATCGGCTACGATACAGACTTTATGATGACGCCATCTCATCAAAATATGCCTCAAATCTTGTTGTAATCTCGGTCCAACAAGGAGCTCATCATTGAGTGACACACTGTTGTCACCTTGGCTCGAGGCGTCAAAAATGACCCTCACTTTTGTGGTGTCTTTGTCTTCTCTCACCACCGCATGGTGAGGAAGATAGACAGCCTTAGAATTTTGCAACTCACTCTCAGACACCATTCTCATATGGTTAATACTCAAATACTCACTCATAACTTTATTATATTCTTCTCTCAACTTTGAATCTTTCGATAGCTTTCTCTCTAAATACTCTAACCTCTTAATTGCTATTTTTTCTGTATTACCGTATTGACACTTTGGATCGTCCGTTGTAAAAGGTAATCTCACTATGAATCGCCCTTCATTACCTCTTACTGTAGTTGAATCAAATAAATGTTCACATACTTTCTCGCTATTAGTCATCTCTTTCTTTATTAAATTAGGCTCATCCTCCATCTCCCAAAACCTCTTAAGTAACTCATCTACTTTCATTTGTACGTGCATACTAATGAGATTATCTTTTACTCGAGTTCGTCTTGACATTCTTCCTGACAAAATCCATCCAAACACTGTATTTTGAGTTATTAAATTACAATTAGGATGTTTCAAAACCCCGTAAAGTAATATTTCGCTATAAACCTCTGCACCTAACAAAATGTCTATTTTGCCTGGCGTCGTATATGTAGGATCAGCTAAAGGAAGATGGTCAATTTCTACCCATTTTAGAGAGCTCACATTTGTTGAAGGAAGTAATGACGTTAAAGAATTCAATACATAAGCGTTAACTAAGATGTAACTAGCTGGATTATGACGTGATTCCAGGCGAAGTGAAACCGTGTTTTTAATTCTCATACGGCCATCTCCCAGCCCTGACACCCAACCACTAACTGGTTTGCGTACAAGACCTAGTAATTGCACGGTTGACTCAGATACAAAAGATGCCTGCGACCCTTGGTCTAGCAAAGCACGAATTATTTGTTTTAAACCGTCAGAACGGAATACCTTAACCGTAGCCGTCGCAAGTAGCACGCTGTTGGGTTGCAGTTCACCTCTAGAAAATGTAGCAGTCACTAGTGTGTCACCTCGTGTTGAACTCGCGCTCGCCTGTGGTTCACTCACTGTGGTTGCCGGCTCCTGGCTACTGGTTGGCTCCCGATTCTCTCGCTCAAAGTGTAGCATCGTGTGATACCTCCTGCCACATCTCTTGCAACTAAACGCTTGACGACGCTTAATTGCCGCATGAGTAGGTGCTAGGCAATTAAAACATAGTTTACTCGTTTGTACGAAGTCTTGTCTCTCTTTAGCTGTCATAAGGCTAAAACGCTTGCACTGGTTGAGATAATGCTGTTCCTTACACATAAGGCACTCAGGTTTAGGCTTAGACTTTTCGTCTTTCTCAACTGATGCGTGAAATGATTTTGATTTAGGCTTAGTATGATGTGTGGCTCGGTTCTCATTGGTATTAATCATTTCCAAAGATCTGAATCGGTACTCTAAGTAAACTTTTAATTGTGTACATGTGGGCAAGTCATCACAAACCATATTTACATTCTGCTCCCATTGTCTAAGTGATTCCGTATCCAGTTTAGATATAACGAGATGTATGATGATTGCGTCCCACGTGTCGGTACTAACGCCCAAGTTCTCCAAAGAGTTAAGACAAGCTGATGTTGTATGCAATAAACTCCTAATTGCATCGGCTGACTCATTCACTATTTTCTTTGTACCACATAATGTTCTCATAATAGCATTACAGTTATAACGCTTGTTATTATAACGCCGAACTAATTGCTTCCATGCTTCCTCATAATTTGCTTCAGTCGTCGAAAAATTACTAAGTAGGTTTAACGCTTCTCCACTCAAATTGCTTTTACTTAAGATAATGCAATTTCTGCACTGATGAAATACTCTTATTAGTGTGTATGAGGAAAACACATCATAAAACGTTTGCCATTCTTCGTATTTACCCCCAAATGTAGGTAATTGTATGCGAGGTAGTTTTACATCACCATAATTATTGGTCGCGCTGTTACAACTGGACTAGGTAACTCAATAACCGATGGCACAAACTGTTGCAAAGATTCTCTCAAACTTGATTTATACTGCATATATAACTCCTCAAAAATCTCATATTTCTCCTCAGTAAAATAAGCTGCCTCCTTATTCTTCGCTTTTGCAACAATCTCCTTGTGTCCATCTTTAAAATCCTTATATAGTTGTTCTAGCACTTCCAATCTCGTTTCTAAGTACATACGTTTAAGTCTATCTTTCGGAGTCTTCTTATAATTTCTCTCAGCTTTCCTCAAATTGTCGTACAACTCATCTTGTATTGTAAGAAGTGCCTCCATTTTGGTAACAAATAAACACCGCCGCACGTGTTTTCCAGCAAACACAACTCGAAATAGTCACTTGTTTTAGGTAATAAGTTTTCACTAAATAACAGATTGTTAACTTTAAACTCTTTAAACACTCACTCAATGTACTGTTATTATGTTTCTTTCAAAAAGTCACATACACCTCGTAAACAAGTAACAGTTTTTAGTCTATCAATTTCAACGTAATAACTCGTATTTTAAATAATCTTGCACATAACACATTAGCAATATTGTCACCGGTCGACCTCTTATCGCACTCAGGTAAAATCTATTGTTCTCACTAGTCGGACGGGCTTAATACTCATTAGCACTATCCGGTTCGATTACGGACCAAATGTTCATTAGGTTAAGGTTCACTTTGGTTTACCGGGATTTTTTAAAGAAAACGACGTGTAGTTCGCTTGCAGGTTTATTTGCGACTCATTAGATTAGTGGACTGTAAGAATATATATTTAAAACGCTAAACAATTTGGACAACAAGTTTATTTCATCGTAATATTTGTCATAAACAATTCATCTTAAGCAGGGGTCTCCTTTAGGCTGCGTTTCCACCAGAGATGTGCGAGGATGCGTAGCGAGGGATGTGTTTGTAAAGAACCAATAGAATCGCTTCATTTACCTCGCCCCGGTCAGCACAGCTCTGGTGGAAACGGCTTAGCGGAGCTAGATTTTTGCGCATACAAAACAAGCAAGGGATGTGTGCGAGGGATGTGTGCGAGAGATGTGTTGCGAGGGATGTGTTGCGAGGAATGTGTGTTGATAAGGATGTGTTGCGAGGTTTGCGCATCCTCGCACCACACATTAATGCGCATTTTCACAGCTCCGCTACACATCCTCGAAGGCACATTTTCATCGCACAGCTTTGGTGGAAACCCCCACACATTTTCACAGCACAGCTAGACATCCTCGCACGACACATTTCCATAGCACATCTCTGGTGGAAACGCAGCCTAAAAGTAGGTATATGAAACACCTGTGCTAGGAGGACCCGCTCTTCATAACTGACACAGTGTGAAAGAAAAAACTGTCAAGGTTTGATATATAAAAAATATATACTAATTATAAAATAAAATTTGTTACAATTTTGTAAAATGAAAAGATACTATGTAATGTTTCGCCTAGGAGCCTTTTGTGTATGTGCGTATGTGTGGGTGTGTTTGTTGTATGTAATGTGGGTGTATGTCGACTACCTTATTGAAAAGTTAGCAAGAGAACTTCTACGTTATGGTAAGTCTTGTTTTGTAGCCAATTTATTAAGGTTTTCTTACAATCTCTTCTAGTCATAGGGTCACTATCACTAAATAGATGAATCGTTGCGATGCGATGCGGGTAAACTAATATATACTTATATCCAGTGCGATTTAAATAGCCTATATACTTCTTAAATCCATTCTTAGAAATTTTCGCGTACATAATAGTAGTAGGTTTATACGCGGATGAAACCGAGAGGCACAGCTTGTATCGATATAATATGTATTAAGTATGTAGTTTATTGATTATGTATTGTATATATGTAAATAATAATGGTACCTTCCATGTCAAATCCTTCCAGAGGTTGTCTGTAAAAGATCGCTTTTAGCGATAAGACCACCGACTGTATCACTCTTTTTATTTTATAAGTCCTTATTGGTTTTATGTTATGGTGTGCAATAAAGATATCTATCTATCTAACGAACAGCAATTGATTTTTATATTAATGACTAGCTTTTGCCCGCGACTTCGTTCGTGTGGGAGGTTTTTCTCGCGTTTATCCTGATCCCGTGAGTTTCTGGGATAAAATGTAGAGTATGTATTATTCCAGGATGTGTTAAATTTGATAAGTAGATAGTTATATCTACTTATCAAATTTCATTGAGATCAGTCAAGTAGTTTATGCGTGAAAGAGCAACAAATATACATACATCCTCACAAACTTTCGCATTTAAAATATTAGTATGACTAGCATAGGTATACATTCTTGTGCAAAGATCAATTCGTAAGCCGAAAATAAATAATCAGTTTTATATTTAACACACGGGCATTAATTTAAATCCTTCCTCAATGATTAAAAATTATTTAAGTTCGTTTACTTTTTTGTAACTGACTCAGAAACAGATTTTTAACATGAAAAGTGGAACACACAGATACATATTTGAGTTTTTTCCGATATCATATCAGCTTAGTAAACGTTTTATTTTAATCTTAGCTCAACATAATCCTAATTTTAATCCAAAATTGAAAAAAAGAGGGCGCTGATATCATCGCCACACTCGGAACTACCAGCGGTGACTGAAAATATGTACAAGTGGAATATAAAGATGCACGAATTCATCGAAAGACGTCAATAGAATCCACACTTGGATACCCTCTTGTCGTATCAAGCGCTTCTCTTGTTACTGTGCGCACAGCCAAGGTGAAGAAAGAGTTCCACACGTTGGCTGTGCGCACAGGTCATTAGTGGCAGGGAATACAGAAGCCGCCAGAGAGCTGCCGGCTTCTGTATTCCTTCCAAACGAGCACATTAGTGGAAATAGCAGCCTATTTTGTTACTTTGGGTTGTAAAATAGCGGTTTAAGGGTTCAAAAAGCAGTTCAAAGTTGCATATCTGCATCCGTAAACGTCTATAGCTATAAAAGTTACTTAAGGTTCTATAAGCTGAATCAAATACTACCCTAGCCGTCACAGTAGTCCACGGTAGAACTCATTTACCACTTACACCTTTATATGAGAGTTACGAAGGTCATTCTGCCACTCACAGCTGCACAGTGGTTTCCATTGAAATGAAATGAAATGAAATGAAATGAAATGAAATGAAATATTTATTTTGTAAATTGGTTATAAATAACACTTTTACACGTCATGTTTTTTTGCGTGTTAAGTTTAGCTAGATGAGGCCGGTATTTCCTAACTGACTACTCTGAGAAGAAACACCGAAACAAACTCAGAGGTCATAGTCTCTTTTAAAGTCCAGACAATTTGTATTTTTATATGAGAAGCATGTAGGTTCATGTCTGTGGTATTCTTTTGAGGAAATAACCACGCAAATTTGAGCGGACCTGTCCAGACAGTGCAAGCATTTGTCAGTTATCGTGTAGCTCAACTTAGAACTTAAGGAGCTCAACAATTTGACAAAAAATACCAACGGACATTTGGGTAGGCCACACAAGTACTCAAACTGCTTGACATCATTAAATAAATTATAGTCAAAGTAAAAACAACGAAGAAAGAAAGAATTGTAACTTTTATAGGTTATAGTTATAGTAACCACTATTATACTACTATAAGTTTCATTATAGAAATAATAGAAACTATTATGCATACTATAGTTACAAAAAAATCATCAGTGTAACTAAGGCCTTTAGTAGCAATAGTTATTCCTTGCAGGCTCAATCCATTCGCCATTTTACAGCCGCTTTTGTAACTATTATAAAACATTTAATAAAAATGGATGCTAAACGAATAAGTACGTAACTAGATCTTATAACCTCAAAAACAGGAAAATAGGAGCTTTTTGTGGCTGTGAGTTGCACTAGGGGAACAAAAATCACTGGAAGCGTTAGAAGGGTGAAAATTAGCGCTATGATTCTCAAAAGGGAGTTATTAGAGCTAAAACTGCAGGTTATGACTACATTATAATGACGCCATGATTGTTTAAGAAAACTTATAATTCACTTGCAAAATTGAGTTGATATATATTGGTTTTTCAGTTAAATGTGCATTAAATGTATCGGTAAACAATCGGCCACTTGCGAATAGTAAGTTATCGACACGTAAAAATACGGAAATAAAATTTATTCCGTATAACAAATAAAAAATATCACATATCGTTTGTTAATTTTTTAACCGACTTCTGAAAAAGGAGGAGGTTCTCAATTCGGATGTTTGTTTGTTTTTTTTTTTTTTTTTTATGTTTGTTCGGGCATAGCTCCGTCACTCGCCAACCGATTTGAAAAATTCGTTTTTTGTTGGAAAGGGTATACTTCCCAAATGATCCCATGAAAATTTTATCGACATCGAACAAGCCGTTTCTGAAAAATCAACAAAAGTCTAAAAAAAATATTTACATTGATGATCTTTTCGGTTACTCTATATTGTGTTTTTTGTTCGCGCGTTTTTTAACCGACTTCTGAAAAAGGAGGAGGTTCTCAATTCGGATGTTTGTTTGTTTTTTTTTTTTTTTTTTTATGTTTGTTCGGGCATAGCTCCGTCACTCGCCAACCGATTTGAAAAATTCTTTTTTTGTTGGAAAGGGTATACTTCCCAAATGGTCCCATGAAAATTTTATCGACATCGAACAAGCCGTTTCTGAAAAATCAACAAAAGTCTAAAAAAAATATTTACATTGATGATCTTTTCGGTTACTCTATATTGTGTTTTTTGTTCGCGCGTTTTTAGTTTTTTGTAGTTGACATTTTGGCTTTTATAACTAGATTAATTACAAATTGACCCACTAAAAAGCGCGAAAATAAAAACTTTTTTGCAAAAAAATAAAACCGACTTCCATATCAAAACACTACAAAGCCAAAAATAATTTTAATTTCGGAAGGCGGTGTGAAAAAAAAGAAAATACAAAACCAATAACACCGACTACCGAAATTAAAATTATTTTTGGCTTTGTAGTGTTTTGATATGGAAGTCGGTTTTATTTTTTTGCAAAAAAGTTTTTATTTTCGCGCTTTTTAAATATCATAAAAGCGCGTTAAAATTACTCGAAAATTATCTTATATATCTACAGTAAACTGGACAGCGTTTTAAGTATCTTTATATATCTTGCTAATACAGAATACAAACTTTAACTTCTTTTTGTTTTATTTTCATGATGGCGACGAAAACACTTTACCAAAATATTACAAACAATGTCAACTGAAAATATACAATAAAGAACTACAATCAATTCATTCGTTCAAAGTAGTTCAAAATCATTCAAATGTACGAGAGCTTTAGTATTGCGTTAATAAATCGTTATAGCTATTAAGGAACCTTTATGCAACCGTTGTGAAGGTTAAATGGAACTTTAGGTTGCATAAAATGGCGCCCAAATAGCGCTAAAGCGGCTGCTTTAAGTCTGTAGTAGACGCTCTAGTGCTTACGTCTATTACCATAAGTAATAATCGGATACGCTCCAAAGCCCTAATGCAGCCCATTTGTGCTAGTTGGGTTGCCACTAATGACTTTTCAGCCTTTAAAGCAAGAGTGAACAGGCATCTTCTGGGCTCGCTCGCTCCATCGTAGACCTCATCTATCACTTGCCATCAGGCGAGATCGAGGTCAGGAGTGGGCTCATCCGGGATTAAATGAAAACACTTAAAGCACTGTAGCATTGCTAATACGATTACTAATACATTATCAGCCTATGACGTTCCCACTGCTGGGACCACAGAACAGATAAAAGAGGTTAGAAAGGAAATAGTTCTGGATTTGTATGAGAACGCGTGTCGCCACTTGTCTTCCACTCTTTAGCTCCACTACAAGCGAGAGGCCCGTTACGTATGCGAATTACGCACACAAATAAATTACACACACTTAAATCGAAAGCTTCCAATTGTAACTCATCATCGAGTAACATGCGCCGTGCAACACGGCCAATCAGGGCAAAGGACGAAACTTCAATGGTTGAAGTGTTGAGGACGCAACGCATGCAGTACATTGTATGCGTACTTGGTCATTGATTAAGCGAGTACACATCGGGCAATGTATATTTTTTGTAACTTTTTGCAATAATGTTGTTAATGTTTGGACTTTCATAGTGGTCAGAATATTTATACGTTTTTTACAAATAAAATTGTAATTAAATGTTATTTTTGACTTACCGATGGAAAGATATACCTCCTCGCTCTATACTTGCGGTCTGACTTTTTGTTTTACAGGTTATAATTGCACAACACGGCATTTTAAAGCAGAGCTCTGTGTTCCGAAGTATTCCAAAGCGCACTAAATGCGGTGAATGAATTAATCGGTCGAGCTATGATTTTCGAATCATAAATGTTGCGCGCTCGCCACGCCTACATTACCATTCCAACCTTATTCATCTATTCCGTGGCTGGGACACAGGCCTCGTCTCTATGAGAGGGAAACGGCCGTAAGCTTAATAAGATTGCTAGTGATGTTAATTCAACCCACATTGCTAGTTCTTTTTATGAAAAAAATATTCATCCTTAAATTGGTGAACTTAACATACCGGTTCCGGTTAATGTCCATATATATATACAACGTGTAATTTAAAGGGTATATACATACCAAGTGCACGGCTTTATCGGATGATAACAAACGATATGGAAAGGGTTATGAAATCCTATGTCTATATGTGTGGAACTTATTAGAAATTTCAATACATTGATACCAGAGACCGAATTTTCCAAATTAAGAAAAACACAGAATTATCGTGTTATTGGCAAGTCACGTGGAAAGTTATTGGCCCTCGTAGTGCTGTGACACGCTTGTTATGATTGGTATTCAATAAACATATGAAACCAATAATTTGGTATCAATTCTTTGAGTCACTTATTTTAAGCTGAAACTGTGCATAGAGACTCCACACCAGATGTTGTCTTCAGCCCTTTTGGATAGATATGGGGTTTCCGTTACACGTTGTATAAAAAAAATCTCATCAACACTCACCCTCTATACTCTTCATTCTTCGCAGCCACAGAATAGAAAATTACAAAAGAAATATATAAATAAAATAACATTTTTAAAGCAGAACAAACAGCACACACAGAATACCTGACAGCACAAACAGAACTATTCATTACAAGATTAATTTTAATTTGGATTTTAAGAAGGTAGACATTTTATCTTATCGGTTTATTTAAAAAATAATTAAAGATAAAGGCAGCTTTAGACTCTGTCATTGTCAGATACATAACATTATCGTAATCGAATATGTTGGGGACTCACAGTCTACAAAACACATGTCAAACTTGTTTTGTACATAATAATTAGTCAAACAGATTAACGATAGCTGTAACCTGGGGGTTTTTAAGTCAAGAGTGAATAGGTTACTTCTAGGCAAGCGTGCTTCATCTTCCACCACATCATCGCTAAACATCAGGTGAGATGGTAGTTAAACGTGAACCTACCAATATTAAAAATTATTATAAACATACCTGTGTTTTTTCAAAATCAGTTTGGATAAAACTTTTTTCATATTTGTTACAAGCTCGAGTTTGACCACTATCTCGCTTGATAGGCTATGGCATGGTCAAAGTTGAAGCGGGCATATCTAGAAATAACCTATTCACTTTTGACTTAAAAACTTACATCACTTACCATCAGGTGAGATGATAGTCAAACGCGAACCTATTATCAATAAAATAAAATAAAAAACCCCATTATTGCTATCAGGAAACAGCAGGGAATACCACTACAACTCCTTAGCTGCACGCATAATGAAAGTATTGCCAAAAAGTTATGTATAGGTGATATGTCCATCATGTAACTATGATGCATCGCTCTTCGTTTTATAGTCCGATGATGAAAAGGGCTTGTTGGAATTAGATTATGTAATTCCATCGCAGACTCCCCGAAATGAATCCGATAGAAAACCGACAGGCTTGCCAAACGTCGATGATGTTCAAGGCTCTGGGCTTTGAGTCAACTAGTCCCTCTTTCAGCCTCTTTTGAAACATTGCGTCACCCTAGTAATTACTCCTATATTTTAGGTGCATTTTTAAAAACACGAAGACCTGGAATCACTATTTTTAGGTCATATAGAATGTCAAGTCCGCACTTGACATTCTATCGAACCCGCGACTCGCAGCGCATCAGCCAATCGTTTAACCAGTGCACCAACATTTGGCTTATAATACAGAATACTGTGTCAATAAGATCGATTCCTATCTTTCAGTTTTGTGGCTATATTTTTCAGTGGAATTAAAATTTACTTACCCGTATATTATTTCATTAATTGGGTCCGTAAAATATTAAGACGAAATATTGCGTTGAAATTGTTGCGTGAAGTCACTCCACTATAGTGTACCACCATTGTTTACCAAGAAGTGAAGTCACAAGGTTCTCTAACTTTGTTGGGCTTTAACCGTTTAAGCGATGATCGTTTCGCGTTTGAGTGATGCATATTCTTTCCAGTTTATAACTATCCTATTCCTAGTATTCCTGCTTTATATATCCACCAAAATATATAGCAGTGTCGCGTGGGGCTTCGCTCCCGTAGACTTTAACACGATAAAAACATAACCCTCTTTTTTTGAAGTCGGGTAAAATGTAGCCTGTAGCCTTCCTCAAGCTTCAAGCTACTTTCATACCAAATTTCATCCCAATCCACTCAGAACTTTCGAAGATTATCGTATTTAAACAAACAAACTGTTCCGCTTTATAACATTAGTATCGATAAAGAAGATTGTTGTAATTTTTTTTTCGTTTAAGTATCATATGACAGTGCAAATAAATATATTTTTTTTTTTTTTTTTTTTTTTTTTTTTTAACGTGGTAAAATTATCAAATAAGTCCTCCCACTCCGGGCAGGGTGGGAGGGACTGTCAGACTTTTACTGACTAAAATCCACGGTGTTCCTTCAATAATCCTTTACATACCGGGGCCACGGTAACGGGATGAGTCCCACGACCCCGGCAGGATTCGGCCCTCTGCAGAGGGGGCCTCGTCATGTTGCTGACGCTCTTTGAGGCGCGCGTGAAACACGACGCGCCGTCGACCCGGGCATGGTCCATGGTCGGACAGCGAGTTGCCCTTTACTCGCTGTCCGCATGCCCGCGCCTACGGTGGCCGGAGATCGTCGGCCGACGTCCGACGCCGTGGGCGTCTACCACTGCGGCTGGGCTGCAGGGAGGACGCCATCCTCTCCCTCACGCGGCCCGCCTCCTCCTTCGAAAGCATGACTGCTTCGCAGAAGGAGGCGACCGCTTCCCACTCCCTCTCGCCCCGCAGCATGGCCTCGATCAAGGCCGGGCGCGAGAGATCTCCGCCTATTGTCGCCGTGAGGACACGTCGGTGCTCTGCCCAAGCTGGGCAGTCCTGCACTGTGTGCTCGACTGTGTCCTCAGGGCGACCCTCGCAGTGGTGACACCCAGGCGTCTCTTCCCTACCCATCAGACACAGGTACCTCCCGAAACTTCCGTGTCCGGTGAGGACCTGCGTCATGCGGTAGGTCAGGACGCCGTGACGCCGATCTAGCCACTCCTCAAAGAGGGGTCTTACCGCCGCAATTGCGGCGTGCCCGAAATATATTTTCTTAGCTATTAAGATGAAGAAAATCTTCATAAGATAAAAGGTTTTCAATATGTATAGACATGCATCTATGTCTTCAGGATAATTGATGAGTCTCTAATGAACTGTAGTTACAATCTATAACCACTAATGCACTTGTGCAATCTATACCATAGCTTTTGTTCTAGCCGTCATTGTCTTGATAAAAGCCTGGTTATGTTTATTTATTTATTTATTTATTTACACTTTATGCACATAGGTACAAAGGCGGACTTAATGCCGTAGGCATTTTCTACCAGTCAACCATGAGTGGTGAAGAGATAGAGTGGAAGGTGCAATATGTACGTGAACATTATATTGGAAAAATAATTATAATAATAGTGATAAAACAAAAAACCTAATATCATAAAATAGAAATCTACATATATAATATATATGAATAAATATTTATATAAATACATATACATACATATATACTTTAGAGGTAATTGAAAATTAAATATAGAAATTCTGCTTATTGGTGAAGAAAGTGGATCCGCAATTTCTTTTTAAATGCGTAGCGATTGTCAGCCGTCCTGATCTCGAGAGGAAGCGCATTCCAGAGGAGAATGGACTGGATATGAAAAGAAGAATGAACAAAGTCAGAAGTATGAGAAGGACAGAGTAAGAGAAGATTATTGGATGAACGTAGATTCTTATTGTGTGAAGAACATAGAAATTGAAAGTGAGATATTAGATAAGAAGGTGGGTTGGGAGAGTTGAGTAGTGAGAAAAGCGTTGTCAAAGCGCGCAAACTTCTCCTCTGACGAATGGTCATCCATTTAAGCTCAGACCTGAAACTTGAGACATGGTCATATTTCCTTAAATTAAATATGAAACGAATGCAGTTATTAAGAATACGGTCAAGCTTATCCAGCAAGACCGCATTCAGGTCGTAGTAGCACACGTCACCATAGTCACAATGCAACCCTAGAATGTTATATTTTATAAACTGGCAGGAGAATAACATTTATACAGGAAACAATCAGAATAAAAAAAAAGCAGAAAATTGTCAAAAAAACAGTCTTGGTAATAATTAACAGCATTTATTAAAGTTACATAATAAATAAATTAGGGTGTAGACTTTACAAACTCATTGATGAAATATAAAAAAAAAAACTCTGTAATTACTTACAGAGATTTTTTCAAAGCATTCCAATTTAAACATAAACCTCTCGATAAAAAAAAAAAAAATAGCATCATTTCATGGAGTTTTATTACAAATTTTCACGTATTCATATCTGTATGATGTGGCCTCCTGCAACTGAAGGTACTAAAATGTAACCCCACTGTATAATTGATGATGATGAATCAGATGAATGTCCTTGTTATCCTTTGTCGGAGATATAAATAAATAAATAAATATTATATTCTAATTTAAAGATTCCTTTTCTTGAAATTCTTTCGAACGAATCTGACACCAGTCTTAATACCTTCCCAGGTCTCAAAGCCAGCCTGTTCTATGAAAGCAGGGTCAACGAGAAATCCGAAGCCACCAATACCAAACCTGTAGCCTGGCAGCTCGAAGGTAAAGGAGTAAGGTACACCAGCAACCATGGCGTAGTCTCCAGCGCTTCCAGAAGCCTGGTACGACAACACCAAGGCAACGTTACCAACAATATAGTCAGGATTCCAGCTCGTTTTGACTGCATCGATGGACTGAGCCATTTGGACTCCTATAAGATGGTGTTTCAGTGCATTTGGAGGCAAAGTTCCAAGTCCATAGCCGTACAAGATCATGCTTCCAAAACTGTGGATGTCCAGAAACAGTTCGATGCGCTTGCCGTACTTGTCGAAGATTCCCCTGATAATGGCGGCTTCAGGTTCGGAAAAAGGCGCAGCACCGTGGAAGACATCGCTGCAGGGAAAGTTGCTGGAGGCTTCGCCCCAAAAGACGTCAAAGTTCCTGTTGAGGTCTACTCCAGGGCAGAGGAGGCCGTTGCTGGTGCTGCGGTTCTTACGCCAGAGACGGAACTGAAAGGAAATGTTTGAAAGATTAGTTTAACGGTTGACTGTTTGACAAGAATTAATTCTCGATGTGCGATTTGCGAGGAGTTGTGGTAACATGCATAAATTACACGTCGTAGTGCTAGTAATGTGAATTCTACCGCTAGACATTGCTAGTTTACTTTTTTAAATATATTTTTAAAAAATCTGTGAAGGAAAATATCGTTAAGAAACTGGTATATCCCAGGACTGACAATCCAAAGCGCATATTTATTAAAAAATGGCTAAAATTGTATCTAGTTCGGAAAGCATATTACAATATTTTAGAATTTTTAAATGATAAAGTAGGAATCTAACAAATCGATGGGTCCTATGTATATGGGCCAAAGTGCAAAATTACAACTTTACAGGAGAGGCTTCCAAAGTTTCTATTTACTATAACTTCAGATTGATAAAACCGAAGTTTACGAATCTTTGCTTGTTTGCTAAGACAACTATCCTCCTCATTTGTACTACAGTATTTTATATATTCACCTTAGATTTATTTAAACAATTAGGCAACATAACAACAGATTAGGATTATAAATGAACTTGTATAGAGGAACTTAAATTTGTTTTAAAATGAGGTTTTGTACGACAGCTTCATGGTTCGTCGGCCACATCCGCATTAGTTTTGCCCGGGTAGGGCTGCTCCATCGCCGAAGCCAAATAACTTGGCTAATGGTTTAAATTTATGTCTTGTGCCGCGAATGCACATGCTAGTGGCACGTATTATTGAGATGATGATTCTTGATCTTAACCAACCCATCACTACGCTGAAGGACCTGTTCCAGCGGTCAGCGATTGCAGTTCCAAGATGTTTTACAAAAGTAGACATTTGTGGAGCGAAGACTCCGTCAACGGATGTAACAAGAGGGGTGAATGTAGTATGTCGCAATTCACAAGCGTTTGAATATTTTCTTATTTTTTCATCTTCGGCGGATTTTAGTACAGAGGAAACAGGACGTGAAATGTAAGAAGGAGCGTCAGTGTCTACAACACGGATATCAAATAACGCCTCCCTCTGAGCATCCCAAACGCCGCGGCATGAAAGGTCTCCACGTAGTCCGCAATCTCCTTCGGAGATGATGGGTTCTTTGACTACGTTTCCCCATGCAAGTTGACATAAGTCACAGAACAGATCTCTAATTTCATTATGACGACGTGTTATTAGACCACCCTTTTTACAACATAGAGCATGATCGACATTAAATTCATTGCAGCCGCAGCCATCACATGATTTTGGCATGGAGACTGGTAATCTGTGGTAACGTAATGCAAGTGCGTCTCTAAACTCTAATGGTGACAGATCGAAATGGTCCTTCTTAGTCGGTAAGGTAGATAACCAGTTGGAGGATTTAGTTTTCATTTTTGTCGAAATTGAACGTTCAATAGCTCTTCTCTTGATAGGGGATAGTTTAACTAAGACGGTATCCAAGAGTTGGTCATTGAGAAAGTCTTTCTCGTTGCGGCATTCTTTTTGTGCATCTTTGAGGGATTTATGATGTTGAGAGAGGTCCATATGTGTATTTTCAATCAGAGCATTTGAGAGGACTGCACAGCCTTTTTTTGAGCATACATAGTTTATATTTGTCATTTTTGATAGAGCGGATATTGCTAGACCACCTTTGTGAACGGGTAGAGAGAATAGATCAGCTTCCAAAGGTGAGATATCGCCTCCTAGTAAAGTGGGTAAAAAATTGGTACGCAGTGTGTTTGTTAATGGTTCGAAGAATTGGGTTACATCATCTAAGACTCTTAAAAGGAATGACCATTGAAATTGAACTGCTTTAGTAAGGGCAGTGTAAGCAGCTTGGGGTGAGTCTTTACAGATAAGTGAAAGTTTTTCTATTGTAGATTGCCAGTTTTTAATTTTCTTGTTCACAAAGTGTTCTTTTCCTTCGCCAATATAACTACCAAGGAAGCGTGATCCAGTTATGATGGTTACGTTAATCCCTTTGAAAATCTGTTGAGCTGTTTGCTTGTCGCTCTCGGTAATGATTAGGTATGATTTTTTATCTTGAGGAAAGTAACCATATTCAGGGCCTATTTTACTCATTTTATCCCACCATTGACGTAGGTTTAAGAGCTTACCTTGGGCGGAGGAGTCATCTGCATACCAGCATTGGGTAGTTGCTTGTTCTTTTTTTAGTTCGTTTATTATGGGTAGTGTTGCAAGGGCATACAATGGCATGGCAAGTGGATCACCTTGGGTAACTCCTTCTTTGCTATATAATCTCATATCGGAATCACGTATTACAAGTTCTGCGTGACCATTGTAGGTGTTGTATAAGAAACGAGCGCAATGTGGCCAATATATTCTTGCTTGCCAGAGAGCTAACTGTCTGTTCATAGAATTAAAGGCATTATTTGCATCGACGAGTAGCATTCCCCAGTTAGAGCTTGGTTGACATTCTTTTTGGAAAAGATCGTTCATCGCGTGAATAGCACCTTCGATACCGCTGCTTAGTCCACTGCAGAGTTGCGATTGAGCACAGGCTTCGGTGACCTCGGATCCGGTGACTAAAATCATGCATTTGGATAGGATCCTGCGTAGGCATTCGCCAATGCCAATCGGTCTCACACCTGGGCATTTGTCTAGGGCGATAAGTCGACTTGACATAAGAGCTTGTATTTGATTCCATGGCACAAAATTGTTATTTAAATGCATTGTTAATTGTGCTACTGCAGTCCTCAGATGCAGGCTTGCTTCTCCAAATCGTAGCAAGTAATCTTTCCAATGGTCTGATGTGGTACCTGTTGGGCCTCCACCACCGTGCAATTTTCTAGCAACTGATTCCACATGTTCACTGGTTATGTCTACTTCTAGTAATGGAGTCAATTCGGGGAGGTCATCAGGCAGTGTAAACAGTCTTGAATCGGGATTGAATCCGGGGGGGTGCTTTTCTTGCAGTACATTCATTACCGTTTTTCCTGTTACGTCAATTTCGTCTTCAGGTTTAAGAATTTTGCTTGTATCTTTTGTCATTAACCAATTTAGGGCTTCACGTGTTTTTCCTCGCTGTATGAGACGGGTGAAATTTTTTGTGACATATTCATTATTATCATTATAATTATTTCTGTTGTAGGAGTTACGGAGAGAGTGGTCTGCTTTCATAGCCTCAGTTATTAGTATATCAATGTTTTCTTCGGCCCATAGATTTTGGCGTCGGTCAAGTAATCTTGTTATATCTTTTGCTTGTTTAACATTTTTCTCTCTTTGTAACATGACAGCAACGTAAATCAAAATGCGTTCAGAAGGATAGTCTGATTTAACAAGATATTCTATTTCTTCAGCTAATTTGTGAATAAATCTTCTACTTACAGTGTTGGAGGGAAGGTCATAGAGTTTCCCATGAAGGGTGCACACTTTTTCCCATCGTTTTTGCCATATGTCTGTCTTCGATCCTATTCCATTAAAAAACGGGGATCCAAAAGCATCTTCTAGGCATGTTGTGGGTATGGTCTGGGTTATAGCTGGAGGTGGATTCTCAGTATGGGCGGCGCGCAAATGTCGTTGTATTCCATTTACTTTGAAGGTTCTAGGACAATGAGGACACTGCACGGTATTTGATGAGGTTTCACTGTGATTTGCCGAAGTACGAACAATGGTATTCATTTTTTTTATTTATTTACACGGTTAATTTTGATATTATACAGAAAAATAAAAGCAGTAATAAATATAAAATACGTAGAAAATTGACAAGAAAATTTTCGCCGTCTTGTCAATTTCAAATTTTTTTTCAGTATTTTATATATACATATATCGGTTTTTTTTTACATCACATTGGCCCTTCTACTTTAGTTTTTGTTAAAATTATTTTTCTCTAAAAACACTTTAAAAGGGCCAATGTGTCATATTGGCCATTATACGCGTATTACGTTAATTAGTATACGTTATATATTTTTATATTTTCTACTCATAAAATCAAGTAACAATTGAAGTAGTTGATAATTCATTAATTAGAATATAAGCTATTTAGATATTTAGTCATTTATGTCACATTGACACTTATACGTTTTACAATCGGCTTACCTACTAACTCAGTTTTCAGTTAGATCATTTCAATAATTAAAAAACACGCAATAATTTCAGTATTCATTTATTGAAATCAAAATTAAAGTAGCCTTAAAACTACACTTATGAAAAAAAAACAAAAAAATAATAAGTAAGAACGAAACTTTTACTGAAGATCTTAGTTTGATTAACAAAATAATGTACCTACTTCACATTATTATTTTCTCAATAAAATTACAAAAAAAAATAACAAAATTAAAAACATATCTTGTGTAAATAAACAAAAAAAAATCTCTGTATTATAATTAAGTAAAAAAATCAACAAAATCAACATTAGTATTTTTTTTTGTTAATTGGTTCGCGTTTGACCACCATCTCACCTGATGGTAAGTGATGATGTGGTCGAAGATAGAGCACGCTTACCTAAAAGTAACTTATTCACTCTTGACTTAAAGATCCCTAAGTTATAGCTATCGGGAAACACAGACTCCGGCAGGGAATTCCACTCCTTAACTGTACGCACAACGAAGGCATTCCCAAAACGTTTAGTGCGTATGGGTGGAATGTCGACCATGTAACGATGGCGCATCACCGTTTGTCTTATAGTCCGATGATGGAACGGGCTTTGCGGAATTCGATTGTGTAATTCCATCACACCCTCCCCGAAATGTAACCGATAGAAAACCGATAGACTTGCAACTCGTCGTCGATGTTCAAGGCTCTGGAGCTTTGACTTGACCAGTGCATCGTTGCCAATGAGTCTCTTGGCCCGTTTCTCAATAGACTCAAGCGCGTCCAAATTGTATTTGGCAGATCTATCCCAAATATGAGAGCAGTAGTAGCTCCATACACGACCGAACCTGGGCTTGATACAGATTGAGCAACTGTTCCGGTGTGAAGTACCGTGTCACCTTTGCTAAGATTCCCAACTTTTTTGATGCTAGTTGAGCCTTAGCCTCGATAAATGGACCAAAATTGAGGATGGAAGTTAGTGTAACCCCAAGAAGCTCAATATGATCGGTTATCGGCACGATTACTTCACAGAAAGTGGGAGCCGGTTCGAATTGGCTCCTTTTTGAGGAGAAGAGACAAGCCTGGGTATTAGCTGTATTAAACTGGACCAAGTTGGCATCACCCCATTCGGAGAGAGCCTTCAAGGACAAGTTCAAGCGCCTAACCATGTCCTCATGGAGAGACTGGATCTGACCCACCAGCACGCACGCTGGACACATATCTCTCAGCAACCGTGCTGAGATAACCGACCCCTGAAGGACCCCGACATTAATAGCTAATTGGCAATTGGCAATTTAGCAGTCATCAATGACCCCTCGAATGGACCGATCTCTCGGGAAGTCTTCAATCAAAACGCAAAGTTGAGTGGGTAAACCGAAAGAAGGAAGCTTAGCAATAAGGCTATCATGCCAGACCCTGTCAAAAGCCTTGGAGATGCCAAGGGAAACAGCAAGTGCTTCCCCGTGCTAATTCTTAAAAAGTCTTCATTAATTTTCTTCATTATCGCTTTCATTAATTGACGCAATGTCATTAGATGCTACTAAATTTTCATAATAACTGTGATATGCAGGTGGGATAATATTTTTTCTTTCACTAAATTCCGACTTCTAGACAACTTAGCGCGATAATTGGATGTCATCTTTTACTTATTAAACTAAATCTAACCCAAAAACACAACAATTACAATTTGTATTCATCACAGTGCGGCCGTTGCTCCGTTCAATGTATTGTCAAATCAGCGGATTGGTCCAAACAATAAATAAACGCGCGGCAACTCCCCGCGTATAAGTCTCTAACTACTATTAGGACCTTGTACGTTTAAATTCATGTCACATACGCCGTTATACTGTAATAAAAATCGTGTTTCTATGCAGAAATCTTTTTTTTTTAATAGCTCACATAATTCTTTATATCGATAAGATGCGTTTACCATAAAAAAGTCAAAATGGCCAAATTGTTAGTTTGGCCCATATACATAGGACCCATCGAAATATTGATTGATATTTTTATAATTTAGATAATTTACAGTGACATAATTAGATTATAGGATAATTTAATTTATGATGTATTGTATAAATTATTTGATTTTTAGGGTTCCGTAGCCGAATGGCAAAAAACGGAACCCTTATAGTTCCGATATGTCTGTCCGTCTGTCTGTCTGTCTGTCTGTCTGTATATCCGTCCGTCCGTATGTCACAGCCATTTTATTCCGAAACTATTAAGACTATACATATGAAACTTAATAGGTAGATGTATTCTATGAACCGCTTTCCGATTTTAAGAAAAAAATAAAAACATATTTAAAATACATGGAACTAGAATTGAAAATATATTTTTTTCATGAAACCTATGCGTGTGTGGTATCTATAGACAGGTCTTTAAAAATAATATAAGGATTTCTAGTACCACTTTTTCATAAAATCAATAGTTTAAAAGATATAAGCTTTCAAAGTGGTAAAATGGGCGTCCCCCCCTCTAACTTCTATAATAATAGACTGAAAAATCTAAAAAAATATATTTCTATAGACCTTAATGTAAACTTTCAGCCAAAATTAGTTTGAACGAAATCAGGTCAGCAGTTTTTGAGATACAGCATATTTTCTAAAACCGTAAATATAACTTTGTAATTCATACAAACACTATGAAAAACAAAGTTATTTAGCGTAGTTGTAAAAATGTAAATAAGCTAGTTTTAAGAAATTTTTAAGGTTTTTTTTTATTCGTCAAATAAATATACATATTATATTATATTATTATAGTTACTACGGAACCCTTCATGGGCGAGTCTGACTCGCACTTGGCCAATTTTATTATTTAATTCAACATTATTTGTAATTAGAATCTGGCACCATTAAATTTAAATTAAACTGATAGTGTATTGTTTAAATAATTCGATTATTTATTTATGTAACAATTTGATGTTTTAGCTTTGTGTCAAAACCTATAAATCACTTCTTGTATATTTGTATGATATTTGATTTCTTCTCTTTGTGACCAACCTGCATGCATTGTGTGTACTCATGTTTAATAATAATAATAATAATTTATAATAATGTCTTGAATCTTGAATCTTACATGTGATATCCACCAACCCACACTGAGCCCGCGAGATTACGGCCCAATCCCAGTCATGAGAGGAATCCTGTGTCCCAACAATGGGAACATTATAGGCTGATTACCAGAGGTCGGAATTAGGTAGAGTTATTTATGTTGCATCGAAATGTTGATATTAATATGGATCTTCCCGGGATTTCTAATAGACAATCCCGTGTGACCAACAATATTACAAACAATTAATAATAAAAACCTCAGATATTGATAAGACAAAAAAAAGAAAGATACTTGACATACAATTTTTATTAGTATTAAATTCGCAATAGAAATTCTTAATAGTCTTAAGCAAATTCTTATACTTCACCTTTTGTATAAATTGTGTAAACTTTTTTTTTTTAGTAAATCACGGGATTTTTCTGCTCTTCAAAATTAATCCCGGGATTTGGGGCATATCCACTTTATTCTTTCGTTGTATGAAATCAGTGTAAGTACATAAATAACTCTACCGACCTCTGCTGATTACGATAGTCAACATTTGTTTCTTTTCATAAATGCTTGTATATCTTATAATCGAAGGAAATTGTATTTTATGGCCTGATTAACCTTTTGGGAAAAACTTTTTTAGGTAATGAACTAATTAATGACAATTAATTAAACGCTTCCTAATTTTGTGCTTGACTATTTATGTTGTATGTCTAGATTGAAATTTTTTAATGCTCTTATTTGCTTTTTTTTTATAACGAATGAGCCCGCTCTTGTCCTCGATCACACCTGATGGTAAGTGTAAGATGAGGTCTAAGATCGAACGAGCGAGCCCAGAAAATGCCTATTCACTACTTGCTTTAGTACTTTCCTAGAGAAAAACGCGAGCGGGTACGGTTGCAGACGCGGGCAACAGTGCACCACAGGTTGTTGGCATTGTAACTTATAAAAACAGTCCAAAGATAACAACAGTCATACAATTTTGGCAGCGGAAGTCCGAAGATAACAACAGACTACACAAAATGCGAGTCTGTTGACGCCCTACGAACTGTATCTACTCTGAGTTATGGCAGTCAGTATTCCGATTTGACAGACGAGATAAAATAATGAAATTACCATTAAAAAATCGATATAGAAATTACTACGATTTAGATACTTATATTCTTTATTGTACACCATAATAGAAAACAAATAAGGACTTAACAACTTAAATAAAAAAGGGTAATACAATGGGTGGTCTTATCCCAAAAAGAAAACAGAAAAAATAAAAATATAATTACAAGGCATTCAATGTGATTTGTGTATGTTTTGTCTAAAGCGACATCTGTTGATGTTTTTTTATTTAAATTAAGAGAACTATTTAAAGTTTTGTCTCAATTGATTGACAGTTCTTCCCATTTGTAACAGATGTCGCTTTATTCCAAAATACATGTGTTGGCTTAATTATTGACTGAGTAATTTAATCCAGTTTTCCCGCAATGTTATTTAAACTAATACCACTATTATAAAAAAGAATGTTTTTTTTTTTTGTAGTGGATAAAATCAAATACTATTGAACCAATTTTTGAAATTCTTACAACAACAGAAAGGTGCGGGTGACATAGGCTACGTATTGTACCACTGGCGAAGCCGAGGCGGGCCACTGGTGCCTACTAAAATTCAAATGCATCCGTCCATTAATGCGGTGATTTGTGTTTCAAATTCTTTTCTCCCAACCAATATGTACTAATATATAAAAAAAAAACATTCAATAGCTAAAACAGTTACTCGATAATTGCAACCAATTTGTGGCCGAAGCCAATATGGAAAATTGGGTCCCGAATTTTTATTTGCAAAATAAAATGACGCCTGATACTCACACGTCGAAATATTAAATTATTGGGCAATTAAGTAACCGCCACCGTTATGCTGCCAAAATGTTGTAAAAGAAGATAAAAATATGTGATCAATTTTGGGAGGGATTATTTTGAGTTTAGTGATTTTTGCTGGGATGATTAACGTTGTTGTTACTTTGTGGTTTAAGGATTACGATAAGATGCATGACGTTTTAAGGCCTTGCTAGAATATTTAACTTAGCTCAAATAAAACTTTGGAATTTTAAAATATAAACGGTATATCTGTTTTGTTCAAAGATTTTCGCGAGTAAATATTTGAAAGTTTGGCAGAATACGATGATTGAATGTGATTTGTCAAATTTTCTCGGTTTCCTGCTTTCTAGCGAAATGTTGTAGGTAGTACCTAGGTGCTAGACTCAATATTACAAAATAATTTGCTTCGTTGTTATTGAAGATCGATAACTTAGTATTACAACTAGGATTGCCACCTTTTTTGTTTGCAGTTAAAGTACATTGGTTAAAATAGGTAAGAAAAAAAAAGTACATAGCATCAAAATAAAGTACAATTTCTTTACGAAGTCGCTTTCCGCTGTCTGTCCTTATGTATGCTTAGATCTTTAAAACTACGTTTTCTTTAATAGGTAGAGTGATTCAAGAAAAAGGTTTAAATATATAATACGTGCATAATATAGTAGAGAAACAATGATAATTTTGGAGGTTTCTAATGTGATGTCTTAATAAACAATTTTTTTTTTGCGCTTACACTGCAAACGCTGGCTGAATCGTACGAGATAGATCAAAATAATGTACTACAGTACTGTACACCTTAAAAAGGTCTACAAAAAATTCTGCGATGGCATATGCTTATCTCTAAAGCCTGCAATACATGTTGGCCGAGCGTTGTCGAGTGAAGGCCAATACCAATATGTAGACAGTATATTTGCCTTGTCTTGCTATCGCTCGGTGTCACTTGCCTAGTTGGCCAAGTGAAGGCCAGCGCCAACGTGTATAGAGCTCATTTGGTGCAACTTGTCTTCGCTCGCCGTTGCTCGTGATCACTTGCCTCACTTCGGATCGGTGTCGGTTTGTGGTCACAAATCAAAGGCGCTCGCCTGTGCTCGGCCAACGTGTGGGCAGCTCTACAGACCCTCTTCTACATTGGTCGTCTGCATTGGCGTTCGAGGAACTTGTCGAACGTGTGGACATTATTTCTTGCCCTGTACCTATTTGCCAACGCTCGCGTTGGCCTACGCTCGGCCAACATGTATTGCAGGCTTTACGGATAACATACTACAAGACATGCCTATTAAGTTTTGTTGTTTGAAGAATAAAACCCAACTAGAACCTTATAGTACTTTTTATTGTTTTTCAAAGTATTCACCACGTAGCTTAATACACTTTTCCATTCGCTCGAGCCAGTTATTATAACATTTATTGCACTCTAAAGTGGGGGTGTTCAAAATGGCTGACTTTAAAGTGTCGACTGCTTCTTCACCGGACTGGAACCTTTGACCACGAAAACTTTTCTTAATTTTAGGAAATGTAAAGAAATCGTTAGGGCTTAGGTCAGGACTGTATGGAGGATGGTCAAGAATTTCTACTTTTTCCTGCTTCAAATACTCAATCGTTTGACGAGCGCTGTGTGAGCTTGCGTTGTCGTAGTGCAGTACGATGCGTCGCTTTGAGTTAGATTTTCGAAGTTCGGCGATGACTTGTGGTAAACCAACTGTGGTATATCACTCTGCGTTAACCGTTATACGATCTTCAAATGCAATAGTCGCAACATGGCCGGTATTTCCAACGAACGTGGCCACCATCGTCTTTGAAGTGCTTCGAGAACGAACAACTTTAGTCGGCTTTGGCTCGTCTTGAAAGACCCAGATTGTAGATTGTTGCTTGGAATCAGGATCGTAGGCATAGATCCAAGATTCGTCACCACTGATGATGTCGTAGACATGATTTGACTCTCCTCGGTTGAACCTTTGCAGAGTTTTCTTTCACCATCTGACGAGCGACGCGGGCCACCTTGTGATAGTCGGAAAGCAGATGCGGTATCCAACGGCAAACTAGCTTTCTCACACTAAGCGCTTCATGCAAGATCTTCTGAATGGTTGTCCCTGAGATGCCTAACAGTCTCTCGACACGTCACATGACGATCTTTGAGAATTAGTTGTCTCACAGCAATGATGTCATCTTCAGTGAAGGCGGATTTTGAGATTTATCACTAACACTAGTATGTCCACGCTGGAATTCTAAATACCAGCGTTCGACAGTCCGCAGACATGGGGCTTCATCACTGAACACAGATGTTACCTCTTCAAAACACTGAAGTCGTGTCAAGCCTCTTCTAAAGTTGTAGAAAATTATTGCACGAACATTTTTCTTAGCAAAGATTCATTTTCGTACGTAACCTGACAGATTCCAATCGACGCTGTGACTAAACAATAGCATTAATCATAATACTTTCAGCTATTTTGAGATTCAAAATTTAAACACATTCGAATATAGAACAATTCCAAATTCAAAATTGCCGGGTAATATGGAAACGACAGAACTTAAAAGGTATGCCTCGTATATATCCATTTTAATACTTTAAAAACCGGTCAAGTGCGTGTCGGGCCACGCGCAGTGTAGGGTTCCGTAATTTTTATAACAGCCAAGTGCGTGTCGTATTCGCTGACTGATCGTTTCGTACCATGCTCTAACTAAAAGCCAAACATGACTACCTAACTAATTTGACTTCCTATACAAATCCTCACCTGATCCGACAATTTTGCACGGAAAGTTTTAATTTTTTTTAGAGATTTGTATAAAACTTGTCATAGCCGGTGTTTTGAATTTAAATACGGACACAAAGCTACACTACTCAATCGTCACAAGAAACTAGCACGATACAACTGGCGCTTAGCGCCATCTATCGACATTTCTATAGAGTTGTTCGAAATTTTTGAGTCAAATACAATTGGTCGACTATTACTCGTAAACTTGTAAAGCCCACTTATGTGTGCTAGTTTTACTTTGAATTTCGTTATATATAGGTACTACTGCCGTGACATTTGAATTTCTAACTACAACCGTTTAATTGATAGAGGGGGCGGACACTTGACTCTAACGAAAATTGGTAATTTAAAGCTTGATAAGTCACGAACAGTTTACTTAATCAAAAAACGGTTTTACTAAACCCCTAATATTTTTGAAAGACCTATCTAACGATATCCCACACTATGGGAATAACGAAAAAAAAAAACATCCCACTTTACATGTATGGGAGGTACCCTAAATAATTGTATTTTTCAAAATTTTATTTTACCATTTTTTCGGCGTCATTAACGCGTATACTCATGCCAAAGTACAACTTTCTAGTACCAATAGTTTCTGAGCTAAACCGCGGACAGACGGACAGACAGACGGACATGGCGAAACTATAAGGATTCCTTGTTGACTACGGAACCCTAAAAAATGGGCAATTATAAAGCGGTAATTGGAAAGCTATTTACATAAATACTGTATTAATCCTGATCATTTTAAATACGTTAGTTGGCTTGAACGTTTCATGAAGATTAATTCTTCCCTTTACTTCATGCAGATTAAATGAATAACTTAGGAGATATAGCAAAATCAAAATAATGCACAACGAAATTAATTTCGTGTCGCCGTGATTTGACTGGACGCCTCGCTTCCGAGCCGAGGGAGTCCGAAAGTTTATGTAGTATATCAATGTATGGTGGAATTGTGTATCTTATATATATATGCCTACAGAAAAGTCTACGATGGCATATGTCTATATGTTAAGGATAACATCCTACCTTTCTTTTTTTTTTTTTTTAGCGTGGTAAAATTATCAAATAAGTCCTCCCACTCCGGGCAGGGTGGGAGGGACTGTCAGACTTTTACTGACTAAAATCCACGGTGTTCCTTCAATAACCCTTTACATACCGGGGCCACGGTAACGGGATGAGTCCCACGACCCCGGCAGGCTTCGGCCCTTTGCAGAGGGGGCCTCGTCATGTTGCTGACGCTCTTTGAGGCGCGCGTGGAACACGACGCGCCGTCGACCCGGGCATGGTCCATGGTCGGACAGCGAGTTGCCCTTTACTCGCTGTCCGCATGCCCGCGCCTACGGTGGCCGGAGATCGTCGGCCGACGTCCGACGCCGTGGGCGTCTACCACTGCGGCTGGGCTGGAGGGAGGACGCCATCCTCTCCCTCTCGCGGCCCGCCTCCTCCTTCGGAAGCATGACTGCTTCGCAGAAGGAGGCGACCGCTTCCCACTCCCTCTCGCCCCGCAGCATGGCCTCGACCAATGCCGGGCGCGAGAGGTCTCCGCCTATCGCCGCCGTGAGGACACGTCGGTGCTCTGCCCAGGCGGGGCAGTCTTGCACCGTGTGCTCTACGGTGTCCTCAGGGCGACCCTCGCAGTGGTGACACCCAGACGTTTCCTCCTTTCCCATCAGACACAGGTACCTCCCGAAACTTCCGTGTCCGGTGAGGACCTACGTCATGCGGTAGGTCAGGACGCCGTGACGCCGATCTAGCCACTCCTCAAAGAGGGGTCTTACATAACATCCTACCTATGTCCATTTTAATACTTTAAAAAATTAGCAATTATAAAGCGGTATAACGAGGAAAGATGATTGATTTTTTGTTTGTTACGATTTAACTCAAAAACTACTCAACCAATTTTACCGAAAGCTACATCTCCTCGAAGTAACATAGGCTATTTTATATTTTCCGTAAAGAACCCATGCGAAGCCAGCGCGGGTTGCTTTATAAAATTTAATTGCCGAGTGTATATGTACGTAAGCGCATTAGTTCAGAACAGCTGCATTTATTTGACAATTTTTTTTTTGTGTTCGTAATTGTCTGGATAGGGTTTAGAAAGAAAACTGTATGATACCGAAAGAAAAACTGCACCTGGGCGAAGCCGGGGTGGGCAGCTAATTATGTTTAAAAACATATTTCTTATTCCTTTTTGCGGTTTGTATCAAATTAGTATCTCTACTATAAAATTGTACAGCATTTTTACAGTCTATATTTAAATTAAAGTAAATAAGTAATTAATTTTTTATCAAATTCAGAGACGCTTTGTTTATTACGACTAAACTTTTCAAAATCCCAAAGAAATCAAATCAGGCGAAATAAAGTATTTTCGTGTACTTTATTGTTCTCATAAAGTATAGAGTACAATTATCTGAAATAACGTACAATACTTTATTATAAAGTACGGGTGGCAACCCTAATTACAACGCGAAACCAGTTCTTTCAAAGTGTAACAGACGTCGCTTCATATAATATTTTATTTTACTTAATTTAAATTAATTTCATAGTAATTTTTGATTGAGTTTTTTGCGGTAAGCTGGTTATTTTATCACGTCTGTATAAGGGTTTTAATTTTAGTATTTTTGCGAGTATTTTGACGGATTGGCAGAAAATTATAGTTTCTATGATTTGTTTCATTTTTATTTTCGATTTGCCTGCCCTCTAGCGAAATGATATGGTACTAGATTCGATGATGCACTTTTCCGGGGTTGTTATTGTAAATCAATGATATAGTATTAAAAAGCCAAACTGTTCCATTGTAAAATTTCGTTTTCCTGTCTTCTCGCGTAAAATTGTATAGTAATACCTAGTTTCTATGTTTCACTTAAGCTAAGTTGTTCTTGTTAGGTCGATGTCTTGGTATTCATGAAAACTCGACAGTTCTAAACATTTATAACAGATGTCGCTTTTCTTTTTAAGTTTAAGATATTTTATATCGTTTTAAAACGGATTTAAAGGTCCATATGAAATTCTGGAGTGTGGTTTTTTTCCTTTCAAACTAAAAATTATACTGTCATTAAGTTTGGATTTCACAATTCTTTTTTCTTTTTTCAAACTGGTAATGGTACCTACTTAGATTTAACGTTAGATACGTAAGAATGGAAGGATGTCAATTGGTGACTGAGTAGTCATCATGGACGTTTACACCAAGAAAGGACACGTAGGGCATCTAGAGATCTCATCTTTTGGTGTAGCCTATTCATAGACCACCCGTGTACAGGCCCTGACAATAAGCCTTAAATAGGGTTATTTTGACCTGGTCCATACAGCGGGCGAATCTGCGCGTCAACATATTACCTCTGACCGCTAGTGCCCTACGCTCCCTCTCAATGTCCACATTGTCCTTAAGATCGTCGGTAATTATGTGCCCGAGATATTTAAAATTATTTACTTTCTTTATGTGCAAGCCATTTAGGGTAAAACTAGGTGAATAATCTAGGCATTTACCGACGACCTTAAAGACCATGTATTCACTTTTACGTACGTTGTACACAAGTCCATGCTCAGCCGCTCAGCTCAGGTTGGAACCCAAACTGCGCGTCGTGCAAGCAAAGGTATGTTTTCAAGCATGAATCAATCATACTATCCATAATTTTTGCAGCGATAGTCGAAAGAGAGATTGGCCGATAGTTGACTTTATCAGATATATCTCCAGGCCTGTTTTTAACTATCGGCACAACAATTGTTTTCATGAGTTCTTCTGGTAAGTATGAGTGACTCATGCACATAGTGTAAAACAGTGACAGTACCTACCCTCGGTAAGTTTATTCCCGCGTTTTTATAATGCTCGATACTGAGTCCATCGTACCCGGGAGATTTACCTGTACTCATATTTTTTTATTATAGTTCTCACTTGTTTTGGTGAAAAACTCACAAGTAGTTCTTCTCCCTGATAGTGAGACCCAGCATCGATCATAGAAACTGACGGACCAAGAGGAGACTGCACCTTAAAATGCTCACCCTCCAAATTATTTGCGGTCGTAATAAAACGCGTTGGATCTAGGAACCGGTGGAGTCAGATCATTAGCTCCAGATGCAACCCTGATACTGACTGATTATCCTCAGACATGAGGGACCGCCGAGATTGAGGACGTAAGTTCGAATCTGACGTAAATAAGCTGTTTTTGGGTGCCTTTTCCGACTAATATAAAGAAATTCAAACAAAACTAACAGTTGCAATAGATAGATTACTTCTTTATCTCCAAAGCAGCCGTGTTTAAAGTACAAAAAATATGGTTTTTAGTATTGTAAACACGATTTTTCAAAACCTCTGCATACAAAGTTGAGGAAAAAGGGTTAAGTTTAGGATTCTTTTTCTGCTAAACATTTACATATTTTGATTCTTAAAAAATACCACAGGCTAGCAGATATAATTACCTCAAAATGAGCCTTTTAATAATAACGAAAATGTAACAAATAGCTTCACAAAAAAATAAAATCCCTTTTAAATTTTTCACATATTTTGCTAAAGCGCATGAATCTTAACTGGTCGCATTAAGGGTTATTTTCGTTGCTCACTGTTTAGATTTATTGGACAGAAAAGTGTAAAGAAATTTTAATACGCGGTTAGCCGCCTTCGTGAGTGGACGCTATGTCGCTTGTCAACAGAAATTTGTCTAAAAATAGATCGCTGTACGAACACAAAATAATTCATAATACTACACAATACTTATTTCGATACTTTACGCATTTTATATGAGCAACTTGAGAAAGTAAGTTTTTTATCTATTGTTTGGGAATAATTGTTATCTTTTTTGAATAAATGTCAAAACCCAAGATGATACCGATTTTTTTAATGGGTGCAAACGACTCGGTTTTTTTTAAATGTATGTTCCCCGATTACTCGTAACTAGACCGATTTGAAAAATTATTTTTATTGTTTGAAAGGCACCTGGTAGGTATATTTCCAGATGGTCCCATCGTCATCAAGTCAGGATCTGATGATGGAATCCTGTCGAAATCGAGGGAACTCTTCAAATATTATTATTTTTTAAAGTAACTAGTGTAGTTGCTCTCGGAAAATACCATTCGGTGAAGTGGAACTGATGATGAAGACCACAGACGGCTACCGGAACTACTCAATTATAAGTATTTCATGGGTTGCGATTCGATTACTAGAATATGGTTGTTAATCACTTTATACTTGTTAACATGTATATGGTGAAGTTGAGCTGATGGTGAAGTACCTGAAGAACTCCTCAAAAATGAACGGCTCTGCATCGGGAAAAGCAATATTTTGTAAATGGTGATAAGTAGTTTACATTTAGGCTTTTGTAACTAGGTAAAGCACTAGTCGACAAACCAAAACACTAAAAACAAAAAAAAAAACTTCCAACTTGTTATTTTGGAAATCTGTCTTATTTTTAGTTAAAATGATTTTTTTCATGATATTTTTTACTATATATTTATATAATAAACTACAATATATATATATAGTAGTAAGTAACTATAATGATATAATATAAGTAATATGTATATTTATTTGACAAAAAAATACTTACAAATTTCTTAAAACTAGCTTATTTACATTTTTTGCAACTACGCCAAATAACTTTGTTTTTCATAGTGTTTGTATGAATTACAAAGTTATATTTGCGGTTTTAGAAAATATGCTGTATCTCACAAATTGCTGACCCGATCTCGTTCAAACTAATTTTGGTTGAAAGGATATACTAAGATCTACAGACATATATATGTATAGACACCGCAGCCCCGGATCACAAGGGCAACTGAAGGAACAGAGTGGGTTTTTATTCAGTATTCGTCTGACACTACTTTCCGCTACACTCAGAGCGAAAGGAGTCATTTTGATGATTTTCCCCCCCAAAAAATTGGCCAAGTGCAAGGCAGACTCGCCCATGAAGGGTTCCGAAGTAACTATAATAATATAACATAATATGTATATTTAATAGACAAAAGAAATAACTTGCAAATTTCTTAAAACTAGCTTATTTACATTTTTTACAACTACGCCAAATAACTTTGTTTTTCATAGTAGTTGTATGAATTACAAAGTTATATTTGCGGTTTTAGAAAATATGCTGTATATCAAAAATTGCTGACCCGATCTCGTTCAAACTAATTTTGGTTGAAAGTTTATACTAAGATCTACAGATATATGTATTTTTTAGATTTTTCACTCCATTATTATAGAAGTTAGAGGGGACACACACACACATTTTACCACTTTGGAAGCGTTCATCTTTTAAACAATTTACTTTATGAAAATGTCCTTTTAGAAACTTTAATGTCATTTTTAAATACCTGTCTATAGATACCACACACGCATAGGTTTCATGAAAAAAAATATATTTTCAGTTTTAGTTCTATGTGTGGGGAGCCCCCTTTATTTTAAATATTTTTTAAGTTTTTTCTTAAAATCGGAAAGCGGTTCACAGAATACATCTACCTATCAAGTTTCACATGTATAGTCCTAACAGTTTCGGAATAAAATAGCTGTGACATACGGACGGACAGACGGACAGACAGACAGACAGCTTTGGGGGCTGAGTCACCCGTGTCCGTAAGAGGATACCCGTTTGCAAATCCCTACACGTGGCCCTCGGGTGGTGCTAATCAGGTGACATCAAACAGGTGGCAGGTTAAAACTGCAGGCTTGTGACCACCCACAGGGCAAAGACGTACCGCCAAACGGCCTAGCTGTGTTCCGGTACGATGCCCTGTGTAGCCTATCAAGGAGTTGGGTCGAAGTAGTTGCAGGAAAGACCAATCTGGCTCGCACTAGTGCGGACGTATCGGGAGACTAGTCGCGGAGAGGAGCGGATCCGAGGCACGGTGCGCCGCTGGCCGACCGCAGGTAGTTGGGGGCCCAAGTAGTGTGCCAGCCACACATGACAGGTTGCCCCACCAACTGTCGAAACATCCCGGAATGCACCATCGTGCTGGTTGGCGACCAGATGAGAGGGCCCGATGGTCATTCCCGGGGGGGCTTGGGCGTCCCCGCAGTCTCCAGACTAGTTCCCCAATCAATACCATCCGTCTAGTGTGGGTCTGGAGGTTAACAGCGTGAAGCCTCACTTCACTTCCTTCTTCTCTCCTCTTCACTCTCTAAATCATGAAATGGAATAAAAAGAGCAAAGTTAAACAGCGGCTGTACTCCTTCTCTCTCAAAGTGCACCTCAGTAATATCCGAGGTCTGCACTCAAATCTCATCGCACTCTACCACCACCTCGAGACTGAAACCTGCTCTGCTGTTTCTTTCGGAGACGCAGATCAGATGTCCATCAGACGTGTCGTATCTTTCATACCCAGGGTTTACCTTGGAGCACAACTTTAAACCACGTGTGGCGGTATGTATGTACGCCCGCGACGACATCTGCTATTGGCGTCTCCGGAACCTTGAGGACTCCAGGTTTTCTACACTTTGGGCTCTGGTGGACACGGACATAGACAAAATTATCTATGCTTGTGTCTACCGCTCGCACAGCGGAGATCATGAGAGAACCAGGCTCACACAATACATCAGTGAGGCGGTAGATGCGGCCCAGCAGCTCAGTTCGTGTTACTGGAGGACTTTAATGCCCATCACCAGGTGTGGCTCTTCCCATACAAATACAAAAAAATACAAATATTTCCAGACCGCTACTCGGTAACGATATCTTCACCGTTAGGTAGTTCCGACCACTGTCTGGTGAAGTCTGTACCCGTCTCCTCTCCGCCCGATCTTAGCCTTAAAGTCATTCGGCGGGTTTGGCGATATAAGTCAGCGAATTGGGATGGCATGCGATCTTTCTTTGCATGTTATCCTTGGCAGCCTACTTGCTTTTCTTCAAATGATTCATCGTCGTGCGCAAACGCCGTGGTAAATGTTTTGCGACAGGGGATGGAGTACTACATACCGTTCTCTGACCTAAATTGTTAGGTCAGAGAACGGTATGTTGTACTCCACATTGGTCCGGCAAAGCTCGACCTTGATTTGGCGCCGAATGTGATCGCGCTGAAGCGCTTAAACACGGGGCATACTTAGCATGGGTCGATGCTCGAAACTGCAAAGCAAATGACGTGGATCAGAAGACAACAGGGCTGCCAAGTCCAGCAAGAAGGTTTTGCGGAGGGTTCGGTTTGACCACGTTAGCCGAATCGGGAACAAACTCGCTTCATATCCTGCTGGCAGCAAAGCGTTTTGGTCCGTGGCAAAGTCGGTCGCATTCAACTTCTGTCGTCCCTCACGGTAGTGTAGACCCGTCAGGTTTGAGCAGTGGTGGTAACCACTGCTCAAACCAGCAAACTTGTTTGCCGCCCTCTTTGCGGAGTTTTCACGTCTGGATAGTAGTGGCGCTCACCCTCCTGATGCTCCTATTGGATGTGAGACGTGTATGTTGGACATTCGCATCCATCAGAAGGATGTCCGTAGAGTGCTGCGTAATCTTGACGTGAACAAAGCTAGTGGCCCCGACGGGATACCAGCAATTGTTCATAGAACTTATGCGCCTGAATTGTCTCCAATCTTGACACGCCTGTTTCGCCTTTCGCTGGATGACTGGAAAGGTGCTGAAAGCATGGAAGCTGGCTAATGTTCAGCCTGTACCCAAAAAGGGCAGTCGTGCTGACCCGGCCAACTACAGGCCTATTTCAGTCACGTCCATACTCTGTAAGAGTATGGAGCGTGTACTTAATAGTAAGCTCCTGGCATACCTAGAAGCCAACGATATCCTCAGTGACCGACAATACGGTTTTCGCAAAAAACCGGTCAACTGGGGATCTTCTAGCGTATGCCATTAATATCTGGAGCGACGCCATTGAGAAGCAAGGGGAAGCACTTGCTGTTTCTTCTTCGGCTTTTTGAATTCAACAAGATTTATCTCGAAGCCAGAAGACAATGTCCTCAACAATACATCAAAGTGTTTGATGATTATAACATCCAATCCTGTGATCTGAGCACTCAGTTCGGGGTTCCCGAAAAAACGTCGAGCTTTGTTTCTATCATTTGTGGAACTAAATCCTGGCTTTGGCTTGTCAACAATTAATCCCGTTTCATGCTTGAATCGTTGTTTGATTTCGTCTGATCGTTGTTTTACACTTGCTTTTTCCTCTGAAGACCTAGCTTGCCATTTCTTAATATCTAACTTATAACTAATGTGTAAAAAGCACTCAAACGAACGAATCCAAGCATGTAATGTTGACAAACCCAAGCCAAAATTATCTTGATTCATCATTCTGGGAGTGGCCCCACAAATATAGCATTTCTGCGATGAATGTGTCTCTGTCAAAGCATTGCACACTTTTCCATCAGTCATAGTCAGCAGAAGCTTGTGCTTAACAGAAATTTCAGAACCACCAAGATCATAAGATGTAGCCTCCAAGTAGTCGTTTATTTATCCCAAAACCTTATTTGTTTCGATTTTTGTCAATTCCGTTGTTTCTTTGGCAAAAATGAATTTAATTGGACGAGAAAACATCGTCGATGATGGACGAGGATTTTGCCAGATAATGTTGTTACTCTCGTCGATTAACCTTAGAGGAACCAACGAATAAACAAAAAGGAACTCATCAGTGCCTTCGCTGTTTTCAAATCTTTGTTTGTAAGCACTATGACCGGAACTCCCGTCACATCCCCATTTACTTATAAGAGATGTTGTGTGATAAACGATGAATTGGGTATTAGATTGGGGAGCACATTTGTGACAACTTCTCTCTGAGCTTCTACTAAACGTTCTGCTGTTTTATTCAAAATAGCTTATAGCTCAATTTCTGCTCGAGATTGTGTCAAAACAATGTGCTCCTCGGAAGGATAATATGCTTTTTTTATTTAACAATGCAATCATATGATGGAAACACGTGATGCCTGACTTTCATAATCCACTTTCTAGTCTGTTTATATGAGTGAGTTGTTGATTTTGAATCAATATAATACGCTAATGCCTCGTCATTACTTAGCAGTATATCACTTGCACAGCACTTGGTTGTTGAAGGCTAATGCATGTACTAGCAGAAGCTGGATTCTCGCGAATGTCCTTTATAACTCTGGCAACGTTTTTATGTCCTGTTGACCGTGCAGTAACCTCTGCAGCTGTCATTAATACCCCAAAAGCCTGATAAGTTCGAAAACAAAGAAAAACATGCCTTTTTTGTGAATTCACAGATAGTCTATTTTATGACACATTAAAATATTCTAATAAGAAATTAATATAGTGCATACCTTCGGAAGTAAAATCCATCACTAAAACTTTTCACAAAATTAGAACTGCCACCATGAGATATTTAGTGCAAGTGTCGCAAAAATGCAACTGACCAATTTCTTTAATTGCATTTACCTCATTACTGTTTTTCACTTACTTTCCTCCAGTCGGTGATCAAGGTCAGCGGAGGTGCACGAGCGGGAACCGGTGTAGGATAACGGGACGGTATTTGGACATGTGCTCAAAAAATATTTGTTATTAGATCGTAACTACCATTATAAATTTTATCTAAACAGAGACCTCCCGCCACCTCGCGTCTGTCTGTCTGTTTGAACGCGATAAGAAGCACATAAGATTTTGATACGGTTTTCACCAAATACACGGCAATGATATATAGTAGTCATTTGAGTTTGTACAGTTACATCGGACGGCGCTATGTTCTCCACATAAATATACTGATGGGATATTTTCCGAGATACACGCGGTCGAAGTCGCGGGCAAAAGCTAGTTGTAAATATGTGTCATTTTATTGTGACCATCAAAACGATCTGGTCCTCTTTACACAGGATTAATGGAGGCAGTCGCGATACTCGCAGTACACACGAAGAGCGTCCGAAAAGATCTGACCAACAGATTTGTAGTATTTTTTGTGGCAGCAATTTGGAAACCACTAATGTTTCAATATATTTTATTGTATTACTGTTTGGTTTGTGACAGAAACACTTTTTAATCAACTTCAAAAAATGGAGGAGGTCCTCACTTATTCGGAATCTGTTTTTTTTATGTATGTTCTCCGATTACTCGAAGACTACTGGACCTATTTGGAAAATTCTTTTTTTATTTGAAAAGGTATACTTTCTAGTTCGTTCCATTGTCATGAAGTCAGAATCTGACGATGGAATCCTGGAGAAATCGCGGGAACTCTTCAAATATAATAATAATAATATATTCCACAACTTTTTCACACAACGCCATCTAGTCCCAAACTAAGCAGAGCTTGTGATATGGATACTAGACAACTGATAAACATACATATATATTTCTAAATACATACATATTATAGATAAATTACACCCAGACAAAGAACAAATGACCGTGCTCATCACATAAACATTTGTCCTAGGTGGGAATCGAACCCACGACCTTGCGCATAGCAGTCAGGACCACTGACCACTATACCAACGGGCCTGTCAATATATTATAGGCACACCTGTAGCAATTTGGGTATTTTTATTAAAAAAACATAAATGGTATTATCAAATTCAAGGGCAGTTGCGTATTACTAGGCAAGACTGGTAAATTAAAGTTTGAAATCATTGAAAAGGACTTTTAATTCTGAAAGGAAAAATGGAAACCCACTTAATTCGATTTTACAAAAATTGTCTTCTTCCAGAATTGATTGATCCCAAGACGGGTAAGAAATATGGAGTTACGAGCTCATTCCTCATATATTCCAAGAATATATTAAACATAAGAAATTTATTTTTAATATTAAAATATTGTTCCACCCAGCTTTTGTCAAGATCGCTAATGCTATCATACCAAGGAAATGAACGAAATGAAGCTGTTCACACGGTGAACAGTTTAATTGGCGAAATCTTTGATTTTGAACCCCATACGTTATTAGCGACCCCGAAAACCACGAAATTACACACCTACCAAACAGAATGGACCCAACTTGATAAGCTATTCTTATCGTCTAGGATCTTCAAGAGCGGTTGCTGTATTCCTGCAGGCCACTCCACTGAGTTCGTATAATTATAATATCTCATCGTATCTAACAATACAAGCTCGAACTTGGTTGATATACCGTCTTGTCAAGCGCTTCTCCTCCACATTTATTGTGCGCACAGCCAAGCTGTGGAATTATCTGCCGGCTTCTGTTTTCCCTGCCATCTTTGAGTCTTTAAAGCAAAAGTAAATAGGTATCTTCTGAGCTCGCTCGTTCCATTGTAGACCTCATCTATCGGTTACCATCAGGCGAGATCGAGGTCAAGAGTGGGCTCATTCGTAAAAATTGGACAAATGCGAGTCAGACTCGTCCATGAAGGGTTCCGTAGTAACTACGCCAAATAACTTTGTTTTTCATAGTGTTTGTATGAAATACAAAGTTATATTTGCGGTTTTAGAAAATGTGCTAAATCTCAATAACTACTGACCCAATGTCATTCAAACCATTTTAATGAAAGTTTTCATTAAAACCTACAGCATATTTTTTTTATTCTATTATAAAAGTTAGAGAGGGGGGAGACATTTTACCACTTTGGAAACGTATATCTTTTAAACGATTGACTTTAAGAAGAAGTAGTTTTAGGAACCGATATAATTTTTAAAGACCTAGATACCGCACACGAAAAGGTTTGATCAAAAAAAAAACCCGTGTGGCACTCGGGGACTGCCGCGGTAAAGCTATTGCATAGTATTTTTTATCAACTTATGCAATTATAATTATTTATATATTTTTTTATTTATGCAGTATTTTTTTTTCTTTGATATTAATTCAAGTTACCGGATCAATTATACCACATTTTTAGTTTTAAGCTATTTCTCGCGGCGTTGACATTTTAGACTTTCTTTCTCCTACAAAAAATGTAAATGTTTCTTATTTTATTCAACAAAATATTTACAAAATATCTAAATCCATACTAATATTATAAATGTGAAAGTAACTCTGTCTGTCTGTGTGTTACCTTTTCACGCCTAAACCGCTGAACCGATTTAGATGAAATTTGGCGTGGGAATAGTTTAGGACTCTGGAAAGGACGTAGGATAGTTTTTATCCCGAAATTCCTACGGGTTCGGGATTTACGCGGGAACCCCCTTCCACGCGAACGAAGTCGCGGGCAGAAGCTAGTAAGTATAATATAAAAGTACTTTCAATAAAAAAGAAATCATAAAAAGATATGATGAGACCCTGGGTTTGATCCAAAATACTGACGGTTACCAATCCGATTCTTTACTAAACACGCTAATAGAACGTTAGTAACCTGAATTGAAATAACTGACCATATTCGACCGTATTAGGTTTTATTTTCGGTACGGAATTTCTTGATTCGGTCGCCGCGCTCAAAGCCCGCGATAAAAGCTATGCAATAGCTTAAAAATATTTTTAGGTTCAGTTCCATGTATGAGGAGCCCCCCTTAAATTTATATATTTTTGTCTATCAATCGGAAAGCGGTTCAACTCGGCGGAACAGAATACATCTACCTACCAAGTTTCACATGTAGGTAGTCATAACAGTTTCGGAATAAAATGGCTGTGACTTACGGACGGACGGGCAGATAGACAGACATGACGAAACTATAAGGGTTCTGTTTTTTGCCAATCGGCTACGAAACCATAATAAAAAAAAACTGCACATTTACATCTTGTTGTCAAAGAGATCCAGTACCAGTCATCGAAGTGTACCTACAAGTCACTTCAATAATTTCATGACATCAAACAGCACACAAAATAAAAGCAACCATGAAGCCATTAAAAAAAAAAAAATAATCTAAAGTATCAAAATGACTTTACGTACCCATAATTCGCGGAGCTATTCGTACGTTTGTGTGTGTTTGAGCCTTGTCTATGTAGTGATGCGATTTGATACCTATCAATTTTGAACATGCGTCCTTAATGTCATGCCAAAATATTTTTTATCATCACTTACCATCAGGTGAGATAGTGGTCAAACGCGAAACTATTTTCAATAAAAAAAAAACCCTCCAACTAAGCTAAATATGCTTGTGTCTGGAGTGGGTTCACAGTGATAGTATAATGGGTGGGCTTCAAGCCCACGACCTCTCGTTCACAAGTCCAACATCTTAGCTATTGTCGCTTGATGTATGTATAAGACGAGATTCCTTACCTCTCCATGAGTATGTACGTATCCATCAGGGTTGGCAATAGGCAGGATAATCCAGTCGACGTCCTGCACCAGGTCTTTCTCTGTGACGTCAATCACCAGTTTGTGGATGGCGTAGAGAGTGGCAGGCAAGGTGATCCATTCTCGAGCGTGGAGGAGAGACTGCATAAAGACTACTGGTTTTCTGGTGTTCTGGAAAAGCATTCAAAATAACGTTAGCCTTACTTCTTACTAATATTAGATGCGAAAGTTTATGAGGATGGGTGTATACAACGTGTAATTTAAAGGGTATATACATACCAAGTGCATGGCTTCTTTGGATAACAAACGATATGGCAAGGGTTTTGTAATCCTAAGTCTACGTGTGTAGAACTTATTACAAATTCCAATACACTGATACCAGAGACCGAATTTTTCAAATTAAGAAGTACGAAAAGAACTATCGTGTTATTGGCAAGTGACGTGAAAAGTTATTGACCCTCGTAGTGCTGTGACACGTTTGTTATGATTGGTATTCAAGAAATATATGAAACCAATAATTTGGCATCAATTCCTTGAGTCAGTTATTTTGTGCTGAAACTGTGCATAGAGACTCCATACCAGATGTTGTCTTCAGCCCTTTTGGATAGATATGGTGTTTCCGTTACACGTTGTAGATATATGGATGTTTGCTACTCCTTCAAGCAAAAACTACAGAACAGATTTGAATGAAGTTTGGCGAGTAGATAGTTAATATCCTGGTATAACACATAGGCTATGCGGGATTTACGCGAGAAAACCCTCCTACGCAAACAAATTCGCGGGCAGAAGCTAGTATTGTATAAAGGTCGTAGCACACATATCAACTCGGAAAGGGATCGTCACCGTATCAACTCGAGCCGTTCAGTATTATTTGTATGAAACTCCCTACTGCAACGCACACTAATCGTAATCGTAACGTAATCGCCTCGCCTCGGGACAAGCTCACGAACTTCGGTGAGGTGCGTGGTCGATTTGCAGTTCCCGCGCTTACGGCTCTCCGTATCCCAATACGTCTCTTCGTGCACGCCTCTCCCGCGGTCTGCGTTGCCGAACGTGCTTTCATTGCTTGTCATTCACAAGGCAGCTTCCAGTCGTGTTGGGCGCGTGTTTGATGGAATTGTTAGGTTCGATTTTAACACCAAATATCGATGAATAGGGAGAAACTCATAGTTAACACACTTAACGTTCGTATTCAAAATGATTGAACTAGTGCCGCCTAGCCGGCAACCAGCGGTCGGCGAGCCGTAAGCGCGCCGTAGTCGCCTAACTGTAGCCGAGTCGACGTGCCGGAGGTTCTGATCCGCTTACATTACGTGGACGCCTGTTTGACGCCAAGGGGAAAGGCGAGGCGGTGACGCTCCGCTCCTGAGTTGATATGTGTGCTGTGACCATAAGACACTAGCTGTGTCCATGACAACGTTCGCGAGGAGAGTTATTTCGGCATAAATTCTGATCCCGTGGGAATTCCAGGATCAAAAGTAGCCTATATATTTCTCTATAATCTGCGCTATCTTACAGCCTGACAAACAGAAAGACAGGCAAACTATTTTTATTAAATGTTTGTGTTTTAGTATCGTGTAAATGACTTAAGCACTTGAGAAAACATGGTTATGTGGAAATTGCAGAAAGACATTTTAACTTCTTGTGATATAATGGATCGTGGCTAAAATAATCACTGTCGTACGGGTCGATCTTTAAAGTTAGCAACGCTTGGCGAGATTGGATACCTCCGTGACTCGAAAAGCACGTAAAGTCGTTGGTGCCGGCTGTTTGGACATCTTTGAAAGTTGCTACGTATTATAGTCAGTATCAAGAATATTGGACTCCAGTTTTGCCAAGGGTTAACGTGTTACCCAGCTACAGGTGGGTTGTAGTCACTCAATAAAAAAAATGGAAAATTAGACTGGCAGCAAAACCCTACATAGTTCTGGATATAATTACATATCTTTCGGGCCAACTTAATAAATTAAAGTTATAACGTTATATAAAAAAATATTTATAAGAGTTCACTTTCTTATGATTGAAAATCTTAAATCTATAACGTTACAAGGAGTTTAAGTTAGGGGCGCGAGCGCACACTGTCACGGTGACGCGCACGTAGCATTTTCCTTGACTGCCGGGCGCATGCGCGCGGACAGGCCAAAGTGGGTGGGGGTATCGTACGACGGGGTGAAAGGGGTACCAGGGCAGGGACGCACTCTTTACAGGACCGCACTTAGGGCACATTATAAAGTATTTTCTTTGTGTATTCTCATGGTTATAATTTGTTCTATAACAGAGATTGCGTCACGATGCTGGTTCATTTATTTTTATATCTCACTAGCTTTTGCACGAGGTGTCACTTACGTGAAAAGATGTAGGTACATGTATTATGCCCACGTCACTCAGTGATAATTTAATACTCAATTTCTTAAGAAAACAATTTTTAAAATCCGTTATGGAGTCTTGACGATAATCTCCTACATATCTACAAACTCACTTAGTGGTATTTGAAGTACACTTGAGAGCAATAAAATCGCACACCTTGACTTTTCTTTGTTAAGGCAGTTTTTTTTATGAATCTGAATAAATATTTTAAAAAACACACACACTAATTGAAAGTCTACCTCATTACCTTTCTAATGATATCAAATACAGTGTAAAAAAATACCCATAAGAGGTTTTACGGCACAAAACCCAACAAACGGGTAAAATTACCCAATTTCGATTAAGAAATAATGAAAATTAAACTCAAAATTCTTGATCAAATTGTGTATTAATAAGGTGTATTCCCTCCCCTAGCCTTAATTACAGCTTTTAATCGGTTTTTCATGGACCGTATTAATTTTACCATGAAATCTTGTGGTATAGCGTTCCACTCCTCTTCAATGGCAAGTTGAAGCTCTCGGAGGCGCGTAGGAGCAGGGCTTCTTGCTCGAACTCTTCTTTTTAGTTCATCCCAGACATGCTCAATCGGATTGAGATCAGGACTACGAGCTGGCCACTCCATCGCGGTGATTCCAACGTCTTCCATGTATTCGCAAACTGTTCTAGCGACATGCGGTCTCGCGTTATCGTGCATTAGGAGAAAATCTTCTCCCATAAGCCACGCAAGCGGCCTCACATGTCCTTCGAGCACTTCTTCGACGTATCGTGCAGCCGTCAAACCTCTCGATCTCGGGCCGGTATTCGCTCCAGTGATGAATACAATGTCAGTTTTAGTGTCCAACATTATGCCACCCCAAAACATACACGATCCACCGCCAAAAGCCACACGTTCGCTTATGCAGCATTGTGAAAATCGCTCTGATGACCTTCTGTAGACTCTAGAGCGTCCATCATGACCATGTAATGTCATTCTGCACTCATCAGAGAACATAACAGACCGCCATTGGTCATACGTCCAATTTAAATGTTCCCTGGCAAATTGTAGTCGGGCTTGTCGGTGAGCTATGGTCAATTTGGGACCATTTGCTGGGCGATGTGAAGTCAGTCCTGCTTCAACAAGTCTTCTTCTGACTGTCCACCGACTTATACTGACATTGCGAACTTCTCGAAGCTCTTGTCCCAGTTGAACCGCATTCAGTTGCCAATTTCTTAAAGACCTCGACACAAGAAAGCGGTCATCACGCTCTGATGTTCTTCGTCGCCGGCCAGATCCTGGTCGCCGAATGTAGCCACCGGTCTCTTGAAACCTCTGGTACACACGACGAACAGAGTAGCGGCTCAAATTTAGTCGTCGAGCAACTTCACTTTGATTAAGGCCTGCTTCGAGCAAGGCAACAACTTGAGCGGCTTCTGCGGGCGTGGTATCCATATTTTTCCGTATGCTTTCAGTAGAGATGTTACCACGTTGACCTTTGGTATGCAACTGATTAGAATTCCTTTTTTTTTTTAGGTAGGGCCACTCGTAGATCAGCTCAGTAAGGCTGTGCGTCTACTTAACCGGTCTGTCCTGTGGTGACCTCTAATAAATTAAAGGCCCCCAGCCAGGGCTTACAAACTAAAGTTTACTTACAGCTAATGACCGCACGCTAAGGGCACTCCCTGTGGAGTACGGGCCTCGGCATAGCGGGGTCATTTTGGGAGGGCAGCAAAGGGACAGGCTGGGTCGTATTATTATTTACGGGAGTATTTATTGCTACTGGCTCAGCATCGCGGGCTGGCTCGTTTGGCAAAGGTCGGGGAGGATTTCCATTACAAGTACGCGTACGTCGCGATGGGCCTCGTCGGCGAGGCCGGAATACGGAGCGCGTTTTGTATGTGTATTTTCTAAGAGTGCTGGTTTCCCTACTGCTCTCTTGTCGGATGATGGTGGGGTCGTCGGTCTCGTCTAGGACGTGACGCGGGCGACGAACCCGAGAAATTTGGGAGGGTCTGTATCGGGCGGCCGATACGATCAGGGGGTTGGTGTGGGTATCAGCAGAGGTGAAGTAACGCACTGACATGCATTTCAACACTTGCTTTATGGTCGGGAGTTTGAGGTCTACGTGGAGATCCTCGTTCCTCAAGAACTAGGGCGCACCCGTGGCCTTTCGGAGAAAACGGTTCTGAATGACCTGCATCCTATGGATCTGACTGGGACTGGCTTGAGCAAACACCGAACCGGCGTAAGTCATGATGGGACGTATGCACGTCATGTAAATACGGATTTTACACCTAAGGGAGAGCTTACTGTGCTTATTCAGCAGGGCGTGGAGCCTACTAAGAGCGAAAGCAGCTCGCGAGCGAACCTTCTTTATGTGCTCAATGAAATTGAGGGACTGGTCTAAGATTACACCTAAGTATTTGGCTCGCTTCTCCCAAGGGATTGGCTTGCCAAACATAGTGATCGGGCGTGGGAGGGTGGGCTGCATACGGAGAGCCCTGCGAAACAGGACTGCTTGACTTTTGTCGGGGTTTACCTCAATCCTCCATTTCCTAAACCAATCGCCAAGTGCGTTGGCTGAGGTCTGGAGGGCATGAGCAATGTAATCGGGACTTTTTCCCGAGTAATAGATGGCCGTGTTGTCGGCAAATAGGGATAACTCTACTGGGGGCATGTTGGGGATGTCGCTAGTGAATAGCGTGAAGAGTGGGGGGGAGAGCACGGCACCCTGGGGGACGCCGGCTCTGATAGGGCGGGGAGTGGAAAGCGCTCCTTCGATACGATATCTGAAGGAGCGGTTCGACAGAAAGTCTCGAATGATGAGCACGAGACGATCCGGCACACCTAGTTGGTAAAGCTTATAAATTAAGCCATTGTGCCAGACTTTGTCGAAGGCCTTCGCTATGTCGAAGAATAGTGCCCCCGTCATCAGACCGCGTTGAAAGCGGCCGCTGATGTGCTCTACGATGCGGTGGGCTTGGTGGACACTGGAATGATGGGCTCTAAAGCCAAACTGCTCGTTAGGGATTAGGCTCTTTGCCTCGACAAAGTCCTTGAGCCGATTAAGAATAATCCGCTCGTAGACCTTGCCGAGGGCGCTGAGCAGACTAATGGGTCTATAACTAGTCGGGAGGGACTTGGGCTTTTTGGGTTTTGGGATACCTATCACTATAGCCTCTTTCCAAGCTTGTGGCAACAAGTTGTTGGACATGGCGCCATTGAAGATGGCAGCCAGTAGGACTATGATCGTACGTGAGAGGAGTTTAAGTGCCCTAGTGGTCAGTCTGTCAGTCCCGGGAGCTTTCCTAGGTTTGAGTTTCTTGATGATCTCCTCCACCTCGTCTTCCGTGACGGGGGGGAGGGAAGCATCAGGGTCCTTGACAGGGGGTAGGGCAGATCTACGTTCTACCTCAGCATCCACGTGGGCAAGGTGGGCTGGGTCGACTGGTTGGGAGCTGGGAGAGCACTGGGCCTCCAGGCTGTCGGCTAGGCATTCGGCTTTGTCTTCGTCATCGAAGGCAATGCTTTTGTCCGGGCGGATAAGGGAAGGCATTTGGGCAACCTCAGTGGCGCGCATACTCCTCTGAAGTTGCCTGAAGGCAAGGTGGGTGGGTTCCAGTTCGCTCAGGGTCTTGTCCCAGCCGGCTTCACGCCACTCTCTGATGCTGTTACTTACTTTGCGCTGTAAGTACCGCATGAAAGTTTTGTTATTCTGGCAGGGGAAAGCTCTGTAGGCACGGACTGCTGCGTTCTTCTCAGTCAGCAGGGCCCGTACATCGTCCGGGAGTTTCCGGCGCCAGTGCTTTGTCACCGGAATCTCCTTTGAACAGTCGTTCAAGACAGATTGTACGTGCTCTGTGAGTGAGTCGATCGCAGCCGTCGTATCGGCGGCGGATTGGATGTGGTCGGGGATCTTGTCCAGGTGAGGTGACGTGTTGGATTTCAGCAATTCGCCTACTTTCCTCCAGTCAGTGATTACCTGTGTGGGAGGGGGGCGGTTAGGGTGATAGGGACCCGATCTCGGAGTTAACTCCATGATCACCGGTCTATGGTCAGAGTCAAGTTCGTCTACCGTCTCTAAAGAGTGCAAACGTAAGTTCACATTCTTCAGGAGGGCAATGTTGAGTACGTCAGGAGTTTAGGATGGCTCGAACGGGTAATGAGTAGGCCGCATAGGACCTATGATATCTATGTGGAGAGGTGTGCAAAGGTCGTATAGTACCTTCCCACGGGGGTTGGTAATACGACTACACCATGCGGGATGTTTGGCATTGAGATCCCCCGCCATAAGGACGGAGTCACTCATGTCAAGAAGGGCAGTAAGGTCGCTTCGAAGTGAGGCGTTTATAGATGAATTTACATCTACTATGTTGGACGGTGAGAGATACGCGGATACTATTGTGATAGAGGGATGGCCCGTCATGCCTAGCCGGCAAACGGATACCTCTAAGTGGGCAAGGGGCGGCGGATCCATAGGGATGCAGTGCAGGGAGTTCCTATAATATATTAGAGTGCCACCTTTGTGGCATCTAGACCTATCGTATTAGAATTCAAAACAAAACGACCCTTTTATACCTGCGGGTAAGGGGTGCAAGTAGTGACAATTCTAACGGGTGAATTTGGGAAATTTAGGGAATTTTGTGTACGGCTGGTTTCTGTGAGTTACGTGATGATCAATGATTTTAATTTTGAGTTTTTTTAAAGCTAAGCTTGTATTCTTTATTTTGCCTAATGATTTGTACCCAATATCTTTATATTTAAGAAAAAAAAACAGTTATAAACCAAATTACAAGAGGTGTGCGATTTTATTGCTCTCAAGTGTATATTGACAATCCGCTTATTATATTAAGTTCGTAAAGTCCATCCAAATGCTGTATAGAGGATATCACTATCAGAGATAAGACGGCCATTGTGCAAGGTTAAGCAAAATCGTAGAGGTATATTTAAATATTCTTGTATTATCAATAAATTAGTAATCATTGCTTACCTCTTTATAATATTAGTATAGATTTAAATCCGACATACGTAATAATGGAATTATAACTTTATTAATCCATTTCTAAACGATAAGTTCGAAGAAGGTGACTATGACGAAATTAAATCAATCAATTTTATCTTTTGCGTGGATTTTAATTAAGATACGTTATCATCATTTGGATATCACGTTTTGTTTGTATTTACGTATGCATATATTTAAGAGCTGGATATACGACATTGACCTTGGTCATATGGGCGTTACTAAGACAAAGCCCCCCGCGTGCGCCTTTCACCCCTAACAATAATTTCGTGCAACGCGAACTATAATTTTGTGCTTTATTATTGCATCGCAGTGCCGGGCGCCCGCCGCATGCTATCTACTTATCGCTTCCAGTAGCTGTATCTAAATGCAGAGGTGTAAAACCTTTTGAATGTCCAAGATCGAAAGCAAGGGAAAATATAATTATGTACAATTTATAGTTTTTTTTTGTCTTAACATTAATTTTAGTTTTTCTGTAAATGAATGAGCTTTAGTATTATATATTGTCGTTTCTATATTCGTATATTGTATGATAAATATCTATGAACCTATTACGCCGCATTCAGCGTCATGGCTTAGTGAGATGCAAAAGTCCAATGTTTTGCAGTGGCCATTCTGAAAGTTACTTAACCGAATGTGAGCCCAGGTTTGCCGTAATAAATATATGATCTGACCAAATGGGATATCCTTGACCCATCGCGGACGCAATGCCAGTGTGGAGTCCCTGTACAAAATATGGCCCGTCTCTTGTCATGCCCATCGTGCACGGCCACCTACACCTTGCAGTCTCTTAACGAGGCCAATACCAGAGCTGTGCAGCTAGCTGCATACTGGTCCAAAAAGTTTTGAACATCGACTCGAAAAGAAGAGATTTTGGCTCTCTGTGCATGATTAAGTTCTTTCTCAGAACTTCAAAATAAGGATCCTTACCTCAAAGTTGGTGGTGGATATTTTGACATATTTGATGTCCCTGCCTTCGAAGCTTTTCCCTGCATTCACCAGTTTTACCGTTTCGGGGTAAGCTTCAGCCAACATATCTAGGAAGGTGTCCACCTGAAACGGTCGGAAAGATTTTATATTACATTGAGTAGACAATGTCGTAGCTAAGTAATAAAAGTCGCACGGGTCATAACGCTTGCCGATTTTTTTTTTTTTGTGATGAGCACACTCTTGACCTTAATCTCGCCTGATGGTAAGCGATAGATGAGGTCTACCATAGAACAAGCGAGCCCAAAAAAATGCCTATTCACTCTTGCTTTAAAGGCTAAAAGGTCATAAGTGGCAGGGAACACAGAAGCCGGCAGAGAGTTCCACAGGTTGGCTGTACGTGTACGTATAATAAATGTGGAAGACAAGCGCTTGGTGCGACAAGACGGTATATCAACCAAGTGTGGATGGTACCCAGCAGTGCGTCAGGTAGTTCGGTAGTGAAAGGGAGAATAGATGGAGGGATTAGGTCTTGGAGCTCCTGCGCCGAATCGGTCTTGAACATCTAAACATATGAGATTCTTCCGTACCTGGGGAAGCACGTTAAATTGCTGATCCTGGCTGTCATTTGTATTAACAGTTGTTAATGTTAGTCAGACTCCAGAAAATCTAATACCAGTTTTGCTTGGGGGTTTCATGTTACCCAGCTACTGAGTTGCGGAGGTCGAATAGGCAGTTGCTACATATAAAACAGTAATAGTACGTCGCCCATGACTTCTCATTATAGCCTCCCTTCATTTATAGCCTAGTTGTGCAGGATCAGGTTCGTTCGTCGTTAATGAAGCGACTTGCGTAGGTTTTCAATTCGTATAATAAAAAAATCATATTTACAATGATGTGTACTTGTTGGTTGGCGGTTTGAAAAAGAAGGAATGGATACATATCAAATCAAGGGTTTTGACGGAGGCGCGAGTGAACGAGAATTTAAGACCGAACGCGAGACCGAATTTCACCGGGTTTGATCTTGATGGTAGGTATACTTCTCGTCAAATAACTTGGCAAGAGTCGTTCAATGCGCAGAAGTCGATTTTTAGGTGTCAGTGGTTGTCAGCGGGACGAGGAGTATGACGTAGCGCCGCTCCGAGCGCGTAGTAGTAGTACCAGTAGTTCTCGTTTCATTTGCTCCCGAATACACTTGCGGACACGAAAGTTGTACCCTTTGTTTTTGTTAAGAGTTGTTGTTTTTAAAATTTAGTTTTTGTTACGTTGATTACAATGCCAGAACCAAATGCCGTTTTACGCAGACTATTAAAACTTCAGAAAGAACAGTTAGACATTATAGTTAAGAAAGGTTGAAATTCCGAATTCGTCACTGTCTTTAGGACACCGGGACAAGAGAAGAATAAAAGGGGTAGCAGTTTTATTAACCAACTAGCCTGTGCCAGCGGCTTCGCCCGCGTGGGAAGTTTTCCCGTGTAAATCCCGATCCCGTGGGAATTTCGCAAAATACGTTCTTAGCGGATGCTTACGTCATAACATCTACCCGCATGCCAAATTTCAGCCCGATCCGTCCAGTGGTTTGGGCTGTGCGTTTATAGATCACTATGTCAGTCAGTCAGTCAGTCACCTTTGAGTTATATATATTTAGATTGTGACGACGATAAAATATTACATTTAATGTTTTTTTTTTTCAAATACATATTTTTTACTTTTAAATGTATTATATCTATTTTAATAATAATATCGAATTAACTAATGAATTCCTCTTCTTTCTTTAATATTCTTCTGAATAGACATGATTAAAAATAAATGATTTCAATAACCATTTAATAATGGCAAGCAGTAAAAGTACACTTTTTTGTTCCACTAAGTGCACGATGAGCGAACTTACCCCCACTACGCCAAAATCTTGCCAACTTACGTGACGAGGACTATAGTCTTCTTCCCTTCAACGCTAGATGGCACCCTGTACCGCGTCCGATCGTACGTTGCTGGGTCTTTGTGATGAGAGATGGCACGAACACTAGTAGTTACAAGTGATGCACCTTACTACCACTGAACTTTCTTTTTGAATTAGTTCATTACATCCAGAGATTATCCCTTTATTTTGGTAGGAAAATCAAATTACTCAAATTATTCCTGCCGCTCTGGGTGGAGCGGAAAGGAGTGTTAAACTTCTACTGACTCTATTCACTCACTATATTCCTTCAACTGTCCCTACGTTCCGGTGCCGCGGTATCTCGTTAGATCATTCCCACAAGGAGATTACCCTTACATACAAACTTACAAACAAATTTTAACTCTTTATAATATTAGTACAAAATATATTCGAAATAATTTAAATTATGGTCTAAAAATTTAACAGTATTTTTCTCACTTGTCTATGAATAAGATACTAACCTGGTGGTAAGTGTAGATCTTGTCGAAGGGAAGGGAAACTGAACTTGAAACATTGTTCTTCTTTGACGCTGTAGCGTGAAGCTCGTCTTCCAAATCAAGGAGTCTGGAAAAGTAGAAGTAATGCATCTTGACACAGGAACTTATGATAGTCATTATCGGTTTAGCCTTAATGCAACAAGGCATTCTCTACCAGTCAACCGTTGGGTTAAAAAGACCACAATGCGGTAGGTGTATAAGTAAAATAAATGTCATTATCGAAATATATATATATAATACATTTATATATGCTAAAATAGACTAATAAATATGGTGCTTTATAATAATCTTTTTTTACAGACAGGCTTTTTTTACGCTTAAGAGAATTTAGACTCGGCCTTCTTGATGTCAAGGGGTAGCATGTTCCAGAGTTTAATGGTAGAAATAGCATAGGAATTAGCCATAAACCCGGTGCGGTGAGAAGGAATATGAAGAAGCAAGTTTTTGGATGCGCGAAGGTTAAGACTATGAGAACTGCCCAACACTTTAAAATTTTGTTTTAAGTATTCAGAAGCATAACTTTGTTGGGCTCGACATCCAGTCAAACATTTATAAAACGGGTTATACACTTACCCTATATGAATTGTCTTTGTATAATTTTAGTGTGTAACTGTTATTAACTATTTTCCTAAATAAATAAAATAAAAATAAACAAGCACTTTCGCACACAACCATGACTGGCCTCACGTTTTAAAGTTAGAACATAATTATGAGGGTACTTGATTTCTAACTGGCCAGCAGGGTATGAGTTCAAAAATTAGAAAGACCTACCCATCTATTCTGTTTTATAATAATAATTGTTGTTTCTCCACCTTATGTTTAAAACTTTAAATGTAATGTATTTTTCATCACACTTGCACGTAAACAGTATCTAAACATATAGGTCAACTTGGCCGTAATGCCCCATATAAAACCCTCGGGCTTTTTTTTTTGTCATGAAACCCTACGCCGGTATTTTTTTTTTTAATTTATAGCACAGCACACAGGTCATGCAAGTTCAAGCAAGGAGTTTACACGCAATTGAAAAATTTTCTTAATAATCGATTTTAATACTTTTTTGTATCAAACCGTCGAAATTATTTTTATTTTTTTACTCCATCATGGCAGTATACCTACGTAAGTATTTGCCCTTAACATTTCTGATCGAAACATTTGTATAATCTGTGGTGTGGGCATAAAGCCCGCCCGCCAACCGCTTAAAAAAAGTTCACTTATTTCGTAAGTTACGTAATAATAGATGTGCTGACTTGTGTATTAAAGTTATAATTCATATTATTTACCTTTTGTATTTGAAGACAAGTAAAAAAGTTTTAAAAAATATCGTCGGCGTCGTCCGATGAGTGTGATTTAAATGTAACACCGCCAGATATTATCCATGCAGCAAAAACAATTAATTATGTACAGTGACTATAAATTTTAATAAATAAGTTTTGTCTGCCCTATAATTTTATTTATTTACTCGCAAATGTGATGAAAAACATTGTATGTTTCACGGGCGGTACGGGAATTACGAACCTCGACTCAGAAAGCCCTCAGTCTCCGACTTCGGGCTTCTACTAGAGCCTCGATCGTAATTCCTTACTTACCACCCTTAATACACAATGTACTATTTTCGTTGCATGCTGCGTCATTAGACGTAGAGCATGGATACCGGTTTTCGATAATATCGAAAAACCGGAATATCGGACCATAAAGCCGATATCGAAAAAAGCGATATTGGATTTCAAATATCGGTTTTTCGATATTTTATATGAAACAAAAAACCAAACGCAATAGAATCTTTCTTACTTATTTCATTGAATTTAATTAATGTAAATAATAACTATCGGTTGATTATAATAATATGTATGCTACAGTGTCATTTATAAATGATTATTTCCATATAAAAGAGTACAACACTTAGGCGCGGCATCATGTACATACATGCAACAAAATAAGATCGTATCTCAAAGACAATACGTTGAATGCCCTCTGCTACTTTTTTATATGTTTTATTACTGATGAGCCCAGAAGTTCACCGTTCACTCTTGCTTTGAAAGAAGACGGGTCATATGTAGAAAGGAACACAGCAGCCTGCAGAGTTCCAAACCTTGGCCGTGTGCACAATAAATGTAGAGGAGAATCGCTTAGTACAACAAGACGGTATATTGAACAAGTGATACGTCTGGTAGAGCGTTAGTATAAGGTAGATGGAGGAATCGGGTCGTGGAGTTCCTGCGCACACTCTCCGAAGTACAATTTGTGGAAGACCGACAGGCGAACAACGTTTCGCCGATGAGCCAGGCTGTGAAGCTTGTCTGCTAACACTGCATCGCCTATGAGTCTTTTATCTCTTCGTTATCCGAGTCAAGTGCATCAAACTGTTATTTTGCTGAGACATCCAACAAGTGACTGCAGTACTCCATACAAGAACAGACCTGTGCTTTATACAAATTTAAAAACTGTACAGGTGTGAAGTATCGCCTCACCTTGTGAAGGATTTCCAGCTTTTTGGCTGCAGTCAAAGCTTTTGACTCAATGATTGAGCCGAAGTTTAAGTTAGCCGTCAACTCCATGTCCAAAAGCTCCAGGCGGTCGGTAACTGATAGGTATAGATGCACCTCGGAAAGTAGGAGATATTTTAAATTGGCTCCTTTTAGCAGTGAAAAGATAAACCTGTGTTTTCAAAGCATTGAATTTAACCAGATTGTCGAGTTAAATTCATTCGCTCCAACATGGCCTTTCTAAGATAGTCTGTTTCATCCCTGCTAGTTCTAGCACTGGATAAGTATATCTTTAAGTCTGTTTTGTCATCCGCGTACCCAAGAACTGGAGCAGGTCCTTGATATGCAGCAAAAACAATCGCAAAGAGAACAGACCTCTTAAGAATACCGCATTGACATTGACAGCCATAAGATCCGATGAGCAGCCATCGATGACCGCTCGAATTGACCGCTCACTCAAGAAGTCAGAAATCCAGTTGCAGAAGCCAGCAGGGACGCCAAATGTAGGAAGATTGCTCAGTAGACTAGCGTGCCAGACCGTGTCAAAAGTCTTTAAGATATTGAGGGACTCCACAAGAGCATTGCCGTGTTTCTTAATGGCCTCGCCTCAGCAGTGCGTAACATACACACGAAGATATCGGGTCGACAGACCAAGGCATAAGCCATACTGGTGGTCACTAAGTAGCTAAACTACCTTCCGCCGCCGCCTAATTCCTTTCAGCCCCAGGAACATCTGCTACCCGGACGTAACTTGCAGTGGCCAATTTGGAAAGCTATCAATGGTCTGCGAACCCAAGTAGGCCGCTTCAAGCATAATTTAACAAAATGGGGCATTATATGCCAAACTGAAACCCAGTGCGATTACGGCGTTCCTGATCAAACAATGTCTTATTAGCTCGAGTGTCCAAATGACCCAAAAACGTGTACATTAGAAGATCTTATAAACGCCACTGAACGAGACCTGCGTGACTGGGCCTAATACATATAAAGTACGCAATTTAACACCAATACGAAGAAGAGACTAAAGAGCTCATTTTCTTCAAGTTATGCTAGCAGCTTATTATTTAGTATCCTCTCCATCACTTTGCAGATTCTGGAGGTTTTTTGGGTACTGGTTGCACATCCTGGTTGCTTCCAGGATACTGGCACCACTCTAATTTTAAGAATGTGATACAGGTGACAACTCTAGAGCACAACTTTTTAAGACTGGAGCAGGTATTCCGGCCGGCCCGCTGGCTTTGTTCACGTCTAGTCTGCAAAGGGCTTTATGGACCTCTTAAATGTGAATTTCTAAAACTGACGTTCCATATTTCAGCAATAGCGATCTCGTGAATTGTCGTAGTCTTCGTCTTTAAAGCCACAAGATGACTCTCCCTCCAATTTGAATATCCAGTTCTTTGCGTTTATCGTAATATTTACTTATACAAGGTGTAACAGATTAAGCGCAATATCTCAGACACCGTAATTAGAATATTAAAATATAAGTCTAAAACAACATCCGTAACTAAATAAATTGAAACCAAACCTAGATATTTTTTATAAAATGGTTATCCGCAAAACGTATGCACGTCATACAATATCCTTACGCAGATCCGTACACTCGTGCAATGTTAGTGGCACTTAGGTTAGGTTAAAATATAACACCTATTTTTATGACGGAATCGATTCAGAAGCCGATTCTGAAACAACTACTTTCAGGAATTGCGTTTATTCTGTTACACGTTGTATATCTTTGTTACTCAATTACTTATTTTAACTTGTGTTGATTAGTATATTACGAAATTGATATTTTTGTGAATCATACTTTTAAATTCGAATTGATGTAAGATTGCAATGATATATTTTTAATAATAAATGACGGTGATTTTATATTTCCATAGCACACTTTGATACAGTCTCTAAATTCTAATATTTGGACCCTTACAACTTTAAAACGAATTTGATCATTTTATTTCCATAATATCGGAAAAATATCGAAATACCGGAATACCGATATTAAAAAATTGAATATCGAAACAAAACCGGTATTGGGAAAAGGTTCCGATATTCCATGCTCTAATTAGACGACTAAGAAATTATTGTTAAAACAATGTTCTTTTTATGAAATAGACTTGCTATAAACCTAACACTTGAGAGAATACAGTTCTTTTAAAATCACAGACAGACACTTCAATGTTATTTACATGTATAGATTTTATCGTCACCACTTACTCCTTAATGTTGTCAGATTCAATCTTGTACTCTATACCAGCGGCTGTGAGTTCATTTTGGAATAACGTCTTCTTCTCCTTTGGCACGAAGATCTGTCCATCATGACCTGGCCGTGCCCAGGACCAAACATCTAGGTCTAAGTTCTGGCTCAGGTGATTGACCAGCTGAATTTGGTCTGTGGACTTCACTGAGACGCTATATAGACCGTATCTGGAAGAAAGATCATTTTATAATGGTGAGAAATTGAACATTCGGTTAGGTATACAAAATAATGTTATTGCTTCCAGTAAGACATTATTGTATCATTCAGAAAACTAACAAACATAGCTGTCGCCAAATAACTTGGCAAGAGTCGTTCAATGCGGAGAAGTCAATTTTTAGGTGTCAGCGGTTGTCAGCGGCACGCGGGGTATGACGTAGCGCCGCTCCGAGCGCGCGATTGGTGCGTCAGTAGTTCTCATTCAATTTGCTCTCGAATACACTTGCGTACACGAAAGTTGTACCCTTTGTTTTTGTTACGAGTTGTTGTTTTAAATTAAGTTTTTGTTACGTTAATTACAATGCCAGAACCAAATACCGTTTTACGCAGACTATTAAAATTTCAGAAAGAACAGTTAGACACTATAGTTAAAGAAGGTTGAAATTCCGAATTCGTCACTGTCTTTAGGACACCGGGAAAATAGAAGAATAAAAGGGGTACCAGTTTTATTAACAAATTGTGACGACGAGAACATATAATTTTTAATGTTTTTTTAAATACATTTTTTTTTCACTTTTAAATGTATTTTTGTATTATATCTATTTTATTTATAATACCGAATTAACGAATGAATTCCTCTTCTTTCTTTAACATTCTTCTGAACAGATATTATTAAAAATAAATGATGACAATAACGCAAGCAGTAAAAGTGACCACTTTTTTCTTCCACTTAGTGCACGATGCGCGAACTTACCCCCACTACGCCAAAACCTTGCCAAGTTATTTGGCGATAGGTATGCTTATAATTTAAGTAAGTACCTCTGAATAATACTATTCTTAAGGAATTTTGATAAGTTTTTATTTTTGTGTGCATATCGCTTTCTGTGGCTAAAAATTTCCTTTCTTTCTTTCATTATAGTATTTTCACAGAATTTTTAGAAAAAAATAAAAATATTGCCCAGCTATAAAATTATCATTGCATTCTACACTGTCCTCAAAGAGTAGTCAGCAACAACGACAGGGCGGAATGCTCATTGCCTGCCGGGGTTGTGGGAACGTTATAACGAGATACCGCAGCCCCGGAACGCAAAAGTGAAGGAACAGGGTGGGTCTTTAATCAGTCAGTGGTCGATGGTGGAAGAGAATAATTGAAGATGGTGACCCATCCACAAACGGACTGTGGAAAGCGTTGCTTAACCTTAAAGATTACACCCGTGGCTGTTATTATTAAGCCACGAGCTCCTATTAAAAATGTATTTTCGTACGAATGTTTAAAATGAAATTGCATTAATTTTGAACTACAATTTTATACTTAGGTAACTAGGGACCCGGGCACGCCGCAATTGCGGCGGTAAGACCCCTCTTTGAGGAGTGGCTAGATCGGCGTCACGGCGTCCTGACCTACCGCATGACGCAGGTCCTCACCGGACACGGAAGTTTCGGGAGGTACCTGTGTCTGATGGGAAAGGAGGAAACGTCTGGGTGTCACCACTGCGAGGGTCGCCCTGAGGACACCGTAGAGCACACGGTGCAAGACTGCCCCGCCTGGGCAGAGCACCGACGTGTCCTCACGGCGGCGATAGGCGGAGACCTCTCGCGCCCGGCATTGGTCGAGGCCATGCTGCGGGGCGAGAGGGAGTGGGAAGCGGTCGCCTCCTTCTGCGAAGCAGTCATGCTTCCGAAGGAGGAGGCGGGCCGCGTGAGGGAGAGAATGGCGTCCTCCCTCCAGCCCAGCCTCAGTGGTATACGCCCACGGCGTCGGACGTCGGCCGACGATCTCCGGCCACCGTAGGCGCGGGCATGCGGACAGCGAGTAAAGGGCAACTCGCTGTCCGACCATGGACCATGCCCGGGTCGACGGCGCGTCGTGTTCCACGCGCGCCTCAAAGAGCGTCAGCAACATGACGAGGCCCCCTCTGCAGAGGGCCGAAGCCTGCCGGGGTCGTGGGACTCATCCCGTTACCGTGGCCCCGGTATGTAAAGGGTTATTGAAGGAACACCGTGGATTTTAGTCAGTAAAAGTCTGACAGTCCCTCCCACCCTGCCCGGAGTGGGAGGACTTATTTGATAATTTTACCACGTTAATAAAAAAAAAAAAAAAAGGTAACTAGGGACCCGCCCCGGCTTCGCACGGGTGCAATGTTCATATTAAATATACTATAGAATGTCTTTATATACAACGACAACCTTTTTGTCATTCGACATACATGTTCTCTTTAGTAATTACTCTTGAAAGTGCGACACATAATTGACCATGGGAAAAACATTCAACGCTCAAATCTAAGCAACATAGGCACGCGCGCCGTGCCTCCGCCGGCACCGCGCCGCAACCGCTATGTCCTTGCATTTTAAATCTGTAATATCTTCGAAACTATTTATTTAAATTAAATGCTGTAAAGGGCAATATTGATCTATATTAAATGTAGAGTGTATTTATGGTACTTAATTGGATAAGGATTAATGCTGTATTGCTTAAAATAGCTTCGTAAAATGTGCTCGTATTTCTCGTAAAAAGTAAAGAATAAAAAATGGTTGTTGTGGGTTATCTATAAGAGATAGACATATGCTATTGCAGACTTTTTTGTTGAAATTTTTAAGGTGTATAATACTGTAGTACATTATTTTGATCTATCTCGTAGGGTTCAGCCAGCGTTTGCAATGCAAACGCAAAAAAAATGTGTTTATTTGCGACATCACATTAGAAACCTTAAAAATTATCAGTGTTCCTCTACTATATTATGCATGTTATATACTTAAAAACCTTCCTATTGAATCACTCTTTCTATTGAAAGAAACTGCATCAAAATCCGTTGCGTAGCTTTAAAGATTTAAGCATACATAGGGACAGACAGACAGGGAAGCGACTTTGCTTTATACTATGTTAATGTTAAGATTAAGATATAATAATGGCAATTATTGGCAATAATGACTTGATTACTTAAGGCTAGGTTTTAATTTAACACATAATGTTTTCATGCAGTTGCTATGATTTTTTTTTATAAAACCTCGCGTTTGACCACCATCTCGTCTGATGGTAAGTGATGATGTGGTCGAAGATGAAGGACTCTTGCCTAAAAGTAACCTATTCATTCTTGTCTTTAAGTCCCTTAGGATAGCTATCAAGAAACGCAAACTCCGGCAAGGAATTCCACTCTTTAGCTGTAAGCACAATGAATTTTTTCCCAAAAACTAACTAAATTTCCAACAGCTCAAAGAACCCAAGATCTATGTTAAACAAAATATTTAAAAATCCTTACCCATCATAAACCTCGTGTTTGGCTACAGCCAAGCCCACAAAAACGAACAAACTGACTATCCTCAACATGTCTTGAACACAAACTGTTCATTAATTAATAAAACAAAACGATATTATTATCTTAATCAGTTCTCGAATAATTATTATCTATATCGATCCATCATTGCGTCTGATAAGAATGGTATTCAACGAATGAATGCATAAGATTGATTATTCATAACTTTCCCATTCCTTGGCAATCAAAGATAGAAAGTTAAATATGGTATTTTGATTCAAGTTTCTTAAGTTGTCCTAATAGCTTAAAACAACAGAAAAACTACGTGCAACTCTTCTTCTTCTTCGTTTTTCCCTCATTGTTGAGGAATAGTTTCATTGTGCGTACAACTAAGGAGTAGAATTCTCTGCCGGAGTCTATATTTCCTGATAGCTATAACCTGGGAGTCTTTAAGTCAAGAGTGAGTAGGTTACTTCTAGGCAAGCCTGCTTCATCTTCGACCATCGGCTTAACATCAGGTGGGATGGTGGTCAAAGGCATGCCTATCTATGTAATAAAAATGAATCGCTAAATGAGTTGCTAAGCGCAAAACACGAAAACAGTTGGACCGATTTGGCTGATTCTCTTTTTGTTGTATTTGGTTTTATCGGGAGAAGGATCTTGTGAAAAAAAAAATTAGGAAATGTCTCAAGGGTAGGGGAAGGGTAGGGTAGGGGTAGGGGTAGGGTACGGTACGGTAGGGTAGGGTAGTGGTAGTGTAGGGTTTGGGTAGGGTAGGGGTAGAGTAAGTTATGGGTAGGGTATCGGTAGGATAGGGGTAGTGGTATCAGTTCAGTAGAGGTAGGATACCAGGCGAACGAACTCGTGGCGGGTCAGCTAGTCATCAAATAAAATCATGACTGTAAACTGTGAACAGAACGCCTCCATCAGTTACAGTCGGTGGCCCGGTGCAGTGCAACGTTAACAGGGATATTTAGCTACTCGGATATCTGGTCCAACACATCTCTTTAGGCCACGGGTCGTCGGTTGGTCTTTTACCCTCTACTGGCAACTCTTATTCCTGCCACAACTGCGTTTGGTGACACTGACCATCTGCGAATTGCTTCTTAGGTCTAGTGGACGCAACCGCGACTGCTGAGAATGAGGTCTCGGGTTCAATTCCCGGTTCGGACAGAAAGTGTTGCTGGGTTTTTCTACAAGATGTTTCATTTTCGGCCATCAGATGTACATTTATCGAAAAAGAGGAAAAAATACTACAAATTGGGGAAAAATATTCTGTGGTGAATTTGAGCCTGATTTGTTGTGCACGAAAAATAATAGCTTTTCAATTATTGCCATGTTTTATTCAACATGGCGTCTCGTTTGCTTGCATATTTCATTTGTTCTGAAATCACGTCTCATCAAATCAATGTTACGTAGAAAATAATTAAAAAATGTGTGTATTCTTGTAGTATTAAAAATAAATTACTATGAATAATAGTTCATATTTTTGAGTAAACATAATTAAGTGTGACGATTTCATCGTTACAAAAATCTTTAGTCTCCATTTTTGAAATGTGTTTCTGAACGAATTCAAAATAACCGCTTGTTGTCTTGAAAGTTGTCCCCGCTTGGGTAATAATGTTCTGTGGGTTAGTTCTGATGAACAAAACAAAACAAGTTTAAGTAAACGTCATTTCTATAACCTGTCATGGTTGTCATAACATAACTTTTAGGACAATGCAGGCTAGATGTCGCCTTACATTATGTAATGTGCCTTCTCGCTTACTCACTTTTTTGTTCCTGCTGCAATGTGATTATTATACGCATATTATTTATATTATATCTGTGTGTTTTATTTATTAATAACATCCTCTTTGAATACACGTTACTCTTTCAATACACATTATAGTGCCGAAAGCAAAAACAAATATTTTACTGTCAATTTCATACTTTTGGTCAAGCAACTTCGATGATGATGATGAGGTTAAAAAATATAATTATTCGTTTACTTCATGGTCTTCCCTATTTGTAAACGTGGGAGCGCTTCGAGGAATAAAATTTTGATATTTTTAATTGCTATCGGGAGCGCTACTAAAAGGAGCGCTTCGAGGAATAAAAAAGGAGCGCTTCGTTAGGTGCGCTTCACAATGGTAGCGCTTCGAGGAATACCTCGTAGCCCGGAGTTTGAAAGTTTGCGATGTGACACCCCCATACCTCGGAAAGCACGTCAAGCTGTTGGTCCCGGCTGTCATTTGGACATCTTTGACAGTCGTTATGGGTAGTCAGAAGCCAGAAAATCTGGCACTGATCTGGCCAAGGGGTATCGTGTTACCTAGGTTCTATCGGATAGATATCAGTCGCTCTATGTAAAACACTAATTCTCAGCTGAATCTGATTAGACTGGAAGCCGACCCAACATAGTTGAAAAAAGGCTAAGCAGATAATTTATTTATTTATTTGGTTCACCAACGATTGTTTACACTTATACTTGGAAACTATGGATATCCAAGAGTAATAGTGTTATAAACATTTAAACGTTTGGTAACACTCCCACAACCAAATTACTATGTCTAAACGTAGCTAGAGGTCTATGTATGAAGTTACAAATAGCCCACTCTGCAGAGCCTGCATTGAGGACGATGAGTGAGCGGCACACCTGTTATTAAGGTCCTATACTACCTCAAAAAGACTCATTGGCAACGATACACTGGTCGAATCAAAGCTCCAGAGCCTTGAGCATCGGCGACGATTTGCTAGTCTATCGGTTACATTTCGGCGAGTGTGCGATGGAATTACACAATCTAATTCCACCAAGTTCGTTCCATCATCGGACTACGAGACAAACGGCGAAGCGCCATCGTTACATGGTGGACATCCGACCCATACGCACAGTTTTGAGAATACCTTCATTGTGTGTACGGCTAAGGAGTGGAATTCCCTGCCGGAGTCTGTGTTTCCCGATAGCTATAACCTAGGGGTCTTTAAGTCAAGAGTGAACAGGTTAATTTTAGGTAAGCGTGTTCCATCTTCGACCAATTAAGTAATTGAAGTCCGGAGCTACGCATCGAAAATAAAGAAACACCTATAAATTGCACCCAAAACAAAATTATAAAATTATTAAATGTCACTTGAAAAGTATGGTTTTGAAAGAACACTTATTTGCATATAAATAACGGTTTATTTTACTTTGCTTAACCGAGTCTTATTAAATATCGAATTTAAATATAATATTAAATTATTTAATGTCGTAATTCGTTTGTTTTAAATCATGCTTTTCTCTTTCTTATTTTCATTGTTGGCAGCAATTCACCTGGGACTAAAGACTTGAGTAAAGATGACGCATGGCGCAAAGGCCCACAAGCCATGGCAAAATTATTAAAGGTTTTTTATTGATGAATGTCTCATGTTTGACCGCCAAAATAAGGAATGAGGTTTAATTTTTTTCGCACAAGCTGCGTAAATAAATATTTATATATTTAGGACCCAACTAAGAGAGCATATACTACGAAATATCATTATTACGTAAGAATGACAATAAACATGTTAACACAGAAAACGGCAAACATAAGTGGTAAGTACTATTTGGTGAGTAGCTGCATTGTGACACCGAGACCGCGCTCTTATTTCCATGCAACTGACTTAAACATTTCTTCGACGAGTACCCTCAAACTTTGTTTATTTATTTGAATAGATAAAGAATTTATGTTCCAAATGTTTAAAGTCTGAATATCGGAGCAACGTGATATACATACAGTGCGTTTCAACTAATATACTACGGCCGTTCAGAGAATGCGTTCCTGACACGTCGCGATTGAACTGACGACGTAACTTTGTAATGGCGTTGCAGTTACGATAAAAATATTTTTGCTGGTTGTTTACCGTTTTAACAATTGATGAGCATTAAAACAACATTATTATATCAATAATCAATGAATGTTATAATTTTTTGCCAAAATGAGTGTCAAATAACTTGGTAAACAATATTTTTCTAAATCTATACTGCGCTATTACAAGGTTATGTCAGCGCTTTATATTTGTAGTGCTGTGCTAAAAATAACAGGCAAGTATCGTAATCTGTTCTTATACAGTTATACTTATAATATAAAATAATACGCTTTGTTTTTCTTTTTAAGAATTTGAAAATAATGGACTATAAGATAACTTTTATGAAATATAAAAATAAAACTATGACCAAACCGAACGCGCGAAAGAAAATAGCATTTTTATATTTAGGTTGAAAATGGTAACCCCAAATGGCGTTGGGTTGCCATTTTGTGACGCTAAAACAGTCGTCTGTTGTCGTTTCGTGCGCATAGACCACGTTCTTCAAGTGTTTTCGATCTGTTTTTATTTGATTACCCGGCTTTCGTTTAATGGACTGTTTCTGCTTTTCAAACTGACATCGGCGCTAAATCGGACTTCGATTGTGTTTTGTATCTCAATTTGTACTTTATTCTAGTATTTGATAATCATTAACTGCAACGTTATTGAAATGAAAATACACCAAATAACTTTATATGATATGAGACGCACCCTCTATAGTCAGGTGCTCGGGAAGATACTTTGTGTTTTAACTAAGAAAAAACTTCAAAAATGTCCTGTGACTAAACTAGTGATCTGATTTTTGGTGTGTTGCCTGAAAATTATATATAACGCAAATGCGGTTTCATTTAATGCCTCTCGCAAAAGCGAGAGGCATTAATCAATTATCGATAAATGGTGTGTCTGTTTGTAATTGTTTATAAACAATGTTAATAAAAATTAACATTGTTTATAAACAATTACAAACAGACACACCATTTTATCGATAATTGATAAGAGCCATTTGCGTTACAGCACATCACTATCACAAAATAAATTGAAAATTAAAAGATCGATCAAGCCTTTTAGTACCATGTTTTAATCAAAATATAGAATCAAATATCTAATTCAATACTTACCGAGCCTCATCTAAAGGAAATTTTGCTATAAACTTCCTTTTTTCATTACCTTTACGACTTCACAAGTACGATACTTCACAAGTTATAAATCGGCTATTAGGTGGCATTATGGTACAGTTATGTTTACTGAACAAGATCACACTTTTTACAAATTAAGATAAAAAATTAACCGTAACTAACTGTCAGAAAATAATAAGCACAAACTTACAAAATACTACAAGACACACGACAAGTAAACATATATGGCTGACTGTCATGAAAGAAAGAGAAAGCGCACGGAACAGGTGAGACAGCAAAATCTACCATTATTTACCACTCAAAGTCCATATAATTTTTTTCGCCTTGAAGTTGCAGTAGCCTGAACACTATCTTAGCCACTATCTTAGCCACTACTTAAAAGATAGCTTGATCTCTGCGAAATATGTCAAACTGACATTCCTAGGGTTGTCATGATATAAAAAATTGTCGATAGATATTATCAACGTTTCTTGCTATTATCGATGCTAATATAACATATAATTGGGTATAATTTAATTACAAAGGTTACTAAATTGAACAAATATTTTAAAATAAAAAAAATAAAATGCATTTATTCTCTTAAAGGAGTACACTCCAAATCCATATTTGAATCAGTTTCTGAATCGCTAGAACAATCTTGTAAATTTATTATAAACTCTTGTTCGCAAATATTATCAAATCGGACGTCCCACTCCCAGTCTTCTTCCATTAGTTTTCTGCATTTGGTCTATCTGTGATATCTCTGTGATATCTGGTATATCCGTGTCATTGATATACTAAAAACCCGTATATCAATGATCTGTGTACTTCTTAATTGGCGTAACTTTTAAGTAACTGTTTTGACACCTGTACCTGCAAGCTGTGAAGCTACCTTTTATAAATAATAAAAAAAAAATCTTTTAAGTTGATTGTATATTTTAATATCATTACATTATTTACATTTGTACATGCTTGATCTAAAATAATAGTAAGTAAGTAACATCTCTAACGAAGATATTGAAAAATATTGGTATTTCCTATAAAAAAGTGACAAAAGAAAAATTATTATGGAAAGAACCGGCATTGCTCTTGCTCTAGTGAATTTTCTCCAAAAAGTAAAAAAAACCACAAATTGGTACAAAGTAGTGTTTCTAGACGAGACATGGCTTAACGCCAATCATACCGCATCCAAAGCTTGGGCTGATGATACTGCACAATCAACCACCAAAGTACCCGAAGGCAAAGGACAAAGATTAACCATCACTCATGCTGCGACGTCATCTGGTTTTGTTCCTAATTGCCTATTGGCATTAAAATCAACTAAAACTACTGAATACCACGAGGAAATGAATTTTGAAAAATTTAAGGAGTGGTTTTTTAAATTATTAGATAATTTAAAGGAGCCATATTGCATTATTATGGATAACACCCCATATCACTCCAAAAGCACAATCCACCAACTTCCGCAAACAGAAAATTAGAAATCATTGCATGGCTTCAAGAAAAAGGAATAGAGGCCAATAAAACTATGATCAAAACTGAATTATTAATACTCGTAGGTCCGCACTCCGATCGAGCTTATCTGGGCCCAAGTCAAAAGTTTGTTTGCTTGAATTTCAGTTAGATAGGTACTTAAAGTATTAACTACTGTATAATTAATCCTAGTAAAAATATGTTTTCTTTTAAGGACCTATACTACCTCAGCGCTTCTCACTGCTTATCTCGCTCGCACACTACAGGCCGCGATCACGCGAGCGAGCGAGACAGGGTGGCAGGGAAAAGAGTCCAAGACACCGATAATTTCGTTTATTTATTTTTACGGTGAAAATAATGGTAATAAAAAAAGTAAATAACATAAGACTTGCTTTATAGTTAGTTCAATTAATATGCAAAGTTTCATTATCTAATTTGAAGTTAATTTTGAATACCTACGGTTTATTGTTCGGTTTGGAGGTAACTTTGGATTTCTTTCTATCAAGAAAATTTTATGGAATCGTGTTTTCGTCAAACATAGTACCTAACATTAATCCTCAACTTTACCATATATTTATTTCAAAATTATTGCTGCAGTATTTTCGACATAACGGAGGCCATTTGAGGTAGTATAGGCTCTTAAGCTGCATTCGGTTGGACTTACAAAATATAAAGTGGTCACAGTCCACTGTTGTTATTTATAATTAATCATATTGAATTAACTAATTAGCTGAATTAGAATACAGGCTCGTCTAGTTTAAGAGGTAGGGTTATTATAATTTAGTACAGAAAATTTGCAACATACTGTAATGCCTTATTAATCTACTTGTTACATGTTGTCACATGTATGTTTATTTCTGTAATTGTTATTTTGATAAATAAACTTACTATTTTACAACGACAATTTTTCGGGTGGGCTGATGTTCTCCTAGCTAGGTTGCTGGGTGCAACCTGAATGTGTATCAATTATACACAAACAACCTTTTATAATTTTTTTGTCACAGTCTGTCATTCTGTTTGTCCAGGCGAGCTAATCTCTGGAACAGCTGAACCGGACTTTCACTGTAAGATAGAGGATTTTTGATTTGATTTTGTTACTTACTTTATTTTTTATTTTTAACCGACTTCAAAAAAAAGGAGGTTCTCAATTCGTCTTGAACTTTTTTTTATGTATGTCACCCCATAACTCGAAGATGGCTGGACCGGTTTGGAAAATTCTTTTTTTGTTTGAAAGGGTATACTTTCTAGTTGGTCCTATTGTCATCACGTTTGAATCTGATGATGGAATCATGGAGAAATCGAGGGAACTCTTAAAATATTATAGGCACACCTATAGCGTTTTTGGTATTTCTTATAACTAGTAACTTGTGCAGTTGCTCTCGATAAGCATCATTTGAAGAAGTGGAACTGATGATGAAGACCCCAGATGGCCACCGAAACTACTCAATAATAGGTATTACGTGGATTGCGATTAGATTACTTGAATATGGATGTTAAGCACTTTATGCTCATCACAATGCATATGGTGAAGTAGAACTGATGGTGATGTACCAGGAGAACTCCTCAAAAATTAACGGCTCTGCACCGGGAAAAGCAATATACAAACCGAACCACTATAAAGCGTGACAAAAAAAATACCAAAAAAAAAAGAAAATACAAAAGAAATGACACCGACTACCGAAATTAAAGTTATTTTTGCCTTTATAGTGTTTTGATATGAAAGTCGGTTCTATTTTTGATTTTGAGTATTAGCAATGTGAGTAGAATTCACATTACCAGCAATCTCCCCTTCAAGTAAGCTAATTATGCTTGTGTCTGGAATGGGTTCTCGGCAATAGTGTAATGGGTTCAAACCCGCTACCTCTCAATCACAAGTCCATCACCTTAGCCATTCGGCTATTGACGCTTTAGGTATGCCGCATACGGTACCCAATACACTTGGTTACACATACTCGTTATCTTAGAATCTCTTTCAGAATCAGAATCAGAATCAGAAATATTTATTTGTTAAACATAACATATAGGTCTTATAATAACAAAAGAGTCCGCTATATTTTGTCAATAAGACATACAAATATTACAATTACATTTTAAGGTAGTAAATCATGTCACAGTATTAAATTACATATTATAGAAGAGACAAAAAAAATATTACAAATTTAGTAGAATCACAAAAACATTATTTTTAAGAATGTCATATCATTTAATAATTCATTTTAGTCATTTTATTTTGGTCATATTGAAACGTCATTTAAGTAATCCTGTAACGTTTAATATAACATTTATCGACAAGCAACTTATGAAGTGTCTTTTTAAATTTCATGAATGAAAAACTATGCCAGTTTTAATTACATCTGGTACTTTATTGTAAATTTTTGGAGCATTGCCGAAAAAACTTTTCCTCATTAATGATGTTTTACATTTAACATTACACAGTTTATTGATGTATTGATCACGTAATGGATCACATAATCGGAATATATGCAGGGAAAATACCAACGCGAAGTCGCGAATATTGAATATTCTTGAAAGGATCGTGTATTTTTAGGGTTCCGTACCCAAAGAGTAAAAACGGGATCCTATTACTAAGACTCCGCTGTCTGTCTGTGACCAGGCTGTATCTCATGAACCGTGATAGCTTTTTTTTAAGGGTGGGAAATCATCCAATGACTGTCTCCCGATCTGGGAGAAGCGGGAGGGTGTTTCAGACTTTTACTGATTGAAAACCATCCGTGTTCCATCATTTGCCCTTCATGTTCCAAGGCCGCGGTAACTCTTTCGAACAATTCCGCAACCTCGGCAGGCAACGGCCCCCTAGTGGGCCCCGACAATTTTGCTGACACTCTTTGAGGCGCGCGTGGAACACGACGCGCCGTCTACACGGGCCTGGTTTCAGTCGGGCAGCGAGCTACTTATTTCTCACAGCCCGCAGGCCCAACCGTGATAGCTAGATCGTTGAAATTTTCACGATTATGTATTTCTGTCGCGAGTCGGACTCGCACTTGGCCGTTTTTTTTTTCTATTTATGCCGTATCAGGCTGCAGAACCAACAACTGCAATACTCCTGGTATTATTGAATAATAACCTCTCATTATCAAGGAAATTATACTTCCCTTAGCGCATATTATATTTTCATAAGGCTCTGTTGGAAAATATTGCTTTGCGGTTTCAGTAGTTAAGGCGTTAGATACACGAAGACTTGGTGGTTGTAAATGGTCTTGGAATATTCAGTTTAGTAGGTAGAATATCATTATTTATTTATTATATACTTTATTGTACACCTCACAATATTTATATGGATACAAAAATTTAAACTAGTGTACAATGGGCGGTCTAATCGCACAGGGCGATCTCTTACAGACAACCTTTGGATGGACAAAATTAAAGGAGACAGATTAAAGGCTGTCAGTGTACAAACAACATGAATAATATTAATTGAACATAGTAATATAAAATACATACATAAAATACACAAATCATATACTAATAAATATTACATGTATCTATAATTGAGAAAGCAGGGGAAAACTTATAGGGAGAGGTAATGCTCCTTCACCATTCTTTTGAACGCTGGTAGCGTTTGAGCACGCCTCACTTCTATGGGTAATGCATTCCACAAACGAGCTGCTTGAATAGTGAAAGATTTGTCAAAGTAAGAAGTGGAATGCATACGAATACTTAATTCTAAATTTTCCGATGATCTCAAGAATCTAGAATGTGTGTCACAGAGGAACTGAAAGCGTTCCTTAAGATAAAAAGGAGTAAAAGGATTAAAGAGCACATTATAAAGTAGAAAAAGTAAGTGAAAATTCCGGCGAAACCTAATAGGAAGCCATTTGAGCTGAGCGCGGAAATCAGAAACGTGGTCATACTTGCGCAAACCAAATATAAACCTGATACAGAGATTTTGAAGTCGCTATTTTCTATTTAGCCTCTTCCCAACTATGTTAGCCTGTTAGGGTCGGCTTCTAGGCTCACCGTGAAACTGAGTACTAGTATTTTACATGGAACGACTGCCTGTCTGACCTCTATAACCCAGTAACTGGGTAACACGACACCCCTTGGTAAGACTAGTATCAGTTTTTGAGGTTCCGTAGTCGACAAGGAACCCTTATAGTTTCACCATGTCCATCTGTCCCTTTGTCTGTCCGCGGCTTAGCTCAGAAAATAGTGGTACTAGAACGCTGAAATTTGGCATGGTTATAAATATTAATCACGCAGACAAAGTGGTAATAAAAACATGAAGAAACATTTTTAGGTAACTCGCCGTATACAGGGTGGCAGAACAATATTTCTTTCATCATTCTTTTCTATTTTTAAACTGTTATCATTTAAATATATTTTATTTTCATAAATATATTTCATTACAAACAGACGTTCAAAAAGTATTTTGAACGTCTGTTTGTAATAATCTTGTTTATTCTGTGATGCCAGCTTACCGACCAAAGACTATGTAGCAGGTCAAAAGTTGACATGCTAGGAATTACTCATGGTACAAACACAAAACCTGTCAGGTTAACATGCTAAGTTGAACTGCTCTGCAACTTGGCAAATATTTTAGAAGTTTAAGGTAAGCCCCCTGGACCCCCCTGCGTTGAAATTTTTCGTCGGCTTTTTCTTAATTTTCAGGTTTTTTCAGTTTTTTTTACTGAAAACTGTTTAAAATCATTGTTTTAAAAAACAAAACATTGTTGTTGTGTTGTTTGTTTTGTTTTGTCAAAACTGCGCGTGGCCCGACATGCGCTTAGCTATTTTTTTACAATCTGATTACTCGTAAAGATTGCCAAAGATGTATTAATGACAGCCGGGACTGTTTGAAATTGTTATCAGGCTCTTGTAACTAGGTAAATTAAAAATACAAAACTAAAGACACCGACTACCGATATTAAAGTTATTTTTCACTTTGCAGTGTTTTTTGGGAGTCGGTTTAATTTTTTGGTAAAAAGTTTTTATTTCACTCTTTTTAGTTGGTCGATTTTTAATTTACCTAGTTACAAGAGTTACAAGAACTACTTATAATCATTTACAAAATATTGGTATCTCCTGGTACTTCACCATCAGCTTCACTTCACCATATGCATTGTGACGAGTATATTGTGCTTAATAACCACATTCAAGTAATCAAAGTGGAACACATGAAATACTTATTATTCCTACTTATATATTGAGTAGTTCCAGTGGCCATCTGTGGTTTTCATCATCAGGTCCACTTCATAAATGGTGCTTTTCGAATGCAACTACACAAGTTACTATAAAAAATAGTCAAATCACTATAGGTGTGTCTATAATATTTGAAGAGTTCCCTCGATTTCTCCAGGATCCCATCATCAGATCCTGACTTGGTGACAATGGGACCAATTTCGAAGTATACCCTTTCAAACAAAAAAGATTTTTCCAAATCGGTTCAGCCGTCTTCGAGTAATCGGTGATGATACATAAAAAAAAATATACGCGTCGAATTGATAACCTCCTCCTTTTTTGTCGTCGGTTGAAAAGATACTAATATCTAACGGCTTGCATGAAAGGCTGATTAACAAATAAATTTACTAATCGGCTTTTAAAACTCTTGTCAAGAACCATTTGCATCCCACCCTGTTTTAATAACAGTTAAGCCGGGTCCGCTGCGACGTGTTTTCGTGTTTGCAAACAGTATAACATTGTTTGCTAACAGAATATAGGCGTGGCCTAACAGCTTTGTTAGTAAAAACACAATAACATGTTTGCCGAGACGAATGGATAACATCCCCCGCGTTCGCCTGCGGGGAGGGAAAGTGACGCATTTTGTGTTCGCGCTCACTAGAGGACGACGGAATCGTTCGAAGAGTGTGTTAATTGTCTATGACAATTCTCTTTGGTTTGTGATGGAGTGGAATAAAGAAAATACTTTGTTTCTTAACACTTTATTTTCTTCTCTATATCTGGTAAAATTAAAGATAACAGCTCTTGATAATCACTTTCTGAACATCTAAACCAATTTTTATACCGAACCTATCATCAATTTTCAGTTGCAGTTCGGTTGCAGGTAGGGTTGGACCCGGAATCTATTTCCGTTTCTTCTTTGGAGAACTAAATCTCCACGTCTTCTTCGTTGGAACTCATTTTTTAAATTAAACAAAAACATTACAACAATTGGCGCAGCGGACGGGCGGTTTTACTAACAAATTTTGCTAACATGTTTTGATAACATGTTTTGTTAGAAAATTGGCGCAGCGGACCCGGCTTTAGACAAGCTTGAAGGCGATTGTTTAGAAGTCTTTAAATCTTGTTGCTGTGTGAACGTAGCCTTACACATTGCTAATCCATTTCCTGCTAATTATGTACAACAGGGAAAAGTATGCACTCTGATTGAATAGGTAATTTGAATTGTAAGTGCTTTATATATAATGTACATATTAGGTTAACTTTCCTTTGTCATGAATTATGATAAATAATAAGATTTTTTGCAAAAAGGTTAGAAATACCTATACCCGGACTTTTAATTCGATGCAGTAGACTGACAGTTTCTGAGTTGTCAGATAATGACGACTACGAAATTGTGATGTAACTAAATTAATCGATTCAGGAATAAAATCGAATAACGATGTAAACTATTTTTTTTTAATAATATGGTGTGAAAATAACAAAAAGTATTATAAAGAGGCGATTGTATTTACAAAGGGGCGTGTAAAATAGAACGAATAGATCATGACAATATTTTTTTATCTTTTGCAATAGGCCCCTGTACCTGCCTAATGGGTAGGTATAGGTACCCATTCCAACGAGGTTTAGGTCGCAGTGGTGCGAGGGCAGTCTTTTTAATTGTAATCTCGCACAATTTATTAAAATATTGATCACATGAAACAATTTCCAAAAGAGTGGCTTTTATCATGTCTGGTAAGATATGAATTTTTAAATATTTTTTAATAAAAATAGTTTTTTTATATAAAAAAATGCAGTAACTACTTCAAAATGAAAGATAATAGTCTAAATTCTATCATTTATTTATATTTCTCACGAATAAACATCGATAATTTATTATTCGATTGATTGAATCCATCACTATTAGGTTAAATAGGGTACAAGGATCTTCTACCATAGGGTATCATTATTTTAGTAAGTGACACTAGCTTATGTCAGCTTACTGCATTGAATTAAAAGTCCGGATATACGTCATTTTTCTTTTTTTAAATAAATTTGTAGATATGGCCGGTGTTGCTTAGCTAACTACCCTGGGAAGGAACACTAAAAGCTTTTTATTCTAGTGGATAATCATGAACAGGCTATAATTTTACGTTATAATTTTATTTTTAATATTTTTGTTAAACTTCAGGCATGGTATAAGGCAAGAATTCACAACCTTTGTCTTCAGTTTGATTGGTATATTGCTCTTAAATATTTCTTTAAGAGTCCCTAACAATTTTACTGCCAAAAAAAGAGAAATTACCTACTTTTGTAGAACAAATATCTCAATAACGGCATAAAATATCATTTTCCTTTTAAAACAGCGTTAAACATTGTATATTTATCTAATATGTGGTCAAATTAGAATTTATATATCTACCTACTCAAAATAAATTAAAAAACATAAAATACAAACACGTGTTTTTACGAAATCACGTAAGACTAGCTCAACTAGCATCAAAAAAGTTGGGAATCCTAGCAAAGGTGAGACGGTACTTCACACCCGGCTCAATCTCTATCAAGCCCAGGTTCGGTCGTGTATGGAGTACTGCTCTCATCTTTGGGATGGATCTGCGAAATACCAACTGGACGCGCTTGAGTTTATCGAGAAGCGGGCCAAGAGACTCATTGGCAACGATGCACTGGTCGAGTCAAAGCTCCATAGCCTTGAACATCGACGACGAGTTGCAAGTCTATCGGTTTTCTATCGGTTACATTTCGGGGAGTGTGCGATGGAATTACACAATCTAATTCCACCAAGCCCGTTCCATCATCGGACTACGAGACAAACCGCGAAGCGCCATCGTTACATGGTGGACATCCCACCCATACGCACCAAACGTTTTGGGAATACCTTCATTGTGCGTACGGCTCAGGAGTGGAATTCCCTGCCGGAGTCTGTGTTTCCCGATAGCTATAACCTAGGAGTCTTTAAGTCAAGAGTGAATAGGTTACTTTTAGGTAAGCGTGCTCCATCTTCGACCACATCATCACTTACCATCAGGTGAGATGGTGGTCAAACGCGAACTTATTTTAAATTAAAAAAAAGACCACGTTTTACAACTGCTGTTTTAGTTTAATGGGGGTGAATAACAATCTAAAAAAAATTCTGACCATTGGGCATATAGTGCACTAGTAAGTTAACAAATTATTTTTTGAAAAAAAAATGGGGAGTTGTACTTAAAAAAAATAGTATAGTCAGAGAAAACTCCATAAAATCCTTTGCAAAACCGTCGCTTTTGAGTAAGAATCCGTTATTGAAAAGAAAATTAAAAACTAATTCTGAATAATAAATAAATAAATAAAAATATTTTATTTCAGACCTCAAGATCCATAGTTTTGTTAGTATTATACATGACTTATAAACTATGTTAATAACAAACGCCTATACATTTAAATATTGTTAGTAGGTATACAATACTCACATACTATGTTAGTAACAATAAAATACACATCACTTCCTATACCGACCGCGCTCACCTGTCACCCCGGGCACATGCACGTGTACACGCACCCAGTGAGCCATGATATCGCAGCACGGCTTATCACTGATGACCCTCAGAATGCTGTTAGCGCTCCCACGCACTCTACGCATCATGGACGCCATCCGTTTTCGTAGGATGGTGTTGAAACCATCCACACGTGCTTCGGCAAACATCCCTGAGGCGCTACAGTAACGTGGGAGCCCCAACAACATCCTGAAGGTGTTATTGTACTGAACTCTGAGGGCGTTGTATGCCCTTTGCGTATACCGAACCCACAGAGTGCACGTGTACACCGATTGACAAAAAGCCTTAAAAAGAGTTAATTTCACCTCTGGTGTACAACGCGCAAACCTGCGGGCCAGCATATTGCATCGGACAGCCAACGCCCTCCGTTCTCTTTCCATATCAGCATCATCTTTCAAATCCTCAGTTACAATGTACCCAAGGTATTTAAAATCTGATACACGTTCAAGGGCCACCCCACTTAACATAACCGGGGGTACATGTGCCGGTTTTTTTTGGTTTACCCTAAAAACAAGTAGTTTGCTCTTTTGAACGTTATACCTAAGACCATGTTCCTCCCCATACGCCTCGCAGACGGCCAACAACCTTCTGAGTGCACTAACTGACGGACTGAGCAGGACCATATCGTCCGCATAGCTGATGCTATTGACATAGAGACCGTCAATAGAACAGCCAACCTGTGTGCTACTAAGCCCGACAATCAGCTGGTTTATATACAGGTTGAAAAGCGCTGGCGAGGTCAATCCACCCTGTCTCACCCCGCATTCCAACCTGTACTCGTCAGACAAATCATTGGCCCATCTGACTTGGTTGGTTTGGTGGCCATACCAATACCGAAACATTTATAATGGCGTCGGGCACTCCCGCTTCGCGCAACTTACTCCACAATAAGTCATACCTAACTAGGTCGAACGACCTGGAAAGATCTAGAAACGCTGCATATACTGGCGTATTTCTCTTTGTATAATACCTGACAGTATGCTTGAGGGCAAAGATAGTACTTTCAGTGGATAACTGAGGCCTAAAGCCGAATTGCGCATCGTGTATTTGAAGGTGTTTACTAAGTTATCCCTCGAACACACTGTCAAGTACCTTAGCCGTTATAGTCGCTAGCGAGATCGGTCGGTAATTACCCACGTCACTAACGTCACCTGTTTTATTTTTCAGTATTGGTATAACCACTGTTCTCATTAAATCAGCGGGTAGGTAGGAGTGTCGGATACAGAAAGTAAACAGTAATGCTAACAGCCGAGGGAGATGCGGTCCGGCATGTTCCAAATGTTCTGCTTTTTCTGCTGAGTCTGTCGTGTCCCGGCGACTTGCCACGTCTCAAACTAAAACTATAATACAGGTATTTATCTACCAAATTATTATTTTTTATTTTAATTCGGAGCTCATAATTTATTGTAATAACATTTTCAAAGTATGCCTTATAAATCGATGCGCTTGCTCGATTTATTTTGAGTAGATATTTAAATGCCAATTTGACCACATATTAGATAAATATACAATGTTTAACGCTGTTTTAAAAGAAAAATGATATTTTATGCCGTTATTCAGATATTTGTTCTACAAAAGTAGGTAATTTCTCTTTTTAGGCAGTAAAATTGTTAGGGACTCTTAAGGCTCCAGTATTTATTCCATGTTAAGTGGGCTCTGCGCTCAATCTCTTGGTAGTTGTTTAGTTTGCCGAAGCTTATTTTCTTATCTAGGTTTACCTAGGTAAGAAAATAAGCTTATCAATGTATTGGAGAGCTCGTTGTCAACGTGTATTTGTACCTTGGTGTTGTTGGTCATTACCATAGTTTTTGAGAGGTTTATGTCTAGCCCAGCGAGCTTGCTAGCTTTATTTAGTGACTCTGCTATGTACAGTAGTTCTTTTCCTTTCTCTGATATCAGCACCAAATCATCAATCATTGGCAAAACGTAGGTGGTTTAAATATTTATTTTTTACTTTTATTCCGCATTCTTCCATCCAAAGGTTGTCTGGAAGATATCACTATCAGCGATAAGACCGCCATTATAACAATAAGTTAAACAATATTGTGTTTCAAGTGTGTTTAAATTATTGGTGTACAATAAGGAATATTCTATCCATCTATCTATCCAGATTAATTTCTACAACGAGGTTTATTTATTTATATAAACTTTATTTAGAATAGTGTTACATGGGCGGACTTAATGCAGCGAGGCAATCTCTTTCAGTCAATCTTTAGGTTAAAAAAACACATTGTGGTTGGTGTACAAGAAAATAAAATGAACCATACATATTATAGATAGATAGAATATACTTTATTGTACACCAAAATAATTCTATGGTTACAATGGCGGTTTTATCGCTAAAAGCGATATCTTCCAGAAAACCTTTGAAAGGACTTTCAAGACTTTAAAATATGTGCTAAAATAATAAACACAAACAACCAATATTAAGGTAAACAGCTTAAGCCATTAACGCCAGCACAAGTTACACACTTTGTAAGAAAACAATATTCTACGGCAAGTTTTATCTGGCCGAGTCTTACACCGTATTGATGCATAAAATATGTGAAAAGCTTATTAATATTTTTATGTGGTCTACCAACAAGTGCTTACACTAATTTCTATTACAAAACACATACTTTTTAAACTTAATACAGTGCAACAATTACTTATAGGTAAAGACCACTTGAAAAAGAAATCATTACACTTATTTGGCAGCTACAGGTACAATATACAAGCAAACTAAATACTTATATCTAAATATATGCTACGATATACTAAATATTTAAAGCATCATTGTTTTGTATGTAGTTTATAACAATATTTTTAACAATAAAAATTACAGTAAGGCCGTGCGCGCACAGCGTTGCGTTTTGAACACGCAAAATCTGTGAAGTATGGAGTGTCATAGAAGTGCGCGCACTGCGGTGAAATAAACGCGTGCGGTAGAGTACTACCGGTGTGGTAGAATTACCGCAATTGCGGCCACCGCAAGGCAGTGCGCGCACGGCCTAAAAATGACAACGGAGAAGGCGAATTGTTCATAAACATACGCTTTTGCTTGTTAATAGCATCAAAGTGAAAATCGACTAAGTCACTATAACTGTTAAGAATATTACTAAACCTAGCACACCAAGAGTTAGATCCCAATACCGTTCTTCTTCTCTATGTAATGAAAAGTATAGAAATATTTATTTATTTATTTAAACTTTATGTACATAAATATATGTTCGACGGACGGGCTAGTCTCCTTCGCAGGGCGTGTTTTGATTTTTATTATCTGAAATTCTATTACATAATATTTCTATGATATTTTATCTACGGTTGGGTAAGTTTATAAGGTTCACATGTAAACAATACCATTTTAACTAACTTCTTCATCTTAATTTTCATTGTGCATACAACTAAGGAGTGGAATTCCCTGCTGGAGTCTGTTTCCTGATAGCTATAGCCTGGTTTTCTTTCAGTCAAGAATGAAAAAGGTTACTATTTCTTTATTAATAATAGGCACGCGTTTGACCTCCATCTCACCTGATGGTAAGTGATGATGTGGTCGAAGATGAACCTCACTTACCTAGAAGTAACCTATTCACTCTTGACTTAAAAACCCCTAGGTTATAGCTATCGGAAAACACAGACTTCGGCAGGGAATTCCACTCCTCGGGGTTTGCGGGAAAGTTTTATCGAGATACTTTTAGGTAAGCGTGCTCCATTTTCGACCACATCATCACTTACCATCAGGTGAGATGGTGGTCAAACGCGAACCTATCCTAAAAAAAAAAAAAAAATACCGCGGCCTCGGAACTTTAGGGCAGCCGAAGGAACAGGGTGGGTTTTTAGTCAGTAGAAGCTACAACGTCGACCACATCACCGCTTAAAATTAGGTGAGATGGTGGTCAAACGCAAACCTATCAACAGTAAAACAATAGTACATTTTGATACAAGCGGAGAAAATTTGTTATTGCGGCCGAGATGGAGTTACGCCCGAGCCGCAAGGCGATGGGATTATGGAGCCGAGTACTGCAGTAACAAATGTCCACCAGAATCAAACGACGTTTTCCAATACCCTTTCGAAAAAATAAAATAATAGAACGAAATAGTACATTGTTCACCGAGAGGAGAAAGTGACCGATTACCGTCGAGGGTGTCGTTTGAAGCCCGAGCCGTAGGCGAGGGCTTTAAAACACCTGAGATCGGGAATCGCACTTTCTCTCGAGTGATACATAGTGCTTTATACTAGGTGTAGTATAAACGAAGAAAATAAAAAACTAAAACTTTACTAATTGAAATTTATATTGAAACTAGTATTTGCGTGTTGCGCGAGGTGCAAGCACTCGCGTGCTTGTGAAAAAAAAAAGTCAAAGTCGCCCCCCACAAGGGGGGCGACTTTGAAAAATGTTTTTTTCTTTACCGAGCCTCCTCTATATGAATCCGTAAAAATAAAAAAATACGGGTGTCATAGTTTCCGAGATACGATAGGGAGGGGGGAGACGGAGGGGTGAAAAGGGGAGGTTTGGCACTTTTCCCGTAGGTTTGAGAGTTACTTGTTTACGAATCTGTCAAAATATACCCATCTCCCCATCCACCATCTGGGAGAACAATTATGTCAGTGAGTGAGTCAGTCAGTGAGTCAGTGGTAATTTAGCTTTATATAATAACTAGTATTTGCGTGTTGCGCGAGGTGCAAGCACCTCGCGTGCTTGTGAAAAAAACTAAAGCATTGCCCCTCTAAATCATGTATTTGCGTGTTGCGCGAGGTGCAAGCACCTCGCGTGCTTGTGAAAAAAAAAAGTGGGGGGGGAGATGGGGGGGTTTAGTATTTGCGTGTTGCGCGAGGTGCAAGCACCTCGCGTGCTTGTGAAAAAAACTAAAGCATTGCCCCTCTAAATCAAGTATTTGCGTGTTGCGCGAGGTGCAAGCACCTCGCGTGCTTGTGAAAAAAAAAAAGTGGGGGGGCGGGGGTGATGGGGGGGGGTTTAGTATTTGCGTGTTGCGCGAGATGCAAGCACCTCGCGAGCTTGTGAAAAAAAAAAATGGGGGGGGTGATGGGGGGGTTTAGTATTTGGGTGTTGCGCGAGGTGCAAGCACCTCGCGTGCTTGTAAAAAACAGAAAGTGGGGGGAGATGGGGGGTTTAGTATTTGCGTGTTGCGCGAGGTGCAAGCACCTCGCGTGCATGTGAAAAAAAGTGGGGGGGGGGGTGATGGGGGGGGGTGATGGGGGGGGGTGATGGGGGGGGGTTGCACAATTATTTCGACTAAAGCATTGCCCCTCTAAATGAATCTGAAAAAAAAAATGTTCCAAGTCTCTTAGATTCCGAGATCCGCCTAAAGGGGGGGAGAAGGGGGGCGGGGGGGGGACTTTGAAAAATGGTTTTTACTTTACCGAGCCTCCTCTATACGAATCCGTAAAAAACAAAAAATACGGGTCTCGTAGTTTCCGAGATACGATAGGGAGGGGGGAGAAGGGGGGTGAAAAGGGGAGGTTTGGCACTTTTCCCGTAGGTTTGAGAGTTACTTGTTTACGAATCTGTCAAAATATACCCACCTCCCCATCCACCATCTGGGAGAACAATTATGTCAATGAGTGAGTCAGTCAGTCAGTGAGTGGTAATTTAGCTTTATATAATATAATAATAATATAATAATAATATAATAATAATAATGTTGCAGTTAGTGAAGCTTAATGTAACACTGTTTTCACAAATAGCGCCAATGGCGTCTGCAATTTTCACATGTTCTTGTTTCAAATTGTTTATCCTTCCGCCGCAGGGTCGCACTGCCAGCCCGACACCATCCAACACACAGCTAGTCGCCAGTGTCATTTTGCGAACTTGGAGATAAAACTCACTGTAAAAACTTTTTGGCTTTTGATATTTAGGTTACCGGCGCATAGTCTTACCCAAAATTAAAAAAGAAAAACCACGTAAGAAATGGATTTTCATACACTTTTCTCTCCCGCTCAGATGCGTTTTCTCCCCGCATATTTGTTCGATATGCAATGACGTACTTTCTACCGTAAATTTGATAAAGTATCAAGGTACTTTACATGCAGGTGTAGTATAAAGTATTTTTTCCCCGGGCTTTACCTTCGCGGGTTAAAGGAGAAGCACAATGTTAATTTGTTGATAAAAGCAAAATTATTTTTTAAATAATAATGTTTATTTCTGATATTCTGTACATGAACACAATTTTAATTTTCATTAAATATAAGGCCTTAAAAACATATGCCTCTTTGCTGTGAAAAAAAAAACAATCACTGCTGAATATAGGGAATTCACAAGGAATTCAATAGTGGTTTAATGTTATCTGTAGCAAAATATGGTAAATCCTCGTGTGTGAAATACATTGCATGTTGAACCTAATCGTAGTGCGATAAGAGCCAGGTTTCGAGGAATTGTATTGAAAACATAGTTTTCCCTTATTAAATCTAACGCCTACAAAAATAACAGCAAAAAAACTCACGTACGTGTTTTGCTGCACTATAAATTAAGTGAGGCGTTATCTGTATGTAACGTGCAATACTTTTCTTTCGTCGAACCAATATCAATACTTTCAAATGATAGAATCGCGTGTACGTTTTCTGCTAACTACCGGTTTCTTAAATGAAAAAGAAGCTTAGATTTAAGATACACGTGGTTGTTAGCAGTGGTAACCCAGTATATAAGGGCTCGACTTGCGAGTTGCTGGTCATGGGTTTGAAGTTTGAACCCAGTCAGGCAAATTATTTTGTATAATTTACATCATCTTCATTTTTATTATTTCATTATTATATTTTTCGGGGAGTGTGCGATGGAATTACACAATCTAATTCCGCCAAGTCCGTTCCATCATTGGACTACAAGATAAACGGCAAACAAACAATGAGATGAAACACCATAGGAAAATAATAATAGAGATCCTGCTTTTTGGTACGCGTAAGACCAATGTGTGTCCGGGTTTTACCTGGACGCTTATTGGGAGAATCCCCCCGGACGCCCCCGGACGCTCTCCAAACTAGGACATATCCGGGAAAACCCGGACGGAAGGTAGCCCTACCTGATGCCCCATTAGCATGAAGACAGTAATCAGTATTATTTTATGTTTTGAATGAATCGAATAGTTGAATATTGATAGTTATTATTGAATGATGAATTAGAATTATATAATGTAATGGAATAGTAACGTAAAAGCACCTATTACCGCCAGTTTAAGCCAAGTTCACATTTATGTGCAAAAAATAAGCACATGCTTAATAACTGGTGTCATTTTTTATTTTTATTCAAGTACTGAAACTAACGATCTTGTCAGTCAGATATAGAAACAATTCGAAAAAATGAAATAAATATTTAAAAAAAATATAAATTGATGAAAAGGGCTATGTTCCTATTACCGACTCAAACCATGGGTGTGTTCCTATTACCGTTTTTGTGGCGCCTATTACCGACCGCTAAATGAACAGAACAAATTTAGTCAAATAAAAATGCTCGTGTGGGTTTAATTCTTTAGAATACAGAATGTTATAATTATAACCAGCCTTTAATCAGTCTTAAGAGATATGCTTCATAATATGAATTACATATTGAATTATAATAATTGAATTATAATTTAATTATATGAATTATATATAAATATAACAGTGAATCCAGTCTATTAAATGGCGTTCTTCGTGCTTGGTGAAGACAGACAATTTTCATTAGAGTACTTGTGATTTCTCTTGTCACGAAGAGTTGTTCTAGGAATCCCAAATCTCTTTGAGGTTTCATAGATACTTGCTCCATTATCGATAGCCATCAATGCAGAGTTAAGTTGATTAGCTGTATATTACGTACGTTTTAATCGTTCCATGTTTCTGAATTAAAATTTACCTAGTCGAATATACTAAACTACTAAACCTTTGCTTAGCAGTGGGTTAAGAATTATAGTAAGTGGAAGTCAATAGGTGATTTTTAATAATAGTTTTTAATGAAAAATGAATTACAGTTTTATATTTTTTCTAAATATTTTAAATTGTTATTAATGTTAATTACATTATATTTACCTACTAGGAAAAAAAAATAATTACTAACACACTATCCATAAAAACTAAAAAAAACATACAGACGAATTGAGAACCTCATTCTTTTTGAAGTCGGTTAAAAATACAGGTACATCGGTAATAGGTTCTATTGAAGAAATTCTGTATAACCTATTACCGACCCAATGAAATGAATATGTATTGAGTAAATGTATTGTTTTTTAGAATATTTGTATGATTATACAGGTGCCAGTAGCTATGCTAATTTTATTTTAATGGTATTTTAACTATAAAAATACAATATTAGAGAATTGTACATCCTACATTCATCAAAACATTTACATAAGAATAAAGTTGATTTTCACAGTATCGATACTCTTATTATGTATGGCGCTAATAGGTCAAATACAACTTGACACACTAACTAATCAAATTAGTATAGCCGATTACTTATTAATTGATGCATTATAACATAAATAGTAGAAATTAAAATATTCGTCAAAAACCTAACAACGACCTAGGTCGGTAATAGGAATAAAATTGAGATTATTGTTCCTATCACCGCCACATTTTAATATTGAATTTGAAGCAAAATAAAGCTGTATCTCATTAAAATTAGTTATTATTTGTGTTTATGAAAGTATTAAGAAGGTATCAAAATAATTAAAAGGTTCATTAGATTGCTTTACAATTATATATTATGCTAAAAAAGAAATAGGTGTACTTACGTAATCGGGAGCGGGACACTACTAAATATGCGCTATATCCGGAGTCCGACGACAAACTGTGCAATTATTCTTTAAATCGTTGGTTTACGCGCACAAGCAAGTGATGAATATTTGCATTACAAATACATCTATATTTTCTCCAAAGCAATGACTAGTCTAACTTTAATGCAACTCTTTAAAATGATAGTTTTATGAAACGGACGGTAATGGGAGCCGATTTTGAGGGGTCGTTATTAGGCGCCTTTACGTTATAATATTTTAAATGTAAACTCTGTACTTTTGCATGCCTTGTAATTGGCAAAATATGGCTGTTTCTGTATTTATATTATGTACCACCATGACTTGTACCCGTATTTGCAAAATAAAATATCTTTATCTTTATCTTTATCTACCAAAAATGCACGCCCACAGCCTACAAATGACTGGGCCACCACTGCTATACCGCAGCGTGTTATTGAATTTAATAGGGACCTAGTTTCCTAAAATATTTTATATAATCTGTCATCTAGATCACATAAAATAAATAAATATATTCAGGTATATCGTCCCAGAATTCGACCTCATGCCGAAATCGGATGATAGGTCACGAAAGTTAACAGAAGAATATAAAAAATATCTATGTTATAATATAAAAAAATTGGCCAAGGGCGAGTCAGATTCGCCCATGAAGGCTTCCGTAGTAACTACACCAAATAACTTTGTTTTTCATAGTATTTGTATGAGTTACAAAGTTATATTTGCGGTTTTATAAAATATGCTATATCTCCATAACTGCTGACCCGATCTCGTTCAAACCTATTTCCGTTGAAATTTTACATTAAGATCTACAGCATACTTTTTTTAAGACTTTTCCCTTAATTATTATAGAGAGGGGGGACCCATTTTTCTACTTTGCAAGCGTAGGTATATCTTTTAAACGATTGACTTTATGAAAAAGTGGTTCTAGAAACCTCAATGTCATTTTTAAAGACCTTTTTACAGATACCACACACGCATAGGTATAGTGAAAAAAAAATAGTTTCAGTTCCATTTTAATTAATTTTTTATTTATTTTTATCTGAAAATCAGAAATCGGTTCACAGAATACATCTACTTACCAAGTTTCATGTTTATAGTCCTAATAGTTTCGGAATAAAATGGCTGTGACAGACAGACAGACAGAGATAACGAAACTATAAGGGTTCTGGTTTTTGCCATTCGGCTACGGAATCCTAAAAATACGGGCATTTATAAAAAAAATCGAGAGAACCTTGACCTATCACCCGATTTGTGAAATTTTATGTGCCGTCACGCCACGCCGTTCTTTTTGCTATTTTTGATTGATTTGAAAAGGCAAAAAATACGAAAATATTTTTAGAAATCTAACCAACGGATCAAATACGGTACTCATTATTCAACCCAGAAAACTATCGTATAGTACCTTTTAATGCCATACACAAGAAACACTCCATAAAAACTTACGGTGTGTAAGCTTTACCAAGTTCAAACGACATATTCATATTATAATTTATGACTTAACTTTAAATAGTTACGGCCAGCGATGCAATATAACTTTCATTGTTCCTCTTACCATCTTGTCGGTTAATGGCTGCTTGCATTATGCTATAAATATTAGGTACAAGAAATATGGCGGGACGTCCGCCATCTTTTTTGTTTGGCGCCAAAAGTTTGCGCTTGTAACTTTGCTGCTTTGTTTGGAGAATGAAGGATGTTGAGTTTTTCAGTAAGTGGATTGGTTTCTCGGCTCGAATTGTATACAGTATGTTAACTAACAGAGGGCGTTCCCGTTAACCCGCAATAGTATAAGCTCATCAATTAGATCGCCGCACACGCGGCCTGTCATTAATAAATAAATTGCGACGTTGCCGTCCTTCAAGTACGCGTGTACAGGGTGTTTCTTTTATGTATAAATTTAACATTTTTAGAGAATATTTTAATATTAATAAAAAATATTTTGTTTTCGAATGGTAATATTGTTTTAGCTTGTATGGATGCTATACTATTGCGGGTTAACGGGAACGCCCTCTGTTAGTTAACATACTGTATAAACAACGAGTAGCTAAAGAAAATATTAGAGAGTCGGGAAGGTTAATGGGAAAATTTTGTGTGTTTTGTGTGTTGTGTCTAAAACTTATTAACGTTTACCTAGCGACTCGGCCGGGTTTCACATGGTGTCTTTCTGCTAATTTACACAAAACTTTAATACATTATACCCTAAAACCTTCCTCATGAATCACGCTATGCATTGGTGAAAACATTTATTGCGAATAGAAAGACAGACGCTGCGGGAAACTTTGTTTTGTTATATCGTACCTTTAAAGTAAAACCGTTACTAAACGAAAATTTTCACGAATTGAGTTCTTTATACCATCAATCTAAAATATAAGTAAACTGCAGGTTAAACTTGTAATTATTCCAAAATATCGTCTTTTTCGCCATCTAGCGTTAAATCATATCGTTACCAAACAAAATATAAATCTAAAAAATATTATTGTAAGTAAATAAAGAAAAACTATTCTAAAGCACATGTCATAAAGTAAACAGATATCTATCATATAAACTCATAAATCTTAAAGTACTTGTACTTAGACTTACCTAGACTACATTAAGATACTGAACTGTTTCAAATATTGGCTCTCCTGTAAAATTTGATAATTTCGTATAGTAACGGTTTTCCTTTAAAGGTGCGATATGTAGGTAAGGATATGGAGGTGCTCACGGCTAATTTACAATAGCCGCGCGGGACGATCTTCCAGTTTAAGACCAGGCAGTCCAAAATAATTTTCACGCAAGCTCCGCCCCCATGCAGCCCGATTAGGCCATTGTATACTAAACGCTAACGCAGCAATAATAAAGTTGAATATCGCGTGCGCTCTTTCACCATGTTCGGTTCCGAAACTGCTGTTGTGTGCTAAACGCTAACGCAGCCGTAATAAAGTTGAATATCGCGTGTGCTCTTTTACCATATTCGGGTTCGAAACTAAATGTCGTAAATCTCAATTCTTATTTCGTTTATAACTAAAGTAATAATTGATCTAGAGAATATTCGTCCTATATTTGGATCATAAACTATATTTTCTTACTGTCAATACTAATTTTAGACAAAAAAGCCGAGTAATCTTGATTAAATTTTGAATAATCTTTAAAAAAGGCATGATTTTCGATTAAAAAAACCAATCAAGTGAAAATGTTCCAATTACGAAACTGGTCTAGGCGTGTAAAGAAAAATATCCAATAACTCATATACTAAATTTCCATTTTGATTGTATGCGTGATTGTTTCAGAATATTAATGCAAAATTACATACAATTTAGGGAGCCCCCTCTTAAGCAACGCTTACCGGGGTCTATGCGTGGATTGTTGACTATAGTAAAATATCGGGATTCTCCGTGCCTTGGAAAGCCTTTGGCTCTCTCTCTCTCTTTACCTGTTAGTGACGGCTATCATTTTCAAATCTTTGACAGTCGTTAGAGGTAGTCGGAAGCCAGAAAATCGACCACTGCTCTTGTCAGATTTTTGCTGCAGCTACTGGGAGTGTCTTGTGCAGGTCAGATAGTCAGTCGCTCTGTGTGAAACTCAGCTGCATCCATTAGACTGAAAGTCGACTCCAACATGGGAAAAGGCTAAGGGGTTGACGAGGTAATGATTTCTATGCTCTAGTCACTCAAAACATCTTCGCTTTACGAAAGTTTGCGTCTCCTACGGCATCCCTCACTGCACTCTGGATTTATTCACTACACAGTCTTTGTCAAAGCGATCTTCTTTTGGACGGCACACCCTTGGATATCAGGAAAGCAACCAGTATAGTCTTCTCTAAGATGAAGGCACTTGTAAGACATTTGAAGAAAGTTGGTAGAATCTTCATAACATTGATAGTTCTTTTTATTACAGTTGAGCCCGCTTTTGACCTCGATATCGCCTGATGGTAAGCGATTGATGACGTCTACGATGTGCGATGGAGCGGGCGATACCAGAAGATGACTGTTTACTTTTACTTTAAAGGCTGTCGGATCATATGTGGAAGAGAGCACAGAAGCCGGCAAAAAATACCACTGCTGTGCCAGCTATGCCCACAATTGTGGTGGAGAGTCGCTTAGTACGACAAGACGGTATACCAACCAAGTGTGGATGGTACCCTACCATGCAGTGCGTCTTGTAAACCGGTAGGATAAAGTAAATGGAAAATGTTTCTAAGTAGGTATTGATTTTTCTGTCTCGTTTTCCATTAAATTGCACCTGCCACGTTTTGTCTCCCCCAGCACTAGAAAATACCTAAGGCATTAGATAGATAGACAGATAAAATATACTTTATTGTACACCAAAATTTAAACATACCTATTTAACAATATTGCTTATTCTATGGTAACAATGGCGGTCTTATCGCTGAAAGCAATATCTTCCAGACAACCTTTGGAAGGACTTTAAATCCGTCTTTGGAGTGTTTTTCGTTGCAGTGGTTTTAATAAATAAATAAATGGCGCCTTTTGGGGAGAGTACACGTTACCATCAGAATGTGTCGTTATCATTCATTAGTAAGTAGAAGGGGTACCGTGACCTCTTTAAAGATATCCTTAAAATTCCCCTCCTCGCGACGCCTTAGGGTTTTTAGTTTGATTCGCTATTAACGCTTGACTACATCTGTTTTTAATGGCACAAGGGAGGGTGTGACAGGGGTGTGCTAGCTATCAAGTAGCAAATAATTTGATTTTATGATTTTGGATACCTACTTTATTTTCTGTTATATTTAAATACATTTGCCTTTGCCCGCGACTTCGATCGCGTCGGAGGTTTATCCCGCGTAAATCCCGATCACATATGTGCGTCTCGTAAATTAACCTATAAATTATTCCAGGATGTCAACTATCTACTTACCAAATTTCATTGAGATCCGTTCAGTAGTTTTTGCGTGAAAGAACAACAAACATACGTGCATCCTCACAAACTTTCGCATTTATAACATTATAGTGGGATCTGCATAGCATATTTGTTTAAACACCTAACACCTGGGTGATTTGCCGGGCGTGTTTTGCTCCACTTTTTGCCAGCTATAACGCAGCTATAGCAACTTATTTCACAAAAACACCCGTCACCACTTCGACAGGCGTTTTTGTGAAATAATGTGCTGGCCCTCCACTTAATCTCATCAAATAATTGGATACATCGTCATCAGTCTGTTAGTTATTCATTTTTAGGGTTCCGTACCTAAAGGGTAAAAATGGGACCCTATTCCTAAGGCTCCGCTGTCTGTCTGTCTGTCACCAGGCTGTATCTCATAAACCGTGACAGCTAGACAGTTCAAATTTTCACAGAGGATGTATTTCTGTTGCCGCTATAATAACAAATACTAAAAAAATAATATTTAAGGGGGCTAACATACAACAAACGTCATTTTTTTCCGTTTTTTATAGGTAATGGTACGGAACCCTGCGTACGCGAGTCGGACTCGCACTAGCCAAGTGCGAGTCCGACTCGCGTACGTTTTTAAATACTCAACATTTGAAGAACCAACAAAAGATAACCAACACAAGGTAATTTGTTTTTTTTGTTTTTTTCATAGGTATTTTATTGTATAAGTTATAGACTGCCTTTTCCAAAACCACATACGCAGAAATAAATAAAATTAATAAACATTTATTCGAACACAGACACACACAACCAACCACAACTTCAACTCGTTGAGCTCCATAAAGTTCTAAGTTGGGCTATTACGTTATCTGACAAATGCTTGCACTGTCTGGACAGGCCCACTCAAATCTGTGTGCATCTTTCTTCAAAAGATATAAGTTAAAAGATGAGGCGATCTTTTTATCTGATTACGATAATTTTATCTTGTAGCTTTCAGGGCTTAAATATACTACCTCAGCGCTTCTCAATCCATCTCGCTCGCACACTACTGGCCGCGGTCACGCGAGCAAGCGAGACAGGGTGGCAGGGAAAAGACTCCAAAACACCGATAATTTAGTTTATTTTTTTTATGATGAAAATAATGGTAATTAAAAATAAAGTAAATAACATAAGACCTGCTTTATAGTTAGTTCAATTAATATGCAAAGTTTTATTATCTAATTTGAAGTTATTTTTGAATATCAGCGGTTTATTGTTCGGTTGGAGGTAACTTTGGATTTTTTTTCTATCAAGAAAATTTTATAGAATCGTGTTTTCGTCAAACATAGTACCTAACATTAAAAAAAGGTTCTCATATAATTTGACTTTGTTTGTTTTGTATAATTTGACTTTGTGAGTTTGTTTCGGTTTCTCAAGATAGTAAGTTAGGAAACACCGGCCTCATGTAGTTTAAATTATAAGATAAATTATCATTTACCATAAAAAGTTGCTTTTCACAACTATGTCAGCATATGGCTTCCAGTTTAATTTATATAATTATTTAAATAAATCGACTGCCAATCTGACGTCAACAAACCTGTAGCTGGATAACACAACACCCAATTATTATTTTTTCTCGGTGGGAAAATCATCGAATGACCTCTCCCGCTCCGGGTTGAGCGGAAGGGAGTGTCAGACTTTTACTGACTAAAAACTCACTCTGCTCCTTCAGCTGCTCTTAAGTTCCGGGGCCGCGGTATCTGGTTAGAACATTCCTGTAACCCCGGATATTCCCGCAACCCCGGATCAGAATACCCCTTCGAAAGACTAGTAGGGGATTTTCTAGCTTCTGACTAGACGTTACGATTGTCAAACATCTACAAATAACATTCAGCACCAACGGCTTAACGATTTTTCCGAGACAGAAATGAATCTTGATATTATGTTAAAATGATTACCCGCCCATAGACTGCCGTACTGGTTGAGCCACGAGGTACGTGGCTCAAGCAGTACGGCTGTGGAATGCTTTACCCGTGTCAATAAGACAAACACAAACCCTTCCGTCTTTCAAAAACACAAAAAGGATCTCTATTTCTCTCCTGAATCCATCTAAAAGTTATCTGTAAAAGATCGCTTTTATCGATAAGGCTGCCAATTGTAGCACTCTTAGTAGTTAAGACCTTATTTAATTCTGTTATGCTGTACAATAAAGAGTATATATATGTATCCATCTATAAAACAGACACAATACGCTTTAAAAATTCACATCAACCTCTGTAACCAAATCTGAACCCGAGATCTTCTGAAAACAGGTAAAATGCAAAAGCCAGCGACGTAACCGTAAACCACATTTGGAAGCCCTCGTCCATATTTTAAAAAGTCCGAAACTACTCCGTTGTGTCTCGCTATGAATAGTATTTCGCTTAGAATTCAGCTCTTAAAGAAATTCTTGTATCTCCACTAATGTGTTGGATTAAATTTTGAGCGATAGCGGGTTTCAGAAGCATGTAAGTACTTAAATTGCTTCTGGCAAAAATAATTACATGGATATGCAGTATTATTTTATGAAAAGTTTTTTTATGAAAAAACAAACTTTTATGAATTATTTTAGGTTTTATATGAAAAGAGAACTGATATTTTGCTGAGCGATAATTGCTATGCGGAAATGAGACGTGCATATTTTTGCTCAACTAGTCCTTAATAGAGTTTTTTAGGGTTCCGTACCCAATAGGTAAAAACCGGACCTTATTACTAAGGCTCCGCTGTGTGTCTGTCTGTCTGTCACCAGGCTGTATCTCATGAACCGTGATAGCTAGACAGTTGAAATTTTCACAGATGATGTATTTCTGTTAAACTAAAAACAGAATAAAATTAATATTTAAGGGGGGCTCCTATACAAAACACGTAATCTTTTTGTCGTATTTTATAGATAGTGGTACGGAACCCTTCGTGCGCGAGTCCCACTCACACTTGGCCGGTTTTTTTCCTATGATATGCGTCATGCTTAGCCGCAAATAAACTCCTTTCTCGTCTTTCATAAAACAACACACTCAATGAAGTATTTCAGTATATTAGGGCTTTACTTTATTCAATTGAATACTTCACCTTTGGTGAAGAAAGTATGCACTAAATGAAAAAAAATCACATCTACTACAAAGTTTAATCTTCTTTCACTAAACAATACCTACTCTACTGGAAGAGCTAAGATTATTTTGTGTCAAAAAAGAAAGACGGAAAACTTGCCAAGAACTGTTTATGCAAAACTCCTTTTAATCGACCATGTACTTATTGGTATTTATTATTATACTTACTTAAAACATTATTGTCCTTCAGAAGTAATCAATTAAATACACACATCAAAAGTGTCTAGGGATCAAGCATTTTTATGCGGATTTCTTGAGATTGAGATGTGGCTTTGTAATAAATTTATGATTTTATAAATTTATATGGATCCTTTTTGGTGCATTTCATAATTTGAAACAGGAACTGTTAATCAAATTCGAGTAAAAGATGAAAATCAGCTGTCAATATTTTCCCTATAAAAACATACAACGCATTGAAGACATTATTAGTGCTACTGTTTCCCTACTACTGATTAAAACCAACGTTATTATGGAGCGGCGACGTCATTTAAGCAGGGAAGAAATGCTCAGAGCCGTGGGAATGATAGAAGCTGGTTCCCGGCAACGTACTGTGGCTTTAGCTCTGAATACAAGTCAGAGTGTTATCAGTCGACCAGTACCGTGGCTGAGCGCCATGGAGGACGGTATCGCTGCACCACACGGAGACAAGACCGATACATTCAAATCTTAACTCGAAGAGCTCCAACAATAACCGCCATGATGTTAGTCGTGAGGCTTCATCACTCTTCAGGGAACTTAATTAGCGACCAAACAGTCAGAAACCGCTTGCATGAAGTGAACCTTCATTCCCGAAGACCGCTACGGGTACCACCTATAGCAATGCACAATCGTAGGATTCGATATCAATGGGCTCTTGAACACAGAAATTGGGCAGAAGAACAATGGCGTTTCGTGTGCTTTTCTGATGAGTCTCGTTTTGGTATGAGACCGGAAACAAGACGTATACGACACTGGAGAACCCCTGGACGCCAACAGCGATTAAAATCCTGCCAGGAAGTCCATCCTTATAGTGGTGGAACCATCATGGTATGGGCGGGTATTTGGATCGGCGGAAGAACTGAGTTGATTTGGATCAGAGGCAACCTCAACGCTCAAATTTATGCTGAGACGATTTTATCTGACGTCATCGTTCCTCTACAAGTGCAAATCGGTCCCTTATTTCAGTTAATGCATGATAATGCACGACCGCACACCGCAAGAGTTGAAAGACAGACTCTCGCCGCAGCTAACATCAATGTCCTGCTCTGGCCTGCTCAGTCGCCAGACTTGAACCCGATTGAGCATGCATGGGATATGCTACAGAGAAGAGCTCTGCCGAATATGGAGGGTATCCAGTCGCAAGAAGACCTTTTTTTGTTGTTGCAACGAACATGGGCGGCCATTCCACAGCGTGATTTGGATGAACTCATTTTGAGTATGCCAAACCGATGTTCTTGTGTTGTTAGTGTTCGCGGTAGAAACACGGATTATTAATTGTTTAAGTTACCCAATAAAATTTTAAAGAAAACTGTTATTTCAGTCTTTTTTTCGAACTTTAATGTTAGTGGTTCAAATGTCAAAAATCCCTTTATTAGGAAAATGGCAAATTTATTTATTAATGCAAAGGTGACTTGGTTTATCGTTACTGTGACAAACGAAAACACTTTATTTGATGAATCCTTAAAGAAAATTTTAATTAATATCAATCAGGAGAAAAGTTATTGCAAAAATATATGTTGATCCCTAGACACTTTTAATGTGTGTATTAGTTGTTGCTATTCAAACAATTTTGTCTGTTAATCCAACAGAAAACCGAACTATAAGACATACATTTCCCTGTATCTGAAGAAACTTTCCCGTCTCGGAAATGCCATCATTACCATGTTACTAAATGATTTATTTCACACACACATTTAGGCTCGAGCTCACCTTAAAAGCCTCAATTTGTCACGTATAAATTAAAGTCTGAGAAAACTGCCTCCGCGTCGGCAATGTCGTTAGGGTGATTAAAATAACGTATGTGTTACATAAATCGCTTAGAATTCAAGGCTTGTACGCTTACCGCTCTAACTCAAGTCAGTGACAGGAAGCGAGTGTTGGAAAAATGGCCGTGTTTCCGGCGTCGTAATGGCGGCATGCTCACTACTGGGGCCGAGCTGGGCATTGATAATATTCCTGTTTTACCTTCGATATGTTTATGTTCGGTAATGTTAAAATAATGTGGAGATAGGCGTTTTATAGTAAGTAGTGGAAGTAGTTACGCTGTTTTCCTGACAGGATCAAGTTGAATGAAAAGTTCATCCTCAACTTTTGTGTTAGGACAGCTGCTATTATAATAATTAATATCTAATAAACAATAATGTACCTATGTTTAATTTGATAATCAATTTTATTTTATAGGTAGAATATTTATATTGAATATAAATTAATAATTCATAATATTATTATAAAAATAACTTATTATTTTTCTCTTTGGTGAGTAGTTCGTTACGCAACTAATGCGCCTTTTAGTGGCGAGTTGCAAAATGGAAAATGATTTTATACTACACCATTAAATATTATTTTATTTACGTTTAAAACACTGCACATTCTTAAATACTTACTTTATTTATTTTTATATACCCTCGTCCGTGTCACTGCGGGGTGCCAACCATAGGGGATTTACAGTCTTCGGTGCCAACTGAAAACCAGCGCTGAGTGTCTTTCGCCCTGCAAATGCTGAGTTGGTAACCCTTTAGGTGTGGTTTTGTAATTCTAACAATTCAATTTCAATCTGCTTAGCCTTTTATGAGGTCAGTTTCCAGTCTAACCGGAGGCAGCTGAGTATTAGTGTTAAAATAAATAAAAATAAAATAAATAAAAATAAAATAAATAAAAATAAATATTTTTTATTTACTAACGTGCTTTCTGAGACACGGAGGAATCTCGATATAATGAGATGGTTACCAATCCACAGACGTAGTTTTAGTTATTCGGTAAAATGGTTGAAAAACAGAATTATCTTTGATAACTCTCTGGCAGCAACAAACAATCTACTACGTCTTCTAATAAAGTTGTATGCCAGTGGCGAAGGCTCCGTACAACTCGATTCCTACCGGCTTCCCTTTTGAAATATGGCAAATATTAGTCTATTATTTTATATATGAATATAAAATAATAATCAATTATTTTTAATTAAACAAATAATTATTTACGAAGTTACAAGATTTCGAAGTCAGCCACAGGGCCACAGTTACTGGAATTCACGCATCACACTTGAGCAAGGTAAGCATTTTTTGGTCCGGCTTCCTTTTTGTGAAAATTCACCCTTCGCCACTGTTGTATGCTATAATCAATTCATCATCATCACTTGGCATATTGTCAACGAAAAGACGTGCTTTCTCGACGCTAGAGCTGAGATGTTTTGTAGCGTGATTGACGATTGCATGATGGTTATATGAAGCAGCGTGGACATAGCAAATATGCAAAATACGCCTATCGTCATTAATTGTAGGTTGCATGCATTCGTCAAATGACGCGTTCGTGGACAGTAAGCCTAACTCATAATTATATCATACTAGATGTTGCTCACGACTTTGTGCGCAAAGTAAGCAAGAGTGAACAGGCATCTTCTGGGCTCGCTCGTTCCATCGTAGACCTCATCTATCGCTTACTATCAGGCGAGATCGAGGTCGAGAGGGGACACATCCTTAATTAATTAAAATCGAGCTGGTAACCGTTACGTGGTTTGTTAGGGCCCCAAATATATCGGTGCGTACATTTTATATGAACTCGTTCACAGATTACCGGACCCGGGCCGTGACAGGGACGTGTTAATGAATTCATTAGGGCCTACCTTCAAAGATCTTTCTAATGCATGCAGAATTGTTGGAGTGTAAAAGATGGTCATTCATCAATGAAACTACCTCGGCAAGGGTCGCTTAACAACAAAGATCGATTGATTTGGCTGCAATTATTTGTTACTAGCTTCTATCCGTGTCTTCACTCGTGTGTAAAGTGTAAGTGTAGTTTAAAGTGTTCGTACGAAACTCTTCTATACGTCTACGGCTTCCTATACGTCTTCGCCGGAACTTACACATCTTGTCTCTGCTTTACAGTATTCTGTTCAATCCTAAAACCCCCTCTTATCTTAAAGAACGTTTCAAGTTCCTCCATGACAAACATGCCAAATTTCTGAAGTCATCTGAAAACTTGCGGTTAGAGGTACCGAGTCACTCCACCAATTTCTTTGGTAAGTCGTTCGCAGCTCAAGCAGTACGACTGTGGAATACTCTTCCCGTATCAGTAAGACAAGCACAAACCCTTCCTTTTTTCAAAAACATGGTAAAAGATCTGTAACTCTCTTTTTAATTTGTTACTATTTTTTTATGTATCCCAACTTTTATATTTTGTTTGTTATGAGATAAGATAATTTATTTACCACAAAAAAATACATGTTGACGTACATTGCCTTGTTTATAAATTTTTAATTAGATGGAAATAAAAATAAATTACTATTACACACAATAGTTGCAACCCTGACCCCCTAAACTAAGCAAAGCCTGTATCTTAGGGGGCAGTGTCCGGCTATAGAGTTACATTTATGCATGTTTACTTAATGATTTAGAAAGAGGACTGTGTCCGCGGAATTCATTATTTTTTAATTTTAATTTGGTGGTAAACCTAAACATTGAACACTCTGAGTGTGAAAGAATGCAGGGGAGAGTGTTCAGTGTGTGAGAAAGTGTGTTCAGTGTTGAGTGTGTTTATGAATTCTGTAATTTTGGAGTGTACTTGTGTTTGTGTGAGTTATGGTGTGTAAGTGCTAGTGGAGATTCTTTTGATTGAGGGTTGGCTGTTTTTGTGAGAGATAAACTCTATGTAGGTATATTATTTATTTATTATTAATGTAGGGAAAATTAACAGTTGTGTATAAAAAAATAACAAAAATGTCTTAAACTATAAATTTATCTAATACACAACCCACAACATTTTCCTCAGATTACTGTAAACATTTAAATGTATCTGTGAGCAGATATTTGCAGAGTTGTTCAACCAAACTTATAATTATTACTATAAACAAAACTTAGCCTAATACATAAAACTTAAGATATAGGTTATTATATATGTATTGTATTTAAGTGAATAGTACACCATGGACTACCCGCGTATTTATTTTCTCCTGCTGTGTCAAATCCATCCCAAGGTTGTCTGTAAAAGATCGCTTTTAGCGATGAGACCGCCCTTACAACACCCTTTAGTTTTTAAGTCCTCATTTAATTCTGTTATGGTGTACAATATAGAGTATATCTATCTATCTAAAGCTTTATCTTCTTGTCCTCCTTAGGTGTAATTTATTTATAACAAAATCCACAGCTCTTAAAACAATGTCTTATAGTATATTATATCTAATCTTACGGTCAATTACGGATTTACAATTTATTCATTATAAGTGACAAAAGTGTAGGGAATAATAAACGTTAACATTATTTACAGTATTATGAAGTGTGCATGGGAAGTATTAAATTAATGTGTCAGTGTGTGTGGGTGTAAATCTATTTCAGTAGCAATTTCAATTTCATCAAAATTGGTCAAGTGGTTTAGACGTGAAAGTGTAATAGTCAGACAGACGGAGTTACTTTTGCATTTATATATAAGTAGTAGTCTAAAGAAATCCTCAACTTGTAATCGAGCCCTGTACATATATTTTTTTCTACAAAAAAAAAACAATGTATTCTCAGAACACAAGAATGACAATATCATCCATACAGTTTGCATTTGGTCTCCACTTTAATTAGGGCCCCGCTTGTACACAAACGAACAGCTTGGCTCGCGAATTGGGGACACCGGTGTACATTGACGTTACAGTTTACGAGTATACGTCCACGTTTACTTAGTTTGTTCACAAAAAGTATCGCTTTTCAAATACGCTTTTATTAGTCCAAGTTGTAACAAACTATGTAATAATATCTAAGAATCTGAATTACACGCACTTCTAACTGTTGTATCAACATGAAACTTGGCAGTTATATGTAGATTAGATAACAATACAAAATTAAGCTGGCTGTAGGAAACGTGAACTGCCTACTAGTAAACATATCGAGTTTGTGCTCATTACATTCGTCATAAAAGCGTGTTTTTAGTTTTTTGAACTATTCATTTATTGTAACCAAAGTTTGATATTATAGGAAACCAATTAATGTCATAGATTTATATTCATTATGCGGAAATTAGATAAACAATTAAAGGAGGGTAGTTCGTAGCCTTCGTAATCTATTTCTAGTATCTATTTGTAGTTAGGCACGCAGCAATCGCGGAGATAAGTCCCTTCTTTGAGGAGTGGCTTGAGAGACGCCACGGCGTCCTCACCTTCCGCCTAACGCAGGTGCTGACTGGACATGGCTGTTTTGGGCGGTACCTGTTTCTGATACAGCGGGAGGACACGCCCGAGTGTCGTAATTGTGAGGACCACCTGGAGGACACGGTGGAGCATACGGTTGAGGTGTGCCCTGCTTGGGTGGAGCACCGCCGTGTCCTCATGGAGGCGATTGGCGGCGGCGACCTCTCGCGTCCGACCCTGGTTCAGACCATGGTGCAGGGTGAGAGGAAATGGGATGCAGTCGACTCCTTCTGCGAAGCAGTAATGCTAGCGAAGGAGGAGGCCGAACGCGTGAGGGAGAGGCAACTCTCTTCTTCGCGCCCTAGCCACCGCGGGAGACGCCCCGGGCGTCGGAGATCGCAAGCTGAACTCTAACCACCGTAGGCGCGGGCTTGCGGACGGCGAGCAGGGGTAGCTCACCGTCCGATTAGGATCAGACCCGGGTCGGTCCACGCGCGCCTCACAGACTCGTCAGCAATAGTGATGGAGTCCCATAGGGCTATTGCTTGCCAGGGTTGCGGAAATGTTCTAACGAGATACCACGGCCCGGGAACTTAAGGGCAACTGAAGGAACAGGGTGGGTTTTTAGTCAATAGAAATCTGACACTCCCTTCCGCTCCACCCACAGCGGAAAAAGTCATTCGATGATTTTCCCACTCCCAAAAAAAAGTATCTATTTGCAGTAAAAACTCTCTTTAGAGGTTTCAAACATAATTACATGCTGCTGTTCATAGTTAACGATCGATGAAATGCCAAAATATTTGTATACAATTCAGCGCATGACAATCCATACACAATACATTTTGTAGTTATCGCTGACAGAAACCAATTTTGTCATTGCATCTTGGCTCTATCGCCACTATTATAATATACTTAAATATCAACTACTACAAGTACAAAATAAGTTATTGAAGCTTTTGCATTTTAAAGAAACATGTTAAAATTATACGTCCTAGACTATTTGCGCGCTAGACGACTCACACTTATCTACGTTGTATTACGTGTGATTATTTCGCATTTTTATTGGTAGTCATGTTTGGCTCGTGTTAAATAATAACATCTGCATGAGTCGATCTTTAAGGGTAGGCGACTGCATCAGGTTATTTAGGCTGGAAGCAGATCCCAACATATTTTTTTATTGATAACAGGCTCGCGTTTGACCACCATCTCACCTGATGGTATGTGATGATGTGGTCGAAGATGGAGCACGCTTGCCTAGTAAAACATAGTTGCCTAGTAAACATAGTTGGGACTAGGCTTTTTTTAAGCATGGCAAATCATCCAATGACTGCCTCCCGAACTGGGCGAAGCGGGAGCGTGTGTCAGACTTTTACTGACTAAAACCCATCCGTATTCCAACATATGCCCTTCGTGTTCCAAGGCCGCGGTAACTCTTTCAAACAATTCCGCAACCCCAGTAGGTAGGTGATAAACAAGTCACTCCCCCCACTTAAAGAGATGAGGCCCGCGGAGGCGGGCCAGTACTAGTCAGGGGCCGCGTTGAAGAATACATATGTGTTCTCGCAGCCCCCGGCGTATGTGTTCGAAGGAACACGGGGTGGTTTTAGTTAGTATGAATCTGACAGACCCCTTCGCCCGCCCCAGGGCGGAGGACATCCAACAGGCTGTTAGTTGATGATAATGACCCACGTTTGACATATCTGTAGTAAACTGCAGGAAAAGAAAATATAAACAAGAGTGCGGTATTTACTAAAAGAAAAAAAAATCTGCGTGTATAAATACAACGTGTAACGGAAAGGGTATATACATGCCAAGGGCACGGCTTCTTTGGGTGATATGAAACGATATTGGAAAAGTTTTTTAATCCTATCTCCTTTCTCGCGCCGACAAAAGAACACCGCCTTTACGCTAGGCTACCACAGTACTAGGCGCACAGAATTACGGAAGAGATTTATCGTGATATTTGCAAGTAACGTGGAAAGGTATTGACCTACGTAGTGCGGTGACACGATTGTTATGATTTCAATTTAAGAAACTTACGAAACCGAAAATTTGGTATCAATTTTCAGAGTATTTTATTTTGAGTTGAAACCCTTCCAATATCGTTTGATATCATCCAAAGAAGCCGTGCCCTTGGTATGTATATACCGTTTCCGTTACACGTTGTATATTCTTCAACTCGTGTGCCGGGTCTCACAACCATCAAAGAGTGAAGAAGAATGGAAGCGACTCGTCGGGTTACGTAAGTGCGTCGTTGCTTTGTGACGCACGGTCAAGTCCTGCTTATACCCTGGTAGTACTCTAACAGTACCCAGAGCTGGATTAAGACTACCTACATGATGCTCTAAGCAAACTATGCTTATGGGTCCCTTATCCACAAGTAAACTTACATCAATGTTTAAAAAAAAAACACTAAAAGCCATATAAATATATCGCATTCACCGCTAGGGAAGACACTGTAGCGTGAGGTCCACGGACCACGAAATGTTAAATAACACTAGTTTTAACCTTTCGACGAGAGTTTATTTGTCGATGTCTTATTATAACCGATTAATGACGGTAGAAATGATAAATGATCTTTATTTTGGAAATAGGTTATTAAATAACACTTTAACACGTCAGTTTCATGGTAAATTTTAAATAGACGAGGCCGAAAAGTTGAAGATACTCTTTATCAACCCCTGCTTTAATAAAGTGTTTATCTGTCAAAAACTCGTACGTATTTATTTTTTTAACATAATTAAATCACGCCGCAATGCGACAGTATCAATGTCATATTTAATCGCACTTACAAGTCATTTCTTAGGCCGTGCGCGCACTGCCTTGCGGTGGCCGCAATTGCGGTAGTTCTACCGCACCAGTAGAATGACCGGGGCCACCGCTGACCCTACCGCACGCGTTTATTCCACCGCAGTGCGCGCACTTCTATGACACTCCATACTTCACAGATTTTGCGTTTCCAAAACGCAACGCAGTGCGCGCACGGCCTTACTGTGTGCGCGCTATAAGAACTTTTATTTAATGAAATAACAGCTATGCTAAAGACCTTACTCGCACGTGGCGCTAACTGGTGAGGACATAAACGATAGCCCCCATTGCTTAATTTGCTTATTGGCTAATCCGGCACTGACTGTACCTACTTAGTGCCACCTGCAAGGGAATGTTTGCCTGCCTTTGGTTACAATCGTTCGAGCTCCTTAAGGTTGTAACTTGAGCTACGCGATAACTGACAAATGCTTGCACTGTTTGGACGGGCCTGCTCAAATCTGTGTGATTCTGTCTAAAGTCACTACAGATTCCATGAACTTTAAAAGAGACGTTGACCTCTGAGTTTGTTTTAATGTTTCTTCTTAGAGTAGTCAGTTAGGAAAATCTGGCCTCATCTAGTTTACAATTACGAAAAAAAGACATATGAAAGTGTTTTTTATAACCTATTAGCAAAATAAACATAAATATTTCAATGTAGCGACTACTTTCATTGTGTGAACAGCTAAGGAGTGAAATTCTTAGCCGGAGTGTTTCCTAATAGTTATGGTCATCGGCGAACCGTTGCTTGCCTGTCGGTTTTCTACAGATTGTACTTCGGGGAGTGTGCGCAGGAGCTCCATGACCTGATTCCTCCATCTCCCTTTCACTACCGGTCTACCAGACGCACGGCTGGGTACTACCCACACTTGGTTGATATACCGTCTTGACGTACCAAGCGCTTCTCCTCCACATTTATTGTGCGCACAGCCAAGCTGTGGAATTCTCTGCCGGCTTCTGTGTTCCCTGCCACTTATGCCCTTTCAGCCTTTAAAGCACGAGTAAATAGGCATCTTCTGGGCTTGCTCGTCCCATCTTAGACCTCATCTATCGCTTACCATCGGGCGAGATCGAGGTCAACAGTGTGCTCACCAGTAATAAAAAAAAGATAACCGTCTTTCAGTCAAGAGCGTATAGTTTACTACTGAGTAAGCATGCTTCATCATCGATTGGAAGCGGAAATGTTTGTTTGTTTAAAATAAAAAAACGCTAATCTTCGAAAATACTGGGTGGATTTGGATGAAATTGTAAAAGAAGTTATGTTTTATCGTTTCTAGATTATCGTTATGCTAGGATTGTAAGGTCATAAATAGTTCTTCGATTTAAACGACTTTCACTATGATTCCATGGCAAAGCTTAAATCAATTATCATGAAATCCTTGCTCGATCCATGATAATTGATAACTAGAAGTTTTTTCATTTTATTAGATACTAGTACTCACGCGGGGCTTCGCTCCCTTAGATTCTATCACGATAAAAACATAACTCTCCTTTTTTGCAGTCGGGTAAAAAGTAGCCTATAACCTTCCTCAAGCTTCAAGCTACTCCCATACCAAATTTCATCCAAATCCACCCTGTACTTTCGAAGATTAGCGCGTTCAAGCAAACAAACAAACAAACTTTTCCGCTTTATAATATTAGTATAGATAGGTAAATAAATGTAACTAATTTTAGATTATTAAAATAAGATTAATGTGCACATGTGGTGTTTGCCTTTAAGTGGTTGTTACACTAATACTCTCACACCCATAGTTTTTAAGTATTATTATAGTGTAAACAGTCGTCGATACACCTAATCCACCAATTCCACCAAGCCCGTTCCATTATCAATTTATCAGACTACAAGACAAACGGCGATGCGCCATCGTTACATGTTGAACATCCCACCCACACGCATAAAACGATTTGGGAATAGTTTTATTGTGCGTACAACTAAGGAGTGGAATTCCCTACCGGAGCCTGTGTTTCCTGATAACTATGACCTGGGAGTCTTTAAGTCAAGAGTGAATATGTTACTTCTAGGCAAGCGTGCTTCATCTTCGACCACATCATCGCTTAACATCAGGTGACATTGTGGTCAAACGCAAGCCAATAAAAATAAATAAATCGGGATAAATCCTCAAGCGACTCCTTTTCATCAATATAAAGCAGTTAGGTAATTTTTTCAATTTCTCAAACTGTCTGATATATCGCTAAAAATTACTTGTTTAGTAGAGTCGTAAATCACAAACGTAGTTTATTTATTTTTATTTTTTACGAATGGGCCCACTCTTGACCTCGATCTCGTCTGATGGTAAGCGATAGATGAGGTCTACGATGGGACGAGCGAGCCCAGAAGATGCCTGTTTACTCTTGCTTTAAAGGCTGAAAGGTCATAAGTGGCAGGGAACACAGAAGCCGGCAGAGAATTCCACAGCTTGGCTGTGCGGACAATAAATGTGGAGGAGAAGCACGAGGTCTCAGGTTCGGGCAAAAAGTGGTATTGGGTTTTTAAGCTATTGCATAGCTTTTATCGCGGGCTTTGAGTACGGCGACCGAATCAAGAAATTCCGTAAAGAAAATAAACCTAACACCCCCCACTCCGACCAGCACAGCGCGCGGCGGCGCGGCGTTGAAAGCCGTGCGTCGTCTAACGTCGTTTCAGTTCGGCAGACATCGACACGGTGTTTGTAGTATGCGTGTAGACTAGCTGCTAACTGCTCATAACTGAGTCCACGAGGTAGTTCAAGCCCGCGACCAGTTCTGAATAACCATATTGGTTAATGAATAACCAGGCTAAGATAATAAAAATATTTTAAACAATATTGACTTCTCATTTATTCAATAAAAGAAAAAAAATGTTTTCTTATCGGTCACCACGCTCAAAAAGTATAACTTGAATTAATATCAAAGAAAAAAATAATACTGCATAAATAAAATAAATAACTAATTATAATTGCATAAGTTGATAAAAAATGCTATGCAATAGCTTTACCGCGGCAGTCCCCGAGTGTCACACTCATTTTTTTGTAAGGAATTTCTCAGTAGTAGCCCGGAGATTGGAAGTTGGTAATGTGATACCCCGTGCCTCGGAAAGCACAGTTGGGTCTGGCTGTCATTTCGACATCTTTGGCAGTCATTACGGGTGGTTAGAAGCCGATAAATCTGACACTGATCTAGCAAAGGGATATCATACAGGCGCGGGCTTGCGGACGGCGAGCAGGGGTAGCTCGCCATCCGGTAAGGACTAGATCCGGGTCAGCGGCGTGTTCCACGCGCGCTTCAGAGACGGCAGCACTAGTGATGGAGCCCCATAGGTCTATTTCTTGCTGGGATTGCGAGAATGTTTTAACGACAATACCGTGGCCTCGGAACGCAAGGGTAGTTGAAGGAACAGGGTGGGGTTTTAGTCAGTAGAAGTCTGACACTCTGCTCCACCCAGAGCGGGAGAAGTCATTCTATGATTTGCCCAACTGGAAAAAATTGGCCAAGTGCGAGTTAGACTCGGCCATGAAGGGTTCCGTAGTAACTACGCCAGATAACTTTTTTTTTCATAATGTTTGTATGAATTACAAAGTTATATTTGCGGTTTTGGAAAATATGCTGTATCTCATAAACTGCTGACCCGATCTCGTTTAAACTAATTTTGGTTGAATGTTTACATTAAGATCTTCGGCATATTTTTTTTTTTAATTTTTCACTCCATTATTATAGAAGTTAGAGGGGGGACACACATTTTACCATTTTGGAAGCGTATATCTTTTAAACGATTAACTTTATGAAAAAGTGGTTATAGAAACCTCAATGTCATTTTTAATGACCTATGTATAAATACTACACACGCACTGAAAATATTTTTATTCATGAAACCTATTTTCATGACTAAAAATATTTGAAGCGAAGCGAAGAAAGCGGTTGACAGAATACATCTACCTACCAAGTTTCACATGTATAGTCCTAATAGTTTCGGAATAAAATGGCTGTAACATACGGGACGGACAGACAGACATGACGAAACCATTGCCATTCGGCTACGGAACCCTAAAAAGACCAGGGATATCATGTTACCCAGTCACTAGATTTTGGAGGTGGAGTTAGACTGGTAGCTAACCCCAACATATTTTGGAAAAGCTAAACATGCGTGAGCGAAACCGTGGTCAAAAGCGAGTAAAATATTAGTAGCTTTTGCCCACGGTTTTGCTCGCGCATAATCTCACTCATATTATTATATTGAAATGTTTGTGAATGAGTTTATATGTAATAAGTTATCGTCGATGACTTAAAAAAATCTTTCAGCAATAGATTGCTATATGTCGGGGCCCACCAGAGGGCCGTTGCCTGCCCGGGTTGCGGAATTGTTTGAGAGAGTTACCGTGGCCTCGGAACACGAAGGTCAAATGACGGAACACGGACGAGTTTTAGTCAGTAAAAGTCTGACACACCCTCTCGCTTCGCTCAGATCGGGAGGCAGTCATTGGATGACTTCCCATCCGGAAAAAAACGAATTAGATTGCTGTGATTGAGTGACATTTAGGCTCAATTTACACCGCCGCGGAATGGAATGGAAGCGACTTTTTGCAACGAAATTGTACATAGCATAATGAACTTTAAGTCAATTGTATAACATACAAACTAAATAGGAGCCAAAAATTCTCGTGAATGCGCGAGGATTCCCCGGAAGACGTGCGACCTTGTTTTGGCTCCTATTTAGTTTGTATGTTATACAATTGACATAAAGTTCAATATGGTATGTACAATTAAAGTCGCTTCCATTCCGTTCCGCGGCGGTGTAAATTGAGCCATAGGGTTACTTTAATTTCGGCAGAAAAAATATCATTTTACGCGATCAAACACGCACGCAGAAACTAGTGATAAATAAACTAATATTTTTTCTTTCTTTCCTATTATATTTTAATATTTTGATCACTTCATTCTAAGGGTGTTTGTAAAATATAACAATTATGACTAAATCTGTACACAAAACGCGTATGCGTGGTGTTTAGACATCTCGTGTAGTTTAATCTATACTGTGACGTAATTACGAACAGATTATGAGGATATGCTATTTAAGGATATAAATAATAATTATCTTAATATACTGAAATAATCTGAACTAAAATTGTTAAGCGGAAAAGTTTGTTCGTTTAAATCCTCGAAAGTCCTGGGTAGATTTGGATGAAATTTGGTATAGAAGTAGCTTGAAACTTGAGTAAGGTATAGGCTATGGATGTTATGTTATATTTTTATCATAATCAATTCCACGGTTGTAAGACCCAGTGTGACTGCTAAGAATCTTATAAAGAGGAAAGTTATGATTGTAATGAACAATCTCAAAAATTACTGGACCGATTTCGATCATTCCTTCACGAGTATAATGCAGCTAAATAAATATGTAATAAGCTGCATACATATTGCAAGTTGCAATATATTCGTGAAAGAATTATTGAATTTCGATGAAAAATCTTTTTCACGCGAGTGAAGCCACGGACAGAAGCAAGCGTTAACAAACAAACATATACTTTTCCGATTTATAATATTAGTACCTATAAATACGTACAGTATCCACATAGAACTGTCTTAGATTTAGTATTCAACATTTGTTTGGCCCACTTTTAGTATAAGTGTTATCCCAGTTATCATTTGCCATAGACAACAGTGTCATTTGTGCAATTTATTTTAGAAGCTAACCGCCAGGACTCTGAGTGCAAACGTCAAACAAAGCAGTGGTAGCCCAGTAGTTACAGGTACGACTAACGTACTTGTTGGTCATGGGTTCAAACCCGTACTGGCACAATATTGTGACTTATTTGCTTCACACTACTGCACTCGAAGTGGTGAAACTGAGAAGAAACACCTCGACAAACTCAGAGGATCTTTTTCTGGGTGGGAAAATCATTGAATGACTTCTCCCGCTCTGGGTGGAGTGGAAAGGAGTGTCAGACTTCTACTGACTAAAATCCCACCCTGTTCCTTCCGCTGCTCCTAAGTTCCGGGGCCGCGGTATCTCTTTAGAACATTCCCGCAACCCCGGAAACTCCGAAGTCTAAGCTCCGTATTACAGAACGAAACTTGAGCACTGATCTCTGTTTAAAACTAGTTTTGAGTCAAGATTTAATTTTAGAAGGTTCCTTGAGAAGAATTTCATTGATCATAGTACGACCGAGTACAGCTTTATTCTAGATCGTTACTCAGTTGTAGATTCAACTTTAAGTAGAGATTTGATGTCAGATTACATACTTTTAAGGATTGCCTTACCTGTTACTTATTAAAAAATCGAAAAGTTTTGAGAATTTTTTTTTAAAGATTTGAGAATGCAAATTTTATTTCTAAAGTCGCATCCTCACTAATCCTGCCGTCATCCGGCTCGCATGTAATTTATCAAAGTCAGGGCAAAACGTCGTAGCGTTAATTACCTCGTGTCGGATCACTCATCGGCGTATCGATGCCTTCGAGGTGTGCGTTGATATATTTGACGAGTTTAAAACTGTTGGCTCAGAATTGAAACAGGCGTTAGTTTGCGAAAATCCACACATTGCAGAAAAATATTTTGTGATTATTCTGCCACTTATGACCTTTCAACCTTTAAAGCAAGAGTGAACAGGCATCTTCTGGGCTCACTCGTCACATCGTGGACCTCATCTATCGCTTACCATCAGGCGAGGTCGAGGTCAAGAGTGAGCTCATCCTGAATAAAAAAAAACAACAAAACCACTTGATTATGCTTGCATGGGTATTTTCTTCTGCCCGCGATTTCGTTCGCATGGGAGGGCTTTTCCGTGTATATCTAGATAATAATTTATTTTTATCTCAATGTACAAATTTAACTTAATCTAAATATACAAGGCAATGAATTTAGGTACATAGTAAGAGGTCACGTTGACGACTGTACTAGTGTTAACAGTGTTACAGTCGACAGCGCCTTCCACCCTGGCTGTGTTATTCTGTAAGTCCTCATTCTAAACTTCGAATCTGAATCCGCTGTGAGTTTATTGATTGGCATTCTAAAAACTCGGTTGTTAATTCAAATTTACACTAGCGCTACCCTTGCGAGCGTGTCAGCGAGTTGAACTAAAGATTTTGACAGATAAAGTATGAGATGACGTGAGAAGTGGCATTCGGTAAGGTAATTCCTCCGTCACTTCGAAGCTGTTTACAGAATGCAAAATCAAGGTCACTTTGAACCATACGCGAAGTGACAGTGAATAGCTATGTGAGATGCGAGTTGTTGTTCGAATTTTACAGAATCGACGTACTGGTAAAAATCACAAAATTTATCGTTTTGGCACTTTAAATTTGTAGGTAAATATATATTTGATTTTAATCCAATAAACAAACAAACAAAATATGATTTGATAACAGATAAAAAAGGTAAGTGTTTTGTTTTAATATAATATAAAGTAGTGCATTACCAAGAGCAAATGAGAAGATGTCTGTGTCAATAAGTTATTGTATGAGGTGATCTGGTGAGTAATGAGTTGTGTTTGAGTGAGTAATGAGTTGTGTGTAACCCTTTACACCCGACGGTTTATTTTTTCGAAATCATTTAAGTCATGGTTTTTATAGCTTTCTATAGTCTAAGGAGCTAGAAAAAAAATACTAAAAAAAATCTCGGGTTACAGTTATTTTAGGAATTAACTCTCACGATCGTGAGTTTCAGGTACAACTAGACTACTCACGATCGTGAGGGTACTCAAAACTAACGCTCGTTTCAGCGCGGGAGTAATGAGTTGAGCAAGTGAGTGAGAAATTAGTTATATGTGTGAGTGTTAATGAGTTGTTTGGTAGGTAAGAGGGTACTTGGTATATAAGTAATCAACTAAAGCTATTTATAACCTTCTCAGTTTCAGTACTGTCCAATCGTGGGAATTCCGGGACAAAAGTAGCCTATGTGTTATTCCAGGATGTCAACTATCTACTTACCAAATTTCATTCAGATCCATTCAGTAGTTTTTGCGTGAAAGAGTAACAAATATCCATACATTATTCTCACAAACTTTTGCATGTATAATATTTGTAAGAAAAATGCAGCACCGTCCTGCCGCCCGCAAATTTTAATATTTTCAGAGAGTCATCTCCTTAGCCTCTTCTTAACTATGGTGGGGTCAGCTTTCAGTTTTCAGCGACTGCCTATCTGACCTGCACACCCCAGAAGTTGGGAAAGCACGACAGCCCTTGGCAAGACCATTGCCATATTTTCTGGCTCCTGACTACCCGTTACTACTAGCAACGATGTTGAAATGACAGCCGGGACTAACGGTGTAACGTGCTTTCTGAGGCAGAGAAGAATCGAGAGATATTCACTCGTTTGCGAGAATATTTATTTATTTATTTATTTTATTATTTATGTACACACAGTAAAATACATTAAGATAAACATAATTATAATATCTGAGTACAAAGGTACTGCTTATTTCTTAAGAAATTTCTCATAACATAACATACATAACATCGACATAACTCGAAATGCCGTCCAATGTAACTAGATACTTCTGTGAAATAATCATAAATTTAAGTATAACATCGTGAACTGAGACACAGTGCCAATTTTGCGCCGACCTTCATCAGAAAGAAACAGTGTCTTATTTGTGTGTTTAAGCGTCAATAGCCTAATGGCTAAGGTGTCGGACTTGTGATCGAGAGGTCGCAGGTTCGAACCCCACTCATTACACTATTGCCGTGAACCCACTCCAGACACAGGCATATTTAGCTTAGTTGGAGGGGTTAACAAGATTGCTAGTAATGTGAATTCTACTCACATTGCTAGTTATTTTTATAAAAAAAAAGTGTTATTATTCATTTGAGACAAAACACTATAATTATTTTATTTGCATAAAACATAGAATATAGGTATTTTTCTCGATTCATTTTTTAATCGAAAATCATGTCTTTTTTAAAGATTATTCAAAATGTAAACAAGATTACTAGGTTTTTATGTCTAAAATTAGTATTGACAGTAAGAAAATATAGTTTATTATCCAAATATAGGACATTTTTTTTTTCTCTAGATTAATTATTACTTTAGTTATAAACGAAATCGGGCACGCCGCAATTGCGGCGGTAAGACCCCTCTTTGAGGAGTGGCTAGATCGGCGTCACGGCGTCCTGACCTACCGCATGACGCAGGTCCTCACCGGACACGGAAGCTTCGGGAGGTACCTGTGTCTGATGGGAAAGGAGGAAACGCCTGGGTGTCACCACTGCGAGGATCGCCCTGAGGACACCGTAGAGCACACGGTGCAAGACTGCCCCGCCTGGGCAGAGCACCGACGTGTCCTCACGGCGGCGATAGGCGGAGACCTCTCGCGCCCGGCCTTGGTCGAGGCCATGCTGCGGGGCGAGAGGGAGTGGGAAGCGGTCGCCTCCTTCTGCGAAGCAGTCATGCTTTCGAAGGAGGAGGCGGGCCGCGTGAGAGAGAGGATGGCGTCCTCCCTCCAGCCCAGCCGCAGTGGTAGACGCCCACGGCGTCGGACGTCGGCCGACGATCTCCGGCCACCGTAGGCGCGGGCATGCGGACAGCGAGTAAAGGGCAACTCGCTGTCCGACCATGGACCATGCCCGGGTCGACGGCGCGTCGTGTTCCACGCGCGCCTCAAAGAGCGTCAGCAACATGACGAGGCCCCCTCTGCAGAGGGCCGAAGCCAGTCAGTCAGTCAGTAAAAGTCTGACTTTTACTGACTAAAATCCACGGTGTTCCTTCAATAACCCTTTACATACCGGGGCCACGGTAACGGGATGAGTCCCACGACCCCGGCGGGCTTCGGCCCTCTGCAGAAGGGGCCTCGTCATGTTGCTGACGCTCTTTGAGGCGCGCGTGGAACACGACGCGCCGTCGACCCGGGCATGGTCCATGGTCGGACAGCGAGTTGCCCTTTACTCGCTGTCCGCATGCCCGCGCCTACGGTGGCCGGAGATCGTCGGCCGACGTCCGACGCCGTGGGCGTCTACCACTGCGGCTGGGCTGGAGGAGGACGCCATCCTCTCCCTCACGCGGCCCGCCTCCTCCTTCGAAAGCATGACTGCTTCGCAGAAGGAGGCGACCGCTTCCCACTCCCTCTCGCCCCGCAGCATGGCCTCGACCAAGGCCGGGCGCGAGAGGTCTCCGCCTATCGCCGCCGTGAGGACACGTCGGTGCTCTGCCCAGGCGGGGCAGTCTTGCACCGTGTGCTCTACGGTGTCCTCAGGGCGATCCTCGCAGTGGTGACACCCAGGCGTTTCCTCCTTTCCCATCAGACACAGGTACCTCCCGAAACTTCCGTGTCCGGTGAGGACCTGCGTCATGCGGTAGGTCAGGACGCCGTGACGCCGATCTAGCCACTCCTCAAAGAGGGGTCTTACCGCCGCAGTTGCGGCGTGTCCGATTTCGTTTATAACTAAAGTAATAATTAATCTAGAGAAAAAAATAAAAATGTCCTATATTTGGATAATAAACTATATTTTCTTACTGTCAATACTAATTTTAGACATAAAAACCTAGTAATCTTGTTTAAATTTTGAATAATCTTTAAAAAAGACATGATTTTCGATTAAAAAATGAATCGAGAAAAATACCTATATTCTATGTGTTATGCAAATAAAATAATTATAGTGTTTTGTCTCAAATGAATAATAACACTTTTTTTTATAAAAATAACTAGCAATGTGAGTAGAATTCACATTACTAGCAATCTTGTTAACCCCTCCAACTAAGCTAAATATGCCTGTGTCTGGAGTGGGTTCACGGCAATAGTGTAATGAGTGGGGTTCGAACCTGCGACCTCTCGATCACAAGTCCGACACCTTAGCCATTAGGCTATTGACGCTTAAACACACAAACAAGACACTGTTTCTTTCTGATGAAGGTCGGCGCAAAATTGGCACTGTGTCTCAGTTCACGATGTTATACTTAAATTTATGATTATTTCACAGAAGTATCTAGTTACATTGGACGGCATTTCGAGTTATGTCGATGTTATGTATGTTATGTTATGAGAAATTTCTTAAGAAATAAGCAGTACCTTTGTACTCAGATATTATAATTATGTTTATCTTAATGTATTTTACTGTGTGTACATAAATAATAAAATAAATAAATAAATAAATATTCTCGCAAACGAGTGAATATCTCTCGATTCTTCTCTGCCTCAGAAAGCACGTTACACCGTTAGTCCCGGCTGTCATTTCAACATCGTTGCTAGTAGTAACGGGTAGTCAGGAGCCAGAAAATATGGCAATGGTCTTGCCAAGGGCTGTCGTGCTTTCCCAACTTCTGGGGTGTGCAGGTCAGATAGGCAGTCGCTGAAAACTGAAAGCTGACCCCACCATAGTTAAGAAGAGGCTAAGGAGATGACTCTCTGAAAATATTAAAATTTGCGGGCGGCAGGACGGTGCTGCATTTTTCTTACAAATATTATACATGCAAAAGTTTGTGAGAATAATGTATGGATATTTGTTACTCTTTCACGCAAAAACTACTGAATGGATCTGAATGAAATTTGGTAAGTAGATAGTTGACATCCTGGAATAACACATAGGCTACTTTTGTCCCGGAATTCCCACGATTGGACAGTACTGAAACTGAGAAGGTTATAAATAGCTTTAGTTGATTACTTATATACCAAGTACCCTCTTACCTACCAAACAACTCATTAACACTCACACATATAACTAATTTCTCACTCACTTGCTCAACTCATTACTCCCGCGCTGAAACGAGCGTTAGTTTTGAGTACCCTCACGATCGTGAGTAGTCTAGTTGTACCTGAAACTCACGATCGTGAGAGTTAATTCCTAAAATAACTGTAACCCGAGATTTTTTTTAGTATTTTTTTTCTAGCTCCTTAGACTATAGAAAGCTATAAAAACCATGACTTAAATGATTTCGAAAAAATAAACCGTCGGGTGTAAAGGGTTACACACAACTCATTACTCACTCAAACACAACTCATTACTCACCAGATCACCTCATACAATAACTTATTGACACAGACATCTTCTCATTTGCTCAACTCGCTGACACGCTCGCAAGGGTAGCGCTAGTGTAAATTTGAATTAACAACCGAGTTTTTAGAATGCCAATCAATAAACTCACAGCGGATTCAGATTCGATTTTACCACGTTAAAAAAAAAAAAAAAAGTTATAAACGAAATAAGAATTAGGACTTACGACATTTAGTTTCGAACAAGAATATGGTGAAAGAGCGCACGCGATATTCAACTTTATTACTGCTGCATTAGCGTTTAGCACACAACGGCAGTTTCGAAACCGAACATGGCAAAAGAGCGCACGCGATATTCAACTTTATTACTGCTGCGTTAGCGTTTAGTATACAACGGCCTAATCGGGGGGGATGGGGGCGGAGCTTACGTGAAAATAATTTTGCACTCCCTGGTCTTAAGATGGTTACTAGATCGGCCTTGGCAAGTGTTGAAGCGTTGGCTCAACCTAGAAGATTGAGCCATGCGTTCGTTAGCCCCGAGTAACTAATAATAGCCTTAACCTTCGCGCATCCAAAAACTTACTTCTTCACATTCCTTCTCACCGAACCGGGTTTATGGCTAATTCCTATGCTATTTCTATCATTAAACTCTTGAACATGCTATCTCTTGACATCAAGAAGGCCGAATCTAAATTCTCTTTTAAGCGTAAAATGAGAAACCAATACTTAAAAGCCTGTCATTCTTAGTTTGGTTTTCGCAATAAATATAATTATTGTGAGTTCTCTTAGTCTGAAAGATTATTATAAAGCACCGTATTTATTAGTTTATTAATTTAACATATTATACAACGTGTAACGGAAACCCCATATCAATCCAAAAGGGCTGAAGACAACATCTGGTATGGAGTCTCTATGCCCAGTTTCAGCACAAAATATGTGACTCAAAGAATTGATACGAAATTATCGGTTTCATATGTTTCTTGAATATCAATCATAACAAAATTGTCACAGCACTACGAGGGTCAATAACTTTCCACGTCACTTGCCTATAACACGATAATTCTCTTCAATCTTCTTAATTTGAAAAATTCAGTCTCTGGTATGATCAATGTATTGAAATTTCTAATTAGTTCCACACATGAAGACATAGGATTACCAAACAAACCCTTGTCATATCGTTTGTTATCATCCAAAGAATCCGTGCACTTGGTATGTATATACCCTTTAAATTACACGTTGTACCTATAGCATTTCCTTTATGTGGTGCTGACATCTTAATTAAACTCTGTAATTTGATTTAAATATTTTATTTTGCAGGCAAAAACACTTAAAGTTAATTAATTCAACAAAAAAAGGAAACAAAAATAAAAACACAATAATAAACGATTATTCAACAAGATATTTAAAAAAAAAGCACAAAATAAGTTAAGGAAAAATAATAAACGATAAAAGTAACAATACGCACGCAGACGCAGAAGCGTTCCGTCTCACACGGCGACTCGCTTACTTCTGAGCTTCAAACCTTGGCAGTCGCTGCGCCTCGCTAGGGGCGCGGCGAGCGGCCTCAGGGCTTCGCCCCCAGGTCGCAGGAGCTATACCGTGTCCCGTCAATACGGGACCGTCGTTGGGTGGCCTAGTTACGGCGTAGATGTTCGGGTGTGCGTTAAGCGCCTGTCCAAAAGTGAACGGCAAACGCACACCCGCGTGATTAATTGCTATTGTGTAACTATAGGCGCGCCGCGACGCCGACTTTTAGGTATTTTCGGCGTCGTTTTTTCACGACACCCCGGCGGTCTAACCCCGCCAGGTGAAACCCCCCTAAGGGGGAAGCCCAGCGGAAGCCGACTAGCGACAAGGGTGCCGACTCAGACGCACCTATAGTGAATGCGGGGCTCCCGTCCGTCCCGCTTCCAGATCTAGCCGGTTACGTTTCGGACCGCAGAGCCGAGTATGTATATGTGAGCGGCATTGTACTGTGTGTCGCCGCTCAGTGCGTCTGCACCGAATAGCGTGCGCTGCTATCCGGTGCTAGTTATATATAGCGCATGTAGAGTCATGAATGTATGTTTATAGTACGTAACGTGCCTATATTAACTTAGAACACGTTACGTACCGAGTGAATGTAGTTATGAGTAGTATAACTGTTTGAGTAAGTCGCGTGTAACGTGGGGCGACTTACCCAGGAGTCAAGTCCGGGGGGGATGGGGCCGCAACGTCTGTCGGGAGCAGATCTCTGGGGAGCCGCCTCGCGTCAGGCGGGCGCGCATGCCAGGGCGCCAAGTGCTTGACGTGGGGCCAAGCAGAGGCGTCGGCACGCGCGAACATTGCCTTCGTGAGGCGCTGCACAAACTCTTCCAGGCTCTCAGTCCCGGAGTCCCGCCTGATAACATCGTTCCTCACATAGCGAGGGGCGTGGAATATGGTGCGCAGCGCCAAGTTCTGCTGCGCACTGAGCTTCTTGCGTGACGACTCGCTAGTGAGGGCGAACCAGGCGGGGGCGGCGTATGTCAGGAGCGGGCGTATGTACAGCTTGACACGCGCCGGGAGGCGGGACGAGAGCACTGGGTAGAGCAGTGCACGGGCGACCCTTGTCCGCGCCACGACTTGCATGACGTGCGGCCGCATCGAGAGCTGACGGTCGATGGTGACGCCGAGGTACTTGACCTGCGACGACCACGCGACCTCAGCTCCCATGAGCTTCAGGGGTGGTGGAGGGTGTTTTTGGCCAGTGAGCATAGCCTGCGTTTTACTCACGTTTACGGATAGCCGCCATTTGGCGAGCCACTCCGGGAGCATATTCAGCGCGCGCTGCATCTTCTTCGCCGTGTACTTGGGGCTCAGTGAGGTTGAGATGTACGCGGCGTCGTCGGCGTACAGCGCGAGCGTCGTGTCAGCTGTGGTTGGGATGTCGTCGGTGTAACGTGAGTAACACGCAGGCGATACGCAGCTGCCTTGTGGTACTCCCGCCTCGATGGGGCGGGGTGCAGAGAGTGCTCCGTCGACCAGCACCCTGAAGCTCCTGTGGGACAGAAAAGATTGGACCACTTTGACAACGTGACGGGGCGTGTCGGAGGTGGCTAGTTTATAAACTAAGCCCTCATGCCATACGCGGTCGAAGGCCTTCTCCATGTCGAGAAGTACTGCTACCGCGTACTCTTTCTTGTTCATTGTCGTGGACAGCTGGTAGAGTACTCTCGACAGCTGGAGCGTCGTGCTGTGCTCCGCCCTGAAACCGAACTGCTCAGGCCTCGGCGTAATGTGTGGCGTAAGGTGTCGCAGCAGGAGCGATTCGAACACCTTGGAGATGGTGGACAGCAGGGTGATGGGCCGATAGCTCTCCGGCTTCGATACATTTTTCCCCGCCTTGGGCAGCATTATGACGCGCCCCTCCTTCCACGCGGCGGGAAAGGCCCCCGTGCGCAGCACCGCCGTAAACAGGCGCGCCAGCGCCGCCACCATACGGTGCGGCAGGTGGCGTAGCGCGGCGTTTGTGATGCCGTCGGCCCCGGGAGCCTTTCTGAGCTTCGTTCTTAGGATGGCGCGTCTGACTGCGCCCGGCGAGAAAAATATCGGGTCTTCCTCGGGAGCTATCGGCGTCGCGAAGTAGTCCCCAAGGTGTTGCTCAACTGCCGCGACGTGTGCGTGCTGGTCAGTCGGGTTCGGACGGAACTGACGCTCCAGGTGCTCGGCGAAGACCTCCGCGCGATCCTCCGCTACGTACTTAAGAGCCCCGTCGTTGCCTCTTAGTGGGCGCACCGGGGCTGGGGTATTTGTAAAAGTTCGGCACAGTTTGTGTATTGACGGCCAGCTGTCAGCCGTGGCGTCAATGTGTTCCTCCCAGCTCGCGGTGGCCGACGCTTGTAACTCGGCCTTTACCTTCTCCGCGAGTCGATTCAGTTGGGTCCTCATGGTCGGGCATCTTGTTTGTTGCCACTGCTTGCGTAAGCGTCTCTTCTCGGCGATCATAGCACGTAGTCGCGGTGGCAGGGGCGGCAATAGCCCTCTCCCCTGCGCCGGTGGTGGTATGACCGCCTCTTCTATCGCGTGTTGGACGCAAGCAGTGACTTCTTCCGCAAACTGATCGACGTCAGCGGCGGTAGCGATGGGCCGAGTTGGCGTCGTGGCCTCAACCTTTTCTGTGTACTTCTTCCAGTCCAGGAGTCGACGTGGCGTTGGTGGCTTCTGTCGGGTCGGCATTCCAGATATGACGACGGGTACAGGTTGGTGGTCCGACTGCAGCTCGTCGTCTATCACGTGCTGTGCGATCTGGCAGCTTAGCCCTTGGTGGATCACAATGTCCAGCACGTCCGGCATGTGATTGGGGTCGTCCGGGTACCGGGTAGGCGTCTCTGGGCCGGACACTGTGTAGCCAAAGGCTTCCGCGTCCGCGAAGAGTCGTCTCCCCTGAGTATTCATGTGGTATGAGTTCCACGCTGGGTGCTTCGAGTTGAAGTCCCCGGCGAGGATCGTTGAGTGTTCTGTGAAGAGCAAGGCCCGCAACTCAGCCAGGTCTAACTGTGTTGCGGGTGGCTTGTATGCGGCGTATACGCGCAGGTCCTCGCCGGCCACGTGGATCTGTACGCCCAGCGTGTACAATGAATTATGCGACATCGAGGGGGGCAGCTCTTGATGGACGACTCTTCGCCTCACCAGCACTGCCAGACCGCGATATCTGATATTGAATGCCGACCGTTCATCTTTGCGGTATATGTGGTAACCTGGGAACTTCATCTTGTCTTCGGGTCCCAGGTGTGTTTCGTTTATCAACGCCACGTCGATATCCTGGTCCCTCAGAAGATGACGGAGGAGGGCGACCTTATTTCGCAGGCCGCGGGCATTCCAATTGATTACCCGCAGTGGCCTAGCCATGGGTAAGCGTTAATAAGGTGGCTAGGCCATCTAGGATGACTTGTTGTGGGTCCTGCCCCCGTCCGATGGCCTGGATTAGGTCCATCATGATCTTTATGGCGCAGGTCATGAATTCTTTATTAACTGCCACTGAGGCGCCGGTAGCCTCGGTGGTCGTTGTTTGTTCCTTCGGGTTCTTCTTCTTTGTAACACCGGCGCCTTTAGTCGCCGCATTCTCAATTTGTTTGACCTGCGCCTTGCTCTGGGCGGGGGCGGCCTGCGAAACCTCTGCCTTGGTCGTTGTTTTTGGATTCTGTGCAGGGGGGGGGGGGGGGTTGTGCCTTTTCCTTCCCTTTCCCCCCTCGTTTCTTATTCCTCCTCCGCCTGGAAGAGGTGGCCTCTCCGCGCGTTGTGGGCCCGTTGGCTGCCGCCATCAGGGTCGCGCCGCCGTGGCCTTCTTCTACCTGCCTGACGCTGTCTCCAGCCGGCTGTGTTGGGCGGCGCGAGTTGGCTGTCAGGGCGACAGTCCCCGCCCGCCTGTTCTGTATTTCCTTTTGGAAAACGGGGCACTTGACGTGGCACGCCGGGTGCGGGCCACCGCAGTTTGCGCAGGTGGCCGGCTCCTCCCGAGGGCGTGGGCAGTCTCTCGCTGCGTGCCCCTCTCCACATCTTACGCAGGCGAGCGGGCGGTGGCACTGGTGCGACGAGTGCCTAAATTTTTGGCACCTGTGACACTGTGCGGGCCAGCGTTTTCCACGCCACGCCTCTATCTTGACCCCCCGCATCATGAGAAACACGGAGGTGTCATATATGCGGCGCACATCTGGCGTCCGCTTTAGTAGGGCGTAGAAAACGCAGCCGGGTCTTCCTTGGCGCGCCCTTATATGGCGCACGTACTCCGGCTCATACCCTTGCGCGCGGAGCTCTTCCTCAATTTCTGAGGGTTCCGTGTCAGCGGGCAGGCCTCGGATGGCCACTTTCATCAGCTTCTCCGCTGGCAGCGAGTATGCGAACCATGAAATACCATCGGTTCGTTCAAGCTCGGTGAGGTAGTGCTGGATCAGCCTATACTCTCCCTCAGACTCCGGAGTGAATCGTACGCCGGAGCCGTATGGACGGGCATTGGGTGGCCGACCCAGCTTGGCCGCGATGGCTCGGAAATGCCGAGCCCAGTTTGGCAGCTTTTCCACTACCAGCGGAGGGTAGCGAGGTCTCTTGGGCCGCTGAGCACTTGTATTGGCTGCGTTAGAAGGGGTGGCGGGGGCCGCGCCAGAAGTGGTGGCGCGGGCCGCGTCGGAAGTGGTGGCGAGGGCCACATTAGAAGTGGTGGCGGGGGCAGGTGTTGGCACTTCACCTACCTCCTCTGTAGCCGCAACTTCCTCCTCCGATGAGTTGGAGTCTTCTTCTTCCTCTCTTCCCTGTGATGGGCGCTCCCTTCTTGAGCGCTGTTGGTCGAGGCGGTATCTTTTTCTTTCTTCTTCTGCCGAGTCTTCTGGGCTGCGACGGCGCCTCTGAGGGCGCGGCTCAGGCAGATGGACGGTGTCGGAGTCGGTGTCCGACGACATTGGTGTGGGTGTGGGCGACCCTGCACGCGACGATGCGGTCGAGTACGTCGCGGGCGCATCGTACGCGGCGATGCGTGGAGGCGTTTGGGACGCGGGTCCGATTGCGTACTTACGCAGGCGCGGGTCCCGGGACGGGGTCGCGCATACGCGCGCGAGAGATGGGTGCGCGGCGGCAGCAGGGGCACGCGAAGTGCCAGCGGCGGCGGACGCGGAGGCAGCGCCAACGGGGGCGCGCGGGGCAGCGGCGGGCCCGGTAACGACCGGGCGCTGCATCGCGGGACTTGCCTGGGTTTTTGGTGGTTGCGGGCGGCTCGACGCCGTCACGGGCGCAGCGCGCGCAGGCGCCGGCGGCGGCGGTGGGTCGGCGGCAGCCTTCTTCCCCTGCAGCTCTTGCCTCAGTTGTACCGAGGAGATGCGTGCTGAGCTCGACGTCGCCATCCCGATATCCGGGAGCGACGACGCCCGATCCAGCTTCTGGTGGCTCCTTACCTTTTCGGCGGCTTCTTCATTCCCTAACGATATGGCATCACCGCGGCCCGGAGAGCCGCGGGAGCCGGGTTTAGGCATCACGGAACACTATCCCGCACTTGGATATTGTTATTTTTTCACTAGGATTCAGTTATTAGTTTTTTTCAACTATCGTCGAAAAGTTGGGGGTAGACGTAACCGTCGCGCGACCGACGACGTTCCCGAAACGTCGAGAAACTACGACGGGTGGCGCCCTCTGCGCCTGTACGAGCGAACGGCGTTCACTCGTACACCCGCAGAGAGACAACACCGAAAAACGGTCCGTACGCGATAAACACAACACACTGGTAATAACGATACTGTTTCACTAGAGCGCTGGGTGGTTACTGGCGAATCCCTGAGCTTCAAAGGTGGAGGCACGCTCTTTTATAGCCTGTTCGTCGCAGGTGGGAGGTGAATCATACTTGTTTATGCGCTCGCACCGATATTCTTTCCGTCGCAGGTGTGAGATGAATCACACTTTGTTTATGCGCTCGCCTTGTGAACTCGTGAATCATTGCACGCGCCGACATATATTTATACATATATTCTTTCGATAATGTCATTTATTTTACTTGTACACCTACCACACTGTGGTCTTTTTAACCCAAGGGTTAACTGGTAGAGAACGCCTTGTTGCATTAAGTCCGCCCATGTACCACTATTGTACAGACGCCAGCATATCAAGCTACAACAACTGTCAAATTTCTTTAATAGATTTTTAACTTTATTGTTAAAGATATAGATAGGTTCAAGGTTGATTGGGAAAATTTGACAGTTTCGGGTAGCTTCATAAGCTGGCGTCTGTACATAAAGTTTAAATAAATAAATACAGAAAACATCTAGTGATAATTCTACAAAAGATATGTTGTTTATGTTTGTATGTAAAATGCAGTACCGTCCTTTCGCCCGCAAATTTTTATCTGTACTAATATAATAAAGCGGTAAAGTTTATTTGTTTGTTTGAACCCGCTAATCTTCGAAAGTACTGGGTGGTTTTGGATGGAATTTGGTATGGAAGTAGCTTGAAGCTTGAGAAAGGCTATAAGCTTTTTATCTAGTTGTAAAAGCAGGAGTTTATATTTTTATCGTGATAAAGTCCACGGCTCGGATTCTCACAGCAGAAGGCCCGACCCATACTGGTACGATTCTTCAATATGGAGCGCCGGCAATTGGTATGGGATAGCAAGAAAGTTCTCAAGGGTACCGGGATCACCATCTCTGAGTTCTTGACACAAGCTCGACATCGTGTGTTTGCAGCTTGTCGTAAGCATTTCGGTATGCCGAATTGCTGGTCCATGGAGGGCAAGATTGTTGTTATTTGCCCAGAGAAATCCCGGTGGAAGATCGAAACGGCAGGCGAACTTCACGATGTAATAGCCATATTCCCGTTCAGTTCTTGTTCAGTCGACACCGAGGATTTTGCGCAATCTGAAGAACCTGGATCTCCTAGAGCCGCAACCGTGGCTACTTCCGCTAAGAGAACAAGGAAGACGCGTGTGCGCAAGTAGCTCATTCGTTGTTTTTGTTTTGCCTGTCCATTTGTTTCACTACTTTTCAACTTAGCCGCTTTGCATGATCACAATCATTCTGGGCCGGTAGTTCATCAATAATTTTTATTTGTAGCACCGCATTTCATTTTACTTTTTATTCTTAATAATGCCGGTATCAATAAATGTTACAAATTACAGGTTAGATTTTTTGACAACGTGACAGATGTCAATTAGTATAGTAGACAGATGACAGTGTCACTGCTCCTATCCATACGTCATTGCGTTGCGTTCCATTCTGCGTACAGTTCGATGTTTTAGTTTTGTTTTTATTTTTGTTTTTCCATTTCTACTACATTGTTGTTTTACTTGTATAACTTTGCTAGATAATACTGTAAAATTTCTGCCAATATATCAGCGAGTGGGGGAGGTTTTCTCAAAGGATATTCTTAAATCTTTAATTTAATAGTGTTTTGGTATTTACTCTTATATTTTAAATATTTATATTATTATTTATATATATTATTATATATATATTATTTATATTCATGGATGATGTAGCTGAACTTAACGACAGCTTCATCTCGTGCTCTTCTTCTACTAGTTTTGTTAGTGCGGACAGTGACTCTTCCTTATCACTTACTTTACATGATAAAATCTCTTCTCTTTTCTCCAATGACCCTAAGAATCTGCACATAGCTCACATAAATGCTCAGAGTGTTCCTGGTCACTATTCTGACCTTCTGGCATCCTTAAGCAGTGCTCACTTGGATGCGCTCTTGATATTGGAATCATTTTTGAAGCCATCTCTCCTCTCCACTCAGTACTCACTCCCCGGCTTCATCTTGATCCGCAATGATAGGACTGACAAAGGTGGAGGAGGTGTTGCTATATACCTGCGTGCTGATTTACCCTACAGGGTGATCAGTTCATCTCCATCACGGTATTCTGAGTTGGCTGAATACTTGTTTCTTGAAATTACTGTTCATCACACAAAGGTTTTACTTGCAGTGCTCTACAGTCCTAATCTTCACATAGACTACTTCAATTCTCTCGACTCCACTCTCAGTGATCTTTGCCCCATGTATGTTCATGTCATTTTGATGAATGATTTGAATACTTGCTTGATTAAAAATTATTTTCGCTCCCTTAAACTCCTATCTTCTTTCAATCAGCAAGTTTTGCCTCTTTCTGCAACTCACTATTTTCCTAATTGTACACCCTCTTTTCTAGATCTTATGATTGTCTCCTCACCTAGTAATGTTTCTTACCATGGCCAACTTACGGCTACTTTTTCTTACCACGATCTCATTAATCTTTCGTATCGTATCCGTGTTCCCAAGCGTAAGCTCCAGCTTTTATATATCCGTAACTACAAGGGCATAGATCTGGAGGCTTTGCGGCGTGATGCCGGCGATCTCGACTGGACCCCTCTGGTTGAGAACCATGACATCAACGATAAGGTGAATTGTTTTAACGCAACTATTCTCGACTTATATGATCAGCATGCCCCTGTCAGACGTGTCAAAGTTAGACATAACCCTGCACCATGGATAACGCAACAAATTAAAGAGATTATGGCTCGCAGGGATAAAGCTAAGAGCAGATATAAGCGCAGACCGAGGTAGAACTGAGAGTGGCGGTACTCAGGCTGAATGCCAGAAATACCGCCCCGGGACCCGACGGCTTACCTGGCAAAGCCTGGGTCCTGGCCTCGGAGGCTCTCGGGCCTCGACTTATAGGGCTCTTTAACGCATGTTTGGAGAGGGGCCAGTTTCCGCTTCGCTGGAAGACAGGAAAACTGGTCCTTATCAAGAAACCGGGGCGCCCTGCGGACACTCCGTCCGCATACCGGCCTATTGTGCTGCTCGACGAGGTGGGCAAAATCTTTGAAAGACTTATTGCAAACCGCCTCGTCGGGCACCTGGAGAGGGTAGGGCCGGATCTTGCGGATAGCCAATTTGGTTTCCGCAAGGGGCGCTCGACGGTGGATGCCATCATGCGTGTAAGGGCTCTCTCGACAGAGGCTGCGTTGTCCCGGGGTGGGGTCGTCTTGGCGGTGTCTCTCGACATCGCTAATGCCTTTAATACCCTGCCCTGGAGTTGCATAAGGGAAGCACTCCGGTATCACCGGATGCCGACCTACCTCTGTCATGTGGTTGAGGCCTACCTGACGGACAGAGCCGTCATCTACCCTGGTCACCAGGGAGAGTGGAATCGGCGAGAGATGTCGTGCGGTGTCCCACAGGGATCAGTTCTGGGACCACCCCTGTGGAACATCGGTTACGACTGGGTGTTGCGCGCCGACCTCCCTACAGGCGTCAGCGTAGTCTGCTACGCTGACGACACGCTGGTCTTGGCACATGGGAGGTCGCACCAGGCGGCGGCCGAACTGGCGATGCGAGGGGTTGCGACAGTCGTAGAAAGGATCCGGCAACTGGGACTCGAGGTGGCTTTGCACAAGTCCGAGGCCATGTGTTTTCATGGCCGTCGGAACGCGCCACCTTCGGGTTCCCAAGTAACGGTGGGAGGGGTTCACATCGGCGTCGAGACGACGATGAAGTACCTGGGATTTGTCCTCGACAGCCGGTGGAACTTCGTCGAACATTTCCGACGTTTGGCTCCAAGACTGGACCGGGCGGGGGCTGCACTCAAGCGGCTCCTACCAAATCTAGGGGGGCCAAACGCCTCCTGCCGGAGGCTATACGTGGAGATTGTGCGGTCCATGGCCCTCTATGGGGCCCCTGTGTGGGCGCTGAATCTACAGCGGCGACCAGCTCGCCAGCTGGTCGCGTCTCGGAGGGTCATGGCTATCCGGATGATCCGCGGATACCGCACGATCTCTGGGGAGGCGGCGAACCTCCTTGCCGGATTGCTGCCGTGGGATCTGGAGGCGGTAGTCCTCGCGCGCGTGCACAATTGGCGCGCGGAGGTGCTAAGCCGGGGTGAAACTCCGCTACCGCGGCAAGTCGCGGCTCAGCGGATAGAACTCCGGCGCGATCTCACGGCAGTATGGAAAGAGCGGCTGTCGCAACCGAAGGCTGGGCACGCCGCAATCGCGGCGATAATTCCCCTCTTTGAGGAGTGGCTGGAGAGAGGCCACGGCGTCCTCACCTTCCACCTGACGCAGGTGCTGACCGGACATGGTTGTTTTGGTAGGTACCTGTTTCGGATTCAGCGGGAGGACACGCCCGGGTGTCGTCATTGTGAGGACCACCTGGAGGACACGGTGGAGCATACGGTCGAGGTATGCCCTGCTTGGGCGGAGCACCGCCGTGTCCTCGTAGAGGCGGTCGGCGGCGGCGACCTCTCGCGCCCTGCTCTGGTTCAGACCATGGTGCGGAGCGAGAGGGAATGGGATGCGGTCGCCTCCTTCTGCGAAGCAGTCATGCTAGCGAAGGAGGAGGCCGAACGCGCGAGGGAGAGGCAACTCTCTTCCTCGCGCCCCAGCCGTCGTGGTAGACGCCCCGGGCGTCGGGGATCGCGAGCCGATTTCCGGCCACCGTAGGCGCGGGCCTGCGGACGGCGAGCAGGGGTAGCTCACCGTCCGGCAAAGACCAGGCCCGGGTCGGCGGCGCGTCGTGTTCCACGTGCGCCTCAAGGAGCCGTCAGCATTGGTGACGGGGCCTCATAAAGCCATAGCCTGCCGGGGTCGCGGAAATATAGTAAAAAGATACCGCGGCTCCGGAACTTACGGGCAGCTGAAGGGACAGGGTGGGTTTTTAGTCAGTAGAAGTCTGACACTCCCTCCCGCTTAACCCAGAGCGGGAGAAGTTATTCGATGATTTTCCCACCCAGAAAAAAAAAAAAAAAAAAAGATATAAGCGCAGACCTTCAGAGCTGAATCTCTCTTATTACAAATTATTACGTAATCGCTGCAGTCATCTGTGTCAAGATGCTAAGAGACGCTATTTTCACGACCACCTCAATAATCGCAGTTCTTCCGACGTATGGAAATTTCTCAAATCTGTAGGCATAGGTAAGTCACCTACCAACCAGTGTAAGGATGTCAACCTCAATGATCTAAATAAGCATTTCTTTTTCCTTCCCTTTTCTCTTGATCCGTCTGTTAAAGCTGCGACACTAGAGAGTCTTTCTAGGTTGCCGTTACCACTTTGTCCTCTCTTTAAGCTTAGTGATGTTACTGAGGATGACGTTAAAAAGTCTATTCTTGCGATTACTTCTTCAGCAGTCGGTAATGATAAGTTGTGTTCAAGAATGATAACTCTTATCCTTTCCTCGTTACTTCCTGTTCTCACTCACATCTTCAACCACTCATTTTCCTCTTGCTCTTTTCCGTATGTTTGGAAACAGGCTCACATAATACCTTAACCTAAAATTAACAATCCTACTTTATTAATCCACTTTAGACCCATTTCTATTCTCCCTTTTCTCTCTAAAGTTTTTGAGCACATAGTTCATAGACAATTAACATTTTTCTTGGCGTCAAACTCGATAATATCCCCTTTTCAATCCGGTTTTCGCTCGGGTCACAGTACTGTAACCGCGCTTTTAAAAGTGACTGATGACATCCGCTGGGCAATGGAGAATAAGTCCCTTACAGTTCTTGTATAGCTGGACTTCAGTAGCGCATTCAACTCAGTGGATTTCGACATTTTACTAGGTATCCTCAAATCTATCAATTTCTCTCCTTCCACTTTAGCCTGGTTAGGTTCTTATCTTCGGGGATGCTCTCAGTGTGTTCGCCTGGAGGAGTCCTTCTGTGATTGGTGTAGCCTCACTATGGGTGTTCCTCAGGATAGCGTTTTCTCTACTCTTCTATTTTCAATTTTCATAAACTTTGTTACCAGAGTAATCTCCTCTAGTTTTCATCTCTACGCAGATAACTTGCAGCTTTACCGACATTTTACTGTAGCTGACGCGGATTCTGCAATTGCTGCAATGAATCATGACCTGGCTTGCATCAGCGTTTGGGCTAAGTCATTTGGTTTGCAAATTAACCCAACTAAATCCCAGGCCATAATTATTGGCAGCAGATTCGTTCGCAGTGCGGCTGTTGTTGCATCTCTGATGCCTTTATAGCTCGATGGTGTTCGCATTGACTATACCGAAACCGCTAAAGATCTGGGTGTAGTTATTGACTCCAATCTCTTGTGGCGTGCCCAGGTCAATGAGGTCAGCCGAAAGGTAAATTTTTCCTTTCATTCGCTGAAATGCCTTCAAAGTCAGAAGCCCTTGAAGACTAAAATTTCTTTGGCACAAACACTTATTCAGCCGATAATAGATTATGCCGATGCCTGCTATTTGGATGCTACCGAGGAGCTATTAAACAAGCTTGAGCGCTTGCAAAATCTGTGCATTCGCTTTGCGGTTTCGCTTTTTTCGGTCTTCGAAAGTATGACCATGTTTCTCACCTTCGCAAGCAACTCAAATGGCTCCCAATCCGTCTTCGCAGGAACACTAGGATTTTGTGTCTCCTCTTCAACATTTTACACAACCCGTCTTACCCTTCCTACCTGCGTGAGCGTTTTTTTTACGCTCGTTCTAGCGACGTACCGTGTAGATCACACCTTAGATCCCTCCTTAAATCTCATCCTCATAAAACTAGCTACTACTCTTATTCCTTCTCTGTCCATGCTGTAAGATTGTGGAACTCACTTTCGCCTAGCATTCGTGATTTGAAAACTATATCTCTATTCAAATATCGATTAAAAGAGCATTACCTTTCCTCTTAACTGTGTTAATTATTTATGTATATATTTATATTATATGTTTATATATTCTAACATTATGTATTTATTTAAGTATATGTTATTTTTATTGCATTATAAGTATGTGTAAGTATATTTAATGTTTTAGTTTTAGACTTCACATTCATATTTATTTCTCTTCTTGTTCTCACACACTATTGTCTACATTTCTTTTTCACTTCTCCTTTCGCAGGTCTGCTGGAAGAAACTTCTTAAGAAATAAGCAGTACCTTTGTACTCAAATATTATTTATAATTATGCTTATCTTAATGTATTTTACTGTATGTACATGAATAATAAAATAAATAAATGAAATAAACTACCTTTAATAGTTATCTTTATTTTTCACACGCTGAGAATCAGGGTTTTTACAATAACGATGACATAGTTGGTGCAGTGGTTGAGCGATTGGCTGTTGCGCTGCGTATCGTAGGTTTGATTCCCGCAAGGGATATATTTTCTGATTAATAAATCTCTTTTTTTTTCGGTGAGAAAATCGTGTAATGATTCCGCCCGCTCAGGATGGAGCGGGAGGACTTCAACCCATTGAATTATACCCACCCTGTTCCTTCACTGCCCTTACGGAACCCCGGAATTGCGGTATCTCGTTAAAATATTCTCGCAACCACGGACTTATTGACAAACCTGAATGTATCTCTCAGAAAACTCGTCGAGAAGAGACGAAAGACACCACAAAATACCGTAACAATGAAACATCAGTTATTTTGATTTATCTTGAAAACTTCACAACATTAAACGCCATAAAATAACAGTGTTATTTTATTACAATCGCTCTCTTTGGCAGTATTGCCATCATTATTATAAATAAATGTTCATCTTTTCCATTGAAGTGAAAACAGCAAAAAAAGACATTTTAAAGTAAACAGTTACAAAGGTTAGGTTTATTTGAAGAATTTATCATACAACGTGTAACAGAATAAACGCAATTCCTGAAAGTAGTTGGTTAACAATCGGCTTCTGAATCGATTTCCGTCATAAAACTAGGTGTTACATTTTGACGAGGATCGATTTGATTTTGAGGAGGGTTATGATTTTGACAGGCTATGTATGTATGTATGTGTGTATGTTCATCTTTTCCCTCATAGCTCCAAAGCTGCATATTGGAACTCAATAAATGAGGTATCGTTAGAACCGTCTTGACCGTCCGCTGAACATAGGCTACGTGACGTGTCACAAAACCCAATGTGGCGCCCTCTAGCGCCCAAAAAGTGTTGTGTTAAAAAATAAAAATAAGATAAACACATCGTGTTTGATATCATTTGAAAGGGCGAATTATAGAGGTGACAGCCGGAGAACTTAAAGAAAACCGAAATTGAATTAAATTAAAGGGTTTAATGTAGAATTACAACTGTTAACTTATCCTAACTTATGACTAGACTCGGACGATGCTAGTACCGAAGTGTGTAGATTATCCTAATCTTGAGATATTTATCGATCTCCAATATGGATGCTGTATCCGCAATATTGGGAGTACGTGATCGATAACCACGGCTACACGGATGTATGTACGTTGACTCGGCAGGACGGCGTTACAGTTTTATGTTGAACCTTCTGGTCACGTAAGGCTGATTCGATGTGGGCAGGTCACGTAGCATATACATTTCATCACATGCACATTTCCAAAATATTGCTTAAATTTAAAGTGGCGCCCTCGAGTGGACCAAAAATCTTGTGTTAAAATAAAATTAAGATAAATACACTGTGTTTCATATCATTTGAAAGGGCTTCACTTGTACTTATCAAAAATATTTGACAGGCCTGTTGGTCTAGTGGTCAGTGGCCCTGACTGCTATGCGCAAGGTCGTGGGTTCGATACCCATCCAGGACAAATACAAATGTTTGTGTGATGAGCACAATCATTTGTTCTTTGTCTGGGTGTAATTTATCTATAATATGTATGTATTTAGAAATATATATGTATGTTTATCAGTTGTCTAGTACTCATAGCACAAGCTCTGCTTAGTTTGGGCGTTGTGTGAAAATTGTGGAATATTATTGTTATATTATTATAATTGTATTAATTATATATACATATTAATTACATTTTTAAATATTAATAAAACAAAATATAAACAGTTAAAATATAAAAAATAGTAGCCTACCGGTATCGGGAACAGGGTCCAAGCTACCGGTGGCCAGGGCTCTTGAGAGAGGAACCTCCTCACAATACGCGCCATTTCCAGAAGTACTGTTTTCTGCTTATTATTTCCTTTATTTTACATGTCTCTCAAAAATTACATATTTAAATATTTTTCTTTAAAAAAGTGTCAATAAAAAAACATTTAAAAATATAAAAAATGGCAGTTCACTGCTATCGGGAACGGGGTCCAAGCTACCGGTGGTTAGGTCTCCAGAGAAAGGAACCTCCTCACAATACGAGCTGTATGTATCTTTGACTTTGACTTTGAAACTTTGACTTTGTATCAGGCCCTTTATCCAGCTGTGCAACGCCAGCTTTGACAGGTGGTCGTCGAAGCTTTTAGCTATCAGCCCATTGACTGATATGACAATCGGTACAATGACAGCCGAGTCCACATTCCACATGTCAACAACATCATAAGCTAAGTCTGATACTTTATATGTATGTTTCTCTTTCTAAGCTTTCACGAGATTCTCGTCATGTGGGATGGTAACATCGATTATTATTGCGCGGCGCACTAACCGGTCTATCACCACTATATCAGGCTTATTGGCAACAATAGTACTATCAGTGATGATAGACCGATCCCAGTACATCGTGACATGGTCATTTTCGAGAACTGGGTCGGGCACATACTTGTAATACGGTACCTCAGAATCGACAAGCTTGTATTTCAAAGCAAGTTGCTGATGGATAATTCTGGCTACTTGGTTGTGTCTATGCAAGTACTCGCCATTAGCCAGACGAGGACAACCGGAGACAATATGTCTGATGGACTCGCCAGGATGATGGCATGCCCGACACATGCCAATCGTCCCGTCCTTCATAATATGTTTCCGGTAATTATTCGTCAAGATAACTTCGTCCATAATTGTACAGACAAAATCTTCAGTTTCCCCGAAGAGATCCCCGAAGCGTAGCCAGGCAACGGAAGCTGTTAAATCTACATCGGACCCATAAAGAGCCCGATAGTAGTGACCATGAAGCCCTTGCTTTTCCATACCTCCTTGCGGTCATCTGCGGTAAGTATAACAGGTTTGTGCCAGTTCTCCTTAGCCTACCTTAGCCTTAACCTTGTCCACTGCAACCACATCTCGGTGCATACCCACATCGACTTTATGGAAATATTCCCTGAGACTGCAAATCTCGCGGTATTTAAAAAGCGCTTGGCATTTAAAAAGCCTCGACCTCCACTTCCGCGGGATGTACAGTCTCATCACCGATGATCGTGGGTGATGCATCCGATTTGTGGTTAGCAGTGTGCGGACCCTCCTATCCAGGGCATCCAGTTCGGTTTGAGTCCATTTGAGTATGCCGAAAGAATACATCAACACCGGCGGCATGACCCAACCGTTGAAGGCGCGCACCTTATTTCCTCCCGACAAAAGGCTGTTTAATACCTTTGTCAGGCGGCCAAAGAAGCACTCCCTCAACAATTGTTTCATGTATGATTATTATTTCCTTTATTTCATATACCTCTCAAAAATTACATTTTTAAATATTTTTCTATAAAAAAGTGACAATAAAAAAACATTTAAAAATATAAAAAATGGCAGTCCACTGGTATCGGGAGCGGGGTCCAAGCTACCGGTGGTTAGGTCTCCAGAGAAAGGAACCTCCTCACAATACGAGCTGTATCGAGGAGAACTGCCTTCTGTATCAGGCCCTTTATCCAGCTGTGCAAAGCCAGCTTCGACAGATGGTCGTCGAAGCTTTTAGCTATCAGCCCATTGACTGATATGATAATCGGCACAATGACAGCCGAGTCCACATCCCACATGTCAACAACCTCATGAGCTAAGTCGAGATACTTAATGTGTTTCTCTTTCTCAGCTTTCACGAGATTCTCGTCATGTGGGATGGTAACATCGATTATCATTGCGCGGCGCACTAATCGGTCTATCACCACTATATCAGGCTTATTGGCAACAATAGTCCTATCAGTGATGATAGACCGATCCCAGTACAACGTGACATGGTCATTTTCGAGAACTGGGTCGGGCACATACTTGTAATACGGTACCTCAGAATCGACAAGTTTGTATTTCAAAGCAAGTTGCTGGTGGATAATTCTGGCTACTTGATTGTGTCTATGCAAGTACTCGCCGTTAGCTAGACGTGAACAACCGGAGACAATATGTCTGATGGACTCACCAGGACGATAGCATGCCCGACATATGTCAATCGTCCCGTCCTTCATAATATGTCTCCGGTAATCATTCGTCAAGATAACTTCGTCCATAATTGCACAGACAAAACCTTCAGTTTCTCCGAAGAGATCCCCGAAGCGTAGCCAGGCAACGGAAGCTGTCAAATCTACATCGGACCCATAAAGAGCCCGATAGTAGCGACCATGAAGTTCCTTGCTTTTCCATAACTCCTTGCGGTCATCTGGGGTAAGTATAACAGGTTTGTGCCAGTTCTCTTTAGCCATGGTCAGCGGGGTGAGTCCCTTGTCCACTGCAATCACATCTCGGTGCATACCCACATCGGCTTTAAGGAAATATTCCCTGAGACTGCAAATCTCGCGGTTGTGGAGAGTTTTGGCATTTAAAAAGCCTCGACCTCCACATTTCCGCGGGATGTACAGTCTCATCACCGATGATCGTGGGTGATGCATCCGATTTGCGGTTAGCAGTGTACGGACCCTCCTATCCAGGGCGTCCAGTTCGGTTTGAGTCCATTTGAGTATGCCGAAAGAATACATCAACACCGGCATGACCCAACCGTTGAAAGCGCGCACCTTATTTCCTCCCGACAAAAGGCTGTTTAATACCTTTGTCAGGCGGCCAAAGAAGCGCTCCCTCAGCGATTGCTTCATGTCAGCAACATTAATGCCCAAAGCTTCCGACATACCCAAATACTTATAAGTTTCGGTTAAGCAGAGAGATCTAAGGTGTATGGAATCTGAAAGTTCAATTCCCTCAGATTCTATAATCTCTCCTCGTTTTACATGCATGATTGCACATTTGTCCACACCAAATTCCATCTTGATGGCGCTACTGAAAGTTTCAGTTACCTTCAGTAGTTCCATCAGTTGCAAGTTGTTGGGGGCAAAAAGTTTCAAATCATCCATGTAAAGGAGGTGGGATATACTTTGACCTCCTCTTCTCAACCGATAGCCCAGGCCTGACTCCTCTAGCATTGTACTTAGAGGATTCAGGGCCAAGCAAAACCAAAGTGGACTCAAACTGTCGCCCTGAAATATTCCCCGTCTGATCCATATAGGTTCATCGTTTCCTCGAATCGGTCGACATCCTGGATAGCAAAGTACCGTCTTCCATTGCCTCATACATGACTCAAGGAACGTGCGTAGAGTTGGATGTATTTTGTAAAGCTCTAGCACCTTGATGAGCCAGGTATGAGGAACAGAATCAAAGGCTTTTTTGTAGTCTACCCAGCATGTCGATAGATCTTTTCGGGATCGACGAGCCTGTTGGCTAATGGCCATGTCAATGAGGAGTAGCTCCTTAGTGCCACGGGACCCTTTCCTACATCCATTCTGAGAAGCGGACATAATTGAGTTGCACTCAATGTGCATATTTATTTTCACTCTCAGAATGGACGTAAGAACCTTATAGACCGTAGACAGACAGATAATCGGTCTATAGTTTTTGGGTTCCGTGGGACTACCACTCTTATGAAGCAGGTGGGTACAGCCTGTCGTTAAAAACTCTGGTAGAGACCCAGTCTCTAAGGATGCCTGGAATTGAGAAGCCAAAAGCGCGTGCGAGCTGCTATACCATTTGAGCCAGAAGTTGTGCAGTCCATCCGGTCCTGGAGACTTCCAGTTTGGTAACGAATGAACTGCTTTGGCTACATCAGAATTATTGATGGTTATTTTATTCATTTGTGGTATAGCTTCACACACGCGTTCAACTTCACGCATCCAGTCACCCTCAACATGACAGACGGGTACCGACCAGATGTTGCGCCAGAATAAATTCGTGGCGGTATCATCCGGGCGGCACACGTTAGTCACATTTTGATTGGGTCGCTCCCAAGCTCTGTATACCCACCTCTCATCGCTCTGGAACATGCGATTCTGTGAGTACCGTTCAACCCGCCGCTTAAACCGTCGGATACGGCTTGCCCATGCATAAATTTTCTGCTTAAGGAAGTCAATGCGCTCCGTAATGTGGGGTGCGTATTCTCGAGGGCTGATTCCAGTCCCCGAGAAAGCCCGCCGTACAAAACGCATTACACGTGGGCGTGCATTGCCTTCCTTGAAGCAGTATAGTTTGCCGATGAGTGCTCTGGCCTCATCGATACGCCTCTCGATCCTATACTGCCAGACTGGTACAGCAGGTTTTGGTCGAATAGCTTCGTCGTTATTAGGAAATTTGACGTTAGCTAAGCGACACGCCGCAACAGCCCCGCAATATTGGATTGAATGCGTATCAACAAGGTTTTCGCTGCTCTCAAAAATGTTCTCAAGCAGCGAATCCAAAGCACACACCAACGCCCTATTTTTTTTATGCATAGGTAACCGTGGTAACCGGGGTCTAAGTTCAGGCGGAACTGATCTATACTCGCGAAGCGCATCCTCCAGTGCGCTCCTCAGTCGATCGTTGCATTGGCTACTTACCGTGACAACCCTATCATCTAGCTCATTATTATGACTATTGAGCCGCGGTATCATTGCGCCACTAGCGGGCGCTTGTACCACGGCATGTGTCGGGGTCGAGATGATATGGTTGCTCAGTACCTCTGAGCGCAGCCTATCAAGTGTTGCATCATCCAGCCTGTGGCTACGCTGGATGACCCGCACCTGATCCGACAATCGTTGGGCCGAGACGTTGACAGCTGGTTCTAGGTCCAGAAACAGAGACAGCATCCTGACACGATACGCAGTGAGGTTAGTTCCCCCCTCTGTAGATCCATAATATGCGCGCATGACGTTTTCGTTTATGGACTGAGTCCATCTCATGCGCTGCACACTACCGACAGCGGGGACCCGACTCGGAGCCAGTTGGCTCCTAAGCCCCAAGCTGTTCAGTGGCCGGCCTCTCCCCTGCCGACGCACAGGTGTTGGCGACGTCGGCGGAGAGAAATACTCGTCGCTCGAGCTCGACGCGGATGCAGCCGCCGGTGACGTTGGTAATCCTAAATCCGGTGGCGAGGCGGAGCTGAGCGACGGGTCCGGGGGTGGTGGGCGTGCACGTCGCGAAGCTGCTCTAGTAAGCATCATCAAGTTTTGTTTATTAACATCGTTATTTCTTGCATTTTTTAGTGATTGGTGTCATTGACAAACCACTTGACAGTTGTCGATGGATTATATATTAACTTCATTTTCGTTTTATTATCGGTTGCTTTTTAGATTTATGTTATTTATCTTGGTTCAATCTGTCCTCTTTTCGTAAATATTGCGAAATTTGGATGGGAAAACTTATCACTATATTTTGCAAATTTATTTGTAAGAGCAGAAAACAAAACTTGATTTGACGGCTAGTGTTGCCAGCTTATTATTATTATATTGCTTAAATTTAACGTAGTGCCCTCTAGCGGACAAAAAGTTATGTGTTAATAAATAAGAGGGATTATTCATAAGTGTTTTAGATCACAATAAACTACTCAAAAATCCTAACGATAAGCAATCACTTGCAGAAATGGAAAGACTAAGAAATCTTTGCAGATCTTCTTAATGACATAAATCTCCTAATGATCGCGATCAAAACGGCGTAAAACCATTAGCATTAAAATAAATGTCATGTGAAAGCTAGTGACTAGGTAGTACCTACTTAATTTTATATTATGACGGCAATTATCCAAACACCTGGATAACAGAAATATTCAGAGATTTTCAGAAAGACAGAAACAAACAAAATTTTATGGTGTTTTTATTTGAGAGTCTCCGCAGCTGTTTCACTGAACACTAATGAACAGAAGTTTTATGTTAATTACATGAGTAAGCGTGCTCTACCTTCGACTACATTATCGCTTTCCATCTGGTAAGATTGTGGTCAAATGCTAACTTAGTCCAAAAAAAAAAACATACCTAGTTTGTATAATTAACAATTTAGCTTTTGCAAGTAAATCGTATAGAGGCACAGTGATTTAACACCAAAATAGTTTAAGTAATAAAAAGTAAATAAACTAAAACCCGACTACGACAAAAAAATCGACGCTGAAAAAGTATGAAACAAGATTTTCAGGATGCTGAAATAAACAAGGTTACTGGAAAAACAAGAACAGAACAAATATAAAAGCCGTAGTCACACGTTATATAGGGTATCAATCGTAACAAAACAATTAATAACGTGTGACTGCGGTTTTTATTTTTGTTCTGTTCTTTCTATTTGTGTATACATATAAACTTCAAGCAATCAATCATTCAATCAATCATTTATTTTGTCAAACATAGGTAGGGTTACAGATAGGCAGTGTTGAAAATATGCGCACTTTGTTTTGCCAATATATATGGCGTACAAAATCAAGTCATACAATAAAAATAATAGGTACAATACAATTTAGGAACTTTGTGAAAATTATTAAATTCAATTTAATATATGTCAATAATCAATAATATGTCGATAAAGTAATAATTATATATTATGTCATTATAATTTTGACTACATACGCATAAATAAATAGACAAAATAACATTAAAGAGTTAAATAATTAGAAAGTCGGATCTTCATACATCTGTTTGATGTCCGTCCGTGATGGAATAAGTAGTAACATCTATCCAAAAGAAACCTAAACAAAGACTTCTGAAAGGATCCCAGACACTCTTTATTTCTAATAGCAACTGGTATGCTATTATACTATATTTTCGAAGCCATACCGAGCACACTTTTACTAAATAAAGCGGTTCTATGGGAGTTAACACGGATAGTATTCTGGTAACGTCGAGAGCGCAGGGTTTCGTATAAATGGAGGTTACATTGGACAAACACTCCCAATTCATAGATGTACATACACGGTAGAGTGAGTAAGTTTAACTCTTTAAATAGTGGTTTGCAACTATCTGTTGAGTTTAATTTAGTAAAGGATCGGATACATTTCTTCTGAGCTTTAAAAACAATGTCTCTATCAGTCGAGTTGCCCCCGAAAATGATTCCATACCTAATGCTAGATGCCACATAGGCATTATAAGATATTTGCGCTGTAGTGCGATTAACTATTTTTGACAGCTTGTACAAAGCATATGCAAACTGGCTGAGCTTTTTGGACAAAGCGTCGATGTGATACTTCCATGTCAAATGACTATCTAAGTAAAGGCCTTAAAAATTTAGTTGTGTCAGTTTCAGTGATTGCTATATTATCATATTGTATATTCAGTTTATGTTTATTCGTTCTTTGTTTGAATGTCATTATTTTAGTTTTGTCTAAATTAATTTTTAAATTATTATTTACTAACCAGTTTATTATATTGCTAAGATCATCATTTATGTCATTTTCTAGAGCATTAATATCATTACCAGAGAATAGAATGGTACTGTCGTCATAAAATAGGACCATCTGATTTTTACTGATCTTAGGCATGTCTTATGTGGATGTTAAATAATGGAGGACCCAAAATGGTACCTTGGGGGACAACATAAATACGGTCGAGACATGTAAGTGTTTTCAATTTTAGACGTCATACAGAGCCTATCGAACTTTGTAATTTGAGTGCGATTAGATAGGAATGATTTTAATATGTCTAATGATTTCCTCTAACCCCATAACGCTCTAATTTGTTTAGCAGTATACCATGATCCACATGGTCAGATGCTTTTGCCATATCCAATAGATAGACATTAGAGACTATTTTCTCAATTACATCATAAATTGCCATATTTATTGTTCTACGCTTTCTGAAGCCAAATTGTTCTTTTGCTATGAGATTATGCTTTTCAAAAAATGATGAAATGCTATTAAAAATCACCTTTTCTATTATTTTGGAAAAAATGGAACAAGCACTATCAGCCTATAATTACCTATGACTCTCTTATTACCTTTTTTATGAATAGGCTTGATAACGGTAATTTTAAATTTTTCAGGAAACGTACCATATGCAATGCAAAGGCCCCATTATGAGTTATGTCATCAGACATAACTCATAATGGGGCCTATCAACGACTTTAGTAATGATGCCATCATATCCGTGGCTATTTGTGTTATATAAGGAGTAGATTATACTTACTATGCCAGATGGTAGTGTAGGGGGAATAAACATTGAGTTACAATTTGTCTCAATAGTCGTATATAAAGGAGTAGAATTCTACTCCTAACTATTTTATAGACGAAATTAAACCGACTAGTTATTAAAAGCTTCTGCAATTAAGCGAGGGTCTTGTTTTTGTTAATAATGCACCAGGACGCTTTAGGTTTGTTTTTAGCCTTTGTTATGTGATAGTCATTTTGAGATCTCTGGGTCAATGTAATTATCTTCTTTAGACGGGCAGTGTACTGCTTTAATTGAAGTTTATTTTTACAAGCAGGGGAACGCCTGTATTGCCACAACATTACTACTCAGCCTAATTCCTTTAGAGATCCAGTTTGGTTTTTTACGCAGTGTAAATTTTCCTTTCGTAATTGAAAACATAGATCATAAAAAAGTTTAAATAGATCATAGAAACAGTTAAATGCCTCTTCTGGATTATGGTGTAAATAGACTTCACTAAAACTAAGATTATTAAGACATTTAGCGAATTTAATCAAGTTATCTTGGCAATAGTCACGTTTTAGAGCATACCAATGTTTAATGGTAGACGTTTTTTTGACAGGGCATTTGATTACTTGGGCTGTATGGTCAGAGTATACTACGATCAGACAACGCAAGATCTAGTACTTCACATTTACTACCTCTAATATTATGAATGATATTATCTATACATTTACCACTAGCTAACAGAATAGGCTGATGAAGGCCTAATTTTAAGTCTGTAAGGTCATTTCCTACACACCAGCTAACTAAGGGTATATATCTGTAGATGAGACTTATGGGCTGAGTTCTTGCGCATGATGAGATTACGTTAGAAATAAAACACTAGACAAGTTTGCTTGGTTATATCATTAAATATAACTATGCGTTCTTCATACACGTGTTGGTTGTTTCAATACTTCTAAATTTCACAGTTTAAGTTCAATAATAAAATACACTTACAGTCTGGGGTTTCTTAATTACCCTTGAACAATATATTTTAGGTTGATTAAATCGTGGCACGGGCTCCGCCAGCAGTACCGCATCTGTGTGGTGTGCTTAATCATAACGTGGCATTGATTTGTGCTTGGAACCGAACCGCATCTTATGTTCAATGACGTATATGGTGAATAACTCCCTCTATATATCTTCACAACATGACCATTTCTTCGTAATTAAGTTTATATCTTATTAATTAACCATATTATGGGACCATATTCCGGTTAATCCATACATGGATTTTATATTTAACTCGAGTCCCCTGCCTTTCTTTCGTCATTAATCGGCTATTACGCCTAAGAAAATCTTTATATCTCTCGAGAGCTTGTGACCTTGCCCGTCCTCAGACCAGATAGGAAAAGAAAAGCTTCTGTGACTTGACAGCGACTAATTCATTCTTTTCAACCGGCCGTTGAACATACTCTATGCACTTTTACTAGTTAATACATCGAAGTCAACGGCCAAGTCACATAAAATCTAACAATATTACTATAAACTGAAGCTGAAAACTGCTGAAACAAAGCTGAAGCTGAAATTGAAACTGACGCTGAAACTGAAACTGAAGCCGAAGCTGAAACCAAACTGAAACTGAAGCTGAAACTAAACATGAAACTGAAGCTGAATCCAAACGGAAGCTGAAACTGAAGCTATAACTGAAGCTGAAACTGAATCTGAAACTGAAGCTGAATCTGAAACTGAAGCTGAAACTGAAGCTGAAAACAAGCTGAAACAAAGCTGAAGCTGAAATTGAAGCTGAAGCTGAATCTGAAAGACACGAGGGAAGCGATTTTCCTGGAACGCGCCCGGTTACCTGGCTATATTCCTGGAGACTTGCCCGGCTGCTTGGCAAAGTTTCCGGAACTCGCCCGGCTACCTGGCGATATTCCTGGAGACTCGCACTACTGCTTTGCGATCCATAGCTAAAAACTTCTGTTTTGTTTCACAATTAATTAGCTCGTCTAACATAAATATAGATGTCCTTATCTTAAAAGAAGTTAATATAAATGAAAACACTGTTCATATGTATAACATAATACAGACATGTAATTGGCCATATTGTATTTATTATCCTTGTTATTTTCTCTGTCTAGCTGTAAGTTTTCCAAACATAATAAAATAAATAAATAAACATCAATGGCTATAAAATGCACAGTAAGAAAGAAAGAAAGAAAAGAAAGAAAAACGTTTATTGACATATGCCACAAGTACACACAGTAAAAAAAAAACTTACAAGAAACAAACAAAATCATATTATTATGAAAATAAAATATATTAAAAAAGTGAAGTAAATTGCGTAAAAGCAGAAAAGGCGGTGGAATAATAATTTATGCCAGAGATGGTTACGTATTTATAACTTTAAATCATCCTCTTTCTCACTGTGAATGTATATTAGGTCAAATCACCACTCCTCAGAACGCACGCACGCACGCAATCACGCAAATATTTGTGCAATTTATAGGCCCCCCAGCGAAAGTAAACATCTATTCGTAAAAAAACTAAGTAGTGTGTTATCAAAATCATCCTTTAAATCATGCGATACTTATTTACTTGGAGACGTAAACATAGACATAAAAACATACGACAACATACGAGAATACTACGTTAGTAGCATGTCCGAGTGTGGACTAACGAGCGCGATATCGGACTACACGATAATTGAAAAACGTGGAAATAACACCACACGTAGCTGTATAGATCACATTTTTACAAGAACGCGCTCATTAGATTTGTACACGGCCACAGTCGGAACTGTACTGGCAGATCACCGCATGATAATATTGTCGTGCGTCGGACTTGACCCAACGCCAATACAGAGTGTTACAAAACTAAATCAACATATTAATAACGTAAAAGTTATCGAATATCGCCAGGTAGCCGAGCGCGTTCCAAGAAAATCTTCAGGTGGCCGGGCGAGTTCCGGAAACATCGCCAAGCAATTTCGTATTTCTACTCTTGTGAAATGTCTATTATTTCTACTTGCTTCCAAAAGAAAAAATTGTAATTTGTAATTTCATCCGGTCAAATTTACAAAGTATCGCCTGTTAGCTGTGCGAGTCTCCAGGAATATCGCCAGGTAGCTGGGCGAGTTGCTGAAATATCGCCAGGTAGCTGGCCGACTTGAGGAAATATCGCCATGTAGCTGTGCGAGTTGCGGAAAACTCGCCAAGCAGCCGTGCGAATCTCCAGGAACATCGCCAGTTAGCCGGGCAAGTTCCTGAAATATCTCCTGTTTGCTGTGCGTGTCTCCAGGAATATCACCAGGTAACTGGGAGAGTTGCGGAAAACTCGCCAAGCAGCCGTGCGAGTCTCCAGGAATATCGCCAGGTAGCCGTGCGAGTTCCGGAAATATCGCCTGTTAACTGTGCGAGTCTCCAGGAATATCGCCAGGTAGCTGGGTGAGTGGCGGAAAACTCGCCAGGTAGCTGGGTGAGTTGCGGAAATATCGCCAAGCAGCCGTGCGAGTCTCCAGGAATATCGCCAGGTAGCCGGGCGAGTTCCGGAAATATAGCCAGTTAGCTGTGCGAGTCTCCAGGAATATCGCCAAGCAGCCGTGCGAGTTGCGGAAAACTCGCAAGGTAGCTGGGCGAGTTGCGGAAAACTCGCCAAGCAGCTGTGCGAGTCTCCAGGAATATCGACAGGTAGCCGGGCGAGTTCCGGAAATATTGCCTGTTAGCTGTGCGAGTCTCCAGGAATATCGCCAGGTAGCTGGGCGAGTTTTAGAAATATCGCAAAGCAGTAGTGCGAATCTCCATGAATATCGCCAGGTAGCTGGGCGAGTTGCGGAATACTCGCCAGGTAGCTGCGCGAGTTGCGGAAAACTAGCAAGATTGCTGGGCGAGTTGCGGAAAACTCGCCAGGTAGCTGGGCGAGTTGCGGAAAACTCTCCTGGTAGCTGGGCGAGTTGCAGAAAACTCGCCAAGCAGCCGTGCGAGTCGCGGAAAACTAGCAAGAAAGCTGGGCGAGTTGCGGAAAACTCGCCAGGTAGCTGGGCGAGTTGCGAAAAACTCGCCAAGCAGCCGTGCGAGTTGCGGAATACTCGCCAGGTAGCTAGGCGAGTTACGGAAAACTCGCCAGGTAACAGTGTGAGATGCGAAAAACTCGCCAGGTAGCGGGCGAGTTGCGGAAAGCTCGCCAGGTAGCGGGCGAGTTGCGGAAAACTCGCCATGTAGCGGGCGAGTTGCGGAAACTTTGCCAAGCAGCCGTGCGAGTTGCGGAAAACTCGCAAGGTAGCTGGGCGAGTTGCGGAAATATTGCCAGGTAGCTGTGTGAGTTGCGTAAAACTCTCAAGGTTGCTGGGCGAGTTGCGGAAACTAGCCGAAAAGCCATGCGAGTTGCGGAAAACTCGCAAGAGAGCTGGGCGAGTTGCGGAAATTTTGCCAGGTAGCTGTGTGAGTTGCGTTAAACTCGCCAGGTAGCTGGGCGAGTTGCGGAAATCTCGCCAAGCAGCCATGGGAGTTGCGGAAAACTCGCAGGGTAGCTGAAAGAGTCGCCCAGCTCTCTTGCGAGTTTTCCGCAACTCGCACGACTGCTTGGCGAGTTTTCCGCAACTCGCACAACTATCTGGCGAGTTTTCCGCAACTCGCCTAGCTACCTGGCGAGTATTCCGCAACTCACACGGCTGCTTGGCGAGTTTTCCGCAACTCGTCCAGCTACCTGGCGAGTTCAACGCAACTCACACAGCTACCTGGCGATATTTCAGCAACTCGCCCAGCTCTCTTGCGAGTTTTCCGCAACTCGCATGGCTGTTTGGCTGGTTTTCCGCAACTCTTTCAGCTACCTTGCGAGTTTTCCGCAACTCCCATGGCTGCTTGGCGAGATTTCCGCAACTCGCCCAGCTACCTGGCGAGTTTAACGCAACTCACACAGCTACCTGGCGAAATTTCCGCAACTCGCCCAGCTCTCTTGCGAGTTTTCCGCAACTCGCACGGCTTTTCGGCTAGTTTCCGCAACTCGCCCAGGAACCTTGAGAGTTTTACGCAACTCACATAGCTACCTGGCAATATTTCCGCAACTCGCCCAGCTACCTTGCGAGTTTTCCGCAACTCGAACGGCTGCTTGGCAAAGTTTCCGCAACTCGCCCGCTACATGGCGAGTTTTCCGCAACTCGCCCGCTATCTGGCGAGCTTTCCGCAACTCACCCGCTACCTGGCGAGTTTTTCGCATCTCACACTGTTACCTGGCGAGTTTTCCGTAACTCGCCTAGCTACCTGGCGAGTATTCCGCAACTCGCACGGCTGCTTGGCGAGTTTTTCGCAACTCGCCCAGCTACCTGGCGAGTTTTCCGCAACTCGCCCGCTATCTGGCGAGCTTTCCGCAATAGCTCCGTAATTAGCTCGTCTAACATAAATATAGATGTCCTTATCTTAAAAGAAGTTAATATAAATGAAAACACTGTTCATATGTATAACATAATACAGACATGTAATTGGCCATATTGTATTTATTATCCTTGTTATTTTCTCTGTCTAGCTGTAAGTTTTCCAAACATAATAAAATAAATAAATAAACATCAATGGCTATAAAATGCACAGTAAGAAAGAAAGAAAGAAAAGAAAGAAAAACGTTTATTGACATATGCCACAAGTACACACAGTAAAAAAAAACTTACAAGAAACAAACAAAATCATATTATTATGAAAATAAAATATATTAAAAAAGTGAAGTAAATTGCGTAAAAGCAGAAAAGGCGGTGGAATAATAATTTATGCCAGAGATGGTTACGTATTTATAACTTTAAATCATCCTCTTTCTCACTGTGAATGTATATTAGGTCAAATCACCACTCCTCAGAACGCACGCACGCACGCAATCACGCAAATATTTGTGCAATTTATAGGCCCCCCAGCGAAAGTAAACATCTATTCGTAAAAAAACTAAGTAGTGTGTTATCAAAATCATCCTTTAAATCATGCGATACTTATTTACTTGGAGACGTAAACATAGACATAAAAACATACGACAACATACGAGAATACTACGTTAGTAGCATGTCCGAGTGTGGACTAACGAGCGCGATATCGGACTACACGATAATTGAAAAACGTGGAAATAACACCACACGTAGCTGTATAGATCACATTTTTACAAGAACGCGCTCATTAGATTTGTACACGGCCACAGTCGGAACTGTACTGGCAGATCACCGCATGATAATATTGTCGTGCGTCGGACTTGACCCAACGCCAATACAGAGTGTTACAAAACTAAATCAACATATTAATAACGTAAAAGTTATCGAATATCGCCAGGTAGCCGAGCGCGTTCCAAGAAAATCTTCAGGTGGCCGGGCGAGTTCCGGAAACATCGCCAAGCAATTTCGTATTTCTACTCTTGTGAAATGTCTATTATTTCTACTTGCTTCCAAAAGAAAAAATTGTAATTTGTAATTTCATCCGGTCAAATTTACAAAGTATCGCCTGTTAGCTGTGCGAGTCTCCAGGAATATCGCCAGGTAGCTGGGCGAGTTGCTGAAATATCGCCAGGTAGCTGGCCGACTTGAGGAAATATCGCCATGTAGCTGTGCGAGTTGCGGAAAACTCGCCAAGCAGCCGTGCGAATCTCCAGGAACATCGCCAGTTAGCCGGGCAAGTTCCTGAAATATCTCCTGTTTGCTGTGCGTGTCTCCAGGAATATCACCAGGTAACTGGGAGAGTTGCGGAAAACTCGCCAAGCAGCCGTGCGAGTCTCCAGGAATATCGCCAGGTAGCCGTGCGAGTTCCGGAAATATCGCCTGTTAACTGTGCGAGTCTCCAGGAATATCGCCAGGTAGCTGGGTGAGTGGCGGAAAACTCGCCAGGTAGCTGGGTGAGTTGCGGAAATATCGCCAAGCAGCCGTGCGAGTCTCCAGGAATATCGCCAGGTAGCCGGGCGAGTTCCGGAAATATAGCCAGTTAGCTGTGCGAGTCTCCAGGAATATCGCCAAGCAGCCGTGCGAGTTGCGGAAAACTCGCAAGGTAGCTGGGCGAGTTGCGGAAAACTCGCCAAGCAGCTGTGCGAGTCTCCAGGAATATCGACAGGTAGCCGGGCGAGTTCCGGAAATATTGCCTGTTAGCTGTGCGAGTCTCCAGGAATATCGCCAGGTAGCTGGGCGAGTTTTAGAAATATCGCAAAGCAGTAGTGCGAATCTCCATGAATATCGCCAGGTAGCTGGGCGAGTTGCGGAATACTCGCCAGGTAGCTGCGCGAGTTGCGGAAAACTAGCAAGATTGCTGGGCGAGTTGCGGAAAACTCGCCAGGTAGCTGGGCGAGTTGCGGAAAACTCTCCTGGTAGCTGGGCGAGTTGCAGAAAACTCGCCAAGCAGCCGTGCGAGTCGCGGAAAACTAGCAAGAAAGCTGGGCGAGTTGCGGAAAACTCGCCAGGTAGCTGGGCGAGTTGCGAAAAACTCGCCAAGCAGCCGTGCGAGTTGCGGAATACTCGCCAGGTAGCTAGGCGAGTTACGGAAAACTCGCCAGGTAACAGTGTGAGATGCGAAAAACTCGCCAGGTAGCGGGCGAGTTGCGGAAAGCTCGCCAGATAGCGGGCGAGTTGCGGAAAACTCGCCATGTAGCGGGCGAGTTGCGGAAACTTTGCCAAGCAGCCGTGCGAGTTGCGGAAAACTCGCAAGGTAGCTGGGCGAGTTGCGGAAATATTGCCAGGTAGCTGTGTGAGTTGCGTAAAACTCTCAAGGTTGCTGGGCGAGTTGCGGAAACTAGCCGAAAAGCCATGCGAGTTGCGGAAAACTCGCAAGAGAGCTGGGCGAGTTGCGGAAATTTCGCCAGGTAGCTGTGTGAGTTGCGTTAAACTCGCCAGGTAGCTGGGCGAGTTGCGGAAATCTCGCCAAGCAGCCATGGGAGTTGCGGAAAACTCGCAGGGTAGCTGAAAGAGTCGCCCAGCTCTCTTGCGAGTTTTCCGCAACTCGCACGACTGCTTGGCGAGTTTTCCGCAACTCGCACAACTATCTGGCGAGTTTTCCGCAACTCGCCTAGCTACCTGGCGAGTATTCCGCAACTCACACGGCTGCTTGGCGAGTTTTCCGCAACTCGTCCAGCTACCTGGCGAGTTTAACGCAACTCACACAGCTACCTGGCGATATTTCAGCAACTCACCCAGCTCTCTTGCGAGTTTTCCGCAACTCGCACGGCTGTTTGGCTAGTTTTCCGCAACTCTTCCAGCTACCTTGCGAGTTTTTCGCAACTCCCATGGCTGCTTGGCGAGATTTCCGCAACTCGCCCAGCTACCTGGCGAGTTTAACGCAACTCACACAGCTACCTGGCGAAATTTCCGCAACTCGCCCAGCTCTCTTGCGAGTTTTCCGCAACTCGCACGGCTTTTCGGCTAGTTTCCGCAACTCGCCCAGGAACCTTGAGAGTTTTACGCAACTCACATAGCTACCTGGCAATATTTCCGCAACTCGCCCAGCTACCTTGCGAGTTTTCCGCAACTCGAACGGCTGCTTGGCAAAGTTTCCGCAACTCGCCCGCTACATGGCGAGTTTTCCGCAACTCGCCCGCTATCTGGCGAGCTTTCCGCAACTCACCCGCTACCTGGCGAGTTTTTCGCATCTCACACTGTTACCTGGCGAGTTTTCCGTAACTCGCCTAGCTACCTGGCGAGTATTCCGCAACTCGCACGGCTGCTTGGCGAGTTTTTCGCAACTCGCCCAGCTACCTGGCGAGTTTTCCGCAACTCGCCCAGCTTTCTTGCTAGTTTTCCGCGACTCGCACGGCTGCTTGGCGAGTTTTCCGCAACTCTTGCTACCTGGAGAGTTTTCCGCAACTCGTCCAGCTACCTGGCGAGTTTTCCGCAACTCGCCCAGCAATCTTGCTAGTTTTCCGCAACTCGCACAGCTACCTGGCGAGTATTCCGCAACTCGCCCAGCTACCTGGCGATATTCATGGAGATTCGCACTACTGCTTTGCGATATTTCTAAAACTCGCCCAGCTACCTGGCGATATTCCTGGAGACTCGCACAGCTAACAGGCAATATTTCCGGAACTCGCCCGGTTACCTGTCGATATTCCTGGAGACTCGCACAGCTGCTTGGCGAGTTTTCCGCAACTCGCCCAGCTACCTTGCGAGTTTTCCGCAACTCGCACGGCTGCTTGGCGATATTCCTGGAGACTCGCACAGCTAACTGGCTATATTTCCGGAACTCGCCCGGCTACCTGGCGATATTCCTGGAGACTCGCACGGCTGCTTGGCGATATTTCCGCAACTCACCCAGCTACCTGGCGAGTTTTCCGCCACTCACCCAGCTACCTGGCGATATTCCTGGAGACTCGCACAGTTAACAGGCGATATTTCCGGAACTCGCACGGCTACCTGGCGATATTCCTGGAGACTCGCACGGCTGCTTGGCGAGTTTTCCGCAACTCTCCCAGTTACCTGGTGATATTCCTGGAGACACGCACAGCAAACAGGAGATATTTCAGGAACTTGCCCGGCTAACTGGCGATGTTCCTGGAGATTCGCACGGCTGCTTGGCGAGTTTTCCGCAACTCGCACAGCTACATGGCGATATTTCCTCAAGTCGGCCAGCTACCTGGCGATATTTCAGCAACTCGCCCAGCTACCTGGCGATATTCCTGGAGACTCGCACAGCTAACAGGCGATACTTTGTAAATTTGACCGGATGAAATTACAAATTACAATTTTTTCTTTTGGAAGCAAGTAGAAATAATAGACATTTCACAAGAGTAGAAATACGAAATTGCTTGGCGATGTTTCCGGAACTCGCCCGGCCACCTGAAGATTTTCTTGGAACGCGCTCGGCTACCTGGCGATATTCGATAACTTTTACGTTATTAATATGTTGATTTAGTTTTGTAACACTCTGTATTGGCGTTGGGTCAAGTCCGACGCACGACAATATTATCATGCGGTGATCTGCCAGTACAGTTCCGAGTGTGGCCGTGTACAAATCTAATGAGCGCGTTCTTGTAAAAATGTGATCTATACAGCTACGTGTGGTGTTATTTCCACGTTTTTCAATTATCGTGTAGTCCGATATCGCGCTCGTTAGTCCACACTCGGACATGCTACTAACGTAGTATTCTCGTATGTTGTCGTATGTTTTTATGTCTATGTTTACGTCTCCAAGTAAATAAGTATCGCATGATTTAAAGGATGATTTTGATAACACACTACTTAGTTTTTTTACGAATAGATGTTTACTTTCGCTGGGGGGCCTATAAATTGCACAAATATTTGCGTGATTGCGTGTGTGCGTGTGTCAGGAATGGAAGATATATAGATATAGAGATATATAGAGAATGTTGTTATTTCTAGAATTAATTAATTATCAATACCTATTTATTACGTATTTACCGATTAATTACCTATTAATCGGTATTACCATGATTACTAGGTGTTTTATAGAAATAATTAGTAGTCTGTATAGCAATATCAGTTTATTAATTTACCACCGGTTCGGAAGGTAGTTATCTATGGAGAAGAGCCGGCAAGAAACTCCACAGTTACTCTTTTCAAAACATAATTCATTTTCACATAAACATCAATTCACTATATGTACTTTACAATATTACCACAATGTGATTACTATCGTTATAACTTTAGCTTTATTTACTTGTGTATCTACTATTTCATTACTCCATTACATATTATATAAGTCAAGTTATTTATAGAATTAATACAAAATGTTAATTAAATTATCACACAATTATCAATTAATAACACTGTCACATTAAAGTAACAAATACAAAATAATTAATTTATATTCAAATACAATAGCAATACGATAGGATTTTTATACCAATTCTACACATAAAAATATTAATAAAAGTTAGAAACAACACAAGTTCACTTAACTTAGGTCCGTTCGGTGTGACTGCTCCAGAGCGACTGAGTGACTGACTGTGTCTAGAACGACTGAGCGGCGGCTTTTATACACAGTGGTAAACAAGTGACGTCATATCGTACGATTTTAAAACAGATTTGTTAACCTTTGTATTTTAACATTAAACTATGATTAAATGATATAAAAATACAGTAAATATGTTGAAATTAATTAGTTCAATTATATATTAGTCTTACGATGACAGAATTAGTAAACAAGCAACGTTATTTTTTAAATAACGTTTAAATATTCTGTTATACAAGACAACAATGAAAGAACAGTTTAAACTCTTATCTTATAAATAGGTTTCGTAATAGTGTTTACAATGTTTTGATAATAAATAGTTAAATTTTATGTATCACATGTATAGTGATATTTTAATTTGTGTTCAATTAAAGAAATAAACTTGAGTTAATGTAATAAACCAACTGAAATTATTTGAATAATCCATCACGTGCGTTCTGAGGAGTGGTGATTTGACCTAATATACATTCACAGTGAGAAAGAGGATGACTTAAAGTTATAAATACGTAACCATCTCTGGCATAAATTATTATTCCACCGCCTTTTCTGCTTTTACGCAATTTACTTCACTTTTTTAATATATTTTATTTTCATAATAATATGATTTTGTTTGTTTCTTGTAAGTTTTTTTTTTACTGTGTGTACTTGTGGCATATGTCAATAAACGTTTTTCTTTCTTTCTTTCTTACTGTGCATTTTATAGCCATTGATGTTTATTTATTTATTTTATTATGTTTGGAAAACTTACAGCTAGACAGAGAAAATAACAAGGATAATAAATACAATATGGCCAATTACATGTTTGTATTATGTTATACATATGAACAGTGTTTTCATTTATATTAACTTCTTTTAAGATAAGGACATCTATATTTATGTTAGACGAGCTAATTAATTGTGAAACAAAACAGAAGTTTTTAGCTATGGATCTAATATTTATGTGAACAATATTGAGACTAGTTTTAGGAGTAGAATGTATAATGTTACCGAACTCATTAATGTTTGCGCAATCGAACAATTCTTGATGATCCGTAAAAGAGACCGGGGTACCTTATTTAAACTATTACCGCTGAGAGTTCTGCCCTCCTGCCCTCGTTGTAGTCAATAGCCTGTCGATGTCCGTATCACTCCTCACGATTATAGGTTTATCTTTATCTTCTTTACGCAGCAGTACCTTTCCATCCTGGAACCATACATACTTATATGCTGGTCGTAGTTTCTATTGGGCAAGCCACAGCAACGATTTATTAGCTTTCATTATGGCGCGACGCAGGATCACTTTCGACTTAGCTAATTCTACAGGAACATCCGGTATGAGTTTTTCTAGCAACACTTCTTCTTTCCTAGATGCCTGTACCCACGAGCGTGCTTGCTCCGGTTCTTTTAACTCCACTACGACGTTTCCGTCACGTTCATTTCGCCCCTCCATACGTTTAACACGAAGTATTTGGGATTTATCCACGTTGAGCTTCTCAGCCAGCTTAACCGACATCGAACGAAGGTCTTCATTTTGCGCTTTAGGGATTCCTATCACCTCTATCATATTATCAAGACGCTGTTGTTCTATGTTACGTACATATTGTTTCAGAGAGGTGATTTCGAGCTCAATATGTTTTTTTTCGTTACTGAGGTGGGTATATTTCTTCTTTATCTCCTGTATATGTTTATTTTGAGCTTCCACGGTTCTTGTGAGTTCGTCCACTTCTTTTCCGCAGAGAGTTAGTGATAGCTCAATCGGTTGTAATTCCTTTTTTAGGACTTTTTTCAACTCCGCTGTGATATCCCTCAAAAACTTTTGTCAATGTTGAAATTATCCAGGTTTCTGCTGGAGGTAGCGACTTCCTCTTCTTCGTCCTCTTCGTCCGGAATAAAAAAGGATGATTTTCTATTTGGTGAGTTGTGATTGCATTCATCACATATCCAATCCAGGCTCTCCGCATTTCGAAGAGCAGACAATTGTTTTGCAGTAAGACCTGAGCAGGCCTTACTTGCATGCACAGTCTTCGCACATGACCTGCATTCTAGTCCTGGCGACCTGCTCGTTATTCCTTTGTTACAAATATCACATTTAGTCATTTCGGCTAGTTTAGGGTAGTTAGCGCACGATACAATGAACTGGTTCGTACGATAGCAAGTTAGCGAATGATGTTAGTCGGTGTACTGCTTGACCGGTTGATCTCTTCGGTCTAAAACCAAATTGTTGGTCCGAGAGTAATTTATGACTTTCCAGATATTTGATTAATCTAATGTTTATAATTTTTTCCAAAATTTTCGAGAGGCCTGTTAATACCGATATTGGTCTATAATTATTTACGCAATTTTTGTCTCCAGCTTTAAGGACGGGGTGACTATAGGTTTTTTGAGCACTTTAGGGAATATTTCTTTAGTTAAACGTAATTGAAAAATGTGAGTCAATGGAGAGGCAATGACGTGTTTAAATCTTTTGAGTACGCTATTTGGTACGTCATCCCATCCTACGGCAAAGCTTTCCTTCAATCCGTCTATTATACCTACTACCTTGTTAACATCAGTATCTAACAAAACAAAAGAGTTACGCGTTGTACATGTCTTAGTTTGGCTTAGAGTGGACGAACATCTATTTTATTATTTCTGCCATGTTTTTTTCTACGTTAATGAAGAAGTTGTTCGCTTTATTAGTTGCTTCTATTGGGGTCTGCTCTGTAGACAAAAGATCAAGAGCAGGTTCAAGATTTTTTGACCTAATTGTGTTAGATTTAACAAATTTCCATATATGTTTACTGTTTTTTCCTGCTCGTTGAAGTTGACTTTTATCGTATTGGATTTTTAGCTTTCTCAACAGATTGTTACAGAAATTCCTATGTCTTTTGTAAGTAACTGAGAGAATATCATTATCCGGGGCAAATTTACATTTTCGGTGAAGTTTATCCCTTTGTCTGATACATCGAACAAGTCCGAGTGTGATCCAAGGTTTAATGTTACTATATTTTCTAGGAATGATTTTAGTATATGTATTTTTCTTAATAGCAGATTTTAATAAATTGACAAAATATTGTAGCGAGACATTTGGATCAAGTTCACTGTAAACGGGGTCAAGATTAAAGCCGCGTATGTCATTTTCCAGACTATTCATGTAGAGTTTAGTATAGCTACGCATGCAGTTTTTTCTACCATCAGGTGAGATGGTGGTCAAACGCGAGCCTATTATCAATAAGAAAAAAAAACTTAGAAACCTAGCCATATGTAAGACTTAGTTGAAGATATTTTTATCAAATCACACGGTAAATCATTTTCTCCAAAATGCCACAGTACTAAATTACATTAATGATTCACAGAGTGGAGTCGTAATAACTGTACCTCTTAAACTGTGGATTTAGGACAAATATAGCACTAAATAATATGTGTAATCTTACTTATCCTACTAATATTATAAATGCGAAAGTTTGTGAGGATGTATGTATTTTTGTTGCTCTTTTACGCAAAAACTACTCAGAGGATCTAAATGAAATTTGGTTAGTTGATAGTTGACATCTTGGAATAACACATAGGCCACTTTTATCCCGAAATTCTAAGGGGATCGGGATTTACGTGGGAAAAACCTCTCACGCTAACGAAGTCGCGAGCAAAAGCTAGTAGGTAATAATGTTTCCTTGAAAAGGAGGTCACTAAATAATAGCTGCATAGGTCTATCTTCTTGCCTAGGTCAGTCAGTGGATCAGTGGCCCTCTTAAAATATCGAAATCCCTCTGTGCCTCGGAAAGCACGATCATTTGTTGGTCCCGGCTGTCATTATACCAAACGCCACATAAACTTGGAATAAAAGTCATTGACCCTCCTACATTTTTATTGACTAATTTATTTCAAAAACGGAAATAAAGACAAATCTGTCTTGAATCCACATCTATCGCGACCCTTTACATTTTATAGTAATGAAAAACAGTTAATTGCTTGTTTTTCGGGTATCTACGCAGAGGTATTAGAAAAAGGTCAATGTACTTTATTTTCCGTTTATCTGGCACCTTGTATAGTACATATTTTACCGTTACGGGTAGTCGGAAGCTAGAAAATCAGATCTGGTCTTTCCTAAGGATATCGTGTTACCCGGCTACTGGGTTGTAGAGTACTTATAGGCAGTCGCTCCTTGTAAAATGTTCATACTCAGCTGCATCCAAATAGACTGGAAGCAAACCCCAATATAGTTGGGAAAAGACTAAGGAGATGATGTTTGCTTGATTGATGAATGTATGGAAATTTCTAAAGCCTGCAATACATGTTGGCCGAGCGTAAGCCAACACGAGCGTTGGCAAATAGGTACAAGGCAAGAAATAATGTCCACACGTTCAACAAGTTCGTCGAATGCCAATGCAGACGACCAATGTAGAGGGTCTGTAGAGCTGCCCACACGTTGGCCGAGCGCAGGCGAGCGCCTTTGATTTGTGACGAAAAACCGACACTGATCTGAAGTGAGGCAAGTGATCACGAGCAACGGCGAGTGAAAACAAGTTGCACCAAATGAGCTATATACACGTTGGCGCTGGCCTTCACTTGGCCAACTAGGCAAGTGACACCGAGCGATAGCAAGACAAGGCAAATATACCGTCTACATGTTGGTATTGGCCTTCACTCGACAAGGTTTAGCCAACATGTATTGCAGGCTTAATAAGTTTCATACATGTAGACATAAGATTACAAAACCCTTGCCATATCGTTTGTTAATCATCAATCAATATCGTTTCCGTTACTGGCTGACTGACAGACAACGCACAGCCGAAACTACTGGGCACAAGAAGCTGTGGCATATATGTTCCTTGGGATGTGTAGGAAAGCACGAAGAAAGGATTTTTTGAATTTCTTACGGGATTGAGATTTACACGGGAAAAACCTCCCACTCGAACGAAGTCACGGGCAACTGCTAGTAAGTATCTCATATTTTTGGCAATAACAACGTGCAACGCCTATTAGGGCACATTCCTTAGGAGACTGGAAATGGGTCTCCACTGTGCCTCGCTGTGCACGGCAGCAGGTGACCACTGCGCCATCGCCTTCCCTAGGTTCACCATATGAACGAGCAGATTCCCCACTCTGAGCGCCCATGAACCCAGAGCCCCAACTGCCTTATAGAATGCAGACGGGGATTTCGGTGTGCTAAGTGTCGAGTCGGTTGCCTACAGGATAAACGACATAAGAGACAGGATAAGAGACTACTCTTAAAAAGATACTCCTACCTGATTCTCATCCATCCAGTTGATATGAAACATACAATACCCATAAAGCTACCGTTCATTATATTTGCAAGAAATAATAACGCAATTTTGCCCAAGTCCAAAGTTTACATCGTCTCAAACAGCCGTTCCGTAGATTTAATGTGGATTATAAATCAAAAACAGGAGAAAGGCCGAAAATTTTATCCAAGTACTTCCCGCCTAGAGGGAGGTATGTCGGAATTGTTAACAGATGTACGTCCGTCATCTCCCCCTCCGCTTTTACCCCCAGATTGGAATTGTGGGAAAACATGGAGAGTTCCTCTTAGGTGTGTTTTAATGGATTGTTTTATTTTTAACCAGTTATCAATCAATAAAGCGCAAATTATTATTTCCAAATATCTTTATTATCAGATATTAAAAATAAAATAAATAAAAATAAAATGCATTTAATTCAAGTAACGTACTTAACTCAAATAAGATTAACATAATCAGAAACACACACACCAAATATTATTTTCAAAGTATAAATTAAAATGAAAATGACAATTTCAAAAAACAAGAACTAAATGACTTACAAAAATGCACTTACCCCAAGTCACGTAAACACAATAAATTAAGGCACTTCGAAAGTTTATCAAATAAGTACGGTTTTAAGTGGTAGCAGTAGTAGCTCGGTAAGTTACCTCACCTAGGGTGAGGTAACTTACTTGCGAGTTACAGGTCATGAGCTCGAACCCAATGAGTTGTGGTCAGGCACATTTACAATTTTTACATTGTGTAATGTGCCTGACCACTCCTCTCAAGTCGGTTAAGAAAAACATCCCTCAAACAGACCCCCTTCGCGAACACGGTAACGGTCTCTACAATTTCTTGATAAAAACAGTGGCAATAACTAAAATTGGCCAGGTACGAGTCAGACTCGCCCATGAAGGGTTCCGTAGTAACTACGCAAAATAACTTTGTTTTTCATAGTGTTTGTATGAATTACAAAGTTATATTTGCGATTTTACAAAATGTGCTATATCTCAAAAACTGCTGACCCGATCTCGTTCACACCAATTTTTATTAAGATCTATAGCACATATTTTTTTTTAATTTTCCAGCCCATGGGGGGAACACACATTTGACCACTTTGGAAGCGTATATCTTTTAAACGATTGACTTTAAGAAAAAATGGGTTTAGAAACCTCAATGTCAACAGACCTGTCTATAGATAGCACACGCATATAGATTTGATGAAAAAAATATATTTTTAGTTTCATTCATTCAATCCAATATATGGGAAGCCCCCTTAATATATTTTTTAATGTTTGTCTAAACATCGGAAAGCGGTTCACACAATACATCTACCAAGTTTCACGTGTAGTCTTAATAGTGTCGGAATAAAATGGCTGTGACATACGTATGGACAGACTAACAGACATGACGAATCTATAAGGGTTCAGTTTTTCGCCTGTCGGCTATGGAACCCTTATAAACATAATACCACATAATGAAGTAAATCCTCCATTTGCAAAACCGTTGCTCTGCGTCCGCCATCTTTAGAAGACAAACTTAATTTGGCGCGTAAACAACAGCCAAGCTTCCATCTATCAAATTAATGAGAGCTGCCAATACCACGCGACCTCCCTAATCTGAGTTGGGAGGCTGTATTGCACAAACGCCCAAGCTTGTGCGGTTTATTTTCTACCCAGGATTCGTTGATGGTAGACAATGGCGAAATTGGATGTGTAGTTCAACGACCTGTGCTTGGGTTGCTTTGTCAAAATAAAAGAAAAAATAGGTTGTTGTTCTTTTCTGTCTCTTTTTTACCTACTGGCAGATTTTTCCAAGCTTAATTGGTACTAACAGATGGAGCAGTTTTATAATATTTTCCTAACTTTTTTTTCAATAAAATTTCACTATTTAAAAATTGTGTAGGTACTTATTTCGAGAATGTGGCAATTTTGTAATTTTACATCTGTCCCATGTCATTGTTACAAATGTAGAAAAGTTTAGTGCTGTACAAACTAGAATGCCTTATTATAGTAGCTATGTAATAAGGCATTCTAGTTTGTAACAACGCACGATCTGGGCCCGGGTCGGCAGCGTGTCGTGTTCCACGTGCGCCTGAAAGAGTCAGCATTAGTGACGGGGCCCCATAGGGCCATTTTTGCCTTGATACTTACATATTAGTGGGACGTCCACAATGTTTTTATTAGGTATTTTCCCGTGATATAATATTAATGATCTCTGTGCCCATATACATTCGAAAATATTAATATTTTAAATGAAATCTTGTGAGCAATGACATTCGTACTAAGGGGGCAGAAATCTAGAAAACAATAAGATACTTGATTGATAAAAAAAATATCAAGTAAATGGAATGAATGTTGAATGGAACTGCGTTTACAACATTCGAAATGGCACGTGTCATCAGAATTATAGCCTGCATTGGTGAGGACGTTTGCGGATAAGCAGTGGTTCCATTCCTGTAGCTCCAGCATGGATGTGCGGGCGAAGTGGAACTTCATAGAGCAGATGACACCACTTAATATGTGAATTTGTTGAGGTTTCTAGAAAAAATACGTCTTTTAAAGATGTGTAAAAAGATTTATTAGGAAGTGACATATTATAAAAAGATCTCAATAATGACAATAATTTAAACTAGTATTTTTTCTTTAGCTTATAAGAGAGGTTTAATAGGTATAGAATAGTATACATTTACAACAGAATTACTAGCTCCTGCCCGCAACTTTGTCCACATAAATCCCGATCCCGTGGAAATTACGGAATAAAAAGTAGCTTGTATGTTATTTCGGGATTTCAAAAATCTACAAAGCAAATGACATGGACAAAAAAGTACATTCCATATACACATACATAGTAAATAATATTGTATATTAAAAATAGAAAAATGATTTAATACGTAGTTCTTAACCTCTCTGATCTCGTCAGTGTTTATTTCAAAATAATTAGTAATCAAGATGAATTCAAAGTACCATTTGTCAACGTTCGCCATAATGGACCATAGAGTAAGATAAATATAATAATGGGTGTTCCACATCAAGCATACTACTTGCATATATCACATAGACGTGTGATATGGACGACAAAACGCTATTATTAAAAACACATTTTATTTATACGAAACTCTCTTCGTTGGTATTTTTGGCATTTAATAAAATTATCTTTTCATAATGTTGATGCGTAAGATAGTTTTTAAATATTTCACACAAAAAAAATCGGAAAACGGAACGCGTTACTTGTTTGACAATGTGTCATTGTCTATGTCAAATGTCAATATTATGTTATTGCAGAATCAGATCATAGATGATACATATTAATTGCAGATTCTACATTGCGTCCTGTGTTTGTTTTTGCGATTATTTTCTAATATTTTTGACCCCTGCTTATTTTAACGTACTGATACCTTCTACCACCCGATTACCTTGCTATTAATACTGGACTCTGATTTACATTGCGTTGTGGATTTGTTTTGTGGATCAATATGAGGTGCATCAACTGCGGAATAGCCATGCAAAGGTTGCAGAGGCATCTCATATCCTCGCTTTCTGCACACAATCAAACAAGACTTTTGCGTTTGATAACCAATGCCCAACCCAGGTAAGAAGTTGGACTAGAAAAAACTTAACCTGATTTATTTTTATATAGTTCTGGTATGCGAAATCTTACAGTGCTTCAATCAATCAAAAAATGCAATCTTATTTTCAGTTGCCTTTTGATACATTTATTTGTCATCCATGCTTATTATTATTAAACACCGAAACTGGTGAACAAGAGAGACTACTGGGGCATAACATGGTTTTCCGTTGCGGGCTGTTCTATTATCACAAAATACTAATTATGTGGTAAGCATTTTGTTTTTCATTATTATTAGTTGTATTAATCTATAAAAAAATGAGCTTTCATACTATGTATGTATGATTGTTATATCTGTGTTTTATGTATTTTTCATCTTTAACATAATATACTTGCCTAAAGTAGGCATGTGTAACATAGTACTGCTCATTTTACTATAACATAGTACTTGAAAACATAAAGAGATATTTAAAAAGATACCCTTGTTACTAAAAATTATATAAAAATAAGAATTATCTAATGATTGAATTAATTTATTATTGTGTTTATTCTAACTGTGGTTTATTTTCAGCCTTCAAGAAACAACTATGTTTGTCATGTGTGTTGGATGCGAGCAAATAGACAGGCAGTGCATGACTCATCACGAGACATGCAAGAATTGGCTTTGGATAATGATGCAGCAGCCCCTAATGTTAGCCAAGTTGTTAGCCCACCAGAGCCACCACCGTTGCCGCCTGTTCAAAGAGGGCCATGGGAAAGTAATACCATATCATTACCTAATTACAAGCGAGCTTCGATTACATGTGTTCACAGTATATTTCAACAATGCAGAAACAGAATGGTACATTTGGTCCCGCAATCCCTCAAAAGAATGCTTTTGCAGGAACATAGTTTCTATGTTCCTCGCAGCTGTAGAGTGTGTGAAACACATTTGTACAGCGATCAATGGCATTTATTACCTCAAATGAATGAGACACATTCTACATTTAGTGCTATCCATATAAAGTAAATAAATAATAATTTTTACTCCTTTGTTTTATTCTGTGTTTCCCTCGTTGGTCTAATGGTCGCAAGCGCTACTGCTGAGCATGAGGTCCTGAGTTCGATTCCCAGGTCGAGCAAAGTGATATTGGGTTTATTCATCAGGAATTTCTCAGTAGCAGCCCGGAGTCTAGATTTGTGCCTGGTTAATAGAAACAGACTCGCCCCCTATTAAATGGTACTCAAAATAACTGGTGAAATCTGGGTGTACTATAGGTACACCTCTGCCCAACCCTTCGGGGAATACAGGCGCGATGTTATGTTAATGTTTGTTATTATTGTCACATTTTTTGAGACTATTACCCAGTTTAATAAAATGTTAGTCAATATTCAGTTTAAAATCCTTACTTTGTTTATTGGTTAAATACTAAAACTATATCAGTTATACGCAATAATTCACAACTGTTCACTATTTTAAAGCGCCTTTAAGTGTTTAATAGCGAAATTATAATCTAAACACCTTATTGCTAGCGATCTGATTAAAAGGTTTACTGTAACTGTTTTTTGTCTAGTCTGGTGTAATGCCAAGATTTCTGAGTTTTTTATTTATAGCAATTTAATGAGTCAATATTCACGAATATAAAACACCAAAAATCATTGATGTACACTAAATTCGATAACTATGCCGACGTCCATAGTAAAATTGGCCATGTCCTTTCATAAAAATCCGTTCAGTAGTTATTTCATGAATAAGTAACAAAAACCCATCCATTAATCTATCCTGACAAACTTTCGCATTTATAATATTAGTAGGAAGTAGGATAGGACAACTACTTTATTTAAAAGCAAAAACAATAATCTAGTCGTTTATGTTGCGGGTGCTGACGAACCACGTCTAAAGTTTCCTCAAGGAATAATTTTGGCCGAAGGGTAGGATGTCACCACGCAGCGCAACACGACGCGCCTGTCGCGTCGCTTCGTGCGTATTAGTTTTATAATGAACATTTTTAGTTTTCTTTATGAGTAAACTTACAAACCAACTTCAAAAAAAGGAGGAAGTTCTCAATTCGACGCGTATATTTTTCTATTTTCTCGAAGACGGCTGAACCGATTTGAAAAGGTCTTTTTTGTTTGAAAGGGTATATAGTTCAGAGGTGGTCCCATTGTCAAATCAGGACCTGATGATGGGATCCTAGAGAAATCGAGAGAACTCTTCAAATATTATAGGCACACCTATAGTGATTTGAGTATTATTTATAGTAACTTGTGTAGTTGCATTCGAAAAGCACCATTTGGTGAAGTGGAACTGATGATGAAGTCGACAGATGGCCACCGCAACTAATCAATAATAAATATTTCATGGGTTCCGATTCAATTACTTGAATAGCACAATATGCTCGCCACAATGCATATGATGAAGTACCCGGAGAACTCCTCAACAACTAACGGCCTAGCATCGGGGAACCACTATTTTGTAAAAGGTGGTAAGTAGTTGACATTTAGGCTTTTGTAACTAGGTAAATTACAAACCGACCAACAAAAAATCGAGAAATAAAAACTTTTTCACAAAAAATTAAACCGAGTTCTGTTCTTCGATTTTCTGTTACAAACATGGTATTAATCAATAAATAAATAAAATAATTAGCCTGTCACGTTTCCACTGCTCGTACACAAGCAGTAGGTTCTATGAGATAAGTGGGCCTTAAGCAACCACGCGGGTCCATTGCGGGTGGGTGCTTTTCACAAGTCATCAGATTTTTGTTCCAAGGTCATGCCGATAATATTGCTGTACATTCGTAGAGTGGACCATTTTGCGTAGTTTTTACTTGGCGTTAGAGAGCTTGCGGTAAAATAATAATAGCCGAATGGATCGCACCATGGATGGGTGGCTAACTTAAAATATCGGGATTTTCCGTGCCTTGGAACGTTACGCCGTTGGTACCTGTTATCTTTGACAGTCGCTCTATGTACAACACTAGTACTCAGCTTCACTCGGTTAGACTGGGTATCAACCCTGACATAGTAAAAAAGGGTAAGTGTGATAATGGAAACAGTAGGAAGGTCACATTTCTACTATTACAATTTATGCACGGGACTTACTTTCTATCAAACAAATACTAGTACTCAGCTTCACCCAGTTAGACTGGGGAAAATTTTTGGTAAAAGGCTTAGTGTGATAATGGAAACAGTCGGAAGGTCACATTTCTACTGTTAAAATTTATGCACGGGACTTAACTTTCAATTAAAATCTGGCAATAACATCTCTATAAATTTCCGTAACCAACTCAGGGTACTAGACGAATAGTGGGTCGCAATTACCTCCCGACACAGCTTTTGTTATCCCTCACCGGTGATTGAGCTTATTCAACTTATCGGCTCGCTTATGCATTTACATGGTAGGTAGGGTTTAAGGTTGCATTGCAGGAAAACATTAAACTACGTGTCATGTGTCAATATGTGATGGTAAAATGTACTTTGCTTTCTCGTTTTAACAAACCCCTTTCCGAAATATATTAGATTCGACTTTTAATCTACTTAGCTTAGTTCGCTTAGAACAGGATTTCCAAACTTTTTGATGTGTGTTTTAAAATATTAAGGGATCATGAAAATATGTTTTTCATGATTCCCTTTTATCATCAAAAAGGTAAATTCTTTTTATTTGATAAACGGTTTTTTATCGAAAAAAATTCGTTTATTTTATTTTGTTTGTTTAATATTTTTCTACGCTCCCCAAATGATTGAGAACTACTGGCGACTAAAACTACGAAATTGTGCAACGTCATCTGTCTTTACAGGTAAGTCAATGCTACAAATGAACAACGTTTTGTTGTTAAGCAATTTAAAACGAAATCATTAGACTAAACGCTTTCTGAGTTCAGTTTCACCGTCAAAAATTATTTATTTAATTATATACTAAGGGACGCCAACAGTAAATACAATTTACATTCTAATATGTAGGTATATACCAATTACAAGAGTACACAACATTCGCATAGATAATAAATAAAATCAGGCATCGCGTAGTTATAGAAATATGCGATGTATTTCTATAACTACGCGATGCCTGATTTCCGAGTTATAATATAATATAGCCAAAACTAGATTACTGTACGGCAAACTTGTTTCTATTGTTACATTTGCTATTTTGTCCCTTTAGAGGTAATGGAACAAGAGCCCAGATGCAAGGTGGTTGGTATTGAAACAATAAACGGTTTCAAACAAGATTAGTTTATTCAAACAAGGTAAAGTAAAATACATAAAAAAGGTAAAATTCAGTCAGTCCAGCCAGCTTTAAATTCAGTCGGTGGAGCTTCAGGTGGTGAGGGGATGAAAATAATACCATATACTGATCTATTCTTTAAAATTTTAAATTATATTTTGTTTTAGATTACTAAGTAAGTAAGTATTTAATTGAATTAAATATGAAGGTACAACCTTCCAGTCCTGGTGAAAGTGAATTATTACGAAATGGGCACCAGGGACTCCAACAGTCCCTGAGCCGACAAAGATGTTCATTATTCCTCCTGTTAAACATAGGTGTCGACCCCCGGGGTCCTTTAATTAAATTTATTGTAGACCGGCTTCTTAATTTGAAGACCAGACAGGTCATAAACTGGTTCCTTCATGAACCGGTAGAATATAATGCTTGCTAAATTTATCCATATAAAAGAAAAAAAGAAAAACCGCCCCCCCTGCGCTAGAACGCTAGGCGAACACCGCCACCGCACAGTCGTCTCCGCAGGAAGCTTTGGGAGGGCTCGAGGAACTGGTCTCGCTTCCAGGCTCCAGAGGCGCCTCTAGATCCCGGCGGTGAGACATATCTCCCGAGCTGCCTCACCTGGAATTGGCAATACGGAGACCCCATTATATAAGGCGAAACTAAGTTACTTTCCTTGAGAAGGAATTTAGGTGACCGTCTGATCGAGCTAGGAAATCTAAAGGCTTAAACCTTGGCCGGTTAACATGGCCCTTTGCAAAGACAATACAATGAGCCACGACCTCTGTTTGCCTAACCCACGCAGGGTTGGGTGGGACAATAAGAAACAAGATTAACATGGAGTAACACTCACGGTTGATCAATGGTGAAAACACATAGCGGCAGGGCTTCGAGTCCCTCTAAACCCTCGTAAGTACCTACCTACTTATAACTACTACATTTAACCATTTCTTTTCTATCTTGTGATTGTTGGTATACCCCAATAGTTACATATGCATAATGATGGCCTACTACATCCATTGTATTTTATTATGTATATTATGACTATCAGCCCTACACCGACGGTTATTATATTGATCGTGGCTCTACCCCATCGATCTCTTCAGTTATGTAATACTGATGGTCTACACAATTTGTGTTGCTTCTTCAGAGCGGTCGCAACTCTTAAAATAAGCCCTTGCAGGAGCGGTTGGTTACTCTATAAATAAGCCAAAACCAAAAGCATAACTTGTGTATCTATCTATCTTCTCTAACTTCAGAGCGGTCGTAACTCTTTAAATAAGCCTTTGCAGGAGCGGTTGGTTACTCCATAAATAAGCCAAAACCAAAAGCAGAACTTGTTTATCTATCTTCTCTAACTTCAGAGCGGTCGCAGCTCTTTAAATAAGCCCTTACAGGAGCGGTTGGTTACTCCATAAATAAGCCAAAACCAAAAGTATAACTTGTTTATCGATAGATATCAACCATTCTTTGATAGGTAGAAATATTAGAGAAGATATTCTGTTCAACGGATGCTTACACATTTCAGCTCTTTTTGGAGCTTTACTTTTACATGTTTTTAAATGGATTAGACCCGCTCCAGAAGTAGCACTGTTTGGATTCCGTGTTATTGTTGTATATACCTTAACTACCTAATCGTGCACCGGTTTCTACGTTTATTGTTTTACTTTTATTTCTATCTCAGTTCCCGTTTTTAGGGAGGAGCATTGAAGAGTGTGAAAGCTTGCTTAGCTCTTTAGAGGCTCCTTTGACGCTGGAGGGCCAGCGTCGAGATTTGCCCTATCGGGTCAAATCTCTGGTGGTTGGGGAGGTACTGTTACGTTGTTTTTTTTTTATCCTAGCTTACCTGAGTTGTAAATTGTAAGGTTTCCAAGTGAACTGTTCCCTCTAGTATGTACAATGGACTTTGGCTTGCGATTTATAGAAAAGGAACATCCCTTCATCTGTACTTCGTCACTAAACTCTTTACTAACCCTTTCAGACGTTGAATTACTTCTCTTATAAGCTATCACAATAAATTATAGGGATTAAATCGTAATCAAGTTGTGGTTGTCATTCAGTTGTATGTCAGTTTCTGACAGTTGGCGGTGACATCTGGTGGTAGCTGATTCGTAGTTTTAGTCCTGAATCGATATTAATTAATTTTAGAAAATTGATTAGCAATTTACAACTAAGGTAAGCTAGGATAACTTTTTTACCTAAAAAGGCAAAAAAGTTTTTTCAATCCATCCAGAAAACCTTAGCTTAGAACAAAAACCACTGCGACTGAAAATGAAAAACATAAAGAAACAGGGTATTTTGTGATGTACTTATAGTATTAATCAAAAGTATAACTTTACATTCAAATATATAATAAAATTTTAGTGTTATAAAAATTGTTAAAATAGGGGTAGTTTTTGGATCTCTATTCAGGAACGGGCTTAGATGCGATTTCTTCTTTCACTGTCCACCAATTTGACGGTGTTGTTCGAGTAGGCCACCAGGTGGGCCATAGCGTGGGCCGAGTGGTCGTGGTGGGGAACTGAGGTGTCGTCCGCGTTGCAGGAGGTGTCGTTAGCCACCACGGAGGTGGCGTTGTAAGCCACGGTGTGATCGTCGGTCGTGTCGCCCATGGTGTTGTAGACCACCACCACGGAGGCGTTGTATACCACCAGTCTGGCGTGGACGTAGGCGAGTCTGGACGTGAGGTCGAACCATCAGTAGGCCGTGGAGTTGACCACGGTGTCAGCGTCGGTCGTGTCACCCATGGTGTTGTTGACCACCACCACGGAGGTGTTGTATACCACCAGTCTGGCGTGGATGTAGTCAAGTCTGGACGTGAGGTCGAACCATCAGTAGGCCGTGGAGTTGACCACGGTGTCAGCGTCGGTCGTGTCGCCCATGGTGTTGTTGACCACCACCACGGACGCGTTGTATACCACCAGTCTGGCGTGGATGTAGTCAATTCTGGACGTGAGGTCGTACCATCAGTAGGCCACTGCGTTGACGTCGTAGTAGACCACCACCACGGAGGCGTTGTAGACCACCAGTCTGGCGTGGACGGGGCCAAGGTTGGAGAAGAGGTCTCATCATCATTAGGTGGTACTGTCGTTGGCGTCACAAGTTTGTCATCATCAATAGGAAACTCCTTTTCGCAATCCCTGTCAAACTGTGCCAATGCATTCATTTGAAGAAAACCTTCAGTCTGGTTAGAATACTGAACACACCCTCTTGGCAAGTTATCACCAAAAATGGTGCAAATATTCATTAGAAACGAAACATCATCGACGCCAAATACTGTACTGTTTGGCTTTAGTTCTATGATAGGAGAGAAATTGATATGTAATGCTGAAAACTTTGCTGATGCTGAGCCGGCTAGGCGTCCTCCAAATACGACGCAGTCCTTAAATCTGCCAGGGTGGATCCCGGCTTCGCACAGACAGTACCCGCTTGGGTATCCTGAAAGTCAGAATAAAAAACAAATTAAGTTATAGATCTGGCTAACGCGCGTAGTTTTGGATGTTAGCTGTTGGTTCTGGCTGATATTAAGGGCCAATACTACCTCAAATGGCTTAGCATGATCCTCCGTTATGTCGAAAACACTGCAGCAATTTTTTTAAAATAAATATATGATAAAGTTGAGAATTAATGTTAGGTACTATGTTTGACGAAAACACGATTCCATAAAATTTTCTTGATTGAAAAATATTTCAAATAATAAAAATAAAGATATTCCAAAGTTACCTCCAAACCGAACAATAAACCGCTGGTATTCGAAAATAACTTCAAATTAGGTAATGAAACTTTGCATATTAATTGAACTAACTAATAAAGCAGGTCTTGATTATTTACTTTTTGAAATTACCATTATTTTCACCGTAAAAAGAAATAAACTAAATTATCGGTGTCTTGGAGTCTTTTTCCTGCCACCCTGTCTCGCTTGCTCGCGTGACCGCGGCCAGCAGTGTGCGAGCGAGATAAAGAGTGAGAAGCGCTGAGGTAGTATAGGCCCTTAATAGTTACGGTTAGCAAGATGCTAAAAATCTGATATTCATTTGCACCTAGTTAGACTGCAAGCTAACCCCAAGATAGATCGAAACCAACCAAGCCCCGACATATTAGAACAAAATTCTAGATCACTAATGACTTAATTATTATTGTCATTTGCTTAGCCTAATCCCAATTTATAGCGTCAAATTGCATCCAAATGCATCCAACACTTTCGAAAATCAGCACGTTTAAGCAAACAAACTTTTCCGCTTTATATTATTCGTTTAGAGTAACTTTTGCTTAACAAATGATGCATGACACTGCTTCTTGCCAAATTCTATGATCTAGGTCAATGGGGGGTACTTTATGGCCTTAGATTTTCTAGTGAAATGGCTAAATATACGAAATTAAAAGATTTTTATGCCAGCAAAAAACACAAGATCCAAGTATTTGACAGGTTACATATATTTACGCGTGCCTAAGAAAAAGGTTTTGAAAGAGAGATGACCAGACGGATAACTAAGTGTTAATATAAGGGGTTCCGTTGTTACTTCGGAGGTATTGACACCACTCACTGCCATCCCACCCATACGCACAAAACGTTTTGGGAATACCTTCATTATGCATAAGGCTAAAGAGTGGAATTCCTTGCCGGAGTCCGTGTTTCCTGATAGCTATAATCTTAAAGTCAAGAGTGAATGGGTTACTTCTAGGTAAGGTAAGCGTGCTTCATCTTCGACCACATCATTGCTTACGATCAGGTGAGATGGTAGTCAAACGCGAGCCTATTATCTATGAAAAAAATACTGAACATTAAAGACATATTAAAATCCTTACCTTTCGCCTCACATCGTAAGTACTGCGCCTGCAAGAAGGTATTTCCCTGCAGATCTCTCAAAGCACACATTTGTGGTACTGAGTATCGGCCGCTACCCAGAAGATAAAAATCTACGTATAATTCTCCACCAATGTTATCTATGATCCAAGGGAATGTCCTGGTGAAGAATTCTCCATCTTTGTGAACGTCCCCGTACACGGTTATGTATGGATTTGAAATGTTGAAAGCATTTGTGCTCGCACACAACACTACTAAAGCTATAAAGATCATTACAGATGTTTTTTTTTCTATTTCCGTAACAATTAAAATCAATAATACATTTTCTTTCACTTGTAAAACAACACGAAAGATTATTTGGTTACAATCGATTATAAATACTTATTACGGTACAGTCAGCGAGAACAACTTAAGTGGTAAGGTATTTGACAATATGGTTTTAAGAGCAATAAGATTTGAGAGCAGTAGTTAGTCAGAGGATATACCTAGTGTCAATAGTATAATAGTTAGAACACCACTCATTACAATATTGCCGTGAACACACTCCAGACAAAAGAATGTTTGAGCGAGAAGGCATAGAAGCAGTCACCTCTTTCTGCGAAGCAGTTATACAAGCGGAGGAGGTGGTGGAACGCGCGAGGGAGAGGCGAGTCTGACAGCCCTCGCGTCCCAGTCGCCGCAGGAGATACTCCGGGCGTCGGGAGTCACAGGGTGACTCCCAGCCACCACAGACGCGGGCCTGCGTGCTGCGAGCAATGGGTATCTCGCCGCCTGACTGAAACCAGGCCCGTGTTGATTGCGCGTTGTGTTCCACGCGCGCCTCAAAGAGTGTCAGCAAAAGCCGCTGACAAAAGCAAAAGCAGAGGCCATTGCCTGCCGGGGGCGGGGAATTTTTCGAAAGAGTTACCGCATACTCTGAACACGAAGGGCATATGTTGGAACACGGATGGGTTTTAGTCAGTAGAAGTCTGACACACCCTCCCGCTTCGCCCAGAGGCAGTCATTGGATGATTTCCCATCCTTAAAAAACAAAAAAAAAGAATGTTTAGCTTTGTTGGAGGGGTTAACAAGATTGCTAATGTGACTTCTAAACATATTGCCAATTCTCTTTAAAAAAAAAATGAGCCCGTCTTACCAGTAGTAGGGTGTGGGTTCGGATGCAGTCAGGCACATAACTTTGGGTAATCCTACTTAATATTATAAATGCGAAACTTTCTGAGGATGTATGTATGTTTGTTGCTCTTTCACGCAAAAACTATTGAACGGATCTGAATGAAATTTGGTAAGTAACTTAATCTTACTTTCTTATATTGTAAATGTGAAAGTTTGTGACGATGGATGGATGGATGTTTGTCAGTCTTTCACGCATAAACTACTAAACGGATCTGATTGAAAATTAGTAAGTAGATAGTTGATATCCTGGAATAAGACATAGGCTACTTTATTTCGAAATTCCACGGGATCGGGATTCACACGGGAAAATCCTCCCACGTGAACGAAGTCGCGGGTAGAAACTAGTGTATAATATGTGTGATTTGATGTGAATGTACTTTGTATCTTAGAATAATAGTTTTGTCATAGTCACACGAAATAAATGCATTTTATTTTATTACTTTGTGTTCTTAACTGTACTGTTTGTATAGATATCGGGGATTTTATTATTTATCAATTGTGTTCATTTCTACAGTTGTGCCACAAGCAACAAAACACAAATAAGCTATCTTGGTATCTAACAACTCGGTATAGTTTGAGGATAAACAGAAATTAATTATTTAGCTTATCAGTTAAAATGTGAGACATGGTCTTGTCATCAGTATTTTTGAAATACCTGTTTATTATCATTAGTGAATTATATTTTCTTATCATATCCTAAAATCATACAGTACTACAACATTTATTTAAAGGGAAGAAACCAGGGTTGAAAAATAATGTACCTACCTTTTATTAATATTATTCATCACTATCATTTCTTATGAAATAAGCAGCACCTATGTGCTTTTTTGTCTGTATTTGTTTTACTCTTTTAAGTGTCATGTGTGTATACAAAATAAATCCTTTCAGCCTATTGCTTTCCACTGCTGAACACATATTTTAGTGATGATAAGCTCACGTTTGACCACCTTCTAACCTGATGCTAATCGATGATGTGTTCGAAGATGAAGAACACTTATCTTCTAATAACTACTCATTCTTGATTTAAAGACTCCCAGGATATAACTACCAAGAAACACCAGGCTCCGGCAGGGAATGCCGCTCCTTAGCTGTACTTACGAATAATGAAAGTATTTCCAAAAGTTTTGTGCGTATGGGTGAAATGTCCATCAAGACATGTAAACAGTAATTTATAAAAAACTAAACGTCGTTTGTATGTTAGACTCAAAAGGCACAGACACCTAGATATTATAAACGGTATTTTTTCGTATTAATAATTGTTTCATTTTGTAAATATCTTACTTACTTTGAAACGAGGTTATAATTTAATAAAGAAATATGTTTTGCTTGTATGTTCTATATGAAAGTACCTGCGTAAAAATTATATTTATTTATTTATTACAACTTCAAGCAACACAAAATGTACAAAGGCTGGCCTTAATGCCATAGGCATTCTCTACCAGTCAACCATGGGTGGTGAAGAGATATCATGGCAGGTGCATAAAGATAATATATTCAAAATAAAAGTCTTATTACAAATATATATATACATAAATAACTAAAATAAACTTACATACATATTTATCATAATTAGGGTTGCCATTCCTCCCGATATATCGGGACTGTCAGCGTCTTAAGGCCTTCTGTCCAGACGTCCCGACATTTCACATTGTATTCGAATTTTACAATTACATATCAATACATAAGCAACTAATACACGAAAAAGTTATATACAAAACACTATTACGTTCCGTTTTATCGCGCAGTCACGGGAATTCAAATACACTCGCCGAATTACATGGCCGGGCGCTTGCGACGACGCGTCGCGACTTCGGCGCTGGAGAAGGGATTTATTAGGGCTTCATAAACAATTTCAAATAATTTTGTTTCCCTTTCATGTCATCAATAGATGCACTAATCGCTTTTTGTGGAGACAATACTAATGCCAACTTGGAAAGCTTGATCGACGTGGCCAATGCAAATTGCATCATCATAAAATAAATTAAGAACTCGAAAAACGTTTAGAAGCAATTGGCCAGCACATATTCTGCATAATACTGTATCAAGTGTAGCTGGAATCTTATCTGTGGATTTAGAAATCATCATCCTGAAAATATTTGAGTTATTCCGTACGGATCCCCCTGATCTGATCCCCTGCTTGTATTTTTTTTTGTTTTTTTTCCGGTCTGATCCCCTTTCTCTTTTTGAACGCTAAGTACAGTCAAGATAAAAATAGTTCATGTAGTAAAATATTCGTTTTTATTTGTTTAAAACCATCACTGGTGAGTCAGCGACTTGGTCTTTTAGTATTTGACCATCTAAATTCAATAACAAAATATTAACCTAAAATTACTAAAAAAATTGTCACGATTATTTAGATTTTTAGATTCACCTTTATTATATGCATTACTAAATAGAAAAAATTAAGATAACTACCTAAAACTATTCCAATTATTATTAAAAGAATATCTCTCGAAAATGAATATCTATCACTCCAGACACAAGCATATTTTGAGGAGCTTAGTTGAAGGGGTTAACAATAATGCTAGTAATGTGGATTCCACCCACATTGCTAGCAATCTTTAAAAAAAATCCTTTTTTTTATTACTTGGCTAAGAGGAAAATGATGAGTGTTTGTTTCTCAATACTAGACGTATACTACACGTTTACTTTAAGAATTATGTACAAATAGTATTTTAATAACTCCGTACGTAGGTACATGTACGGACTTATTAAAATATTTTTTGCTAACGCTCCAAAACCTCTGTATCCGACCGGAATAAAATATTTAACTTTAATTGTAATACCCTGCGTGGTGGATTAGGCCGGAATAAAAAATAATTATAAAATAAAACCGATCCCCCAGGGGATCAGGTCAGGATATCAGACCGGAATAACTCAAATATTTAATTATTTTTCCATATTATATACTGCCAGGACTGAGAAGTTGAAGAATTTTGCGCTTATGCTGATATAAATTATCAAAATTTATTGTCCAACTCAAGAACAAGATGGCTTTCCCTGATGCCCGCGGTGGAAAGGATCCTCAAACTTTAGACTCCACTAAAACATTTCTTTTTACTAATTCGTATTTTTTTAAAAGTCCATTCAATGGTTTTTTCCAATTTATACAGAGCAATCTGAATTCATTAAAAATATATATGTAAGTAGAGACGATATTACAAGGTGAGGTTAACTTCAATATAACTTTATGTATTTGTAAAAGGACAGAAAGGACTACTTAAAAAACCGGCCAAGTGCGAGTCGGACTCGCGCACGAAGGGTTGCTTACCGTTTTCTATAAAAACGGCAAAAAGTCATGTCTGCTGTATGGGAGCCCCCCTTAAATATTAATTTTATTTTGTTTTTAGTATTTGTTGTTATAGCGGCAACAGAAATACATAATTTGTGAAAATTTCAACTTTGTCTAGCAATCGCGGTTCTTGAGATACAGCCTGGTGTCAGGCAGACGGACGGACAGACAGCGAAGTCTTAGTAATAGGGCCCTTTGGGTACGGAACCCTAAAAAGTAGTCTTAAACAATAAATCCTCCTGTTCTGGATGGAATGGAAGGGAGTGTCAGACTTCTACTGACCAAAAACCCACCCTGTTCCTTCAACTGCCCTTACGTTCTGCTCTGGTTCTGTCGGGTCCCATTAATGCTTCTGACTGCTCTTTGAGGCGCGCGTGGAACACGACGCGCCATCAACCCGGGCTAGCTACCTCTGCTGGACTTCTTCTTTCTTTCCAGGGTGGTAATATCATCAAATAATTCCTCCCGCTCTGGGTGGAGTGGAAGGGAGTGTCAGACTTCTACTGACTAAAAACCCACCCTGTTCCTTCAACTGCCCTTACGTTCTGCTCTGGTTCTGTCGGGTCCCATTAATGCTTCTGACTGCTCTTTGAGGCGCGCGTGGAACACGACGCGCCATCAACCCGGGCTAGCTACCTCTGCTGGACTTCTTCTTTCTTTCCAGGGTGGTAATATCATCAAATAATTCCTCCCGCTCTGGGTGGAGTGGAAGGGAGTGTCAGACTTCTACTGACTAAAAACCCACCCTGTTCCTTCAGTTGCCCTTACGTTCCACAACATTGTAACATTCCCGCAACCCCAAAAATCCCGCACCAACGGTGGCCAAAGATCGGCTCGCGGTCCCCGACTGTCTAGCACTGCTCTCATACAGTAGATTTTTGTATAAATAAAATATTCATACTTAATTTTTTAAAGATAAAGATAAGATAAAGATGTGTTTTTTTTTTTCTCGTTGCGTCCCGACACTAGCCTTAGCAAATAAAACATAGAAAAGGGGTTATGAAAACTCTGCTTACACTATTTGTTTTGAAAATAATCGCGCAAGTTTCTCTTAAACGCATGTTGACTGGTGGCCGTCCTGATATCAAGAGGTAGTGCATTCCGCAGAAGTGTAGACTGTATATAAAAGGAAGAATGAATAAAATCAGAAGAAAAAATACATATCTACCTATACAACGTGTTATAGAATAAACGCAATTCCTGAAAGTATATGTTCAGAATCAGCTTCTAAATCGATTTCCGTCATAATAAATAGGTGTTAAATTTTGACGGAAAAATCCTTCATGTAACTTATAAAAACTTTTTACCAAAAAATTAAACCGACTCCCAAAAACACTGCAAAGTGAAAAATAACTTTAATTTCGGTAGTCGGTGTCTTTAGTTTTGTATTTTCGTTTTTGGCACCGACTTCCGAAATTAAAGTTATTTTTCACTTTGCAGTGTTTTTGGGAGTCGGTTTAATTTTTTGGTAAAAAGTTTTTATTTCACTCTTTTTAGTTGGTCGGTTTTTAATTTACCTAGTTAAAAGAGTCTAAATGTCAACTACTTATAACCTTTTACAAAATATTGCTTTTCCCAATGCTGGGCCGTTAATTGTTGAGGAGTTCTCCTGGTACTTCACCATCAGCTCTACATCACCATATGCATTGTGACGAACATAAAGTGCTTAACAGTCATATTCAAGTATTCGAATCGCAATCCACGAAATACTTATTATTCAGTAGGTTCGGCGGCCATCTGTGGTCTTCATCATCAGTTCCACTTCCCCAAATGGTATTTTTTGAGAGCAAGTGCACAAGTTACTATAAGAAATACCCAAAACGCCATAGGTGTGCCTATAATATTTGAAGAGTTCCCTCGATTTCTCCAGGATCTTATCATCAGATTCTGACTTGGTGATAAATGGTACCAATTTCGAAGTATACCCTTTCAAACAAAAAAAGAATTTTCCAAATCGGTTCAGCCGTCTTCGAGTAATCGGTGATCATACATAAAAAAAAAAAAAAAAAAAAGTGAAAAAAAAATATACGCGTCGAATTGATAACCTCCTCTTTTGGTCGTCGGTTGAAAATGGAAACACAGTATCATGACAAATTAATACAAACCTTAATTCAAGGAAATGCGCTCGTGTGCGTGTCGCCCACTAACATTGCATGAGTGTATGCGTCTGCGTAAGAATATTGTATGACGCACATACGTCTTGCGTTTAGTAAGGATAACTATTTGATAAAAAATTAGGTGACCCACCACGACTTCGTTCGCGTGATATTCTACCCCTACCCAACCGAGACCACTACCCCTATCCTACCCAAACCCTACACTATCTCTACCCTACCCTACCCTACCAATATCCTACCCCTACCCTTTAGATCTTTCCTACTTTTTTATTATTTTTTTCAAAAGAACTTTCTCCTGACAAAACCAAACACAAAAAAAAAGAATCAGCCAAATCGGTCCAGCCGTTTTCGTGTTTTGCGCTTAGCAACACATTTAGCGATTCATTTTTATTACATATATATCTAGGTTTGGTTTCCATTTATTTAGTTACGGGTGTAGTTTTAGACTTATAATTTAATAATGTAATTGGGGTGTCTGAGGTATTGCGCTTAATCTGTTACAGCCTGTATATGTTTTTACGAAAATTGGGTGCAGAGAGTAGTTTATGGCAGTAAATTCTAACATAATCATCCTACATAACGGTCCCACCACTGGGACTCAAACCTCTTCTCTATGAGAAGGAATATGTAATCTACCAATCGGACGCAGTGTGGGTTGACGGATTTAAATTAAATTAATCATACTCTTAAGTGCTTGGTCTTTTCCTAACTAACACGTTCGCTGACAGTACGTCGTTAGGCGGGAAATTAAAATAGTGCGTTATGACAGTACCTACGTCGAGGGACAGGCCACTTATTTTTAAGAGTACGTAGTCTCACGATAATTTTTCATGTAAGTATTATGAAGAGCAGTATCCACTGTCATATTATGAGCAATTACATATTTCTTACTGCCGTAATACGAGTATTTTGTGGGTAGTTTCATATTGCTTGCTTGTGCACGAGTACTACGTTGATTTGTCGTTTAGTATGAAAAATTGTACTGTCGTAATGTGGTGTCACTGTCAGGGTAAGTGCTCACTGTCAGCGAACGTGTTAAGTTGGGATTGGCTTCCAGTTTAACTAGATGCAGCTGATTGCTAATGTTTTACATTTAGCGACTGCCTATCTCTGACCTCCACTACCCAGTAGCTGGGTAAAACGATATCCCCTGGCTAGACCAGTGTCAGATTTTCTGACTTCTGACTACCCGTAACGACTGCCAAAGATGTCCTAATGACAGACGGGACCAACAGCTTAACTTGCTTTCCGACTGACTCCGGGCTACTACTGAGAAATTCCTTACAGAAAAACCCAATAGTTTCGACAGGCCTGTTGGTCTAGTGGTCAGTGGCCCTGACTGCTATACACAAGGTCGTGGGTTCGATTCCCACCCGGTACAAATGGTTGTGTCATGAGCATGATCTTTTGTTCTTTTCTGGGTGTAATTTATCTATAACTAGCTTTTGCCCGCGACTTCGAAGTAAGAAGTAAGAAGAAGTAAGATATGTATGTATTTAGAAATACATATGTATGTTTATCAGTTGTCTAGTACTCATAGCACAAGCTCTGCTTAGTTTGGGACTAGATGGCGTTGCGTGGAAGTTGTGGAATATTATTATATTATATTATAATAGTACATTTTGTCCAACCCGGGAATCGACCTCGAGACCTCGTACTCAGTAGTCGCGCTTACGACCACTTGACCAACGAAGCCGTTAATAAATAAATTACTTCAGTAAATTCTACTTTAGCAAAAAACACCGCGTATAAATTCAACATTTGGGAATCGACGAAAAAACTTGTAAAATGAGTGTAGCGCACTCACCGATTAACCATGTTGACTGACGTAGTGACGGGGCGTTGGATGTCGATATATGTGGTTCATATCGATAAAATAAGCGTTCGTCTTTATCTGCTTATCCTATTCCCAACGATAAATTTGTCGGGTTTCAGTTTACATCTCGCATTTGAGTACATAAATTTTAATAAGAGCGATATATTTTAATCGACTGATATATATTTGATCTTCTTAACTTAGTGAATGGGTTACACAATAACTCTTGGTAAGACTAGCGGCAAATTATCTTGAATGTGGCTACCTGTATTGATTGTCAAAGGTGTATAAATTACAGCAGGTAACGTGTTTTTGTGGCCTGGAGGAGTTTCGGTACTTGGCATATATGGTTACCCATCCACGAACCAACCTCTGTATGTGCTGCTTAACCAAGAAGATGCAGCCAGACTGTGCACTTGGGATAATTTTCGTATTTCATGCGGGCCAAGCCGCATAGCAAATATGGAAGCCCTACGACAGGGTAGGCGAACCTTTATGTATCAATGTGCCACTATTTGTAAAGAAATTTTTAATGAGATCGTAAACGTGTCGTCAAATAGTTTTGACTTTGTTATTGGAAAATAATAATAACAGTATCAACTCAAAACCCTTCATTTACTACAAAAAGTTAAATTTTACAATATTTATCATCGAAAACTCTGTATTGTAGGGTCACTCGCGGTCGCTAGTCATAAAATACCTACTTCAGGCTTTTTTTCTTAGTGCATAGTGAATTTCGTGATCGGTGATGTGCCCAAAATATTATGTCGCGTGCCATTAGTGGCACGCGTGCCATTGGTTCGCCATCCCTGCACTATGATTACACGCACTACTTACGAGTTGTAAGTCGCGCGTTTGAACCTAAGCAGACAACTTGATGTAAGTTTCGTCACTACCGCTGCTTGCAAAACCGGGATGGAAAACATCGTGCAGAAACCGGTATGTCTTAGGACCACAAAAGCCAAGACATGCGCCATATGGCCAACATGACCTCGTAGAGAGGAGACCAGGTCCCCAGCAGTGGAATCGTAATATGCTGATTATGTAAATATGTATGTAAGCCGCAAGGCAATGTGTAGTTTAATATAAATGAAAAACAATTGCTCTTGTCTTTGCGAATTATTTGACCAGGTTCTTTGAGACTAGTCTCGTTTGTATCAAGGTTCCGAATCAGACAGCGATCTTTCTGAAAGATTTAAATAGACATTTTTAGAAAAATGTCGGCTATGAATATCCTCAGGCATAATTTAGCTTTCCATTGGTGAAAGATTTTTTGAAATCGGACCAGTAATTTTTGAGTTGATTCGTCACAAATATTCAAAAATACAAATATTTTTATTATTAGTATAGATGAGTCCACAATTTATGTTACTACGACGTAGAACCGACATCAAAAATGTGAGCGAGCATCACTATTTTTGCGTGAAAGAGCGTTTGGCATTTGACCCAATCCCGAAGAGAACAATAATTTACATGCACCCCAGGCCCCGAGCCGCAAGCACCCCACCCCATTTCAACCCCATTTAACCCAGTACGGAACTTTGACACAAAAAAGCAGGATTTTTCGCATTCAATTTTCTTTAGACTGCAAGATATTAGTGAAGGACGTAATAAATTAATAACTGTAAAATCATGATGTGTTAGGCAGAAGTTCTTCACCAATCTATCTTTTATATATAACATATAAATAAAATCGATGTGACTGTCTGTGATTTAAAAAAAAACTTTTTTGCAAAAAATAAAACCGACTTCCATATCAAAACACTACAAAGCCAAAAATAATTTTAATTTCGGTAGTCGGTGTTATTGGTTTTGTATTTTCTTTTTTTTTTCACACCGCCTTCCGAAATTAAAATTATTTTTGGCTTTGTAGTGTTTTGATATGGAAGTCGGTTTTATTTTTTGCAAAAAAGTTTTTATTTTCGCGCTTTTTAGTGGGTCAGTGAATTTTCCAAATCGATTCGTAAATGACGGAGTTATGCGCGAACAAAAAACGCAATGCAGAGTAAACGAAAAGATCATCAAGGTAAATTATTTTTTTAGACATTTTTGATTTTTCAGAAACGGCTCGTCCGATTTTGATAAAATTTTCATGGGACTATTTACGAAGTATACCCTTTCCAACAAAAAAAGATTTTTTCAAATCGGTTGGTAAGCGACGAAGTTATGCGCGGACAAACATATGAAAAAAAAAAAAAAAATACAAACATCCGAATTGAGAACCTCCTCCTTTTTTAGAAGTCGGTTAATTACTGTGTTTTTTCAAGGGCTTAAAGGTACATAATTATTTACACGATTCTACAACTCAAATAAACTCTGATATTTTTGTCATCTTATCTCTGAAACGGTTGGATCAATTTTAATACGACTTTCATTAGAATATAGACGAGACTATAGGGCTTATTTAAAGGTTTATTTTTATGCCGGAATTCCCGCCGAATTGGGATATACGCGGGAAGAACTCCCAACCGAACAGTCTCGGTGACCGCTAGTAATTTATACGAAAACAATAGCTCTGTATTACGACGTGCATGGGTATCTAGGTTAGGTTCTTAACTCTTGACTTAATAAAGAAAATCTACACAAACTAGTTACGAGTTAAATCATTTATTGGGATTTAAAACATTACATTTTAAAAACACTGCTATACCTATGTACATAAAAAAAAACTATTGCGTAAAGTACTCCTCCACATCGCTGTTGTCCGGAAACGTGACCAGAAGACTGGCAGCATTGCCACGTTGTATGGCAATGCTTATTATTTGGGCAAAGAATGAGCCAGTCCTCTGGTCACGCAAGGAATCGATCAGCCGGTGACACAATTCCTTATAAAAGAGACGCGCACTCGGGCCCCATGACTCAAGCGTTTCGATCCCAAACGGCACAAAACTGTAATTACTGTTAATATACCACTACTTACGAGTAGGTACATAATATCATATACATAAATGTAAAAAAATCTAGTGTCATAGTGTTTGTTATAGAACTTCTAAGAAATGGCTTGACAAATTTTATTGAATTTTGTTATATTTGGCTGGTCTGGGAATAGGTTGCAGGCTATTTTTTTTTCACGAAAAGTAATTTGGGTGTCAAAAAGTTTGCCGAGTCAGCTAGTAACTATATTTATTGAACAAACAAATCAAAGCAATTCCAGTCAAACCAGAAATGACAACTGGGCTTTTTTTGGTGCATATCTCTAATCTGAACTACACAGTTCAGTACTTAGGTAACACAGTATACCTTAGCAACACTAATGTCCCATTTTCTAAATACCCCTAACGATTGTCAAAAATGTACAAATAGCAGCCGAGACTAGGGTTGCCATCACCAAATTTGCCGGCCCCAGACAAAGACTTATAAAGCTCGGACATTTGGGTAAAATCACAGTTTTTCCCCGGACACCGTAGAAAAATATATTTTTGAACTTGAAACTAAAAACAACGATGTTTAATTATGGTTTTTATTTACTGATAAAATGATAACATTGTAAAGCTTTAGAACTTTTTTAATAACAGTCTCTTCCTTTTCATTTAATCAACGTAACATAAAGAATGAGATGAAATACCATAGGAAAAGAATAATAGAGATCGTACTTTTTGGTACCCGTAAGACCAATGTGTGTCCGGGTTTTACCCGGAAACCCCCGGGAAAATTCCCCCGGACGCCCCCGGAGGCTCTTCAAACTAGGACAAATCCGGGAAAACCCGGACGGATGGCAACCCTAGCCGAGACCAACAACTCAACGTGCTTTCTGAAGAACGAAGAAGTCTCGGTATGTAACAGTACATTACCCATCCACAAACCTACCTCAGTAACCGCTGCTTAACCTGAAATATCGAAATAACTGTTACTATTTAGCCTCGAGATCATCAAAAAACCTTTTAATTTTTTAAATTTGCAATCTCTATCCCACTCCTTCACTCCCTCCATTCCATCCACTTCTTTCTCTGTTGTTCTTCTTCTTACATGAGGAAGGTATCCCAGGCGTTCTAGAATCTTCTCCTCGGTATGCCAGGACCCCGTTTAGCTGTCTCAGGGCTTCTCTTATATTCTAGTGATATTCGGGCCCACAAATTCCTACATGCAAGCTTGCACATAATAATTGAATAAAAATCCGATTTTGATAATAATTCATATTTTTTTTTATATCTGTTTTAAATTACTACTATATCTTATAACTCCCTTTACACTTACATATTATGTACTATATATATAATATACTTTGCACGTACATAGAGTGTAAATAAATAAATCCATATGAAATGGTACTAATCTATAGGTTAACAGTCGAAAAACAACAAAATCATTTACTAAGTAAGTAATTTATATTGTTTGGTAAAATTATCGATAATATTTTAATCTTATTATTAAAGAGATAAGAGATATTATATATCTCTATTCTGACGACATCTGTGACGAAATTGCAAGATTAAAGCTGTTTAATAACAACATGACTAGCGCTGAAACTCTCGTCCTTATAAATTATGTCCTTAGCAAATACAAAACATGATACAGCCAACGCCATCTATTGAATATGTAGAACATTATAGTTTCAACCATCCGTCAACAGATGTCGTTGTCAATAATTATTGAGTGAATGACAACTTCTATTGTTTGTAGTAGGTAGGAACGGATACGTTTTGAAAAGTATGTGAATTACATTAATCTGAAATAATCAGGCCGGTGCTATAAAGTTGGTTATGACCGGTCAGTCACGCACGAAAGTTTGGTAGTAGTTTTCCTGGTGCTGCGTTTAGTATGACTTGATGCTTGTTCTTATTCAGTCATCGGGCTAACCTAACTCACTCTTATAAAAATATTTCATATAATATAAATAACGTGATGTATAGTGTAATTTGTGAGTAATTTTTTATTATACCTCCAAAATAAACGGTGAATCGGATACTAGGATCAATTATGAAATTATGAGAATTTTTGCTATTACGTATGAAATTATTTTTCACACGACTGCGACTGTCCAGAAATTATGTTTGTTTTGTTTCAGGGTTATTATACATAATTATGTTTAGAGTCATTCTAGCATAATTTCTAAATACTTAATCCGATTTTGATATGAAAACATTTGCGTTATTCCGGATAGGATAGGCGTAATGAACAGTTTAGTTATAGAAATTGAGTTTAGAAGGTGAAATTTAAAAGTGTAGGACTGTGTTAGTATGTGACTCTAACTCTAGAATGTGAACTTCAAAACAAAATGATTAACGATTGCATGTAAGCAAGCGAAAGCCTGAAATCTGCAGGGTCACCTCAGATCGATATCGACTGCGAACAAGTAATCTCAGTTGCTGACTCGACAAAGGCGTATTTTATTAGCGTAATTGTCATAGAAATATCGATGTAGTATCTGCAAGTATCGGTTTAAATAACTGGGATAACTTTGTTTCGCATTTTTATCTTCTAAGCCTGTAGGTACCTCTCGTTTCTCTGAAAAAAAAAATGGAGCAAATTGTTTATTATGGATGCAGTAGTATATAAGTTGGAATTTCCATAGAATAGTCTATTCCGTGGGAACGACAATACATCCTAGCCTATCAATACATTTCTCATTGGCCATTTCCCATTTACTATTTCTGGCTGCGACAAATCATAACGATTGTCAAAGACTTTAAAATCAAACGATCCCGGTTATCGTTTTAAACATCTTAAGGTACTTTGCGAGGTATTTTGTTATGTTAAAATGGTTACCCATCCAAGTTGCTTTTTTAGCTGCTGTCATTTAGCCATAAGCTGCTTAGAAGAAGCTTACGAACTCATAAATAGCTGCTCACCGTAGGAAGTGGGAAGTTATTATGTACATTAATTTAAGACCCTGGCTGTAACTTCGGGTAGTTAAATAACTCGACAATGTTACCTAAAATCTAGGCATTACTTTGAGTGGTTCTCTATATTTCGTTTCTGTCTGAAAAGAAAAGGCTATGGCCTGCAACCCTTTATATTCCAATGGCTTGCCTTTATATTAATAACTAGCAGTTGCTCACGACTTAGTTAGCGTGGGAAGTTTTTTCCGTGTAAATCCCAATCCCGTGGGAATTTCGTAAAATCCTGTTTTAGCGAGCATCTACGTACTAAAAGGAACTCCCATGCAAAATTTGAGAGCCCTACTACTAGTAGTTTCTGAGATTTCGTGATTAATCAGTGAGTGGTATTTCGCTTATATATATACTAGCTTCTACCCGCGACTTCGTACGCGTAGGAAGGTTTTCCCGCGCAAATCCCGATCCCGTGGGAATTTCGGCATAAAAAGTAGCCTATGTGTTATTCCAGGCTGCCAACTATCTACTTACCAAATTTCATTCAGATCCATTCAGTAGTTTTTGCGTGAAAGAGTAACAAACATCCATCCATCCTCACAAACTTTCGCATTTATAATATTAGTAGGATATTTAACTAAACCAACAACAATACAAATTACCTGTAATTAAAAATAACTAAAGTTGTTTATCCAGAGCAAACAGATAATAACATATATACCTATTTACAGATATATTTTTCAGAAAATAATACAATTCACGCACACACGCACACTCACTCTAACATTAGACTTAATCAAGTCTAAAGTTAGTATGAGTATGTAATGTTAGGGAAAAAATAACTCAGTAAAGTTCTGGAAAGATCTGTCTATTTCATTTCTGTCTGAAAAAGAAAGCCTGTGTTTTCCTTATATTATCTCTCACGTTCTAATAAAATTTTGTTTTACTAACCACCAAAAAGACAGCTGGCAAGTACGCTCTCCCGACTCAACGCTCCACCACCCTTGAACGAGCTCTATAATTCTCGACTATCTCCTTCATTTAATTCCATTCGAAATTACAAATAGCTTCTTAGGGCGTTCCCAGGCGATTACATTCGAAACTTAAGGCTATTTCAAACAATTTATGACGCGTCTGACTTTCGAAACTCGATTTGGAGAAGTTACCAAAATAATCGCACAGATTTGTCGGCAGTTTTAATGTGGGGTCAGCGGATTTGGGGTGTGTCGCTAGTGTAAGCGACGAGAATGATTAAAAGGTGTTAAAGGATTAGATTAAGAGATTTGTTCCGTAAATTAACTGTTATATTGTACCAACTGCTGATGACACTGACTGACTGATGTGTGCGTGACTGCTGAGCACGTGGTCTCGGGTACCATTCCCGGATGGAGCAAAAAGTGCTATAGGGTTTTTCTCTAAGGAATTTCTCAGTAATAATTTGGAGTTCGGAAGTTGGCGGTCTGATACCCCCGTGCCTTGGAAAGCAACTTTGGCAGTCTACGGGTAGTCAGAAGTCAGTAAATCTGATACTAGTATAGCCAAAGAATATTGTGTTACCCAGTTACTGGGTTGTTTAGGTCAGATAGGCAGTCGCTGCATACAAAACACTAAACTCAGCTGCATCTTGTTCTAATAGAAGCTGACTCCGGGCTACTACTCAAAAATTGCTTACAGAAAACCCCTTTAGATCTTTTTGCCCGACCTGGAAATCGAACCCGAGACCTAGTGCTCAAAAGTCGCGCTTTCGACCACTCGAAAACGAGGCAGTCATTAAAAAGAAGAATCATTGGTTAGAAAAACGCTCGACGTGTTGGGTTGATTGAAAAGCGATGATGCGACACCGCTACAATTGCGACACCAACTTTAGCAGCGACCATTCTTGCATTTTGTTAGAAGACGAACGTTTTACTAAATGAGTGTTCGGGCACAATTGACCCTAATTGTTTTTAGAGTCATTAAAACATTAAGTATTGTAATTTTCTTTGTTCAACTGTGGTACTTTGAAAACTTAGATAGTCTATTGTCATCACAGAAATAAAAAAATTTATCTATGGTTGTCATCGTAATAAAATTGAAATAGTTTTTGGTGTGCCAATTTTTCAATAGTAGATGGAACATTAAAAAACAACCACATTTCATTTTCAATTAAAAATTTATCTGATTATTAAATAAATCGCTTATTGCAAAATCTGCCCAAGTGACCTACAAATTGAATTTAAATATAAATTAAATTCCTTTTCTTTCTCCACACGATGTTATAGAACACATTATACTTATTTAAATACTAGCTTTTGCCCGCGACTTCGTCCGCGTGGAATAGTTACTTTGGGCTAACGTTAAATTTAACCCCGATTTTGAAGCATTCTTCATTGGTGCTCCGCTCCTATTGGCCTTAGCGTAATGATATATAGCCTATAGACTTTCTCTATAAATTTACTATTTAATTAAAAATATTTTTTCAATTCGAACCAGTAGTTCCTGAGATTATCGCGTTCAAACAAACAAACAAACTCTTCAGCCTTATATTATTAGCATAGATAGCTGTTGCCCGCGACTTCGTCCACGTTTCCGTCGTTTTTCGTAAAAAAAAAGTAGCCTATGTCCTTCCTCACGGTTCAGTGATTTTGATGTAACACACAGATTAACTTTCGTAATTTAGTAGGAAAATATAATATGTCAATCTATAATACTGTTGAAAAATATCGCAATACCGAACCGCACAATATTATTGTTAATAGCTGTGCCCGCGACTCCGTCAGCGTGTAACTCCTTGTGTGTTATTAAGTTAATGTATTGGTAATATTGTTTAGATCACGTTCACATGAGGCTTAAGTACCTATAGAACGACAATACTTCAGCGCAAAGCTTCCAGGTAAACTATGTTGAAAGTTGACCCGTCCGGCACGTGAACATAAAGATTTCTAGAACTGCTAACCCGTGAAAGAGCGACGTACAATTGACCATGCGAGAAACAACTGACACCGAGATCTACTCCAGCAACACGAAAAGTCTGCCCTTGAGCCTTATTAATTGTCATTGCATAACACACCGATACTGGGAATAGCGTTCTTTTAAATTGGAATGGAAAATTATTTGATATTATGGGAATTCTGGGAATAAAGACGGTTTCTCCTGCACCGCAACCTGTTAAAATTTGAGCCTCGATTATATTTTGTTGCAACTGGGTTACTTTTAGCCGAGTTCCATTGCAAAGTTGTGGTGGTTTTAAATTTCGGAGCAGAATAATAATCAGAAAGCTTCGAACTGCTAAGCTATCAGGAGTTACACGTGTTATTGTGAGTCAACCATAAAAGATAGATATATGCTGTCGTGGGATATTTTTTATATAATTTTAAGGAGAACATTTCCGTCATAAATGATTTCTGTGTAGCTTTAACCATTAAGGTTGCACACGCGACGGAAGCTTAAAAAATGGAGTAACTTCTCCCGTTTTCCCAACATTTCCCTTCACTGCTCTGCTCCTATTGATTGTAGCGTGATGAAAAGTATACTATAACCAGCTCAGGAGAATGAAAAATAATTGTACCAAGTTTCGTTAAAATCCGTCGAGTAGTTTTTGTTTCTATAACGGTTATACAGACAGACAGACAGACAGACAGACAGACAGACAGACAGACAGGCAGACAGACAGACAGACAAAAATTTTACTGATTGCATTTTTGGTATCAGTATCGATCCCTAATCACCCCCTGATAGTTATTTTGGAAATATATTTCATGTACAGAATTGACCTCTCTACAGATTTATTATAAGTACTAGCTTTTGCCCGCAACTTCGTTCGCGTGAGAGGCTTTGCCCACGTAAATCCCGATCCCATGGGAATTCCGGGATAAAAATACCCTATGTCCGTCTCCTGGTTCTAAGCTACCTCTCTACCAATTTTCAGCTAAATCGGTTCAGCCGTTCTTGAGTTATAAATAGTATAACTAACACGACTTTATTTTATATATTTAGATTTGTGTGTTTATTTTTTGTTTATGTGTAAATGGACTTTTGTCAAAAAATAAAGTTATACCTTCGTTATACCCGCCTTTTTATACCTTCGGCTGCGAGACGCGTCGACCGATTCTCAAAAATAATCCTTACAGCATGATTCAGTATTCACGCGCGATGGCTTATTATTAGCGTATATTTTCATGTATAACTTTGGTGTTTCTATACCGATTTATATGATTCTTTTTTATGGAATAGTTAATAATGTTAACTTTTTCAATTAGGGGTGACTGAGAGTGTTATAAACGTAGGAGTAGACAAATATTATAATCAGAAAGCTTTGAACTGCTAAGCTATCGGGAGTTACACGTGTTATTGTGAGTCAACCATAAAAGATAGACATATGCTGTCGTGGGATATTTTTTATATAATTTTAAGGAGAATATTCGACATGAACTGATTTCTGTGTAGCTTTAACCATTAAGGTTGCACACGCGACGGAAGCTTAAAAAATGGAGTAACTTCTCCCGTTTTCCCAACATTTCCCTTCACTGCTCTGCTCCTATTGATTGTAGCGTGATGAAAAGTATACTATAACCAGCTCAGGAGTACGATAAATAATTGTACCAAGTTTCGTTAAAATCCGTCAAGTAGTTTTTGTTTCTATAACGGTTATACAGACAGACAGACAGACAGACAGACAGACAGACAAAAATTTTACTGATTGCATTTTTGGCATCAGTATCGATCCCTAATCAGCCCCTGATAGTTATTTTGGAAATATATTTCATGTACAGAATTGACCTCTCTACAGATTTATTATAAGTATAGATTTTATGTACTTATGTATTGTATTTATACATATTTTAGTTAGTTTTTCGTTTTGATGAGTATTTTTAGTACACTAATATAGCCCTTCCCATTTTAATTAAAGCTCGTAAAGTCCTTCCAAAGGTTGTCTGGAAGATATCGCTCTCAGCGATAAGACCGTCATTGTAACCAAATTTTTATATTGTTATTGAAGCGTGTTTCAATTATTAGTGTACAATAAAGTGTATTACATCTATCTATTTGTCTATTAGGACTTTTTTTTTAGCGTGGTAAAATTATCAAATAAGTCCTCCCACCCCGGGCAGGGTGGGAGGGACTGTCAGACTTTTACTGACTAAAATCCACGGTGTTCCTTCAATAACCCTTTACGTACCGGGGTCACGGTAACGGGATGAGTCCCACGACCCCGGCAGGCTTCGGCCCTCTACGGGGGGGGGGCTCGTCATATTGCTGACGCTCTTTGAGGCGCGCGTGGAACACGACGCGCCGTCAACCCGGGCATGGTCCATGGTCGGACAACGAGTTGCCCTTTACTCGCTGTCCGCATGCCCGCGCCTACGGTGGCCGGAGATCGTCGGCCGACGTCCGACGCCGTGGGCGTCTACCACTGCGGCTGAGCTGGAGGGAGGACGCCATCCTCTCCCTCTCGCGGCCCGCCTCCTCCTTCGGAAGCATGACTGCTTCGCAGAAGGAGGCGACCGCTTCCCACTCCCTCTCGCCCCGCAGCATGGCCTCGACCAATGCCGGGCGCGAGAGGTCTCCGCCTATTGCCGCCGTGAGGACACGTCGGTGCTCTGCCCAAGCGGGGCAGTCCTGCACTGTGTGCTCGACTGTGTCCTCAGGGCGACCCTCGCAGTGGTGACACCCAGGCGTTTCCTCCTTTCCCATCAGACACAGGTACCTCCCGAAACTTCCGTGTCCGGTGAGGACCTGCGTCATGCGGTAGGTCAGGACGCCGTGACGCCGATCTAGCCACTCCTCAAAGAGGGGTCTTACCGCCGCAATTGCGGCGTGCCCGGTCTATTAGGACTTAAAACCGGAAATTTACAAACATGGTAAATAACCTCTTTTCTCTTAAATTTTTCTAGTACTTTTTTTTTGTTTTAGTTCTAATTACAATATCTTCTTCTCAGACGTATCACTCTTAGCAGAGTAGTCGTGGTCAACATGTAGCAAATGCTGGAGTGGTGGATATAGCTCGCCTAACGATGTTACGCCAACCCTCCCTATTGAATGGTTTATATGTGCAGGTATCTTTTAATTAAATATATATGAATGCGTTTTCTTTCAGCATTGCACCTACCACTAATTGCCTCACTCAGCAAAACTCAAAATCTGGCTGTTAGAAATGCCTGTAAAGTTTTTAAAAGTTTTAAAAATTTAAAAGTAAAAAGTAAAAGTTTTAAAAATTTTGTTAAATAAAGAAAGGAATAACTGAATACAAAGAATGGTTAACTTATTTATATTTATTCCTTTCTTTATTCCTTGATTTAAATACCATTGTTTCTTATGTTATAAATAAATTAAATAAATAAATATTAATTTTCTATCTATACTTATAATAAATCTGTAGAGAGGTCAATTCTGTACATGAAATAGGTATATTTAAAAAATAACTATCAGGGGGTGATTAGGGATCGATACTGATGCCAAAAATGCAATCAGTAAAATTATTGTCTGTCTGTCTGTCTGTCTGTCTGTATAACCGTTATAGAAACAAAAACTACTCGACGGATTTTAACGAAACTTGGCACAATTATTTTTCATACTCCTGAGCTGGTTATAGTATACTTTTTATCACGCTACAATCAATAGGAGCAGAGCAGTGAAGGGAAATGTTGGGAAAACGGGAGAAGTTACACCATTTTTTAAGCTTCCGTCGTGTGTGCAACCTTAATGGTTAAAGCTACATAGAAATCATTTATGACGGAAATGTTCTCCTTAAAATTATATAAAAAACATCCCACGACAGCATATATCTATCTTTTATGGTTAACTCACAATAACACGTGTAACTCCCGATAGCTTAGCAGTTCGAAGCTTTCTGATTATTATTCTGCTCCGAAATTTAAAACCACCACAACTTTGCAATGGAACTCGGCTAAAAGTAACCCCGTTGCAACAAAATATAATCGAGGCTCAAATTTTAACAGGTTGCGGTGCAGGAGAAACCGTCTTTATTCCCAGAATTCCCATAATACCAAATAATTTTCCATTCCAATTTAAAAGAAAGCGCTTCCCAGTATCGGTGTGTTATGCAATGACAATTAATAAGGCTCAAGGGCAGACTTTTCGTGTTGCTGGAGTAGATCTCGGTGTCAGTTGTTTCTCGCATGGTCAGTTGTACGTCGCTCTTTCCCGGGTTAGCAGTTCTAGAAATCTTTATGTTCACGTGCCGGACGGGTCAACTTTCAACATAGTTTACCCGGAAGCTTTGCGCTGAAGTATTTTCGTTCTATAGGTACTTAAGCCTCATGTGAACGTGATCTAAACAATATTACCAATACATTAACTTAATAACACACAAGGAGTTACACGCTGACGGAGTCGCGGGCACAGCTATTAACAATAATATTGTGCGGTTCGGTATTGCGATATTTTTCAACAGTATTATAGATTGACATATTATATTTCCCTACTAAATTACGAAAGTTAATCTGTCTGTTACATCAAAATCACTGAACCGTGAGGAAGGACATAGGCTACTTTTTTTACGAAAAACGACGGAAACGTGGACGAAGTCGCAGGCAACAGCTATCTATGCTAATAATATAAGGCTGAAGAGTTTATTTGTTTGTTTGAACTCGATAATCTCAGGAACTACTGGTTAAAAATATTAAAAAAATATTTTTAATTAAATAGTCAATTTATAGAGAAAGGCTATAGGCTATATATCATTACGCTAAGGCCAATAGGAGCGGAGCGCCAATGAAGATTGCTTCAAAATCGGGGTTAAATTTAACGTTAGCCCAAAGTAACTAGTGTTGTAGTAGTTGAGATCTCAGAACAATGTAACAGACTCTGTTACATTGTTCTGAGATCACAACTACCGTTTAATAAATAGCAATAGGATAATCGCTAATTGCAAGACTCTTGCGAGACTCTCGTTTGGGCAACACTAAAAGTAACTATTCCACGCGGACGAAGTCGCGGGCAAAAGCTAGTTGAACATAAAAATATTACATCTTTCAAGTGAAGCCCCTGACTCCTGTGCTAGGTGAGCCTGTGTTACAGGAATTAGTGTCCTACGCTATACATTAATACACATTTTAATTTTTATGTAATAAATTATAAACAAAACAAAATACAATCAATTACAAAAAAGTTACATTAGGAGGTATAGAGAATAACTGAAAGAGAAGCGAAACGTGTACCTATGTGTGTGTTAGTTTGAGTGTATGTGCGTAATTGGGTGTGTGTGTTGTCTAACTGTGACGCGAAGATAACTGATATGTCCACTCAAATCTATGTGTTTCTTTTTTCAAAAGACCACCACAGACATAGACCTATACCATCACTGATAGTGCGAATATCAAAAGCGACGTTGACCTCTGAGTTTGCTTCTGCGTTTCTTCACTGCAGTTACGTAATTGGAACTTTTTCGCTCGATTCTTTTTTTATCGAAAATCATGTCTTTTTTAAAGATTATTCAAAATTTAATCAAGATTACTCGGCTTTTATGTCTAAAATTAGTATTTACAGTAAGAAAATATAGTTTATTAGCCAAATATAGGAATTTTTTTCTCTATATCAATTATTACTTTAGTTATAAACGAAATAAGAATTGAGACTTATGACATTTAGTTTCGAACCTGAATCTGGTAAAAGAGCGCACGCGATATTCAACTTTGTTACTGCTGCGTTAGCATTTAGCACACAACGGCAGTTTCGAAACCGAATATGGTGAAAGAGCGCACGCAATATTCAACTTTATTATTGTAACGTTAGCGTTTAGTAGACAACGGCCTAACCGGGGTGCATTGGGGTGGAGCTTGCGTGAAAATTATTTTGGACTGCCTGGTCTTAACATGCTTTCCGAGGCACGGGGGTTATCAAACAACTAACTTCCAAACTCCAGGAATCGCTCTATCTATTGCTGAAAACTGCGTTAAAATTCGTTGCGTGGTTTAAGCGTACAGACAGCGAGAATGACTTTGCTTAATACTATGTAAAGATTTTGAAAAGACGATGTCCCTCACACTGCTCTGAATGTATCCTCTCTATTTCTATTTCTTACTCCCTCAGGACGGTAACCAGTCGATTTTTGTAGTAAATGCACTTACCAATATGAAAACTCCAAGAATGAGCTCCTTGTTATATTTGGAGCACCGCACCGTACACAGACAGGCGATAGCAAGTTTGTGTATCTACACTCTTATACGTGATATATTTTCCTTCAATATACCGGCATTACCTTGGCTCGATACCCTGAAGTTGAATAGTGTTGGAATTGATTTTGTTTTATCGATGATAGCCGTTATTTTATTTTATGAAAAACAACATATTACACGGTTATAATTAGGCTTACATACTAAACTATGGTAGATACGCTACCCTTTACGTTTACGCACAGATTAGTATAAATATTTTAGAGATAGACATACATATAGTACGATGTACTGAATTAATAAACGTATGATACACAGTACCTATAGAAAACTTTGCGTATCCTGGGTACACAAATATTATAATAAGAGTCCTCCTAACTGATTTCGGCCACTACGATCAATCTCCAGCGGATATTAGCCAACGGCGTAGGAGATATTATAGTACACAACTATGTGCGCAGCTACAACTTTCTTGTTCACGTCCTACTGCCGCAGGAATCATCCCGGCCGTCGGAGATCACGGGCCGATTTCTGGCCACCGTAGACGTCAGCCTGCCAGTAAGGACCAGACCCAGTCCGTGTTATTCGATGATATTCCCACAGAAACAAAAAATGCCCAACCCTAGCTGCCCTCTCCCTGCGACGCCCTAAGCCGATGTCCGTAATCTTTAGGGAGTGCCCTTAGCGTCTAGGCGCTTAGTTTGTAATTTTATTATAAGCCCTGGCTGGAGGTGTTTATTACTATATAAAGGCTAGCCCGCTAAAGGCTAGCCCGGTTAGGCATCCGAGAATTCCAAGGTTGACCCACGCGATCACTAAAAAACATATTGCAACTGTATCTTACGTTATCGACCAGACAATGATTTAATTTATGATACTAAAAGACACAAAAAAGATGGTTGATAAACAAAAAAATATCGATTCTTTTGTCACATCTCTAGTGGCCTTTGTAAGGCAATCTCTCTATTTACGGGCGTGCAGCGGTGCAGACTCTATTAAATCGACGCTAGGGCGCTGTGTCACCTGAATTAATATCGATTATAGCGCAGCACTATCGTCTTTATCGAGCCGTAGGACTCATTAGTTTGTTTAATAAAGCTCGGTATTTTAGATTGAAACGTTGATTATTTTCATGTTTATTATAATCTTGGGAGTTGCATGTTTCATGAAATTTCGCCTTTTTGGTACAGTTATAAGTAAACGGAGCAGTGGTTACAGGCATCACCGAGTTGAAGGTCGTGAGTTCAAACCTAGACACGCAGAAGTCATCATCACCACTTTTTTATTGAGAATAGGCTCACGTTTGACTACTATGTCACCTGATGGTAAGCTTATGTGGTCGAAGATGAAGCATGCTTACCTAGAAGTAACCTGAATAGGTTGACTAAAAGATCCTCAGGTTATAGCTATCAGGAAACACAGACTCCGGCAGGGAATTTCACTCCTTAGCTGTACGCACAATGAAAGTATTCCAAAAATGTTTTGTACGTATGGATACACCCACCCATACCGTACCGTAGCGTATGGGTGGGTATACCCATACGCACAAAATATGTGGTGGGGTGTGGTGTGGAAAACGGCATGTCTTAGAACATATATTCATTTTATATAGGTATATATAAAATACTTGAGAAAACACAGTTATTTATATGATACTAAAACATTGATCTGTCTTTCTGTAAGTCGGGACTGATCTCTGAAACGGCTGAACCGATTTTCATGGGAAATTTGCTGGAAGATAAAGGTGGTTACAGGGCAATGTATATTTACGCAAGAATTTACTACCACACGAACGAAGTCACACGCTCAACTAGTAGTAAATAATAATCATTTTCTTCCAGTCGTTTCGTTGCAAATGAGAATCGAATCAAACTGTATTGGTAAGCAAAGTATGGTGAGTTCAGCATAAGTTTGATTAGTTTCCCTCCCCTAACGGGTTGCTATGCGATTGTGCTCCATATCAATCCGCAACCAGTATTCGATTTGCATTCTGTTGTTTTTGTATCAACTATTTATTTATTTTAGTTATTTATTAAAGCTTTATGCAACACAAAATGTACAAAGACCGGCTTAATGCCTTAGGCCTTCTTTACCAGTCAACCATGGGTGGTGAAGAGATAACATGGCAGGTGCATACAAAAATAAACTAAGTAGCTATTATAATTATATTTAAAAAAAAGTCATATATATTTAATTAAATAGATTATAATCGTACTGAAAAGCTGCTTCAGTCATGTTAAACAACACATTCCAATATAGATACCAACTAACTCACTCTAGTACCCGCACACACACTTACACGCTCGTACATGCACACACACACACACACACACACACACGCACACACAAATACACAAATATGATATTCATTCTACTTTGTAATAATTTCACTCTACTCATATTCAAATTAGGCATTTAGTTTTAATTTTAGTTTCATAGTATTGTATGTTTAATTTTTTTTTTCCTCGTACTTTGTATTTTCCAAATAATTCTACTGGAGCATGTTTAAATATAGTATTTAAATTAATGTTTTATTGTATACTTTGTTTTTTCCGTTGGGTGGGGACCTGGTGATCTGTAATTCAGGCATTTCTATGCCTAACTCAGACACCAGCTCCTCACAAGTTGTAATATAAGATGTACATTTATGATTCACTGTTGTTAGCTTGTAATTTGTGAGGAGAAATAAATAAATATATTGTTATTATTTATTATTATTTATAATTTTATATATACTTAACTATCCTGTATTTGGAGCTCTTATCGATCTTTGAGGATGTTTTGTGAATGGGTGACCAGATACTCAAAACAACACCACACTGTGGTGACCACAGACATGAACCTACGTGGTCCTCATAATTATGGTTTGATCACTATGGACTGTACTTACGTGATTGGATGTGTGTTTATTACTGTATTTGGGTTCAATCTCGCAAAAATAGCGTAGGCTACTTTTTAACCCGTAAAATGGGCAAAACAACAGTAAGTTGGTACCTTGTTTTATTACATACTAGTTGTCGCGCGGGACGGCGCTGCCGTAGACTTTATCACGATAAAAACATAACCCTTCTCTGTTTCAGTCAGCCTAAAGCCTTCCTCAAGCTTCAAGCTACTTCCATACCAATTTTCATCGAAATCCACCCAGTACTTTCGAAGATTAGCGCGTTCAAACAAACAAACAAACCTTTCCGCTTTGTAATATTAGTAAAGATTTCCTAATTTGGAGACTAAACTCAGTACCTGAAGCTAGAGGCCAACAATATTCTCTCTACCATTAGAAAAGCACACACTAGCGTGGTCTGCGACGCAGTGCATTTGGTCGAGGCACTCTTACAAATCCTCTTGGAGTAAGTAATCCCTTTAGTAGCCTTTTACGATGCCTAGGTAGGGACCTCTCTGTAGAACACCCATACAAAATGTATTGAGCTATTGGTTAAACTGTGATGGATGGTGCGGCGATGAGATTTGCTGTTATAAGTAACAATTACTAAACATCGGAAATTAAAAAGAAGAATAAGTGTAAGAATAAATTTATTGAACCTTAGTTACAGAATTTATTAAACTAAATAATTAACGTTACCGCTACATTGTTGTCTGTAACAGAACTATGTTTAGTTAACAGGGATGTCAATGGTCTCCAAACTAGGCGGCCACGGCGCCTGTATCTTGGAGACCGGGTTTCCATAAATTGACTATCACAATTTATTCATTGCAGCACATTTTTCAAAATAATAAAATCATGCAAAAACACAAATAAAAATGTTAGGTTAATTTTCAATACATATCGTATAATAATATCGTATCTCTTTATTTTCCGATGGGAATATCATCTAATAACTGCTCCCCTCTGGGTGGAAGGGAGTTTCAAACTTCTCCAGATTGCTAGTAATAAAAACTCTACCCAAATTACTTATTCTCTTTAAAAAAAAACAAAATCAAGTGAACGCCTGCACGATTCGAATAAGATGCTATAGTTAAATAAACTGTTGCCTTTCCAAACTATTAGGCACTTCTTCGTATACATGTTAATAAAAGCTTTTAACTCGTGTTTAGCTTAAACTTAAATTAGTAAAAGGAGCAATCAGTAAGCAAATACTGATGTAAGAATTTTTTATAAATTCTGCGTATTTATTTTATAATAAATGAAATAGTTATTTTATTAGAGTGAGAAATTATTTCTGTTAATTCCATAAGAATTATTATACATATTTTATTGATTGAATATTTTTATAATTTACAATATTTGTTTTTTTAATTTCTTCAGTTGCATTCGGAACTCAGAGTCCACACAATGCATTAATGAAATATTGATGTTTATTTTGCAAATAGGTTATAAATAACACTTTTACACGTCATTTTTTTTTTCGTAAATATAAACTAGATGAGGCCAGTGTTACCTAACTGACTATTCTGAAAAAAAAACACCGAAACAAACTCAGAGGTCAACGTCTCTTTTAAAGTCCAGACAATCTGTAGTGATCAAATCATATGAGAGCCATGCGCCCTTTAGAGGACCAGATTTGAGAAGGCCCGTCCAAACAGTGCAAGCATTTGTCAAATATTGCGTAGCTCAACTTAGAAAACGATTTGAAGTACAATTGCAAAGTAAGGACATTTGGGTGGGCCGTATAAAGCACTCAAATTGCCAGACAGTGCGGTTATCTATATATTCATAATATTCGTTGTTATCCCACATTGCTCTCACATTCACAATATAGCTTTTGCTTTCACAAAAATATATAACTTGAAAAAGGAAATAATTTTGTCATTTTGTACAAATAAAATTAAAAATGATAAAGTAAAAAGTATATTCTGTTACTTGAAAAAGTAAATAACATTGTCGTGTCAAAAAGTATATGAAAATTATAATAAAATAAAATAAATGAGTAATAAAAGAATTCAAACAAAACAGAATTACAATAAATGTAATTGGAGCAGCTCAATCCCAAGCATTTTGGTCCGCAGGATAGTCTTTAACAGAATAAAAAGCTTTCTGGCAAAGTTTCTGCCTCACAAACGATTTAAATTGATTGAGGCTACTTCTTGCACATGACTGGGAAGTTTATTGTAAAAGCGTATACATTGACATCTAAATGAGCTCCCAATTTTCTTGAGCCTAGTTGAAGGAACAATAAATGTGTGCTTATTTCTAGTACTTATATTGTGGATATCACTGTACTTTTAAAACATTTATTTTTATTTTTATGAGCATACAAAATATTTTCATAAATATATTGACAGGGCACAGTCATTATATTAATATCTTTAAATTTATCTCTGAGGGAACATCAAGGACTTAATTTATAAATTGAACGAATAGCTCTTTTTTGTGAAACAAAGACTGTTTGAATATCGACGGCATTTCTCCATAAAATAATACCGTAAGACATTACACTATGACAATAGCTAAAGTAAACTAAACGAGCTGTCTCTAGATCAGTTAAACTTCGGATTTTTCTAACTGCATATGGGGCAGAACTCCGTTTTTTAGATATTTTATTCATATGTGGATCCTACTGAAGCTTAACATCTAGAGTTAGCCCAAGAACACTGTTGCATCCTCAGGGCTCAACTCTTTACCCTTTATTAAAACAGTAGTTGGCACTTGTCTAACGTGAGACACTGTAAACTTTATACACTTCGTTTTTTTTTTGTCATTCTGAAAAAGATTATTAATATTAAACCAATGTCCTATTTCTGAAAGGGCGTTATTAATGCCGTCAGAATCCAGTTGCTGACGTTTAATTTTAAACAAAAGTAAAGTGTCATCTGCACACAACACAATTTTATTGCTATCCTTTATAAGGTATATGGAGGGAACGACTGTCGCAACCGACGGCCGGGCACGCCGCAATTGCGGCGGTAAGACCCCTCTTTGAGGAGTGGCTAGATCGGCGTCACGGCGTCCTGAACTACCGCATGACGCAGGTCCTCACCGGACACGGAAGTTTCGGGAGGGACCTGTGTGTGATGGGAAAGGAGGAAACGCCTGGGTGTCACCACTGCGAGGGTCGCCCTGAGGACACCGTAGAGCACACGGTGCAAGACTGTCCCGCCTGGGCAGAGCACCGACGTGTCCTCACGGCGGCGATAGGCGGAGACCTCTCGCGCCCGGCATTGGTCGAGGCCATGCTGCGGGGCGAGAGGGAGTGGGAAGCGGTCGCCTCCTTCTGCGAAGCAGTCATGCTTCCGAAGGAGGAGGCGGGCCGCGAGAGGGAGAGGATGGCGTCCTCCCTCCAGCCCAGCCGCAGTGGTAGACGCCCACGGCGTCGGACGTCGGCCGACGATCTCCGGCCACCGTAGGCGCGGGCATGCGGACAGCGAGTAAAGGGCAACTCGCTGTCCGACCATGGACCATGCCCGGGTCGACGGCGCGTCGTGTTCCACGCGCGCCTCAAAGAGGGTCAGCAACATGACGAGGACCCTCTGCAGAGGGCCGAAGCCTGCCGGGGTCGTGGGACTCATCCCGTTACCGTGGCCCCGGTATGTAAAGGGTTATTGAAGGAACACCGTGGATTTTAGTCAGTAAAAGTCTGACAGTAAGGAGTGGGAGGACTTATTTGATAATTTTACCACGTTAAAAAAAAAACAAAAATCCTTTATAAGGTAAGGCAGGTCATTTATACAACGTGTAATTTAAAGGGTATATACATACCAAATGCACAGGTTCTTTGGATGATAACAAACGATATAGCGAGGGTTTGTAATCATATGTCTACATGTGTGGAACTTATTAGAAATTTCCATACATTGATACCAGAGACCGAATTTTTCGAATTAAGAAGAACGAAGAGAATTATCGTTTTATTGGCAAGTGACGTAGAAAGTGATGACCCTCATAGTGCTGTGACACATTTGTTATTATTGGTATTCAAGAAACATATGAAACCGATAATTTGGGGTCAATTCTGTGAGTCACTTATTTTGAGCTGAAACTTTGCATAGAGACTCCATACCAGATGTTGTCTTCACTCCCTTTGGATAGATATGGGGTTGCCATTACACGTTGTATAATAAGAAACAAAAATTGTCCAAGAATTGGGCCCTGGGGCACACCCATAGTCACCACCGATCCTGGGGATATTTTGCCATTTACATCGACTCTCTGAATCCTGTCACTCAAATATGAAGTGAGAAGATTCAAAGAGGAGTCCCGAATTCCGTATTCCGGTCGTTGCCTATGGAGAAGAACCAGCAAGAAACTCCACGGTTTACTCTTTTCAAAACATTATTAATTTTCTCAATGTATTCATGATAAAGAATTAAAAAATTATTAGGTATGAGAGGGCCGTAAAGACCATTAATTGGTATATACTGTCCGTCGTCACAGCACCATGTAATTACAAATATAAAATTGAAAAACGACTCTAAGAGTTTACAGTGTTATCCCATCCACATAAAAAAACAAACAAATAGTCATATTTATCTGAATGTAGCAATTATTGAAATATAGCAAATACGAGGTGTAACAGATTAAGTGCAATACCTCAGACATCCCAATTAGAATATTAAATTATTAGTCTAAAACAACATCTGTAACTAAATAAATTGAAACCAAACCTAGACATTTTTATGAAATAGTTATTCTTACTAAACGCAAAACGTATAGTGCCTAATACAATATCCTTACGCAGCTGCATGCAATATTAGCGGCCGACACGCACACGAGCGCATTTCCTTGAATTAAGGATTGTATTAATTTGTCATGATACTGGGTTTCCATTTTAAGTTAAATGAAAGATTTTTCTGACAAAAGTAACAACTATTTTTTATGACGGAAATCGATTCAGAAGCCGATTCTGAACCAACTACTTTCAGGAATTGCGTTTATTCTGTTACACGTTGTATAAGCAATTAGATAGTAATACTTGAATATTCATTCAGAGCCTCTTGTAATATGCAAGTCCTTCTGACGACAATCGCTTCTTCTTCTCAGCGAGTCGATGAAAAACATAATTGAATAACTTATGCTTGCCATAATAGTGAAAGTATTAGCAATCGACAGAGTTCGATTGCCCATGGTACGCCGGACGTTACAGAAGATATTGTACCCCACAATAATAGAAGAGTCGCTGACAATCACTCAGATAGATAGCGCAGGCTTACTCAAAGAGAGATGGGTTCCGTTGGTTACCCTTTTGGACTTTTGGTCTTCATCTTCTTGCGTTGTGCTCATCAGTGCTGGGAGTCGTGACAAGCTCCATCGTTCACTGTTATGGACGATATTTTTACAGCTACAGCTCTTATCCTCCAGAGCATCATGGACTCGGATGAATAACGATTTACGGATCTGGTCAGACCAACGCGTGGGGTTATTTATTTAATCTTATTTTATTCGGGACAAAAGATAGTAACCTGTTAAGACTTTAAAGAATGAGTTGCACAATAAGTATGTAAACAGATAACCCACACCGTTGCCCACGGACTAACTAATAAAATAATTTTATGTTTATGAAAAATACAAGTAATGAATTTTGTATAAACTTAATATAAAAGATTATCGTGTTAGATTTTTATAGCGAGACTTTTAAATTGTTTAATTGAAAGAGAGAAGATATCGATATCTATAAAGTGTGCATTATACGTCTCCACAAGCTGACATGTGGCAGCAGCTGAGATTGCAGCCTGTTCCTCTCTTACCTTCCACAGTACTATTGATCAGGAGTTCCTCCAGGTTATCCCCAGTCTTCCTAGCAATATGCCTGAAGAATTTGAGAACCCTTCGAAGACATGTTTGAGAGTCTGGTGTATCCCCGACTTCTGTTAGATTGACATGTTGGTCTGACGCTCCTTCCAACGAACATCTAGCATCCTCCACCAGCCAGCACCATACCTCAAAGGGATACTTTTCTCTTATCAGGTGACTTCATTGTCCAATATTCAGATACGAACAGAAAAATTGTGTGAACAATGTGCGCTATGGTGCAGAAGGTAATTACGGGGCGGAGTTGCGAAATGCAGGTCGTGGTTCGAACCACAGAACAGATAAAAGAGGTTAGAAATGAAATAGTTCCTAATTTGTATGAGAACGCGTGTCACCGCTTGTCTCCCACTCTTTAGCTCCACTACAAGCAAGAGGCCCGTTACGTATGCGAATTACGCACACAAATAAATTACACACACTTAAATCGAGAGCTTGCTACTGATTGTAACTAACTGTCGATAAACATGCGCCGTGCATCACGGCCAATCAGGGCAAAGGACGAAACGTCAATGGTTGAAGTGTGGAGGACGCAACGCATGCAGTACATTGTAAGCGGACTTGGTCATTGCGTTGATTAAGCGAGTACACATCGGGCAATGTATATTTTTTGTAACTTGTTGGCACATTACTTTGTGTAATTTATATCATCATCACTACTGCTCTCAAATCGGTGAGGGAAGACATCGTGAGGAAACCGGTGTGTCCGAGGACCTAAAATTTGAAGACACAACATCTATCAGATAAAAGATCGCTTATCAGATAGAAGGCCTGCGTTCCAGCATTGGGAACTTAATAGACTGAATTATTATTATTACAGGAAAATAGAAAAGACTAGGGTGAACACTAGTTGTATAACCTTTTCGTACGGAACCATTTTTTCTGCGTGGTGTATCAGCAAATGACTCCTCGTTGTAAGTGGAGCAGAAGTGAGTGTCAGACTTCTACTGACTAAAAACTCACCCTGTTCCTTCAACTTTCCTTACGTTCCGAGGCCGCGGTATCTCGTTACAACATTCCCGCATTCGTAACTCTAAGAGCTACTTTAAAACAAAATAGGAATATTTAAAAATAGCAATCTCGATGCAGACCCGTAACTTTGGAAACAAAGCAAAATTTCAATTGGAAAGAAAAACAAACGGTCATGCATGTACGTTGCATTCAAAGGAAAACAATCTAGAAACTATACACCCAATATTCAAGATATTAGCTGGGTTTTTAAGAAAAGATTTTTAATATCTAACAAACAAAAGATAGCTATTTGTTGGACCTCATTACGTATGAAAGAATATGTTGAACAAAAGCTATTGTTTTCCTATTGAAAACTAAAAAGTAAACTGTGCTTATATAATGTGAGGGTAGAATGAAAATATACGTAGTCGGTACCTACCCAACATTAAATTTGGTTTCGAGCTTGATAAACAACATGTAACGTAATTAATGCACATCTATCTTCTTATATATAAAAATCAAGTCTCGCTAAAGCCTGAGAATGGCTGGACTGATGTGGCTAAGTGGTAGATGTGTGTGATGTGTGTGGTTTAGAATTATTTGTGAAAGTCCAGGGAAAGTTTAAATGGAGAGAAAATATGAAAAAAATGCTAGGAATATATTAAAAACAACAATTTTGTTTTCCATTAGAAACTGTTCCTACCTGTCAAACATTTGATGTCCGTCCCGTCGCGTCGTTCAGAAATCAATTTGCATAATTAGTAAGACACAGATGAAAGATTAAAAAATTTAGTACGCTAGAACTTTCTTTTTACTTACTTTTGGCTAATTTCTGTTTTATTTGTTTAATTGTTTTTATGTAGCCTGGTATCTCTAAGTTTAGTCACAAAATAAATTTCTGAACGCAATTATAAATATTTGGCAAGCAACAAATATGTAGAAGTTCGTTAACATGTTTAATTGTTCATCTGTGTTTTTAGTGCGCGAGAACTTAACATAATTTTGGCTAATTTCCGTTATGTATTATTTATTATGTAGCTTGATATCTCTTTCTAAGTTAAGTCACAAACAATTATCGTTCGGCTATTCGTTTATCGATTCTGAGACGGTACCAAGTTTGCCGGATCAGCTAGTCCTACCCAAGCAGCAAAATTGTACTATAACCAAAGCTTATTTCGCAAAAAAGTTTTGTAAACGTCATATAACCGTGTTTATGGTGGCAGCATGTTGAATAAAGGCGTTTGACTATACTTTTTTGCTCTATAAGCTTATACAGCGAAAACGTTCTATAAGCTAATGATGTAAACATTTACATTACCATTTTGTACAACTGTTATAGACATATACTATATAAGGCTTAAAGAAAACATGTATAAAACTACTTTGTTTTATATATTTGTTGATCGGTGCCCTTTTGTATCTAATTTGATCTGTAAAACTTATATATTTACCGTTATAGGCCTGGTTCATTAAGGGTTATTGAAATTTGGCAATAGGGCGATTTGATAATAAAGAGGGTTTTTAAGTATCTGCTATAGTACAAAGTGTTTTAATAGTCACGACTGCTCAAAAATAGAGCAATTTGGTGATATAACTGAGTTTTGTGTTACTCCTTATGTGAGAAATTTACGCTACAAGAGTTTTAAAACACTGTATATTTACCTTTTTATACTGGTTACGAAGACACTCTTTTAGAGCAGAATTATTTTGTAACAGAGTTTTAGATACTTATAATACACTGTCATTTTTTATTAGAGTTTCTCTCTCCACTATAACATCATAATGATACATAAAGGAAGCAAACAAACACTATTAAATAACAAATGTGATTTAAACAAGAGTTAGCATTTCCGTTTTAATACTTAACTGCGGGTTCTGCAAACAACAAAATTATATGATGATCTTTAGACTGTGCTTATACTATGAATTCAGTAGGTACCTACTTAAACGTCACTTAATTTTTAAAGTGTAGTTCATTTCTGAGCAATGCGGACCGCAATACAATCACAGAGGCTCTGTCGCTGAGAAAATAAAATAATTTAAACCAACTCTTAAATTTATTTTATTTATTAATTAATAAAATAAATTTGGAGGATCTGCTTTTGCTTCACCGCGACACAGGTGCTGCTGCTGTGTCGCAGCCATTGACATATATATTACTGCGTAAGGACTGGGCGGACCGCATGTTACAATGACGCCTCGAACGTGGTCCCAAAATGGTCTTCCCTTTATCTAAGTGACTAGAACGTGATCGGTCGTAACTTTTACAAGCACAAATGCCAAGTTGTGCCGTGAAGGGTTGCATGAACTACGACAAAAAGCACAATAAAATAAATTATAACATTTCATATAAAAATAAAAATATGTCATTAAATCTACTTCTAACATTATTTGAAACAATTTTTCTTTGTTATTTGTCTCAACCTTTGGCCAAGACAACGCGAAGCCGCATAAAAGTGCAACATAACTTTGCAGCGGCAATTCAAAGGAACCCTAATTTATTTAACCACAATGGCGGTCACTACTTTGATCATAGTACTACAGAAGGCCTGTAATCGCCTATGTTACACTTTTTGCTCTATAGTAGAAAATTATGGAACTAATCTACGATTAATTTATTTTAATTTAGATAAAACTTATTAATTTGGGAGGGGCATTAAAAATTAGATACTAATCTATGCCTACTTTGTCAATAAAATTATAATCGTAACACTATTTCAATGCCTGGGTTGCTACTACTAGCGCATTTTGCTACTTGATAGATGCCATAATAAATATTTTGATATTGTAATTTTACTTACCACGATTTGTTGAAATTATAGTATATAAAGCTAAATTACCACTGACTGACTCACTCACTCACTCATTGACATAATTGTTCTCCCAGATGGTGGATGGGGAGGTGGGTATATTTTGACAGATTCGTAAACAAGTAACTCTCAAACCTACGGGAAAAGTGCCAAACCTCCCCTTTTCCCCCCTCCCTATCGTATCTCGGAAACTACGAGACCCGTATTTTCTTTTTTTTACGGATTCGTATAGAGGAGACTCGGTAAAGTAAAAACCATTTATCAAAGTCGCCCCCCCCCCACCCCCCTTCTCACCCCCTTTAGGCGGATCTCGGAAATTAAGAGACTTGGAACATTTTTTTTTTCAGATTCATTTAGAGGGGCAATGCTTTAGTCAAAATACTTCTGCAACCCCCCCATCTCCCCCATCACCCCCCCCCCATTTTTTTTTTTTTTCACAAGCACGCGAGGTGCTTGCACCTCGCGCAACACGCAAATACTAGTTAGTAATATAAGCCTAACATACAATCACTTTAATAACACTGACAGTATGAGAATGAACGAAAGATTGAACGATTTGTTGTGATATGGTAATCTAAAAGAACCACAATCACTTCTTTAAAACATAAAAGAACAATAACAGCGTTGCAGTGGGTACTACATCACCGTTTGGTGACATCTCTCACTGTAATATCAATCTTAGAGGTCAAAAATGGTACGCCAAAGCTGCTATATATCTGTTATATCAGCGATTAGCGATATAACTGCGCCCAATCTGGGTAAACGTTCTTTGGTCTTTTATAGAACCGCTTAGCAACATCAATTAGTTCTTTGAAAAACGTTCTATGGGCTGCTTTAGGACAAGGTTTTGCTGCTTGGGATATAACTTTGTTGAGAATAGTTTACTAAATCGATTTTTATCAATTTTAATATCGGTATTTTTATCCCAAAAATATTAATTAAAATTATACTTTCGCTTAACAGTGAAAAGAAACCAAAATAAACAGTTTTTTTTTAAATGCGACTATACAAATTCCGTCATTCAGTATTTTTTTGGGATCTAGCAATGTGGGTAGAATTTACATTACTAGCTGTCTACGGCGCAGCGCAGACAACTAACGCCTGCTAAAATTTTAATACCACGTTGCACGCTCAAGAGATGTTAATTTGTTTTTAACCGACTTCAAAAAAAGGAGGTTTACAATTCGTCTTGAACTTTTTTTTTTTTTTATGTATGTTACCTCATAACTCGGAGATGGCTGGACCGATTTGGTACATTCTTTTTTTTGTTTGAAAGGGTATACTTTCTAGTTAGTCCCATTGTCGTCACGTTTGGATCTGATGATGGGATCATGGAGAAATCGAGGGAACTCTTCAAATATTATAGGCACACCTATAGCGTTTTGGGTATTTCTTATAGTACCTTGTGCAGTTGCTCTTGAAAAGCACCATTTGAGGACTCGTGTTATTATTAAACGTGTCCCTAAAGAAATCCTAGTACAGGATATTAAAGACGACCTTGCCGATCAAGGTATACCAGTGATCGCCGTCCATCGCTTACATAAAGCGAGAGGCGGTGAATTGTACGACATGGTTCTTGTCATTTGTGAACCAACCGAAGGTCATCACCCGATTTTCAAGATTAAGTCCATTTGCTCCCTATCCGGTATCTCAATTGAAAAGCCCTACAAAACCGCAACAGTGGGACAATGCCACCGTTGCCAACTGTATGGCCATGCGCAGAGCAACTGCTATGCGACTCCCAGATGCGTCAAGTGTCTGGGCGAGCACAGCACTGCGGACTGCCCTCGGCCCAAAGACCGAACCCTCTGTTCGGAACCACCCAGCTGCGTTCTCTGCGGCCAGACGGGTCACCCGGCAAACTACCGCGGCTGTCCCAAAGCCCCCAAACTCGCTCCTAAATTAGCGAAGCGCGCCAACGCCCGCCAACAAAGAGAGGCACCTTCCTCTCAAATTCCCCAACGTCTCGCTCCTCAGACACCATCCCCGTGGAACAGGCTAAACCACGAAAAAGCCTTTCCCTCCTTGGCCACTGCCAAACCTTTGCAGGCACTGATGGATATACCCATCGCAGTGCAGATCCTGCCTATAGCCGTGGCTCCAGAGGCCACAGCCAAGCCCCAATCCGAGCCTCAAACCACTGCTGCTCCTGCAGCCAAACAACCGCCCAATCCCTCACCCGTCGCGCACGGCGAGTCTTGCGGCCAGACTCTACTGCGCCACTATAGAATATTTATGACCCGCCAAGCCAGGTCTCTCCGCGATGCCCTTCTGGCTGCCGAGCAGCAGAATAACGGCAAAATTACGACGGCAATGTACAGCCAAATATTCAGCACACACAGTGATGTCGTGCTAGGCCTCGACCAGATGGATGCGATGGACTGATCCAATGGATTCCCAACGCACAAACCACACTAGGCCTCGATCCCTCAAATTAGGTTTTTTCAACGCCAATGGCATTTTCAACCAACGCGCCGAAATAACTAAATTCCTCCGCGACCACCAATTAGACGTCCTCCTTATACAGGAGACTCTTTTGAAACCCCACCGCGCTGAACCCAAAATTGCGAATTACCGTCTAGTTCGCAATGACAGAACACGCTGCCGCGGCGGCGGTACCCTTATTTATTATAGGAAGGAGTTATACTGCATCCCTCTGACCCCACCCACGCCTCTCTCTCACCTAGAGTACTCTGCCTGTCGACTAGGCATGACTGGTCATCCTCCGATAACCATCATCTCTGCCTACCATCCCCCACCATCGGTCGCGTTTCTTGCTTCAGATGATCCTATCGCGCTCACCAGCGATCTCACGACTCTCTTTGGCCTGAGTGACTCCGTCTTACTAGCGGGCGATCTCAACGCCAAACACCCCGCTTGGAACAGCAACACGACAAATGCCAGAGGCAGAATCGTGTATAACCTAGGCGCGACCTTAAACTATGACGTCATCGCTCCGATGACTCCCACCCACTACCCACACGACCACAACCATAGGCCCGATGTCCTCGATGTGGCGCTCCTAAAGAATGTAAACCTCCATTTACACTCCATAGAAGCGCTTCACGAATTCAACTCGGATCACCGTCCCGTTATCCTACACCTAGGTTCCCGCTCGGGTAACCATGATCCTACCCAACCTCCTCCGACCCAATTGATCACCGACTGGAGGAAAGTAAGTGAAAAACTGAAATCCACCACGTCGCCTCACTTGGACACCATTCCTGACCACATAGTCTCAGTCGCTGACACGACGGCGGCGATCGACTCGCTTACAGATCACGTACAATCCGTCCTGAACGATTGTTCAAGGGAAGTTCCAGTAGCGGTAGACCACCGCTGGAAACTCCCGGACGATGTACGGAATCTGATAACCGAGAAGAACGCAGCCATCCGTGCATACAGCGCTTTTCCCTGCGCCGCAAACAAAGCTCACATGCGCAACTTATCCAATCCAATAGTAAGCTTGACGACATGCTTCATAAGCAGTCGGTCAACTTTAAAGCATTTCTTAGAGCAGTCGACAATATTGATGTAGAAACTATTGTTGACAAGTGGGAGTGGGGCCCTTCGAAACCTGCACAGTTGGTGGACTACCATTGACACCCTTCATTGGGAAATTATTAGCGAATCGGGGGAAGACTTAGCAGAAGATTATGACTATAACTTCACCAAGCACGAGCGGACTTTTATCAGTATGAAGAAAGCTATCAACTCCAAGATGTTGTCAACATCTTATCGCGAGAAATCCACTCCGCAAATGGATATTCCTGTATTTACAGGCCATTATCAGCAATGGATGTCTTTTAAGGATCTATTCAACGAAGCAATACACAAGAACAACGCTTTGTCAAACGCTCAGAAAATGCAATACTTGAAAAGCAACCTAAAAGGCGAAGCTGAGCGTTTGATTCAGCACCTTCCAATCGGCTCCCAGAACTATAACGTTTGTTGGGATATTCTTAATCATCGATTTGATAACAAAAGGATCATCTTTACAGCGCACGCCAATATGTAATAATAGCATTAGCGCAACTAAAAAATCTAGAGAAAAAGCTTAGCAGACAAGAATCATTAGCACAGCAATATAAGCAATTCTTAAGCGAATATGACGAATTGGGGCATATGAAATTAGCGACTCCCTGCAGCGAGGGAACAAAGTGTTATTTACCTCACCATGGGGTTCAGCGAGCAGAATCTCCCACTACAAAGTTACGTGTCGTATTTAATGCGTCCGCAAAGACTTCTTCGGGATTTAGTCTCAATGACGTCATGCATCGTGGACCTAATTTGCAGCAAGATCTACAGGCACTGTTACTTAAGTGGAGACAATATCGATATGTATTCACGTCCGATATCGAAAAAATGTATCGACAAATACTAGTTAGTGAAGAGGATCAAAAGCTTCAACAAATCTATTGGAGAGCACAAACTACGCAGCCAATTAAAGCATACCAGTTAACGACGGTTACATATGGCACGAAATCGGCTCCCTTTTTGGCGATGATGACCCTTCGAAAATTAGTAGCGGACGAGAAGAATAACTTTCCAACAGCAGCAAGAATAATATTAGAAGATTTTTATATGGATGATCTGGTTTCTGGCGCTCATACTATCGAAGAAGGGAAAAGCAGTATCTCAGAACTCAATTCATGTCTAAGCAGCGGCGGATTTTCGCTGAGAAAATGGTCATCAAATGAAAATAAACTATTGGAAGAGATAAATTCATCGCAGCAAAATAATCAAGCACCATCATTCATATTCAAAATCGAAAACACAGGTTGTCTTTTAGCTATGGGAGACGTCGACGTGTCTCGCCGCTTGGAACGTAAACTAGACCAAAGTTTAGAAAAATAAGCTACGCGCGCACTATCACTGACACATGACCCCTGCTCGGGCAAGGGTTGATTTCGCGCACTTGCACTAGAGCCTTGCTCGTGCTCAAGTTTATTAATACACACACTCACACTCGCTGGCATACTGTCATTCCGACCATTTAGCCAGTTATCGATACGCAGCAAATGGTTAAAAGCACAAAACAATATAGAGATAGGCGATATGGTAACCATTCATGACGACAATTTAACCCCTGGAAAATGGCCCGTTGGTCGGGTGGTAGAGGTCCATCCAGGGAAAGATGGAGCTGTCCGAGTGGTAACTTTAAAAACAAAAAATGGTTATATAAAGCGCCCGATTATCAAGCTTTCTATCTTACCTATAGCAAAAAAGGAAGCAATTAAGCAAAAGCCAGAAAAAAGTGAAGCAATAAAGCAGCATCAGCAAAGCAATAAAGCAAAAGCGGAAGAGAAAGCGAACAAACAGTCTAGCAGTTGTCCTAAAATCTATAGCATAACATTAGCATTGCTATTTTTTATGAGCTTTATTCTATCCACTGAAGGAACTTACAAAGTAACTACATTTAATAGCAATCAAACATTGTATTTTGACCCTTTGGGACAAATGCATCTTATTCGTGATCAGTGGAAAATCATAACTTATTATAATATGTCTCCTTTCTGGCAAGGAGACAAAGCAGTCAAACAATTTTCTCAATATCTCGAGCATCTCGAGCTCTCATGCGGGAAAATTCAAGAGCAGAGCCATTGTAAAATTATCATCCTACAAATACAACACGAGTACGATGAACTACAATATTATAATCAGCTGTTGCTTATTCAGCACTTTGGAGCTCGTGCGCGAACTCGACGCGGGCTTATCAACGCAGTCGGCTCTATAGCTAACTCATTGTTCGGAGTACTGGATCAGGAATTCGCAGAAAAATACAAACGTGACATTGACCTTATACGTAAGAATACACTCCACCTAAGTCAGCTGTACAGGAATCAGACGTCGGTCATAGAAGCGGAGTATAATATCTTAAAGAGAACAGAAGAGACTATCGAAAAGCAGCATAAGATAATTAATAAGCACTTAAATTATTTAGACAGCGTCACCAATAAATTACAGCAAGAGATCGACGTAATGTCTATTCAGCAAGATTTCTCTTTAGCAGCGTTAGCGACCATAAATATGATCCATAATTTAAAGCGGATTCAGGATACTTTTCTTGATACTATGACTGAGATATATCATGGTCAGATCAATCTGCATCTCTTGACTCCACAACAGCTCCTTGGGGAGATACAGATTGTATCTAGTCAAGTTTCTAAAGAACTAGCATTACCCGTAGATAATATTCAGTTCAACTTGTATGAGGTCTACAAGTTGTTAAAAGTTAAAGCGAGAATGACGGAGGAATATTTTATATTTGAAATTACACTACCGTTAATTAGCAGAGATACGTTCCAGCTATACAATTTGATACCAATACCGGTTCAAATTAACAAAAGTATGATCAGCATCACGCCAGCATCCGAATATATTGCGATTAACTTGAGAAGAGATTCATACTTAACAGCCAACGTCAATAACCTGCAGAGTTGCGAATATCAAGCGGAAACCTACCTTTGTCGTCTTCGAGGGCCTGTCCAGAGTTTAGGTCCTAATGAACAATTCTGCGAAAAAGATGAGCAGTCTACTTGCAGGATAAGCAAATCTAGCTGTGAAGACAAATGGGTTCCATTACACGACCTTTCTACCTATTTGTATTTCTGTTGTGACTCATACTCTTTGAGAGTCATATGCGACGACGACTTACAAGCGAGCGAAGTCAGCAAGGCTGGACTTATTCAACTAACTAAGCAATGCATCGTGAAGGGTCATGACGTAACACTTTATTCTCATCAGCAATTAGAGAATACGCTTACACTTAAACCAAATATCTTGGAGACTAAATTAACTCCATAAACCGTTTGATTAGTAATCTTACGCTACCTATCCAAAATTTCCAAGACTACAAGGTTAACGAAGATAGCACACCGATAAATGCTTCTTTAAAGTATCTCGGTGAACAAATTAAAGCGATGAAGGAATCAACCCAACAGACAGTAGATTTAACGACACATGACATACATCAGTATGCGTTGTCATATAGTCTGTTAGTAGCAGCCGTCGCAGCAGTCCTGTGGTTCCTGAGGAGGAGGTGTCAGCGAGCCGGGGCGGGAGGTCCGCCCAATCAAGAGCGGAATGACAGTATGCCAGCGAGTGTGAGTGTGTGTATTAATAAACTTGAGCACGAGCAAGTGCGCGAAATCAACCCTTGCCCGAGCAGGGGTCATGTGTCAGTGATAGTGCGCGCGTAGCTTATTTTTCTAAACGTTGGTCTAGTTTACGTTCCAAGCGGCGAGACACGTCGACGTCTCCCATAGCTAAAAGACAACCTGTGTTTTCGATTGGTGACTCAACCGTTTGAGTACTTATGTATAGCTATAAGATTATGATATAATTGTTTGATCACCTTGTCAATCAGCGCTCATATTGTATTGTCTTAACTCCTTAGCGTTTAAGCTCACACTCACGTAACCATTTATTTCTGTATAAGCTTATCTCATTATTCATCTCTTCCCCTCGGGAGCATGTTCGATGCAATATTTTGCAATCGACCACGTTTGCTGAGCAAGCGATATAACGCGGTCGCACTAAGTGCGCCGCGAGCTTAGTGTGTATTTCGTATAGCAACCGTGTGCACTCATTTCCATCATTTAGCGATAATTTTATTACTTTGTTAAATTATACTTAGCAATAAACCCTTGAAGGTTATCAGTGTGTTTAACTTAGTACCATAGCGAATCCCACAAGGTACCACTTAGGTCGCGCCCCTACACATATAGTGAATTGATGTTTATGTGAAAATGAATTATGTTTTGAAAAGAGTAACTGTGGAGTTTCTTGCCGGTTCTTCTCCACAGAAAACAACCCTTTCCGAACCATGTGGTAAATGAATAAATTGATATTGCTATACAAATGGCTAAATTATTTCTATAATATACCTGACAATCATGGTAATATCGATTAATTAATAATTAATCGGTAAATACATATAAATTGATATTGATAATTAATTACTTTTAAAAAATGACAACATTCTTTATACATATACTATATATATACATCTATTTTATATACTTAATCTCACACGCGCGGAGTCCTCGCACGGGGCTGTTGCCACGGATCACACCCCGCGTCCCGCGTGCGTAATGAAATGAAATGAAATGAAATGAAATATTTATTCTGTAAATTGGTTATAAATAACACTTTTACACGTCATGTCTTTTTGCGTGTTTAGTTTAGCTAGATGAGGCCGGTATTTCCTAACTGACTACTCTGAGAAGAAACACCGAAACAAACTCAGAGGTCAAAGTCTCTTTTAAACGACGAAAGACGTCGCTGCCGCACGGTGGGCTGGAATCGTCAAGTGGGGACTTAAGGATTCAAATGAGAATTTTTGAATTTTATGTACTAATACAAATATTTTTGTTATTTGTCATTTTTTTATACCTAGTATTTTTCGAGTTATAGACCCCTAAACTTTTTATGAAATATTAATCGGTTTTTGGTTTAATCTAACATGTTTTAATATTGTATTACAGAAATATAGCAAAAAATCAAATTATTGGTAAACATTCTACAACAACAACCACCCTTATGACGTCATTTGTTTTTAATAATACTCAATAGCGCGGTGACCCTCATTAGCGCGCGCGTCGTCCATTGAGCGCAGCAAAAGGATGACGTTATGTGATTGGATGATGAATAGCAGGTAAAAAAATGACACGGTTACATTTGAAAAACACTTATAAATATGAAATTCTATTGATTATAATATAAGAAGGGGAAAATTAGAGTGAGGGGTCTCCCCTACACTATTCTCTTGAACGTTGTTGCGAAGAAGTGGAATGCAAACAAATATTTTACTCTTTATATTGAGTATATCTTTAAACCTAAACGCCTTAATCGCGTTTAATTATTGTAAAAATTATCTCTGTCTTGTCAAGTGAAATAGTGCAAACAAAACTAGTATACATCAGAAATATCATCAAAATAATCTGGCATATGAAAAACCTCTTGAATGTGACACAGCGAGCAGAGCAGTGGCTCAGCCTCGCGTGTGTTACTACTCGATAGCTTTCGTCCTCATGTACTAACGTTTGGAGAAGGTACCTACTACATTACTTTTAAATCTTCTCTACGTAATCCGATTTCAAATTGTGAAAGGATAAATCACCTAGACAATGCGTGATATGCCCCAATTTCATAACGCGATACCTTGCGATCCGGGGCCGCGGTATCTCGTTAGAACATTCCCGTAACCACGACAGACAATAGTTCAATAGGGCTCTGTCACTTAGTGATGACGTCTCTTCCAACTTCCAAGAAAATGTAATCCTGTTCCTTTTTCTGAATACCGTCCCATTTCCATTTTACCGTTTCTATCCAAAGTCCTACAACGCCTTATCCTTAGTCAGCTTAGTGCTTTCCTCTGTAGAAACAGACTCCTTAATTTTTACCAATCTGGGTATCGTCCAGGGCATAGCACTACCACAGCTCTTGTTAGATTATGGATGATATAAGGTTGGGTATGGACAATGGGAAATTGACGGTTCGGACGGTTGCAATACTACCGCTGGCGTACCACAGGGGGGCGTTCTTTCTCCTCTTCTTTTCGCCATATTTATAAATTCTATTTCAAATGAACTTCTCTCATCTTACCACCTTTATTCTGACGATCTGCATTCGCAAGCTCCCGTTGAAAAATTGTCTGAGGCGGTGAAGATAATTAATAAAGATTTAGCGCGTATTCCCCAAAATCCTTCCCCAAATCGTTTTTGATGGAGCTGTAATACCCTACTGTGACACAGTAAAAGACCTTGGTATTTATATTGATAAATATTTGTCTTGGGGTCCCTAGTTACTGTAAACTGTTCGCCTCTGCGGGGTCTTTACGCAGATTGCGCAATTATCTGCCGACTGCCACTAAAACTGCGCTTGCCCAATCTCTTCTTCTCCCTATCCTCGACTATGCTGATGCAAATTATCCAGATCTAACTGCTAGATAAGCTTGAGCGACTCCAAAATTTTTGTATCAGATTCATACTTGGTTTGCGCAAATATGATCATGTTTCTGAGTTTCGCATTAAACTATTTCATTTCAAGCCAACGACTCCCTTTTAACTCAAAGAACGTTTTAAGTTCCTTCATCACACACATGTTAGAGATTTGAGAGAGAGACATTCCACAAAACTACAACCATTCGTTTACGGTGCAGGCTATTCGGTTGTGGAATGGATTGCCGGTGTCAGTAAGACAAGCTCAGTCACTCGCTGTTTTTAAAAGCTCGGTTGTCAATAATTTTCTTTCAAACTTATGATTATTCCTTTGTTAAAACCACACGATGTTAAAGAATACATTATATATATATTATGTACTTATGTATTGTATTTATATATATACTGTTAGTTTTTCTGTTTTGATGAGTATTTGTACAGTAGTACAATAATATAGCCCTCCCCGTTTTAATTAAAGCTCATAAAGTCCTTCCAAAGGTTGTCTGGAAGATATCGCTCTCAGCGACAAGACCGCCATTGTAACCAATTTTTTTTTACAATATTGTTTTTAAGTGTGATTCAATTATTGCTGTACAATAAAGTATATTCTATCTATCTATTAAACAGACAGACTTTTATTTTTATTTTTTGCCGTGTTACCGTTTCTTAACCCTTAATATTATATAGAATTTAAATGTACAAAAACAATTTTTTACTGTTTTATTATATGTATGCCATATACATATAATAAAACAGTAAGGCTCATCGGCAACGAGAAACTGGTCGAGACAAGGCTCCAGAGCCTAGAACATCGGCGACGTGTTGCAAGCCTGTCAGTTTTCTATCGGTTACATTTCGGGGAGTGTGCGATGGAATTGCACAGTCTTATTCCGCCAAGCCCGTTCCATCATCGGACTACAAGACAAATGACGATGCGCCATCGTTACATGGTGGACATCCCACCCATACGCACGAAACGTTTTGGGAATACTTTCATTGTGCGTACGGCTAAGGAGTGGAATTCCCTGCCGGAGTCTGTGTTTCCTGATAGTTATAACCTGGGAGTCTTTAAGTCAAGAGTGAATAGGTTACTTCTAGGCAAGCGTACTTCATCTTCGACCACATCATCGCTTAAGATCAGGTGAGATTATGGTCAAACGCAAGCCTATCAACTATAAAAAAAAATGTATAGATTTTACCGACTTAAAAAAAAGGAGAAGGTTTTCACTTGATCGAGATCTGATGAGGAATTTTTGAGTTATCCATACTAATACGAGTATTATAAATGCGAAAGTAACTCTGTCTGCCTGCCTGTTACCTTTTCACGCCTAAACCGCTGAACCGATTTAGATGAAATTTGGCATGGGAATAGTGTAGGACCCTGGAAATGACATTTGATTTTTTAACCCCGAAATTCCCACGGGATCGGGATTTACGCGGGAAAAACCTCCCACGCGGGCAAGAGCTAGTCCTTAATAATGCGTATATTTTACGTCGTGTTTTTATTTTATGGATATTCACCGCTTCCTCCGCCAATTTAAGACTGATTTTCAAATTTTTTTGTTTTTTATGCTCGTCACAATACATAATTATGGTGAAGTGGAGCTGATAGTGAAGTACCAGGAGAGCTCCTGAACAATTATCGACCATGCATCAACATATTATAGTCTCTTCTTACCCTTTTGTACATCCGAGTAACATTCATACGTGCAACCGCTGAATTATTCAGCCGTGAATATTCCGATAGTATGCCGAATAGATGCCGCGTCGATGTATCGATGGCTCGTATCCCGCCAATCGATGTTTAGTACTCGGTGTACGTAGATTTTAATTAATTACTCCGAGGCAAACTTTTTGTAGTGAAATTGTTGTATTTGTAGACTCTTTTGATTAGTAGTTATCGAGTTATTTTTTTTTTTGTGTTCGAACTTACATTTCCAAAATAGCCAAGTTTATTATATACATAATAAATTTGGAGTTTTTTGTAGGACAAGCAGCAAAATAATCATATAGTTCAGATGTTATAGGCCTTCAGCGCTTATAATTCTCTCTTAACGGTTCTAGTATTGGATGTCATGATTATAATAGCAAGCATGGAGTCAGTTGGGTCTAATAGTGTATCTGATCTTATACATTAACTAATAATTACTTATACGTAGAAATGAAGGGTGCATTATAAGCTTGGGTGACCTATAAAAGTATCTCGAGGGTGTAAATGCACTTAAGAGTAGTTAAACTGGTAAGCTAGGTATACTTATAACTACTAACAAGTGGCATTACAGAACTATTATAAGTAAAATACGGCTATAAGAGTTCTAAACAGAACTAAACACACTGAAAGTAGTGTTGCCCAAATGCAAGACCAAGACGAGACATAGCTAGTCTTGGTCTTGGTCTTGCGTCAAACACCTGGTCTTTGTCTTGGTATTGCGCTTTTAGTCTTGGTCTTGCGCAAGAGTCTCGCAAGAGTCTTGCAATTAACGATTATCCTATTGCTATTTATTAAACGGTAGTTCAGATCTTAGAACAATGTAACAGAGTAGGTACATTTCGAGCTTGAATTGACATAGGCATAAAAAATAAATTTCTTGCAAGAGGATGCCCGGACACTCCTTGACAATAATAAAGCAAATATGGATATTAATATTTCAGTTCCATGAGAAAAATAGCATAATGGCCTAATCAAATATTTTGTTACATAAGTATAAGATTTTGTCCCTCTAGTGGTAATGGAACAAAAGCCCAGATGCAAGGTGAGTTGGTATTGAAACAACAAACTGTTTCAAACAACAAAATTTTATTCAAACAAGGTAAATGAAAATATACGAAAAAGGGGTTATTGCCAGCCAGCAGAACGCTAGGTGGACTCTGCCACCGCACAGTCTTCTCCACAGAGGCTTTGGGAGGACTCGAGGAACAGGTCTCGCGTCCAGGCTCCAGAGGCGCCTCTAGATCCTGGCGGCGAGACAAATCTCTCGAAATGTAAACAACTACACTTACTTACGATTTAATCTCTCTAAAATATATTGTGAAAGCTTATAAGATAAGTGATTCAACGTCAGAAAGTGTTACCAAAGAGTCCAGTGACGAAGTACAGATGAAGGGATGTTCCTTTTCTATAAATCGCGAGCCATAGTCCTTTGCACAAACTACATTGAACATTTCACTTGGAAACCTTCGAGATCAATATTGGAAACCTCACAATTTACAACGCATGTCCACAGGTAATTCAGGATCATAAAAACAACGTAACAGTTTAAATATAAATATTGATGGATTGCCAGTATTCAAAAGCTCTAAGTATCAGTTTTAGCCAATCCTGTGCTCTATCTTTGAACATCCTTTTTGTTGTTGGCTGTAGACAAGTGAAAGGACTTTAAATGATAGGTACATCCAATTTTGTATATTTTAAATAGGCAACGATACTCATATCTATACTTATAATAAATCTGTAGAGAGGTTAATTCTGTACATAAAATATATTTACAAAATAACTATCAGGGGGTGATTAGGGATCGATACTTATGCCAAAAATGCAATCAATATAATTTTTGTCTGTCTGTCTGTCTGTCGGTCTGTCTGTCTGTCTGTCTGTCTGTCTGTCTGTATAACCGTTATAGAAACAAAAACTACTCGACAGATTTTAACGAAACTTGGTACAATTATTTTTCATACTCCTGAGCTGGTTATAGTATACTTTTCATCACGCTACAATCAATAGGAGCAGAGCAGTGAAGGGAAATGTTGGGAAAACGGGAGAATTTACTCCATTTTTTAAGCTTCCATCGCGAGTACAACCTTAATGGTTAAAGCTACACAGAAATCATTTATGACGGAAATGTTCTCCTTAAAATTATATAAAAAATATCCCACGACAGCATATATCTATGTTTTATGGTTGACTCACAATAACACGTGTAACTCCCGATAGCTTAGCAGTTCGAAGCTTTCTGATTATTATTCTGCTCCGAAATTTAAAAACACCACAACTTTGCAATGGAACTCGGCTAAAAGTAACCCAGTTGCAACAAAATATAATCGAGGCTCAATTTTAACAGGTTGCGGTGCAGGAGAAACCGTCTTTATTCCCAGAATTCCCATAATCTATACTTATAATAAATCTGTAGAGAGGTTAATTCTGTACATGAAATATATTTACAAAATAACTATCAGGGGGTGATTAGGGATCGATACTTATGCCAAAAATGCAATCAATATAATTTTTGTCTGTCTGTCGGTCTGTCTGTCTGTCTGTCTGTCTGTATAACCGTTATAGAAACAAAAACTACTCGACAGATTTTAACGAAACTTGGTACAATTATTTTTCATACTCCTGAGCTGGTTATAGTATACTTTTCATCACGCTACAATCATTAGGAGCAGAGCAGTGAAGGGAAATGTTGGGAAAACGGGAGAATTTACTCCATTTTTTAAGCTTCCATCGCGAGTGCAACCTTAATGGTAAAAGCTACACAGAAATCATTTATGACGGAAATGTTCTCCTTAAAATTATATAAAAAATATCCCACGACAGCATATATCTATCTTTTATGGTTGACTCACAATAACACGTGTAACTCCCGATAGCTTAGCAGTTCGAAGCTTTCTGATTATTATTCTGCTCCGAAATTTAAAACCACCACAAATTTGCAATGGAACTCGGCTAAAAGTAACCCAGTTGCAATAAAATATAATCGAGGCTCAAATTTTAACAGGTTGCGGTGCAGGAGAAACCGTCTTTATTCCCAGAATTCCCATAATCTATACTTATAATAAATCTGTAGAGAGGTCAATTCTGTACATGAAATATATTTCCAAAATAACTATCAGGGGGTGATTAAGGATCGATACTCATGCCAAAAATGCAATCAGTTAAATTTTTGTCTGTCTGTCTGTCTGTCTGTCTGTCTGTCTGTCTGTATAACCGTTATAGAAACAAAAACTACTCGACGGATTTTAACGAAACTTGCTACAATTATTTTTCATACTCCTGAGCGGGTTATAGTATACTTTTCATCACGCTACAATCAATAGGAGCAGAGCAGTGAAGGGAAATGTTGGGAAAACGGGAGAAGTTACTCCATTTTTAAGCTTCCGTCGCGTGTACAACCTTAATGGTTAAAGCTACACAAATCATTTCATGACGGAAATGTTCTCCTTAAAATTATATAAAAAATATCCCACGACAGCATATGTCTAACTTTTATGGTTGACTCACAATAACACGTGTAACTCCCGATAGCTTAGCAGTTCGAAGCTTTCTGATTATAATATTTGTCTACTCTTACGTTTATAACACTCTCAGTCACCCCTAATTGAAAAAGTTAACATTATTAACTATTCCATAAAAAAATTGGCCAAGTGCGAGTCAGACTCGCCCATGAAGGGTTCCGTAGTAACTATAATATAATATGCAAATTTATTTGACGAATAAAAAACCTTACAAATTTCTTAAAACTAGCTTATTTACATTTTTTACAACTGCGCCAAATAAATTTGTTTTGAAAAAAAAAAAACCTTACAAATTTCTTAAAACTGGCTTTTTTACATTTTTTACAACTGCGCCGAATAAATTTGTTTTTCATAGTGTTTGTATGAATTACAAAGTTATATTTGCGGTTTTAGAAAATATGCTGTATCTCAAAAACTGCTAAACTGATTTCGTTCAAACTAATTTTGGTTGAAAGTTTATATTAAGATCTACAGACATTTATTTTTTTTAGATTTTTCACTCCATTATTATAGAAGTTAGAGGTTGTGTCCGCCACACACACATTTTACCAATTTGGAGGCTTATATCTTTTAAACGATTGACTTTATGGAAAAGTGGTTTTAGAAACCCCGATGTCGTTTTTAAAGAACTGTCTATAGATACCACACATGCATCGATTTCATGAAAAAAAATATTTTCAGGTTTAGTTCCATGTATGGGGAGCCCCCCTTTATTTTAAATATTTTTTAATTTTTTTCTCAAAATCGGAAAGCGGTTCACAGATTACATCTACCTATCAAGTTTCACATGTATAGTCTTAATAGTTTCGGAATAAAATTGCTGTGACAGACGGACGGACGGACAGACAGACAGACAGACAGACGGACAGACATGTCGAAACTATAAAGATTCCGTTTTTTGCCATTCGGCTACGAAATTGTAAAAAAAATCATATAAATCGGTATAGAAACACCAAAGTTATACATGAAATACGCTTATAATAATAAGCCATCGCGCGTGAATACTGAATCATGCTATAAGGATTATTTTTGATAATCGGTCGCCGCGCTCGACGCGTCTCGCGGTCGAAGCGTTCTCTAGGTACTTAAGCCTCATGTTAACGTGATCTAAACAATATTACCAATACATTAACTTACGCTGACGGAGTCGCGGGCACAGCTATATTGTATCATTACGCTAAGGCCAATAGGAGCGGAGCGCCAATGAAGAATTCTTTAAAATCGGGGTTAAATTTAACGTTAGCCCAAAGTAACTATTCCACGCGGACGAAGTCGCGGGCAAAAGCTAGTACCAAATAATTTTCCATTCCAATTTAAAAGAACGCAATTCCCAGTATCGGTGTGTTATGCAATGACAATTAATAAGGCTCAAGGGCAGACTTTTCGTGTTGCTGGAGTAGATCTCGGTGTCAGTTGTTTCTCGCATGGTCAGTTGTACGTCGCTCTTTCCCGGGTTAGCATTTCTAGAAATCTTTATGTTCACGTGCCGGACGGGTCAACTTTCAACATAGTTTACCCGGAAACTTTGCGCTGAAGTATTTTCGTTCTATAGGTACTTAAGCCTCATGTGAACGTGATCTAAACAATATTACCAATACATTAACTTAATAACACACATGGAGTTACACGCTGACGGAGTCGCGGGCACAGGTATTAACAATAATATTGTGCGGTTCGGTATTGCGATATTTTTCAACAGTATTATAGATTGACATATTATATTTCCCTACTAAATTACGAAGGTTAATCTGTCTGTTACATCAAAATCACTGAACCGTGAGGAAGGACATAGGCTACTTTTTTTTTACGAAAAACGACGGAAGCGTTGACGAAGTCGCGGGCAACAGCTATCTATACTAATAATATAAGGCTGAAGAGTTTGTTTGTTTGTTTGAACGCGATAATCTCTGGAACTACTGGTTCGAATTGAAAAAATATTTTTTAATTAAATAGTCAATTTATTTTTAGAGTTTATCATTACGCTAAGGCCAATAGGAGCGGAGCGCCAATGAAGAATGCTTCAAAATCGGGGTTAAATTTAACGTTAGCCCAAAGTAACTATTCCACGCGGACGAAGTCGCGGGCAAAAGCTAGTTATAAATAAACTAGTACTCACGCGGGGCTTCGCTCCCGTGGATTCTATCATGGTAAAAACATAACTCTCCTTTTTTGCAGTCGCGTAAAAAGTAGCCTATAACCTTCCAGGAGCTTCAAGCTACTTCCATACCAAATTGCATCCAAATCCACCCAGTACTTTCGAAGATTAGCGCGTTCAAGCAAACAAACAAACAAACTTTTCCGCTTTATAATATTAGTATAGATTTATAATGTTCGTAGGATATTTAGTATACGTGTACCAATTCTCATTAAAATCGGTTCTTTAATTTTTTTAAATAATGCCTTAAAATTTTCTATGAAACAGTAAGGTGTAATTATACTTAAGCCAACACTCTGATACCATTCAATATGTAACGAGAAAACAATTGGTAAAACGATCAATTTGTAATAATTACCCTTAAAATTTAATCATAACGTCGTTAAGATGACGGACAAGCCACTAAATTATTATCTCAAACCAATTAAAATTATCTTGTGTTTTATACAAAACTAGCTTACGCCCGCAACTTCGTCCGCGTGGAAAAAAAAATCCCCCGATTTTGAAACATTCTTCATTAGTGCTCCGCTCCTATTTGTCTTAGCGTGATGATATATAGCCTATAGCCTTCCTCGATAAATGGGCTATCTAACACTGAAAGAATTTTTCAAATCAGAACCGTAGTTCCTGAGATTAGCGCGTTCAAGCAAACAAACAAACAAACACTTCAGCTTTATAATATTAGTATAGATAACGCATTGTTATTTTTTTTTTTCATAATATTTATAATACATTTATTGTTAAAAGAGAAGGCACATTGCTAAATAATAACAGCCGCATGGATTGATATTCAAGGTCAAGCAACGGTTTCTGAGGTCATTCCTTAGATCAGTAACCGTTTTAACTTTCGAGATTTCTCCATACCTCGGAAAACACCCGCCGATAGTCCTAGCTGTCAATCTTACTAATATTATAAATGTGAAAGTTTGTGAGGATGGATGGATGTTTGTTACTCTTTCACGCAAAAACTACTGAACGGATCCGAATGAAATTTGGCAAGTAGATAGTTTACATCCTGGAATAAAACATAGGCTACTTTATATCCTGAAATTCCCACGGGATCGGGATTTACACGGGAAAACCCTTCCACGCGAACGAAGTCGCGGGCAAAAGCTAGTATTATAAATGCGAAAGTTTGTGAGGATGGATGGATGTTTGTTACTCTTTCACGCAAAAACTACTGAACGGATCCGAATGAAATTTGGCAAGTAGATAGTTTACATCCTGGAATAAAACATAGGCTACTTTATATCCTGAAATTCCCACGGGATCGGGATTTACACGGGAAAACCCTTCCACGCGAACGAAGTCGCGGGCAAAAGCTAGTATTATAAATGCGAAAGTTTGTGAGGATGGATGGATGTTTGTTACTCTTTCACGCAAAAACTACTGAATGGATCTGAATGAAATTTGGTAAGTAGATAGTTGGCAGCCTGGAATAACACATAGGCTACTTTTTATCCAGAAATTCTCACGGGATCGGGATTTGCGCGGGAAAACCTTCCTACGCGTACGAAGTCGCGGGTAGAAGCTAGTTGTACATCTTTGGCAGTCGTAACGGGTAGTCAGAAACCGGAAAATCTGACACCCATGTTCCCTTCCACATAATTATGACCCATCTCCTTTGAACCAAGAGTGAACCAGCCGACATCTTCTGAGCTCGCTCGTTTCATCGCAGACATCATCAAACGCATACCATCAGTCATGATCGAGTTCATCCGTAAAAAATTGGCAAAGTGCGAGTCAGACTCGCCCATGAAGGGTTCCGTAGTAACTACGCCAAATAACTTTGTTTTTCATAGACTTTGTATTAATTACAAAGTTATATTTGCGGTTTTAGAAAATATGCTATATCTCAAAAACTACTGACCCGATCTCGTTCAAACCAATTTTCGTTGAAAGTTTACATTAAGATCTACTGCATATATTTTTTATTAGATTTTTCACACCATTATTATAGAAGTTTGAGGGGGGGGCACATTATAGATAGATAGATATACTCTTTATTGTACACCATAACAGAATTAAATGAGGACTTAAACATAAACTACAAAGGGTATTATACCACTTTGGAAGCGTATATCTTTTAAACGATTGACTTTATGAAAAAGTGGTTTTAGAAACCTCAATGTTATTTTTAAAGACCTGTCTATAGATACTACACACGCATAGGTTTTATGCAAAAAAAAATGTTCAGTTTCAATTCCATATATGGGGAGCCCCCCTTAATTTTAAATAAATTTTTCTTAAAATCAAAAAGCGGTTCGCAGAATACATCTACCTACCTACCAAGTTTTACATCTATAGTCTTAATAGTTTAGGAATAAAATGCCTGTGACATACGGACGGACGGACGGACAGACAGACAGACATGACGAAACTATAAGGGTTCCGTTTTTTGCCATTCGGCTACGGAACCCTAAAAAGGTACTATAATTATAGAGGAATTGAGGTAACATGTGTGTGTGTGGAGAGAAGTGTATATTATTTAGAATATTATGTTATGTAACTGAGTTATATTAGTGATAAGGTTTTCTGTGTTATCGTAGCAATAGTTTTTTTTAGTTTAAGTAACATTTGACTTTATATCTGGAAATTTTAAAAGTAAAGGAAAAACATATTTGGGGACATAGATCTAATAAAATAAATGAAGTACAGGCGAACATAAATAGGCGTGCAGTGAAAAATTTTAGCACGGTACGAGAGCTTCGACCCCAAACAGCCCGAAATTCTCGGAAACATATAGCTATCTCACCCATACGCACTAAACATTTTGGGAATACTTTAATTGTGCGTACAGTATGGAGTGGAATTTCTTGCCGGAGTCTGCGTTTCCTGATAGCTATAACCTATCAAGAGTGAAATGGTTAGTTCTAGGTAAGCGTGTTCCATCTTCGACCACATCATCACTTACCATCAGGTGAGATGGCGGTCTAACGCGAGCCTATTCTTACATTAAAATTCAGTTTCACGCCGCATCTGCCTGTATACGTATGTTTGCCATAAACTTAAAAACTACTGAATTGATGATGATTTCATATGGTTTTCATCGATGCATTAAGCGATTCCTGATGAAGTTTTTAGTGATCAATTAAGGTTTTGTGTAAATTAGCAGAATTAATTCATGAGAAACAGGGCCGGGTCGCTAGTCATCACCATTTGAATAGTCTTTCCCAACCATGTTGGGTCGGTTTCCAGTCTATCTGACCTCCACAACCCAGTACTTCTTCTTCATATCGAGTGGGTTGTAAAGTCTAAACGACCCCATACACCTTAGTGTCAGAGTTTCTAGACTCAAGGGCCTCTGACGTGGTCTATTTTGACGACCGCCACTTGGCGACCGGGACCACCGGCTTATACGTGCCTTCCGAAGCACGGAACCAACTTTTGACGTGACAACGTCTTATAATTCGATGAAGCTGGCTGCACTCACGAAAATACATGACTCATGCGGCGTTACCTCGCTCTGAGGCGTTCCATCGCTCTGAGGCGTTCCAAAGCAAATCAAATTGGATCTACAAGTTGACATTTATGTATGACTCAACGAGTCAAGTACTAGGCCATAATAAAACGGTAAGAGATGACGTCACTGTGTAGGGATTCTTTGACATTTATGTATGACTCAACGAGTCAAGTACTAGGCTATCATAAAACGCTAAGAGATGACGTCCCTGTGTAGGGATTCTTCCATTGTCATGAGAAGTGCAGTAATAGTGATGTAAAATTAAAATTTTCTTTTGAAAAATGCAACCATTCCATCAGTATTTTCTTATGACGTTGTCACGTTCAACTATCGTCAGTAAACTGCAGTAAGCCGACTTTACAGACAACCGATTTTTTTATCGGACAATCAGGTGATTCAGGCCTGCAATGTCCTAGCCAAACTGGAAACAACTTTACAAAGTATGCTTCCCGCGGGAATCCGGAACCCTTGACCACCGGGTCACAAGGCAAATGCCTAAACCACTCGACCACGGAGGCAGTTTAGTAGGAGCTGAGTAATACGATACACCTTGGCTAGATCAGTTTCAGAGTTTTCTGACTTCTTCTTCCTCTACAATGACAACCGGGACCAACGACTTAACGTGGTTTCCGAGGTAGGAAGGAATCTCGATATGTTAGATAGATAAATAGATAGACAAAACCTTTATTAGTCAACAGAAGACACAACACACAAAAAACTTTTTAGCAAAAAATAGAACCGACTTCCATATAAAAACACTACAAAGGCAAAAATAACTTTAATTTCGCAAGGCGGTGTCAAAAACGAAAATATATACAAAACTAAAGACACCGCCTTCCGAAATTAAAGTTATTTTTGCCTTTGTAGTGTTTTTATATGGAAGTCGGTTCTATTTTTTGCTAAAAAGTTTTTTTTCACGCTTTTTAGTGGGTCGGTTTGTAATTTATCTAGTTACAAAAGCCAAAATGTCAACTACTTATCACCTTTTACAAAATATTGCTTTTCCCGGTGCAGAGCCGTTAATTTTTGAGGAGTTCTCCTGGTACATCACCATCAGCTCTACTTCACCATATGCATTGTGACGAGCATAAAGTGCTTAACATCCATATTCAAGTAATCTAATCGCAATCAACGAAATACTTATTATTGAGTAGTTTCGGTGGCCATCTGGGGTCTTCATCATCAGTTCCACTTCCTCAAATGGTGCTTTTCGACAGCAACTGCACAAGCTACTATAAGAAATACCCAAAACGCTATAGGTGTGCCTATAATATTTGAAGAGTTCCGTCGATTTCTCCAGGATCCCATCATCAGATCCTGATTTCGTAACAATGGGACCAACTAGAAACTATACCCATTCAAATGCAAAAAGAATTTTTCAAATCGGTCCAGCCGTCTCCGAGATATGAGGTAACATACATAAAAAAAAAAAAAAAAAAAAAAAAATACATTACTTATTATACTTTTATTTTTATTTTGACAGGCCTGTTGGTATAGTGGTCAGTGGCCCTGACTGCTATGCGCAAGGTCGTGGGTTCGATTCCCACCCAGGAAAAATGTTTGTGTGATGAGCACGATCATTTGTTCTTTGTCTGGGTGTAATTTATTTATAATAATTATGTATGTATTTAGAAATATACAACGTGTAACGGAAACCCCATATCTATCCAAAAGGACTGAAAACAACATCTGGTATGGAGTCTCTATGCAAAGTTTCAGCTCAAAATAAGTGACTCACAGAATTGACCCCAAATTATTGGTTTCATATGTTTCTTGAATACCAGTAATAACAAACGTGTCACACACAGCACTATGAGGGTCATCACTTTCAACGTCACTTGCCAATAAAACGATAATTCTCTTCGTTCTTCTTATATCGAAAAATTCGGCCTCTGGTATCAATGTAGGTATTGAAATTTCTAATATGCTCCACACATGTAGACATAGGATTAGAAAACCCTTGCCATATCGTTTGTTATCATCCAAAGAAGCCGTGCACTCAGTATGTATATACCCTTTAAATTACACGTTGTATATGTATGTTTTAAATCAGTTGTCTAGTACTCATACCACAAGCTCTGCTTAGTTTGGGACTAGATGGCGTTGTGTGAAAGTTGTAAAAAAAAATATAAGACATAAATTACAGAAAAAAAAAAACAAAACAAACGTATACATATAATCAAAAATATTTTAAACGAAAAAGAAACAACCTTTAGAAATTTACCATGGAAAATCGGTGTGGTGTGTGTCTCCAAATTGCACCAAATGGGAGTCCAGCTCAGCATGTGCCAGGCAAATATGCTTGACGCTGGTATTCTGCTGGATCCCAGTAGCCGTACTTACGGACGTCCAGCAGGTGGCGTAGGAACAATTAAATAATAAAAAGAACATGAGATTGAGAGTAGTGCTCTGTGAAACGGTTTGTGCAATATTGACAGCGGCAGCATTTCCGATACCGACATAAGTTGATGCTGAGAGAAATATATTGGAATTAGTGTTTAGTTCATAATTTTACTAACATACAACGTGTAATTTAAAGGGTATTTACATACCAAGTGCATGGCTTCTTTGGATGATAACAAACGATATGGCTAGGGTTTTGTAATCCTAAGTCTACGTGTGTAGAACTTATTACAAATTCCAATACACTGATACCAGAGAGCGAATTTTTCAAATTAAGAAGAACGAAAAGAATTATCGTGTTATTGGCAAGTGACGTGGAAAGTTATTGACCCTCGTAGTGCTGTGACACGTTTGTTATGATTGGTATTCAAGAAATATATGAAACCAATAATTTGGTATCAATTCTTTGAATCAGTTATTTTGTGCTGAAACTGCGCATAGAGACTCCATACCAGATGTTGTCTTCAGCCCTTTTGGATAGATATGGGGTTTCCGTTACACGTTGTATAATATAAGATGTTTTAGTAATAAATTTTGTATGGATTTTGTCTAAAATATAAATAAATAGGTTTGCTGTGATTATTATTTTGTGCTCTCGCCCGTAGCAGGTACCTTGTTAAGATGGTCACGCATCTACATACCAACCTTAGCAAGGGTTGCTTAACCTCAAACGTCGAAACGTCCGCCTGTTATTATTTAGCAATGAGCACGGAGCACCTCACGGGCCGGGTCACTAGAAAGTAGTAATCATAAAAAAACAAGAATTCATAATACATATCAACGACGTTTCTTTTCCTCCTCGTCACCTCATTTTCCTTAACAAACTTGTTTTTCCTTATGTTCGTACGGTGGGTTTCTCAAGGTTTCCAGTATTAGATAAATTCATTTTTCTACTTGTGTAAGTTATGTCTGGTAAGTAAAGACAATCAGATACTTTTTTTATTGATCTTTTTAATTAACTTTTGCATTAAATTTTTTACACTTTAAACACTTAAAAACAAAAAATCCCTAAACTACATATACCAGATATATATAGATATTACTGCTACATTGTTTTTAAATTATTCACAAATTTATATATTTTAATCGCATCATCGCTGTAGAGTTTCGATAAAATTGTGTTAGGCACCTATGTCTAAATTATTAATATTTAACTCAGTAAGTAGTATGTCTCTTTTTAAAATTCTTATTAGGTTTTATTATTTGTCACTGTGAACACCAAATAAATACATGATTATAAGTTTTCCATCACATCTCAGTTTTCAGATATGTATCATATCTAATTTCATAGGTCTTGTTCCGTCCGATATGTGTAACCGAACGTATATTTTTGGTTGGCAATATTAATTATCTGTGGGCTTGACATAACTGGACTTGACATCTAGACTTTGCTTCCGTTGTTGAAAAATGTCTGCCTTGGGACTTTGATTTTATTGTAATTGGAAATATCGTGTCCAATCGCCCGTTGTAACCGATATTTGGGTCGCGATTGGCGATGAGTTGAAGTTGTAATCCCGAATTGACTAAAACCCTGGGATATTTTGGAACATAACGCCGTATTGTCGCCAGACCGTATGGCCCGCGAGTTTGCTTAAAAGTAATGGTGACTTAGTGATAAATAGCTGCTTCAATCTGGTGCGTAGTTTGTGCTGACCCCCGGCCTGGACCACATATTGAAGCTTGCGTCCCTTGTGATCGCCGTGACTCCACTCAACACCATTACACATTCAAATATACTTACATTCACACACACACGGACGTGATCAGGAAGGGTCGTAACTTGGCGTCCCAGCTCAGAAGGTAAGTGTTTAGTATTATGTATTGGTAGGGCCTAAGTCTAGGCAGTAAGTTTAACTGCATATTGTGTTTGTAAAGCAACGCAGTTAGAGCTCCACGTACCGTGGACTGTTCGAACATACCAGTATCGTTGCGCTGGCTTCTTGTAGTCTCAAACTAATTGGTAAGCAGAGCGTGGATTTTACATTAAAATAAATACACTAAGTAAATTGGAAGTTTTGAATATTGTTGAAAATAACTTAATAAGTTTGAATATATTGCTTTGTCAGCCTGGCTCAAATAGTACTTGTAGTTTGCACTGTAGTCCCTTGCTATTGTACTGACAAAGTAAGATTTATTTGTGAAATTAGGAATTATGAGATTGTATTTGGTTCATAATTTGGTATTTGTTGTGATTAATAATTGAATGTCACTAGTCTGAAGTTAAAAGTTTATCTAAATAATAATCACACATAGTCTAACATAATAAGACTTGAATTGTGTATATTGATTTATTGTTTATTGTATTTATTGGATTGTATTGTTAGAGATTGTCCGGCTCAATATTATACATTCAATTGTTGTGTTTAATTGGTGTTGATCCAGCATAATATATACATTGAATTGTTATTTTTTCTGTAACTAGCCATCTGTAGCAAGCTAGATTTATACTTGGAATAAGTACAGGGTCAGATTTGGACCTGAAATAAGTTGAATTTAAGTTTTATTTTGTTGACATTGCTCGGTTGGCTAACAAGTCATTGTTTGTTTGTTTAGTGAATTTTAACCCAACCGGTTAGTTGTTTAGGTGTTTAGTGAATTTTAACCGGTTGGTATTAATATTTGATTGTTGCAATGGCCTCATTAAAGGCAGTCAGGGAGTCTGCTGCCGGATTGGCCTCACAGTTGAGATGGTTCACATCGGCAGCATCAGCGGTTGAGCGTTTAGAATTGGAAGAGCTCACCCTTGCTCGGTACGGGTGCTTGAATGAGAGGATCAAGGCAGCTGATGCTGCGCTCACACGCTTCTGCGAGTTCATCATGGACGTGGATTTGAGGGTGATGGACCAGGCAGCCCGCGATAAGATTTTGGGTGACTATGACCAGATTGTCCACCTGGGGGATGTCATAAGTCTACGAGCCCGGGAAATTTTGAAGAGCCGGGTGCCTGATGCGGCCAAGCCGCAGACCCCCGTTGTTGCAGGCCCTGGACTATTGGGTAGGCTGCCCACCCTGGAGCTGCCACATTTTGACGGTCGCTTGGACCACTGGATGGGCTTCCTAAATCTCTTTGAGAGTCTTGTCGATGCACGCTCGGACCTCGGACCTGCCCAGAAGCTGGCCTATTTATTGTCTGTCCTGGAGGGCGAAGCCAGAGCCTTGGTGCAGCACTTGCCGGTGACGGATTCCTCCTACCCGACCGCTCTGGAGCTTCTCTCCCGACGGTATCCGAACAAGCGCTGCCTGGCTGATGTGCACATCGGCCAAATTTACGGACTACCGGCCATTGCCAGCACGTCAACGTTGCGCACTGACTTGCTGAACCCGTTGGTCTCAGCGACCAACGCCTTGAGACGCTTGGAGTTACCGGTAGAACATTGGTCCTACTTGTTGGTGCACATAGTGCTGCAGGTGCTCCCCGCGGAGCTGAGGTCACGTTTTGAGCAGAAGTATGGTGGGGATAGTGCCACCCATCTTCTTCCCTTTGACGACCTCCTCAAGTTTTTGGAAGACGAGTGTCGGGTGTTGGATAACACTCGTGGCGCCACGGGGTCACCCCCACTACCTTCTCGGCCTAGAGACCAGGGACGGACTAGGGCTCGGGGGCCTGTTGATGTTCGCCCCGCCCCCCGTTATGCTGGCGCCCGGAGTCCTCGGGCTAGGGGGCCTGTTGATGTTCGCCCCGCCCGCCGTTTTGCTGGCGCCCGGAGTCCTCATCATTGTGACTTTTGTAAGGCAACGGGGCATGTCATGGCGCGTTGCCCGGCCTTTTTGAATTTGCACGTAAGTGCCCGCCGCCGCATTGTCAACGCACGCCGTTTGTACTTCTCGTGTTTGGGGGCCCACTTCCATCGGGACTGCCCCGACCCCCGCCCGTGTAGAATTTGTAAAGGGTCCCACTTGGTGATTTCGTGCGCCAACGCGAACCGCTCCAGCAGACCAGCTTCTGAGGGGGGTTCGCGCAGGGGGGGGTACCCCGGAGACGAGCATCGGGCTGAGGCCCGCAATTCTGTTCGCCGCACTCCACCCCCCGCGCTAGTTGAACGGGAGCCCCGCAAGCGCCATTTGGTCTCCCCTCGTCAGGGAGAACGCGCGTTGGCTGCTAGGCAGCAGGGGCCGTATCGGCACCGCTGCCTTTCCCCTCCGTTGGCGGAACGTCCCCGGTTGGAGTCGCGCCCTCCAACATTCGGGCATTCAGTGGGATGTGCCCCTCCAGTGATGGCGAGCGGCTCGGGACACCGCGCGGACGAGTATTTTGAATTTTGGCCTCGTCGTGAACGAAGGCAGCCTGGATGCGGCGATCGGTCGCCGCCCAGGCATCGCTAAGAAATTGGCGCCTGCCCCGTTAAAGGACCCCCCCCGATCAAGACGGTTTTGTTGCCAACGGCCTCGGTCAAGGTCTGGGGACCTTTGGGTGACTCGATTGTGATCCGTGCCATTTTGGACACGGGAGCCCAGGGTTGCCTTTTGTCGTCTTGGTTAGCGGGACAGGTTGGCCTGAAGGTGAACGACTTTTCAGGCAAGATTTGGGGAATTGGCGAAACGGCTGTCACCACTGTTGAGGGAAGGACCTGGTTTGAACTCACCCTTGTGAGTTGTCTTTACCCTAAAATTGGTGCTCCTGCCCTTGTTATAACTGAACTTGGTTGGGACGAGCCACTTCGGGAAACCCTGTTGGAAGACTGGCTCCAATTTGTATCCGCACTCCCTGCGGTGTTTCTTGTGCGTCTTCTAAACCACGTTGCGCACACTTTGGGTGGAACTGTTGACATTCGGGCTTCTTACGCCTGGACGGACAGTCAAATTGTTTTGTGTTGGTTGAAGACGTCCGTCCACTCTTTGGAGGTCTTCGTTGCGAACCGAGTGTCGCAGATTCAAAGTGCTGAAACGCCTTTGATTTGGAGGCACGTGCCTGGTGACCTGAACCCGGGCGACGTGGCCTCACGCGGGTGCATGGCCCCCCACTTGATTGCTCACCCCCTCTGGTGGGGACCGGACTGGCTGACTCGCCCTGAGGACGATTGGCCTCGAACGCCAGTCTTGATGTCGGATCCTTTGCCCGGACTTAAGGTGTTCGCTGTTGGGACGAAGGATCCTCCGTTTGATCCTGATTTTTTGTTGAATCGATACAGCTCCCTCGACAAATTGTTGAACGTTACCTCGTGGATCAGGCGTTTTGGCCATAATTCTAGGAATCCAGGGGACAAGCGCCTGTCACCAGTTCTCTCTCCTCAAGAGCGAGAGGAGTCACTCCTCCTTTGGGTCCGCTCTGTGCAGGCTGCAAACTTTGAGAAGGAGATCGAGGTCTTGAAGTCTGGTAGGGTTAAGTTGTCGGGAGCTGTTAGTAAGCTGAATCCCTTCTTTGATAATACGGGTCTTTTGCGTGTTGGAGGACGGTTGAGGCACTCTGGCCTTCCCTATGGGGCCCGTCCCCCCCTTTTCTTGCCCAAGAAGGGCCACTTGGTTCGATTGTTGGTGACTGATCGTCACATTAAGAACTCGCATGCCGGTTGCAATGTGCTGTTGGCCATTCTGCAGCGAGAATTTTGGATTTTGCCGGCTGATCGCGTCAATGAGGCGAGGCCCTTTGCTGGCGTCGGAACGGACTTTGCTGGTCCCTTTTCGGTGAAGACGTCCACCCTTCGTAATAGTAAGATTGTTAAGGCTTATTTGTGTGTTTTTGTCTGCCTGTCAACCAAGGCAGTTCATTTGGACCTGGTAACCTCCCTCTCGACAGAGGCCTTTGTGGCGACTTGGGAAAGATTTGTGTCTCGCCGTGGGTTACCTTCTTTGATTAGGTCTGATTGCGGTACGAACTACAAGGGTACAAGTAACTATTTGAAGGAGGTATACGCCTTCCTTAATAAGAGCCAGGTTGACATTGGTAATAGTTTGGCCCGCCGAGGGGTCACTTGGTTGTTTGACCCGCCAGCCTGCCCCCATTGGGGGGGTATTTTTGAGGCCGCGGTGAAAGCGGCAAAGGGACGCTGGCGGATTGTTGGGAGACACCATTCTCACCTTTGAGGAACTAGCTACGGTATTTTGCCGCATTGAAGCTGTGTTAAATTCGCAACCCTGTCAAGACTTCCAATTGATTAGCGGACGGGTAGGCCCGTCCGGGGGGGGGGGGGGTAGATGTTCCGTCCGATATGTGTAACCGAACGTATATTTTTGGTTGGCAACATTAATTATCTGTGGGCTTGACATAACTGGACTTGACATGTCATATGTAGGTACTTTTACGTTCCTTCTCAAAAGTAATAAATTATGTTATGAAATAGCTACATGGATACAGTAAACGGGATTAAGAGTAAATATTAAAATCACTTACTATTTACCTTACAAATTTAATTTATTATCGACAGATACAATTTCAAATAGTTATAAAGCTGGACAAATAATTAAGAACGATTCTTAAACTGCTCGAGAGTTGTTTCAGAAGATCTTAGATTTTAAAAATCTCATTAAATAAGACGGCGATAATGTTAAAAATTTCAATTTAATAAATTTCCGCAAAATCGCATAATATTGTCTTTAGAGCGAGCGCAAAGAGCTATGCTTAAGGTGATGGCTTGCAGGCCTTTTAGGTATCCTACTTCACAGCTCTTTGCTGACATTAAAGTTCTGAGTGTCAGACAGCTCTTTGTACTGGAAACAGTTTGAGAAAACACATCTCCTTGGAATACGACGCCAATATTGTAAAGAGACGCAGGTGGCACATGGTCTGCAAACCTCAGACACATAAAAGTCGTCTAGCCGCAAGGCACCACCATGTGATAAGTGGGCATCTTTATAATACTGCCAACAAACACTGTAACATATATCCACTGTCGAGATCTGAGTGCAAAAAAAAAGGTATCGGAATGGCTATTAACAAAAACATATGATGAAACAGAAGAACTTTTAAAAACCATCCGCTAGCGTGCTTGTTTTATCAACATTCATCTGCTTTTACAGTATAAGCTATTTACATACTACCACACAACATTCACATCCACACATCACATTTACACTTTCAAACTCAAACTCTTCGCCACCCATATTAAATGTACACTCATACACAACCCTTTAAAGCGTCAGAAAACTCTAAAAATGGTTTGGTCTTTAGATTAAATACAATTTTTATTGTTCTTTTCTCTTCCTTTTTATATGTATTTTTATATTTTATAAGAATGTCTAAAGTAATGAGTATTTTCATGTGACTCACACGACATAAATAATCATAGACTTAAGTACCTAATATATCCTCTTAAAATGCGAGAGCTATGGTACCTAAAACTCACGTTAAATCTTACTTTGGGTACCAGTGTTCTCCAAGTTTAGTTCACATATATGTACATAAGTTATGTTTCCTATACTGTGTAATGTAAGTTAGTTTGATTCAATAAATATTCATTCATTCATTCATTCAATTTTATTCTAAGTTAATAGTTTGTAGCGTGTCCACAGCTTTTGATGACTGCCTTACACCGGCGAGGCATTGACTCTATCAATTTTTGACATTTTTCAAGTGAAATAGAGCGCCATTCTTCTAAACGATGTATAACTCACATAGGTTACCACACCGTCGATTTGAAACCTTTTCCTTAACTTCGCACCAAAGATGCTCTATGGGATTTAAATTTGGACTGTTTGGTGGCCATTGTAAGACAGAAACTGATTGAGATGTGAGGAATTCTTTAATCGCGCGTGCAGTGTGCTTGGGATCATTGTCGTGTTGAAATGTCCAAATAATCGGAAGCACGTCTTCAGCATATGGTAACATTGTTTCTTCCAGTATATATTTTTGTATTGGAATGGATCCATGTTTCCTTCTATCAGGTCAATCTAACAGGTCCAATATCATGACCAGAGAAGCACTCCCAAATTTTCACATTTTCACCACCATGCTTTAATGTCACTTTTGTATACTTGGGGTCGAATGCTGTGCTGTATTGGGAGGGCGTCGAACTACATCGTTTCCCATCAGAACATACTCTGTTAATTTTTGTTTCGTCAAGGAAAAAACATTTTTCCACTGTCTTACTGTCCAGCTTTCATACCCCCCAGCAAATGCAAGCCGGGCTTGCCTATGGTACCGTTTCAACATGGGTACGTTTCTTGCTATCCTTCCGGTCAATTTAGCTTCTACCAAACGCCTTCGGATTGTACGTGCTGAGATCGCTGAAGAGTTGTTTTCACCAAAATATTCTTTTCTCAACTCGTTAGACCCCTTAAAAGGGTATTGTCTTGCCAAACGCACGATATTTCTATCGTGTCGCCGAGATGAATTTCTCTGTTTAGGTACACGTGGAATATTTGAAGTTGTTTGACACATGTTAAAATGCTTCACAGCGTGGAATATCATCGTTTTTGAGCACTGCAGGTGATCGGCTATCTATTTATATGACCAATTCTTATAGCGAAGTTTTATTATCAATCACTTCCCTTGTAGATTCATCGTAACTTTTATTTTTCCCCATTGTTTTTATGTGAAATAATCAACTTCTTGACTTTTACAGCACTAAATGCCGCCAAAATTACGCGAATAATGGCTTAGTTACAGTGTTCTCTATTTAAATTTGAATAAAAAAAATAAACTATCCAGCGTTCTTGATTATGTGGCCAGCCAGTAAGTGTGCAATAATATGTTAAGGTTTAATGTAAAACGTTTATCTATATATTATTGAATTAATCATATTATAAATGTGTGCTACGACAATGTGGAACAATTTTGCGATACCGAGAGAGATACAAAAAGATATGCAAAAAGTATAATTCTTAAGTAAGTTTGAAAAAAAAAACTTGTTTTTAAATAGTCGTTCTTAATTATATGACCACCACTGTATATCGAGTTTGGGCTCTAAAATAAAAGCGTGTTTTTTTAAACTATTAATTTATATGTACAACAGTTCTTGTGGTAACGAAAACGGGTTTTGTTTTTTATTCTGGCCCGATAATCATTATTAACATCATAACTTCATAACTATTATGACAATTGTAATAATTACCGCTTGATAATTATTAAGTAAGTAAGTAAAGTTTGAAACACTGCAAGTACCATCTGCAAAGCCTTTTCCCTATGTTGGGGCACAGATTACTAATTAGTTACTCGTAACAGATACAACACTCTCATACAAAAGCGAAAATACCTACGCTATAATAGCCTACAAAATCTTAATAACAATACCAGCTGTTTGCAGCGAGAAGAAATATAATATAATATAATAATATTCCACAACTTTTTCACACAACGCCATCTAGTCCCAAACTAAGCAGAGCTTGTGATATGGATACTAGACAACTGATAAACATACATATATATTTCTAAATACATACATATTATAGATAAATTACACCCAGACAAAGAACAAATGACCGTGCTCATCACACAAACATTTGTCCTAGGTGGGAATCGAACCCACGACCTTGCGCATAGCAGTCAGGACCACTGCCCACTATACCAACCATAAGTACGCACACAGAGAGTTGAGATTGTTTTGCCCGCCGCGTAAACCACGTCATCGAGCGAATGTCCTAGGGTTATTTATATGATGATATTGGTAATAAAACGAATATAGAAAACCAATTATTTTTTATTTGTTGATCAAATATGTTTCAGTTTAATAAAATGATAGATGCATTTTTTCCTTCCCTGAATTCCCGATTACTAAATTTTAGTGTCGAAAATATCCGAAACCGCGTAAATAATTTTAATTTTAATAAAATTCCTCGCAAATGAATAATCAAAATGGAAACCGGAGCAAAGCGGAGAAAAATCAATTGTTTTTAGGTCGATCCATTATGACGTTGACAAAATTATTTAAAAAGGCTCAGGCAGGCGTGCGGCAGCCCACTGTCGGATGTACCGACGGCGATACGCGAAGTGGTAGGCATAAAACGCGTGGCCTTGAGCGAGTGACGGACGCCTGGTTGGGGACGGCTCCCAGTCTAACCGGTTTGTGCTGACTACTAATGTTTTACATGGAACAGCTGCCTATCTGACCTCCACAACCTATTACCTGAGTTAGACGATACTCCTCAGCAAGACGAGTCAGATTTTCTGCGTTCCGGCTTCCCCTAACGACTGTCAAAGATGTACCAAATGATAGCCGGAAAGAACGGCTTCACGTGCTTTGCCAGTTGATATATCTTAAGATAGTTACCCATCCACGGACAGACCTCTGCAATCGTTACTTAACCGCGAGGATTACCTCGTTGGCCTGTTATAATAATAATAATCGTTCTTTATTTCAGACAACAAGATCCACAATAATGAAAACTTACAATTCTAAATGTTAGTAACATATTTAACTTACATACTATGTTAGTACTTATATACTTGCCGGGGTCGTGGGACTTATCCCATTACTGTGACCCCGGAACGTAAAGCGTTATTGAAGGAACACCGTGGATTTTAGTCAGTAAAAGTCTGACAGTCCCTCCGGCCCTGCCCGGGGTGGGAGGACTTATTTGATAATTTTACCACGATAAAAAAAAAGTACTTTTAAACTATTACAGAAAAGACTTACAATTATAGAAGTTAGTTAGTACAGAAAATTTACTTACAAACTACGTTAGTACTCGTATTGTATAACTGACAGGTTGCTCTTTATGAGATGCTTGATAATAGGGCTTTTTTCATCAATTAATGTGTATATAGATTAAATTAAATTAAATTAATAGATTAAATTAAATTAGTATATTAAATTAAATTAATAAATTAAATTAAATTACGTCATAATTTATTTTATTCGATGTGACATGTGTGTGATGACTTAAAATTGATGATTTTGAAAATGTATGGACCCAATGTCTGAAATAAAAAGATTTTATTTTTATTTTATTTTTTTATTTTTATAACTCTCAGTCTCAGAAGGCTGTTGCGACTGTCCCTCAATCTGGCCAGAAGAGACGCATTCCTTTTGCGTATTACAGCTGCAAAGCTGTAATATGGCCTCGAGCTCCTCAATATGTAGGACTAATAACAAATTCAAACTAAACGAATAACAGCCAGGACCATCGGTGGGTGCTTTGTGAGGCACGGAGGCATCTCGAAATTTAAGATAGTCACCCATCCATAAACTGACCTTCGCAAGCGTTGCTTAACCTAGTACATTGGTCCGTGCGGTTGTTATTATTTAGACAAGAACTTCTCAAAATTTATTATATTTTTTTAATTATCTATCTAATGAAGTCTGCCCTGAATATTATGGATTGACCAGCTTCTCCATTGATCCATACATCTACAACGTGTAATTTAAAGGGTATATACATACCAAGTGCATGGCTTCTTTGGATGATAACAAACTACATTTGTACTTGTATATGGCAAGGGTTTTGTAATCCTAAATCGACGTGTGTAGAACTTATTACAAATTCCAATACACTGATACCAGAGACCGAATTTTTCAAATTAAGAAGAACGAAAAGAATTATCGTGTTATTGGCAAGTGGCGTGGAAAGTTATTGACCCTCGTAGTGCTGTGACACGTTTGTTATGGTTGGTATTCAAGAAATATATGAAACCAATAATTTGGTAGGTATCAATTCTTTGAGTCATAGTTATTTTGTGCTGAAACTGTGCATAGAGACTCCATACCAGATCTTGTCTTCAGCCCTTTTGGATAGATATGGGGTTTCCGTTACACGTTGTATACATCCACCCTCACAAACATTCGCATTTATTACAGTAAGATAACAACGCAACGATGCACTAATCGAATCAAAGCTCCAGAGCCTTAAGAGGAGGCTCCTTAAATTGTATGTAATTTTGTATTAATATTCTGAAACAATCACGCATACAATCAAAATGGAACGTTAGTATATGATTTATTGGATCTTTTTCTTTCCATGTCTAGACCAGTTTCATAATTAGAACATTTTCGCTCGGTACATTTTCACACAATCGAAAATCATGTCTTTTTAAAGATTATTCAAAATTTAATCAAGATTACTCGGATTTTATGTCTAAAATTAGTATTGACAGTAAGAAAATATAGTGTATTATCCAAATATAGGAAATTTTTTCTCTAGATCAATTATCACTTTAGTTATAAGCGAAATAAGAATTGAGACTTACGACATTTAGTTTCGAACCAGAATATGGTAAAAGAGCGCACGCGATATTCAACTTTATTACTGCTGCGTTAGCGTTTAGCACACAACGGCAGTTTCGAAACCGAAAATGGTGAAAGAGCGCACGCGATATTCAACTTAATTTCTGCTGCGTTAGCGTTTAGTATGCAACGGCCTAACCGGGGTGGATGGGGGCGGAGCTTGCGTGAAAATAATTTTGCACTGCCTGGTCTTAAATATCAACGACGAGTTGCTAGTCTATCGGTTTTCCATCAGTTACATTTCGGAGAGTGTGCGATGGAATTACACAATCTAATCTAATTGTAAATAATTCACATCGGACTATCAGACAAACGGCGATCCGCCATCGTTACATGGTGGACATCCCACCTGTACGCACAAAGTTTTTGGAAAAACTTTCATTATGCGTACGGCTAAGGAGTGGAATTCCCTGCCGGAGTCTGTGTTTCCTGATAGCTACAACCTAGGGGTCTTTAAATCAAGAGTGTATAGGTTAGTTCTAGGTAAACGTGTTCCATCTTCGACCACATCATCACTTACCATCAAGTGAGATGGTGGTCAAACACGAGCTTATTCTCAATAAAAAAAAACTTAAAAAAAAACTTTAAAACTCCAGTTTACTACACCTGTTTAAGAAATAAATCTCAAATTAACCAAAATATTTAATTACGGCTACATCGAACTCATTAACAATATTGATTATTATTCAATAACAGTAATTAAATCATGAAGTTGACACGCGAAAATAATAACAGACACGTAATAAGAGTTGTAGGTCATACAAGAATCTTATCACTGGATTGCCTCAAGAATCGCTGTAAGTTAATATACATAGGATGCGCGTGCGCAACGCTCAGTGCCAAACCGCGCGCGCAGGTCGATAGAACAACATCGAGAGTTTTAGTTTTAAGTGATTTACCGAACTTTACCGTAAGTATTTTTACTTTTTTTTGTTATCTTTTAAAGCTTTTTTGTCGTGTTTTTTTCTTTAAGTACCTTCCCATAGAAGGTGCTGTTTTTTTAACCCCCGACGCAAAAAGAGAGTTTGACGTGTCTGTCTGTCTGTCTGCGGCATCATAGCTCCCGAACGGATGAAGCGATTTCAATTTAGTTTATTTGTATTAAAGGTGACTTATGTGCGAGTGTTCTTAGACATTTTTGATGAAAATCGGTTGAGCCGTTTAAAAGTTATGGGGGGTGAAAGTGGGGATGAATAATCAAATGTTGTCAATTATACCCAAGTGGGGTATCAAATGAAAAAAACACGACAAGTATATTACAATCAGACATGTATTATCAAAATCGGTTCAGCCATTTACTAGATATGGGGAGTGAAAGTAGGGATAAATAATTGAATATTGTTAAATATACCTAAGTGAAATAACTGACAAAAACTATGGTAGGTGAAAAGTTTAAAAAGCATGAAATAAAAATTAAATTAAAAATGTAAAAAACCCCCTACGCAAAAAATACTTAGCAGTAGTTTAAAAAAATCCCTTAGAAAGTAAAAAAATTTAAAGTCGCGGCGGGATATCGCCATTTAGAATCGATGTCTAAAGTTTGTAACAAAACAGTTGATTTTTGCAATTTTCTCATAATACAATTTTAAGGGTAAATAACAGGACAGTATATACCAATTAACATGGAACAATGTAATTACAAATAAAAAAGAATCTAAGAGTATACAGAGTTTATTTGCTTCCTACGTGTACAAGAAGAGATCTTAATCTTAAATTAGGTTCTAATTACATAGCAGCATAATCAGGCATTACAAATTTGAGGGCTTACATTATAAAACTCGTAAAATTTTCACCAACCAGTCTGTTTTGTTTACGTTTCCCTAGTTTTTTACGTAAACTCTACGCTTCGTAGCACGGCAATTGTTTGGGATTTTTTCATTTAATTCTACGATTTTCCTTGACTGAATAAAGTTAATTTTCTTAAATAAAAAAGTAATGAGTCTAGTAAACACTTCCTCTAAGATACACAGAACAGACCCATATTAAATATACAAGTTCATAAAAAAAACGAACGGTATTCGTTTGAAGAGCAATTAGCGAATTTTTAATTCAAATTCTAAAAACAATTTAAATAATTAATCTACTAACCAGTTTTTAAACATGATTAAGGCTTGTAAATCAGGCTTGACAATGTATACATTTTGTATCATGTACCTACAAGCAAGCTATAGTGTATTTCTGGGGTTGCGGAAATGTTCTAACGCGGCCCCGGACGACAACGGCAACTGAAGGAACACGGTGGGTTTTTAGTCATTAGAAGTCTGACACTTTTTCACCCAGAATGGGAGGAGTCATTTGATGTTTTTCCCACCGCCAAAAATAAGATATAGTGTCATTCTGACAGGGTAATTAGAAAGTTTACAATAAAAAAAAATTCTAACTAGTATTTAACCTAAGCTTATGGTTATAACCGACTTCAAAAAAGGAGGTTCTGTATTCGACCAGTATGTATGTATGTGTGTGTATGTAGGTATGTATGTATGTTTGTATATCCGCGATTTTCTCAGAAACTACTTATCCGATTTCGATCGCGTTTTCGTTGTTTGAGATAAATGAATAGGTTTCAACACCTCGGGAGTGCCCCAGAATGCGGCTTTCTATGCTTATCAAAACTAATCATTGGCTTAGCACCGACTTCGGCCATGTGAGTAGATACATAGCCCTTATTTTTAACGGAATTAGACATCCAATAAAACAATATTGAAGGTTATTTCTCTCTTTGTAGTGCAAGTCTTTTTGGAAGCTTTGAAGTCGGTTTAATTTTAAGTAAAAAAAGTTTTTTTCCAGTGAGAATCTATATTTTTGGAGAATATAATACAAACTGAGCGGTAAGAAGGATGGTAGCCCAATTTGCAAGTTTGCAAGTTGTGTCAGGCACATTACTTTGTGCAGTTTATAGCATCAGCACTATTCTCAAAACCATGAGGGATATCCTAGTTCCAAACCACCACCATCAAGCGATATTGAGGTCAAGAGTGGGTTCATTCTGAATTTTTTAATTTTTTTATTCAGCATGGCCCCACTCTTGGGCCCGCGTGGTGAATTAGGGCCCAATCCCTCTCATAGAGAATGATATTAATGATTATAAGACTAACAATAATTTACATAAGTAAATGTATGCACCCATGACATGACATGACCCATGACGCATTAGTTTCTGCTGATATACTGAGGCAGAACTATAAAACTGATTTTCGATTTTTGAAAACTACAGTTAGGCACTAAGTAGCCTGACATTTAGGCTTCTGAATACAATGTCTAACTATTTGCTTGGTTTAAATACTAAGAAGCATATTCCTTGTTAAATTTTTCAATGGAGAATTCAAATTTAGAATTTGATCAAAAGAATTTCTGTGTTGTTGTTTCTGTGTTCATGTCTATGGTACAACTGAGATGCATCCATTTTTATTTTCATTTAAAAACAGATATGACATTTTTAGTTTCTTTCGATTTTGTTTTGTTGTCTTACTCGCTGCTGCCCGCGGTTTCGCTCGTGAATAAGTTTTTTCAGTGAAATGTATGTGTGCCCTTATCACGCTGTGATAACGAAGTATTCTACTAATGAAAACTTATAAAATCCGATGAGTAGTTTCGATGATAACTTCCTACATATAAACTCAATTATAAATAATACTTCAATATAGTATTAAATATCGATATAGATAAACTGTTTGTGAAACATAAATTTATTTAATTTCTTTACAATTTACTAGCCCTTCGCCCACGATTTTTTTCGCGTGGATTTCGAAATAAATATAACCATATAAAAGCTCTCACAAATAGTGGACCTTACTACAAATGAGAACATTTTTAAATTGGATCATCAGTTTCGGAGATACCTACACACAAACAAACAAATTTTACCTCTTTATATTATCAGTATAAACAAAGCACATTTCAAACAACTTCTAAAATGACCTTGAGACGTTTCTTAGTCACAAAAAATATAATAACTATGTCTGCACTGTACCGGATCGAACCGGACGGAGGATCGAAGAATCGTGAGCTGTCATTAACCGTTCACACTATCTTAAGATTTGTAAGCACGATAATACTGTGTGTAAGGAAAACATTTTTCAGAAAACAAGTAATAAAATTGCGGTTCTTTTATTTAATCAGCTGTTATCACGGTGGTTAAAAATTAACAATCAGTGTCGTTTTGGAAGAAACATTTCGAATGTTTTAAAATAATACATTAAAACAGTGTAAAAACTTTAGCTGGGTAACATGATACTCCTTAGTGTGATAGATTTTCTGGCTTTCGACTTCCATTAACGACCATCAAAGACAACAAATTACAGTCGAGACAAACGCCTAAACAGCTTAAGAGCCTTGCAGGTTGAATTATAATTTATTTACATATTTTAGTTAGTAAAATCACACAACTAGAAAATAGAGAATTAAACATATATATTTTTTATTCGTATTAATTTATTGTTCATTATTAACGCTTTAAAAACATAAATAAAAACCCTACAAAGTACATATATACTTCTAAAAATAAACTAAAATATGGCATCCAGAAATTCGTGCGCATTGCTGTCCACTAGTAATGTGCCCAAAAGACTGGCGGCATTGCCACGTTGTATGGCAATGCTTAACCTCTGTCCAAGGTAAAAGCCAGCCCTTGGGTCACGCGAAGTGTCAACTAGGCGTCTGGATAATTTATGAGCACTCGGACCACACGACCCCAATATATAATTATTTATCTTTTAGAATTATCTCCGGACTATTAAAATAAAAATCTCGTGTCACACAATTTTTTATCAAACTCCTCGGAATAGGCTCGACTGATTTTTATAATCTTTTTATGTATATATTTAGTGAGTCTCGGAAATAGGTCGTAAGCTATTTTTTCCACTAGAAATAATTAATATGGCAAAACAACGTTTCAGAATTAGCTAGTAAGGATATTTTATCAACCGACGACAAAAAAGGAGGTGGTTATCAATTCGACGCGTATTTTTTTTTTTGTTTTTTTTTGTTTGCTAGCTGATTTTATATTCTATATGTATAGGCACTTAAGAAACGCGGTTATTTTTAAATAACTGACCGACACATTTTCTTTATATCATGTCTGAATAAAATAGATGTTTAGGAAAACAGGCCTTTAATAAACAGGACATAATTTAATTGATTAACCAAACTATTAACCAAACTGTTGTTTTATTACTAACGTATTTAGTTAAACTGATCAACTATTAAAATAACGGGTTTACTCGGGTTAATACCAACACAACAATGACAACAATAAAACCAGGTATTTAGTTTTAGCCTCAATTTATATCTATAGAAATAACTACAAACTAGGCCTACAAAGTAATTTGTTACCTTGACGCTATTTTTAAACTGCGTAACCTAACCTAGAATCTAGCTATGAAAAAAAGATCTAGCTATGAATCTATCTATCTATCTACCCATGAATTATTCATGGTATGCCTAACATAAACCTATTAAACTGAATAAGAATAGGAATAATTTATTGCTAAACGAAAATTTGATACAACTTATCTATCTTAATCTAAAGTACTGAGACATAAATTAAAGTTTCTAAAGATAAAGTAAAACGATGTACGTGCTAGTTAGAACTGTGTGACAGACATCGACGCCTTCCTCCAACACTTTTGGTAACAGCTTATTCCATAAGAAATTGATAGAGATTATAGATTATGCAAAATAGCAGTACGAATGGTCTGCATTTAGTTTTACAGCATAAAATTGTAGAATTTAAATAATAATTATTATATAATATAATATTTACATTGAACATAAATTAAATTAAAAAGTAATAGTAACATTAATTATTATTATTTAAATTAATGTGCATGCAAGGAAATACGAAAGTGTGGGTGCTTGAAAGTGTGTATGGGAGAGTAATTAGTGTGTGTGTATGTGAGTGTAGTGTATGTATATCTCAGATATGCGTCAGATTAGCGCTTATTATTCACAACTCTCGGGCAAATAATTAAGAGAGATGTATTATTAATATATAACTGTAAATCATCGAATGGATTTTCTTCCCCGAAAAAAATTGGAGCCAAGCGTAGTAACTACGAACGTTTAATTCATATTTACTAATATTTTAAAAGCGTATTATCTGTGTATCCTTCTTTCAATTCAAACAAAGCAACACATTACAGTAATTTTTGGTATACCTAGAGATAATCAAAGTCGAAATAAACGCTAGCGAAGCCGCGGCAGGAGCGAGTACGTCTTTTATTCGGGAGGAAAACATCTTGTGACTCCTCCCATTCTGGGGGGAGCGGAACGGAGCGTCAGACTTCTACTGACATAAAACTTACCTTTTTCCTTCAGTTGCCATTGCGTTTTGGGATATCTTTCGGAAATCGGAAACCTCGTACCTACATCTGACGTTGCCTTCCAATTTGCCTGTATTTGAGATTATTGTACTACACTAATTTAAGGGACATCCCACAAGATAAAACACAACAGGAGGAAAATTCTTTATCACTTAGGTACCTGATTACCTAATCATATGACATTGTATAACATTTTACTTATCTTAAATTATGGATGCGGGTTATGGGCTATGGGACTACTTATCAGTTATACAGGACGTTTTAGAATTGCGAGTTCAAATTAATCAGAAATAAAGCATAATTAAGCAGCACATATAAAACTTCACCAGGGGTTTTTTTTTCGAGTCGATACTCAATCCTTTAGGATCTTGCAAGGTGCAGGTGGCTGGGCGCAATGAACATGTCAAAAGGTGGGCCAAATTTTGTACAGGGGCTCCATACTGGCATTGCGGTCGCGATGGGTCTATGATACCCCATTTGGCCAGAAAATATTTACAACGGCTAACCAGCAACCTGGGGTGCATGAAAGGTTACTCGTAAGTATTTTGTACTGCATTTCCAAACGCCCGGCGCACCCAGGCATTCGGTAACGCAGACTCTAGCTCACTAATCCTTTCACCACGATGACTGAAACTCTAATCCGGAGGTGTCTGTGGCATACCTACATACCTAGGAAACAACAAACCGCATTAGAAGAAGAATTCTTTATAATTTATCAATATTAAAAGGCTCCGATCTCACCTAGTGGAAATGATGATAAGGTTGACGTTGTATCACACCATTCAATCTTAAATCATCATTCAAACTTAAGTTATCAAGTGTATAGTTACTTACAGGACACTTAAATACAAACGATTTTTTTATGTATATGTGGATCTAGCTGTCATTCTGTATGTCCGGGCTAATCTAGATGAAGAATAAGAGAAAATTATTTACCTCGTAATTACCACAGGATTTAGATCTACGCCGCTAAAACCGCGTAGAAAATATAGATTTCCACGGAACTATAGTCGCGGAACATCATATGATTAATTGTCAAAACTCAGTTGAAGTTGGCTCAAAAAATGATCCATTGCAATCCCAGGCCGGCGACCTCTCACGCCCAGCCCTGGTTCAGACCATGGTGCGGATCGAGAGGGAATGGGATGCAATCGCCTCCTTCTGCGAAGCAGTCATACTAGAGAAGGAGGACGCTGAACGTGCGAGGTAGAGGCAACTTTCTTCCTCACACTCACGGTCCAAAATACATCAAACAGATCTATGTCTTGCAAATATTTGATAAACAAATTAAATTTCAATATTAACCATCTGAATAGACTATTTTTTCGCAACGATCTTGTGAAACCTTGTAGCACAAGCTGATGAATTTTTTATGCAACAAAACTGCTCTAATCTCAGTTGATTGCACCTTACGTCATTGTTCTTTTGTACGTGTTTTTGAGAAATTATTTATCGAAGTGGTGATAGTATTTTTATCTAAGGGCGCCTTCTCACTATGTTGTAACTCATAACGACAGATTATCGTGTCGTTTAAAGCGTGGCTTAGGTCAATTATTAATACAATCTTCTTTATTACGTCTTGATTCAGTATCTATGGTATTTTCGAAAAGGTAATGCTAAAAATAAATATGTAAAATAACCAGTTTAGTCGCCAAATCGTCTTTTAATTTACCCGTTTAAATATATGGCACTCTAAAATTTTATGATAAACAATTTCTATATTAATAGATTAAACATATACATAAAATTAAAGTGTCTGTCTGTAATTTCAAATAAACTGTTTTCAGAAGCGCTTGTAGTAAGTAATTTATATATTCTAAAACACAAACAAACATTTTTAATCTTTTCTGTATCTGCTGTCAGTCTTTCTTATCCGGGCTATCCTCGAAAATGATGGAACCGATTTTATTGGGACTTACACTGGAAGACAGAGCAGGTTATAGAGAAACACATAAGCTGGATACTTTTTATCCGCTTGACCAGATCAGTGTCAGATTTCCTGTCTTCTGACTACCCGTAACGACTTTCAAAGAATTCACACACTTTTTTGCCCAACCCAGGAATAGAACCCAAGATCTCATGCTCCGCAGTGCTCCTTACGACCACTAGACGAACGAAGTCGCGGGTAAAACTAGGTGTTTATAAAATAGTCTGTCTAGCTTTATCAGTTCACATAATTATGAGCAAAATAATAACCGCTTGATAGCCAATTTAGAAATGATCGAGAACGTTTATACCTAACACTTGATCTTGTACCGGTAATTCAACAACTTTAGAATAAATTATCTGGTTTGTATTTTATTATCTCTAAGCTAAAAAAAAAAAAAAAAACAAAACTGTTAGAAGTTGAAGAGGAAATAAGTAAATTTATAATATTTGCTTTTATATAATAAATAAACTGGTTAAGTGCGAATGAACTCGCGCAAAGGAATCATAGATTTGACATGGTATCTTAAAACCAACTTGTTTATCTAGAAATAACCTACCAAATGCAAAAATACCAGGTCTTTAAACTGAATTAAAAGCAAAAAAATATTTTCAAGCAGCGATACCGAGTAAGTCCACCATTCACTCTCTCATGACTACCTTAAAGCCTAAAATCATTTATTTCATCAAAGGGTATTTGAACATTTTTTTTATTACTATTGAGCCCACCCTTGACCTCGATCTCACCTGATGGTAAGCGATAGATGAGGACTACGATATGACGAGCCCAGACGATGCATATTCACTCTTGCTTTAAAAGCCGGCAGAGAATTACACAACTTGGCTGTGCGCACAATACATATGGATGACAAGCGCTTAGTACGACAAGACGATATTTCAACCAAGGATGTCTGGATGTACCCAGCCGTATGTCTGACATAATGTTAGCAAAATAACATACATACATATTATCAACGTATAAAGTTCCCACTGCTGGGACTTCGTTCTCTCTGTTACTCGTACACGAAATGGCCCATAATCACCACGCGGGCTCAGTGGGGTTGGTTGGTGTTTTCGATTCTACGACATACCAGTTGCCTCCCGGTCTTTTTCGACACCATTTTTAGAGCAATGATGATGATAATATAAACTACCTATAACTCCCTTCCACTCCACAAAGAGTGGGAGGAGACATTATGATGATTTTCTCCCTGATATTTTTTCCAATCTCATGTCACCGCAGCATAACTATTGACAGTCATGAACAATAATGTATAACATAATGGCGTATCGTGTTACGATTGACTGCGCAAGTCACCCATACTGAATACGATATGATTGTGACATATTAAGACACAAGAACGTAATTTAGGTAGGGCTAGTTTACACTTCCCGTGACCCAAAGGCTGGCTCATACATAGATACAGGGTGGCCCGTTTACAGTGGTCCAAAGATTTTTTCAGCTTGAGAGCATCATAAGTAATCATTTAAAACATACTTTAGTTAAGCGAAAACTTATGGTTTATATATTATGTTTTTTTTTTTAATTACCCGAAATTTCAATATTTTTGTCACAAAACCACTCTATCATGAAAAGTACTGGACTGAATCGAATGAAATTTGGTATAAGCATAGTGCAATAATCTATCTATCGCGCTATAGCCTCATCTAGTGTAAATAACTAGACTAGATTATTAAAAAAGAAATCATAATTTCGAAACCATAAGTTTTCGCTTAACTAAAGTATGTTTTAAATAATCACTTATGATGCTCTCAAGCTGAAAAAAATTTTTGGACCACTGTAAACAGGCCATCCTGTATAATAAACAACTGTTTTTTTTGGGTTCCGTAGCCGAATGGCATAAAACGGAACCCTTATTTATAGTTTCGTCATGCCTGTCTGTCTGTCGGTCTGTCCGTCCGTCCGTATGTCACAGCCATTTTATTCCGAAACTATTAAGACTATACATATGAAACTTGGTAGGTAGATGTATTCTGTAAACCGCTCTTCGATTTTAAGAAAAAAATAAATATTTAGTTGGGCTTCTCATACATAGAACTGAAACTTAATTTTTTTTCTTGAAACCTATGCGTGTGTAGTATTTATAGAAAAGTCTTCAAAAATGACATTAAGGTTTCTAAAACCACTATTTTCATAAAGTCAATCGTTTAAAAGATATACTTCCAAAGTGGTAAAATGTGTGTGTGTGTGTGTGTGTCCCCTCTCACTTCTATAATAATGGAGGAAAAATCTAAAAAAATATATTCTGTAGATCTCAATGTAAACTTTCAACGAAAATTGGTTTGAACGCGAACGGGTTAGCAGTTTTTGAGATATAGCATATTTTATATAACCGCAAATATAACTTTGTAATTCATACAAATACTATGAAAAACAAAGTCATTTGGCGTAGTTACTACGGAACCCTTCATGGGCGAGTCTGACTCACCCTTGGCCAATTTTTTATATTTCTATGGGCTGGCTTTTACCCTGGTTAGAGGCTAAGCATTGCCATACAACGCGGCAATTCTTACAATCTCTTGGGCACATTATCAGCCGACAATGCAACGTTGAAAACGATTTTTTAATGCTATAGTTTTGTTTTTTTTTTTGTAATATTTTATAATGGACATCCCACCCATACGCACAAAACAGTTTGGAAATACTTTCATTATGCGGGAGCTATAACGGGAGTATTTAAGTAAAGAATGAATAGATTACTTCTAGATAAGCGTGCTTCATCTTCTACTACATCATCGCTTACCATAGATGAGATGGTGGTCAAACACAAGCATATCTAGAAACGGGCCAAGAGACTCATTCTCATTCAAGTCGAATCAAAGCTCTAGAGCCTTGAACATCGACGACGAGTTGCAATTCTATCGGTTTTCTATCGGTTACATTTCCAGGAGTGTGCGATGGAATTAAACAACCTAATTCCGCCAAGCTCGTTCCATCATCAGATTACAAGACAAACGGCGATGCGCCATCAATACATGGTGGACATCCCACCCATACGCACAAAACGTTTTGGGAATACTTTGATTGTGCATACGACTAAGGAGTGGAATTCCCTGCCGGAGTCTGTGTTTCCTGATCGCTATAACCTGGGAGTCTTTAAGTCAAGAGTGAATAGGTTACTTCTTTGCTTCTAGGCAAGCGTGCTCCATCTTCGACCACATCATCACTTACCATCAGGTGAGATGGTGGTCAAACGCGAGCCTGTTATCAATGAAAAAAAAACGTCCACGAATAATTTCTAAATAATAATAATAAAAATATAGCTCAATGAACAGGACAAACCAGAATTCTGCCAGAGACATACTACTTGCTAAACTGAAATACTTGCCAACTTCCGCAAGATAAATTATATCACAATTTCAAAACCTCATTTACTGCAGCGGTCTTTTAAAATGAGAGCAAGGTTCATTTGAAAAATCAGCTGATATAAAAGTTAATTGCGACCATGTTACAGTCGAATCGTTAATAACTTTTCAAAACTTTCATTTTACCATGATCTACTTAGTTTATACCTACTAGTGTTTTACTGCCTATAATAAAAAAAATTATTGAAAAAGATAATAATTATTCATTGAAAACATAAAAATTATTTATTGAAAAAACCAGTTTTCGTACAACATAGCATAGTGATTGGAGCCTCCTTTTAGACAAATAATGTCTGTATTAGGAGACTCCGCTCTTCCATAACTAAAACTAAACATAATAGGTACTGCTTAGATACAATTAAGAATAATACTATTAAACACTGCAAAAGGAAATCAAAAGAAAAAAAAAATTGTGAATGTGTGTGTTTAAGTAGTAATGTCTGTGTTTTTGAGTAGTGATGTAGCGTTGTGTGTATATGTTGTGTGTGTGTGCATGTTTGTATGTGTGAGAGAGGGGAGGAGAGAGGGTGTATGTGTATACATGCAATTGGTAGTGTTAGTGTAAATGTTTCTCAGTCTCACTGTAGGTAAGACTTTTCATCCATTCCGTTAAAAAATTTTTACTATCGTAATTATTTCTTGGGTATATATAAATATGTTTGTAGATTTATATAAACCCAAGAAATAATAACGATAGTAAAAAAAAATTGTGACCTAAGTGACCTTCACAACCGAGTAGCCGGGTAACACGCCCATATAGCAAGACTGCTTTCTGATCTTTACAAATGACAGCTGGAACCAAGAAGATATTTCAATGTTCATTTGGTGACCCATCCTGGAAACGACCTTAGCGAGCGTTGCTTAACCTTAAAGATTGACACATGCCACTGTTACTATTTAGCCACATGCTCTTCTCAAATAATTTCTTTAACCAAGGTCCCTATACCTTTTGACTCGGAACATTTGCATGTTTCGTCAACCGACACGTCTGGCGAATAATAAGGCAAGCCTAAAGAGAGTGACGAAGTGGCGCTGAACTCATACAAAAAACAACACTATATAACAGGCGAACAAGGCTCAAAATTGCATAATGCTATCATCAATAACTAGATGATAGTAAACTAATATCTTAATTATAGTCTGCGACACTAGCCAATTCATGAAAAAAAATTAAAGTTTGTTATAAATACCACCTTGACTTTAAGCCATTTTCGAAAGGGCAAGTATTAGTAAGTGTATTCTAAATTGCGCATACAGCCACACACACAGACTCCGGGAATTCTACTCCTTAGAGTAGAATTTCCTGCCGGAGTCTGTGTTTCCTGATCGCTATAACCTAGGGGTCTTTAAGTCAAGAGTGAATAGGTTACTTCTAGGTCAGCGTATTTCACCTTAAACCACCTCATCGCTTACCATCAGATGAGACGATGGTCAAACGCCTGTCTAGAATAAAAAACCTAAACCAACCTTAGTTGCCGAACCTATTTTTACTGTCACTGTACCTACATTATTGGTCAAAGATAAAAAATGGTGGCAAAGGCCATATTATTATGATGTAATCGAAAACTTGCACTTTTCAAGGTTCTAGGATTTGAGGTATTTAAGTTAATTGACACAAGAATAAAGCCTTTATGTATAATAGCTTGTGCCAGCGGCTTCGCCCGCGTGGGAAGTTTTTCCCGTGTAAATCCCGAACCCGTGAGAATTTAGCAAAATCCTTTCTTAGCGTATGCTTACGACATAACATCTACCTGCATGCCAAATTTCAGCCCGATCTGTCCAGTGGTTTGGGCTGTGCGTTGATAGATCACTATGTCAGTCAGTCAGTCACCTTTGAGTTATATATATTTAGATTACAAACCGACTCACTAAAAAGCGCAAAAATAAACTTTTTAACAAAAAATAAAACTGACTTCCATATCAAAACACTGCAAAGCCAAAAATAACTTTAATTTCGGAACGGAAGTCGGTGTCAAATAAAAAGAAAATACGAAAACCAAAACCACCGACTACCGAAATTAAAGTTATTTTTGGCTTTGCAGTGTTTTGATACGGAAGTAGGTTTTATTTTTTATTAAAAAGTTGTGTCATGTACAATACATAAATATGTATGTACAGTTGTATGTAGGTAATGCAATGATGTTGCAAAGCTGTTCACCTTGGACATAATCCTTTCAATATCTTTACTAATATTATAAAACTGATAAGTTTGTTTGTTTAAACGAGTTCTGATTTCGAAAGTACTGAGTGGATTTGGATGAAATTTGGTATGGTAATAGCTTGAAAATTAAGGAAGGTAAAGGCTACTTTTAAAGCGATTGCAAAAGAAGGAGCTTATGTTTTTATCGTGATAAAATCTACGGGGGGGGCGACCCGCGCGTTTGCTAGTCTAACTATTCATACTAGAAATTCTCTCAAGATACCACTGTAGAACTGTGCCACATATATCCTCTGTGAATAAAAGAGTTTTTCGTTGCCCAATACCTATCCTCAAAACAGCGTTCGCACGAAAACATTATTTTGCCCTGGCCCCTCGAATCTATAACATTTTGGACAAAAAATACAACATTATACAGATCAAGAAAAAAATTCTGCAATGGTTGAACCCTAGTGATATTTTCTATGGCGCTATGGTCGAGACTAGCCACACACGCTTACCCAAGACCCATAGCACCCACACAAGCACAGACATGCTCTGATGAACACTAGCACACACTCAAACATAAACACACACACACACACATCAAAATTCTCGTTTCTCGCAAATCTAATTAACTAATAAAACAGTCTCTTATCATAAAATACAAGAACACACAGACCCAGATAATTATTATAAACTTAACTGATTAAATCTGGTTTAAACTGACTACAATCGTCAAACTATAGATGTGTCAATCATTATCATTTTTGTTGTGATAAAATATACACCAATACCTATTATAATATCCCTATAAATGTTAATTAGGACCAGTGTTTGCGCACCGGTTACTGGTTCGGTTTACGAGTTGTAGGTAAAGCTAGGCTGGCAGACATTATTTTCAGTAATTTCCATCATTTTTTTTTTTTGTTTTAATGAGGAACAACTACGTATAAATAAGTAACAATTAAGTGGCTCCGGTGGCCTAGCTAGGTTACGTAGTAACCTGTATTAAGGTCCACCCCTAATTCCCACAATAAACAATATTATAGAGACTGCATTTTATTTAAATACTTTTGATGTCTACATTTCTATTTTTATATTACCTAATCTACTTTATAATTAAAATGTGAAGTGTGATATGTGTGTATGTTTATATTATGAAATGTGATGTATGTTCTGAGCGTGAGTGTGATGTATGTAGTAGTGAATGTGAAGTTTGATTGGGCGTTAGCTAAACTATAGTATGTTAACGGAGCGGAAAGAGCAATAAAAATGTTACTAAGAAAGTGATACAAGGAGAGATTTGGTGTCATCATAATTTTCTGTTAAATAAAAATTATGATGACACCGAATCTCTCCTTGTATTATCTGCTTAACTTTTTATAACTATGTTGGGGTCGATTTCCAATCTTACAGCTGAGTATTAGTGTTTAACATGGAGCGACTGCTTATCTGACCTTCACAACCCAGTAACTGGGTGATACGATACCCCTTGTCTAGACCAGTGTCCAATTTACTGGCTTCTGACTACCCGTAACCGTCAAAGATGTCCGAATGACAACCGGGATCAATGGCTTAACGTGCTTTCCAAAGCATATACAGGGTTATTGGAAATATGTCCCGATCCTGTTAAGGGCGTGTAGATGAGGTCATTAACTAACAAATAATATGTCCCGCCGTCAAAATAGATTAGTGATTTTTAGGAGAAAAAAAATATTTATTTCATAAGACGTTGCAAAAATCATAAAAATAAAACAAGTATTGGATCTCTTTTTTCAAAAGTATGGAGGTTTTTAATTGTTTTATGTTTTTTTTTATTATGCGCAACTTAATTCTTTAGCTATTTAATAAATAAGAATGCTAAAACGAATTTTCGTTTTTTTTTTATAAATTTTTAAAAGATATAAAGTCCTATTTTATTTTAATATTATTTTTTTTCTCGATAGTGGTATACTTTAGGCCTAGAAACTTAGGGTTGATTTGTTAGTTAATGACCTCATCTACACGCCCTTAACAGGATCGGGACGTATTTCCAATAACCCTGTATATCACACCGCCAACTTCCAAACTCCAGGCTACTACTGAGATATTCCTTGCAGAAAACCTAAAAGCACTTTTTTGCCCGACCCAGGAACCGAACTCTAGACCTCGTGCTCAGCAGTCGCGCTTACTCGACTCGACTTGTCCAATGAGACAGTTAATTTCCATCGTCACTACTGCTAGTAAAACCATGAAAGAAAACGTGAGGAATCTGGTATGACCTAAGAAAATCCCAAGATATCGGAGTCAGGTCACCGCCCGGGCCATGGCCCTGGATCACGGCCCATTCCCTCTTACATAGAGGAAGCCTGTGTTTCAGCAGTGGAAACATTATAAGCTGCTTATGTTATATCATCCGTATCATTTTTTTTTTCATACAAAGATAACCTTATGACTGACAGATAACGAGCAGTTCCGGGTCATGTCATGTTATAGGACTGGCGTGACAAGCCTGTTATTAGTACTTTAAACTTTCCTGGTCTAATATTGTCAACTTCAATGGACATATAACTCGTTCCATGTTTAATTGAACTAATCACCTTAATAGAAAGATGATGACAACACTCATTAATTACCAATAAACATTCATTATTAATATTAATTCTGTCTTGTCGTACCAGGCGCTTCTCCTCCACATTATTGTGCGCATAGCCAAGCTTAGAAACTCTCTGCCGGCTTCTGTGTTCCCTGCCACTTATGACCTTTCAGCCTTTAAAGAAAGAGTCAACAGGCATCTTCTAGGCTCGCTTATTCCATCGTAGACATCATCTATCGCTTGCCAACAGGCGAGATCGAGGTCAAGAGTCATCAACGCGGATATATACCTCCTCAGATGTCGTTCATAAATTACGTCAAAGGCACTATCTGGCCCAAGTATGTATACTCATCGACATATTTAAGCGTCAATAGCCCAATGGCTTCTGTGTCGGACTTGTGAACGAGAGGTCCCCGGTTTGAACCCCACCAATTACACTATTGGCGGAATCCCACTCCAATTCCTGGCATCGTGTAGACTTAGTTAGAGTGATATGTGCTCAATAGCTCATAAAAAACCCTGTAGAAAGCAGATTATGACTTGCTGTTAATGACTTGCTTATGTTTTACAAGGTGTAGCCGGTGTGGGGTGACGCTGGTTTTCAACTGGTCCTTCTGTTTGAATAATAACTTGAGTACTGAAATTATTATTCAAACAGTAGATCACTGTCCGTGCATCAAATAATTGCTTGAGCGACTGCAAAACTTGTGTATTTTTGGTCTTAGGAAATACGATCATGTCTCTCAGTTTCGCAAGGATCTCAAGTGGGTCCCTATACGTCTTCGCAGGAACACTCGAATATTTGTTCAACATCCTTTTCAACCCTTCCTAGCTATCTGCGCGATCGTTTTTCGTTCACTTGTCCTACTGATGCCCTTTGTAGATCCCACCTTAAACTCCATCTCAATTTCCTCCATTGTATTATCCAAATCCATTGGTATTTTCAAAAAGCTGGTCAAAGATCATTACCTATCTAACATCCCGTAATTTTATATATTTATTATAGGTTTATATTTTTATAGCATTAACATAAATATGTATTTTAACTCTATGTATGTATATATTTATTTATTACATAATTATAATTTAGTTTTTTAGCTAAGTATTTTTTATTTATTGTAATTAGTATTTATACACACTGTGTCTATCATCTCTTCTTCAAATCTCCTGTCGCAGGTCTGCTGGAAGAAATTTCTTAGGAAATAAGCAGCACCTTTGAGCTCTTTTGTCTGTATTTATAAGTAAGTGTCATGTGTGTACACAAATAAATAAATACAGTCACGCATCGCCCACATAAAAGTTGTCCCATGTGCCAAGTTTAACTCAAATAGTTTCAGCCGTTGAAGAGCTATTGATTGATAAACACACGAAAACATAAGTAGGATAGGATGATTTCAGCATTACTATTTTTTTGCCAACATCGTTATCGCCAAAAGGTCGTCTTATATCACCAGTTCGTCCATTTCGAAGGCACGTGCCGTTTTATCGTTTGAATTTATTTTTGAAGCAGATAAGTGTAGATTCAAACAATCTAAAGTTCAGTTTAATGAGGCGCTTCCTAGGTCTGCGCATGAGTCTGACACGTGATTGGTCGTAAAACGTTCATAATTTAGCGTTAATTTTGTGTGATTCTTGCCTGTATGTGGTTTACCTTTCGATCAAGCTACTTGAGACTAGAAGACATAATGGATATAGTGGTTCATTCCTAAGAAGTTCAAACAGGATTTTCTAGACGTCAATATTTTTCACAATCCACTTACTTATACCCTATACTATATTATAAAGAGGAAATATTTATTTTCTCCTTCTGTGTCAATTGTCAAATCCGCCCATTGTATGACCAATTTTAGTTGTCAGATCCTTATTTGTTTTCTATTATGGTGTACAGTAAAGTGTATCTATCTAAAAATAGTTATTTGTTATACAAGAGTGCAAAGTTGCTTTCGACCGCGTGCTCAATTTTGATGACCGAGCAAGCGAAGGATTCTAAAATTGAATCACGAGTGCAGCGAGTGATTCAAACATTAGAATCCTGAGCGTTAGCGAGGGAATCAAAAGAGCACGAGGTGAAAAATCTTTGCACTTGAGTGCAACACGTAACTTTTCATCCCACCTCAGCGAGGAAAAGACTAAATACAAAAAAAAAATGGCGCACAAAGCAAATTAAAAAAAAGAAAGTACACCAAGAAGGTTCCAGAGTCTGAGTTTTTAACAAATTAAAAAAAGTTGTATGATAAATTCGGCCCCATGGAGGTAGAAGTAAAAGGTTTAATGATGTTTTGAATTCACAAACTTAGTACACACGATGTTCTAAATTCAATTTACTTTATCCTCTAGCGGATAAAAACGGCTTTTGCACTCAGATATCGAAGAGCAAAAATACTCTTTCCAAGATGAGGGATGAAAAAATTTTTTTTAACTTTGTTACAAATAAATTAAATAACTTCTAGACAAGACTTTGTCAACAATCGTTTCACAATTAATTAGACAAATTCAGGCAAAAGCTAGTCAATATACCCGGATTTTTAATTCGATGCAGTAGACTGACAGTTTCTAAGTTGTCAGATAATGACAACTACGAAATTGTGATGTAATTAAATTAATAGATTCAGGAATAAAAGCGAATAACGATACAAACATTTTTTTTAATAATGTTGTGTGTGAATAACAAAAACTAAAATGTGATTATAAGGGGGCGTGAAAACTAAAACGAATAGATCATGACCATATTTATTCAAAATAGGCTCGCGTATGATCATATTTTTAATTTTTTGCAACATGCCTCACTACCTGTACCCAATCCAACGGGGTTTAGGTCTCAGTGGTGGAAACACGCAATTTATTAAAATATTCATCACATGAAACAATTTCCAAAAGAGTGGCTGTTATCATGTCTTGTTAGATATGAATATATTTAATAAAAATTGATTTATTAATAATAAAATCTAGTTACTACTTCAAAATCATCATAGTACATTTTCAAAAAGATCATAGTACAAATTTTATGATTTATTTTTATTTCTCACGATTAAAAATCGCTCATTTATTATGCAATTGATTGAATTCATCACTATTAGATTAAATAGGGTATCATTATTTTAGTAAGTGACACTAGCTTATGTCAGCTTACTGCATTGAATTAAAAGTCCTGGTATAATAAATTAAACCTAGTAGTGGATGTCAAATATAAAATAACCGAATCGCTAAAATCCCTTACCTACGACGAAACTGAAAACATGTTTTTCTATTTCATACATTCAGATTCGTAAGCAAAAGGGGATCAACTGAAAAACACCTTACATTTATACAAATAGATATTTATGTTTGAGACGAAGGATAAAGTGTATTTTAATATTCTATTTAAATATTATAAAGATAATATTTTTTTCTTTATTTTAATATTCTATTTATATATTATAAAGATATATTTTTTTTTTATTATAGTATTCTATTAACTTCTTATATTTATTATTTATATTTATTTATTTAGGTAAACCTACAATTGTTTACACTATACATTTGTATGAAACAGTCATATAACATTTATAAGTGCAACACTTAATTACAGGCTAACACCACATGCACTACTTAAGGTTACAAATAAAATTCTAAACATAAAGGAGGCAGACCGAATAACAATTATAATAATTAGAAATATAAACAAATTAATTGCATTAAAAAACTAAAAACAATAGATAGCCAGTCATTAAGTTTAAAAGATAAATTAGAAATCATAAGATAATTATTTAAAACAACATTAATCAATATAAATAAAATCGGAATAAAATTCAATACCGCATATTCAATTCATTCATACAATACAGTACATTAATATTTAATTACATTACAACGCATACATTTTTACAGTTAATTCATATTTACATTTATTCAACACAACGATTATTGGTTAAGAGAAAAGTGCTCGACAGCCATTCTACCAAATTTCCCGATACTTATCTATGTGAAGAGGTTAATTGGTCAACTAAAATAAAACCTTAATAGTGCCTTTTTTTTTTACTACTTTGGCTAGTCGACCATTTTTAACCGACTTCAAAAAAGGAGGTTTACAATTCGTCTTGAACTTTTCTTTTTTTTTTTTTTTTGATCTGATGATGGGATCATGGAGAAATCGAGGGAACTCTTCAAATATTATAGGCACACCTATAGCGTTTTGGGTATTTCTTATAGTACCTTGTGCAGTTGCTCTCGAAAAACACCATTTGAGGAAGTGGAACTGATGATGAAGACCCCAGATGGCCACCGAAACTACTCAATAATAAGTATTTCGTTGATTGCGATTAGATTACTTAAATATGGATGTTAAGCACTTAATGCTCGTCACAATGCATATGGTGAAGTAGAGCTGATGGTGATGTACCAGGAGAACTCCTCAAAAATTAACGGCTCTGCACCGGGAAAAGCAATATTTTGTAAAAGGTGATAAGTAGTTGACATTTTGGCTTTTGTAACTAGACAAACCGACCCACTAAAAAGCGTGAAAAAAAATTTTTAGCAAAAAATAGAACCGACTTCCACATAAAAACACTACAAAGGCAATAATAACTTTAATTTCGGAAGGCGGTGTCTTTAGTTTTGTATATATTTTCGTTTTTGACACCGCCTTCCGAAATTAAAGTTATTTTTGCCTTTGTAGTGTTTTTTATATGGAAGTCGGTTCTATTTTTTCTAAATTTTTTTTCAAATAACGAGATTTCTCTGTGCTTCGGCAAGTACTTGAAGCCGGTGGTCTCGGCTGCCATTTGTATATCTTTGACAGTAATATTTTTTTATTGATAATAGGCTCACGTTTGACCACCAGCTCACCTGATGGTAAGTGATGATGTGGTCGAAGATGGAGCACGCTTGCCTAGAAGTAACCTATTCACTCTTGACTTAAAGACTCCCAGGTTATAGCGATTCGGAAACACAGACTCCGGCAGGGAATTCCACTCCTTATCCGTACGCACAATGAAAGTGTTCCCAAAACGTTTAGTGCGTATGGGTGGGATGTCCACCATATAACGATGGCGCATCGCCGTTTGTCTTGTAGTCCGATGATGGAACGGGCTTGGCGGAATCAGATTGTGTAATAGGGTAGTTTCCTAAAATATTTTATTTAGTCCGTCACGTAGTTTAACAAAAAACATTGGACACGTATTTTTTATTTTTTCACAGAATTGCAAAATTAAGACGATACAGTGAATTGAAATTTCGCGTGACGTCACACCTCGGTATAATTCTTAGCCAGCCCCCACTCCTGTACTTTGAAGCTTTCCATCTTTGTGAATATTTGTTGACTTGAAAAAGCAAAAAATACGTGACCAATATTTTTTGAAAATCTACCTAATGGACTAAATAAAATAATGATTTTGTAACACAGGAAACTACACTATTCCATCGCACACTCCCCGAAATGTAACCGATTGAAAACCGATAGACTTGCAACTCGTCGTCGATGTTCAAGGCTCCGGAGCTTTGATTCGACCTCGAATATTATCGTTAGTCAGAAAGTCTGACACCAGTCTTACCAGTTACTGGGTTGTGGAAGGCAGTCGCTCCATGTAAATTACTGTTTCTCAGGTGCATCTGAATAAACAGGAAAACCCCCCAAATAGTTGGGAAAAGGCTGAGTAGATGATGAGATTTAACATTTCAAAAACCCGTCCCCATTTATTTTTATTTATTTATTTATTTTATTTTTTATTTACTTCAAAATATCTATTTATTTTAAAAATATATTTATTTATTCCATTCATCCGCAAACACATCACGATCAGGTTTCGCATCTAGTGTTGCCCAAACGAGAGTCTCGCAAGAGTCTTGCAATTAGCGATTATCCTATTGCTATTTATTAAACGGTAGTTGAGATCTCAGAACAATGTAACAGAACTCTGTTACATTGTTCTGTTCCGTCAAAATTTAACACTTATTTTTTATGACGGGAAACGATTCAGAAGTCGATTCTGAACCAACTACTGTCAGGAATTGCGTTTATTCTGTTACACGTTGTAAATGAAAACCTTGAAAGTTTAATTTTCTTGATGACAAACAATAATATCTATACCTAATACTATCTCCAAACACCACATGACTTGCCGGGAATCACACGGCACTAAAATTTATAAATGTTTTTATTGTACATAGATAACTAGATGTTTTTTATTAAACTTATCTCAAATCATCGAGACATCGACTTACAAACAATAATACATTTAATCGGCTAAAATAAATTATCAACTAATTTATACAGTTCGACACAAAAAAAAAATATTTTAAAATAAATCTCTATGGAGAAGAAGGTCAAGAAATTCCATGGACGCCCTTTTATTTAAGTCAATATATCGTTAGAAAATATTGGTTTTCTTTTGTTATAATTTAAACAGGAAATTATATAATGCTGGAAATTAAATATCAGATCGTGAAAAGTGAAGAGAATATTATCTCCCCATATGCATTTTCTTGTTTATGAATATTATTATATCCTTATTATAATTTTAAAAGTAATATTAATTAAAATATATACTTAAGTGATAACACGTTCCGGATCGCTACATGTCTACGTCTGGGTGCTCTCAGCGTTGCTCTACATCGCTGTCAATGCCCTACGGCAGTCGACCACCTCAGACATCATGACCTTTCCTGCAGCAGATGCTCTGGTCGGATAGCACGGCATGCCAGCATAAATGACATCATCCGTCGGACTCTTGTCACCGCTGCAGTACCATCTATTTTAGAACCCAACGGCTTGGCACGGGACGATGGGAAGAGACCAGATGGGATGACTATAATGCCTTGGAAGTTGGGTAGGCCTTCGGTGTGGGATGCTAATTGTGTTGACACCCTTGCGCCATCCCATCTTCTCAGTACGGCGGGCTGTGCAGGGGCGGCAGCTGCAGGTGCAGAAAATCTCAAACGGCGCAAATACAACAACCTAATCTATATGTTTGAGCCGTTTGGGGTTGAAACGTTAGGACCATGGGGTCCGAGTGCGCATCAACTCTTTCGTGACATCGGCAAACGATTAGTCGACTCCACAAGTGACCAGAGGGCTGGCCTTTTCTTTAGACAGAGAATCAGCATTGCCATTAAACGTGGCAATGCGGCCATTGTTCTGGGCGCTTTTCCCATTGATAGCGATGTTGACGAATTTTTCGATGCCCTATAATTCCTTTTTTCTCGCCTGTATATACTTTATTTGAATAAATCTTTTTAACGAAATAGAACTATGTAGTTAGGAATGTTGTCCACCGGTCTTGCCAAGGTATTGTGTTGCCCAGTTTCTCGATTATGGAAGTCAAATAGTCAGTCGCTCCATGAAACATACTGATACTTAGCTGCACGCAAATAGACTGGAACACTTTCCCAAAATAATTTAGCAACATCAGCTTAGCCAGAAAGCTACGCTGATGATAATGAGTGTCACACCGCTACCACTGTCCTCGCTACCGCTGATCAGACTCAAGGTAATATCACTTTTAAATCAAGACCTCAATCAACTATCCTACGATAGCCTCCTAAGATGTTGCTCGGAACGTAAGGGTAACTGAAGGAACTAAAAATGTTTTAAGTCAGCAGTAGTCTCGTACTCCTTTCTAGTGATGTGCCTGGTGGCAATATTCCCAATGTTGCCACTGCCGGTAAAATACCAATATTACCAACAGCTTTGGAAATATTGCCAATGTTGCCTGTGAAATAATTCCAATATATTTTATTATTACTGCAGGTGTAATCATCGTTTCGTTAAATTTGTATAGTATATCAATCATAAAATCATAAAGACAGGCTAAAGCTCAATTAGCATAAAAAAAGTTGGGAATCCTAGCAAAGGTGAGACGGTACTTCACACCCGAACAGCTGCTCAATCTCTATCAAGCCCAGGTTCGGTCGTGTATGGAGTACTGCTCTCATCTTTGAGATGGATCTGCCAAGTACCAGCTGGATCCGCTTGAGTCTATAGAGAAACGGGCCAAAAGACTCATTGGCAACGATACACTGGTCGAATCAAAGCTCCAGAGCCTTGAACATCGACGAGTTGCTAGTCTATCGGTTTTCTATCGGTTACATTTCGGAGAGTGTGCGATGGAATTACACAATCTAATTCCACCAAGCCCGTTCAATCATCGGACTACAAGACAAACGGCGATGCGCCATCGTTACATGGTGGACATCCCACCTATACGTACTAAACGTTTTGGGAATACATTCATTGTGCGTACGGCTAAGGTGTGGAATTCCCTGCCGGAGTCTGTGTTTCCCGATAGCTATAACCTAAAAGTAACCTATTCACTCTTGACTTAAAGACTTAAGTCAAGAGTGAATAGGTTACTTTTAGGTAAGCGTGCTCCATCTTCGACCACATCATCACTTAAATAATAATAATAATAATATTCCACAACTTTTTCACACAACGCCATCTAGTCCCAAACTAAGCAGAGCTTGTGATATGGATACTAGACAACTGATAAACATACATATATATTTCTAAATACATACATATATATTTCTAAATACATACATATTATAGATAAATTACACCCAGACAAAGAACAAATGACCGTGCTCATCACACAAACATTTGTCCTAGGTGGGAATCGAACCCACGACCTTGCGCATAGCAGTCAGGACCACTGCCCACTATACCAACGGGCCTACCATCAGGCATGACTTACCATCAGGTGAGATGGTGGTCAAACGCGAGCCTATTATCAATAAAAAAAAATATGATTTTAATATGATTAAGTATAAAAACTACTATGTTGTTACTCTAAAAGGTGATTTACTGATTATGTAAGGATTTGACTAGAATTTGACTTATAATTAAACAATATTCCCAAATATTCCCACTTCGGGCAATATTGCTGGCAAACGGCACATCTCTACTCCTTTCCGCTCCGCCCAGAGCGGGAGAAGTCATTTGATTATTTTAAATCAAAAGGTTGCAGCTCGGGTCTTTTAAGATATTGGGGTTTTATTTAGTTGGGGTCGCGATATCACGTTATAAAATTCCCGCAAACCTTGTCAAGCCCCGTCAAAGCTGCTACCTGGTCTATGAGGCGCGCGTGGAACACGACCAACCGTCGACCCGGGCCTCACCAGACGGTGAGCTACCTTAAGTTTGCCCGATATGACTATCAGTGAAATGATTGCTGAGTCCACATCCCAAATGTCGACAACCTCGTGTGCCAAGAACACTTGAACATAACGATACATATGACATTCAGACTGGGTATGATAAACTTTAAATAAGGTCTTGCTATTAATAAATGTGTCTTATTAGTAGTTGTGATGTTTTGCTTAGGTAATTCTTCTTTAAACCTTCACCCTTAGATAAATCATAGTAGACGTGGCAAGCCTAAAACAAATGATCAGACAGTTTGGGCATACGTATAGATAGATAGATAGATATACTCTTTATTGTACCTTATAACAGAATTAAATGAGGACTTAAAAACTACAAAGGGTGTTACAATGGGCGGTCTTATCGCTAAAAGCAATCTTTTACAGTCAACCTTTGGATGGATTTGACACAACAGGAGAAAATAAATACGCGGGTAGTCCATGGTGTACTATTCACTTAAATACAATAAATAAGTAATAAACTACATACTCAATACACATATACATAAAATACAAAGCTGAGATATATAAAAAATAGTAACAAATTAAAAAGAGAGATAGAGATCTTTTACCATGAATTGAATGAAGGAAGGGTTTGTGCTTGTCTTACTGACACGGAAAGAGTATTCCACAGTTGTACTGCTTGAGCTGCGGACGACTTACCAAAGAAATTGGTGGAGTGACTCGGTACCTCTAGCCTCCAGTTTTCCGATGACCTCAGAAATTTAGCATGTGTGTCATGGAGGAACTTGAAACGTTCTTTAAGATAAGAGGGGGTTTTAGGATTGAAATATCGTAAAGCTGTTCACAGAATACAATCTATCTACCAAGTTTCTACCATGTAGTCCTAATACATTCGGAAGGCTGAAATTCTGACCCTGGTCCGCCAAGGGGTGTTACCCAGCTCCTGGGTTGTGGAGGTCCGATAGGCAGACACTCCATGTAAAACACTGACGGACGGATAGACAGACAGGCATGACGATTCCATAAGAGTACCATTTTTTGCCATCCGACTACGGAAGCCTAAAAAGGATTAGAAGACGCAAGAAACTATTATGAGTAAGTTAATCTGTCATCTTTCCAGCTAAGCTTTCTAGGCTTTCTTTCTTTCTTTCTCTTTATCGAGTTTGAAAGATAGATAGAATATACTTTATTGTACACCAATAATTGAAAATTTGATGAAAATTATCATAGAAATAATTGAAGACATAATTTATTTTTTTGATAATCGACTCTAAGAAAAATAAGGGATAAAATTGGGATAAAAAAAAACGAGCGAACGAAATCATAGGCATCTGCTAGTATATATTTCTAACACTAACATTAGTGTTTATCCGGAAAATGAGAACCTCTGCGGAAACAGAAAGGCAACGGTTTTTATCATTAATTAAAGTACTTGAAAGCCTTAAAAACAATGACCTTCTTTTAAGATGGCTGATAAAATAATGACCCAAAAGCTCTTATTATTACCTACCTATTTCTTTTAGCGTCTGATTACGTCTTAAAAACTACAATGCTATCTTTTGAAAACAAACTATGTACACAAACAAAACAAGTACCTCTATCAATCTGTGTTAACCGTTAAAAATATTATGTAGTCTATATTATTTTTCCTCTTCTGTTACCTGACTATATTTTCAAGCCTTGGGTAGAAAGTCTACTCACAGCGTTGGTTGACACTTCCCAAGACCCAAGGGCTAGCTATTAGGTACTTTGGACAAAGGCTGAGTGCTCACTCCACCAATTTCTTTGGTAAGTCGTTCGCAGCTCAAGCAGTACGACTGTAGAATACTCTTCCCGTGTCAGTAAAACAAGCACAAACCCTTCCTTCTTTCAAAAACATGGTAAAAGATCTCTATCTCTTTTTTAATTTGTTACTATTTTTTATATATCTCAGCTTTGTTTTTTTTTTTATTGAGTATGTAGGTTATTACTTATTTATTGTTTATAAGTGAATAGTACACCATGGACTACCCGCGTATTTATTTTCTCCTGCTGCTTCAAATCCATCCCAATGGTTGTCTGTAAAAGATCGCTTTTAGCGATAAAACCGCCCATTGTAACACCCTTTGTAGTTTTTAAGTCCTCATTTAATTATGTTATGGTGTTACAATACAGAGTATATCTATCAATCAATCTGAGGCTTTGCTTACAACGAGGCAACGCCAGTCTCTTGGGTATATTAGTAACCGGAAACCTTGAGGACGAATGATTATACTTTTTATGATTTTATTAGTTTGTAGTCTTCATCATCCACAACCTGACTTCAACCATTGCCTAAATATAGACACAGTATAAATAATATAGTTCTTAGACTGTGCTATAGACCTCTCTTTACTTATGCCAAGCTCCACGTTCCTGTGCCAGTCACATCTAGGATATACCAGCGAAGGCAACAATTAAATATTCATTTATATAAAGACGACAAAGAACAATATAAATTACAATAAAATATAGGTACTATAATCAAACAATAAATACTTAATAAACTATAGTCAAGAATGACTTCTTTCCGGGTGGGAAAATCATCGAATGACTTCTCCCGATCTGGGTGGAGTGGAAGGGAGTGTCAGACTTCTACTGACTAAAAATCCACCCTGTTCCTTCAGCTAGCCTTACGTTCCGGGGCCGTGGTATCTCGTTACAACATTCCGTCAACCCCGGCAGGAAGAGTGACTTAGTCCTCTGTACCAGCGTATAGACCAGCTTCCCAAACCGTGCGTCGCGACGCCATGGAGCTCCGCAGTACTACTCTAGGGGCGTCGTGAGGTGATCTAAATAGGTTGGCTGTCTGTGTCAATAAATTACGCTCGCTTTTAATTTTCGTTTTAATATTCACTATGGTGGATTATTCTATTAAAAAAAATTGCAAACAAACTGAAGGAGAGAGTAACGAAAATTTAGAAAAACGGAAGAAGTACAGAATTTAATTTCGGATTTACCTACTTCACTAAAGGAAATTTAGAACAACCTCAATGTGTTGTTTATCATAAAGTGTTGGCGGCTGAAAGTATGCTTCTTTCTATTTTCTGTCAAATTGTTATTAGGTAACCTAGTAGGTAAATTTATGGCAAGAAGGCCAGGGCGTCGCAAAAATATGGCAACTTCTCTAGGGCGTCACTGTTAAAATAAGTTTGGGAAGCCCTGGTATACGTATAGACTATAGGACTGTCAAGTTTGGCTGCTATACCATTCAATACGCTGTGCGTTGTCCACGCAAACAACTGAGAAGTGATGCGGTCTTTTTGCGCCAGAGAGCTGCAAAGCCATCCAACAACCGACATTCCTTTTACCAGGGGACTTAGTAAGAATTTGCGAAAACTATCGCTTTATCCCTTTCACACTCCATGACCTGATCCCTCCATCTCCCTTTCACTACAAGTCTACCAGACGCACGGCTGGGTACCATCCACACTTGGTTGATATACCGTCTTATCGTACCAAGCGCTTCTCCTCCACATTTATTGTGCGCACTTCCAAGCTGTGGAATTCTCTGCCGGCTTCTGTGTTCCCTGCCACTTATGACCTTTCAATCTTTAAAGCAAGAGTAAACAGGCATCTTCTGGGCTCGCTCGTTCCATCGTAGACCTCGTCTATTGCTTACCATCAGGCGAGATCGAGATCAAGAGTGGGATCATTCCGAATAAAAAAAAAAATCTCTCATCTATCTAGAACGTTTATGCATGTGAAGGCGATAGTTTTCAAAAACGACAAAAGTATTTCAAACTCATACTTAGCCACAGTCCTTGTACGCAATTCAATCACAGTATTACTCCACTACCCATCAGCGCATTTTCCTAGGTATTTTGTACTTGTAGTTTATTTAAGACTAGCTTGTGCCAGCGGCTTCGCCCGCGTGGGAAGTTTTTCCCGTGTAAATCCCGATCCCGTGGGAAGTCGCAAAATCCTTTCTTAGCGGATGCCTACGTCATAACATCTACCTGCATGCCAAATTTCAGCCCGATCCCTCCAGTGGTTTGGGCTGTGCGTTGATAGATCACTATGTCAGTCAGTCAGTTAGTCAGTCAGTCAGTCAGTCAGTCAGTCACCTTTGAGTTATATATATTTAGATTAAATTGTTTTTCTTTTGTTGCAGAAATATGTTTCGATACCTAGTCCTATCGTACCTGCTGGTACTCGCCAACGTCTCCTGTGAAAACCTTGTCACCAACGACGTGGCTGAAGAACAAGAGCTGGTCTTCGCGATGGTGGTGAGTATTATTCTGTGTTAGGCAGTTTGAATAATAATTGACATACAAAAAATCATCGCTTCTCCTCCACATTTATTGTGCGTACAGCCAAGCTGTGGAGCTCTCTGCTTGCTTCTGTGTTCCCTGCCACTTATGACCTTTCAGCCTTTAAAGCACGAGTAAATAGGCATCTTCTGTTTTTTATATTTCTATGGGCATCTTCATCGCTTACCATCAGGCGAGATCGACGTCTACGATCTATTGATCTATCGATCGATCTTGGCTCATCCGTAAAAAAAATCCTATTCTACTTCCAACTAATACTATAAAATTCGAAGATGGATGATAAAATAAAATTAAATAAAAATGCCCTTTATTCTACCACATGCATAATTCATTATTTATCATTATTATTAAAATACAATTTCAGTCTTATTAATTACTAATTATAATATAGAATTATGTATGCATGTTTGTTACTCTTTCACGCCTAAACTGCTGAACGGTTTTGAATGTAATTTGGTACGTAGATAGCTGAAATCCTGTTATAACAGATAGGCTTTACTTTTATCCCGGAAATCCCACGGAATCGGGTTGGCGCGGGAAACTCTCCCAAGCGAACAAAATCGCGGGCACAAGCTGTTTGAAATAATTTTAACCCACCGCCACCTTTTTTTTGTTATCGGGGGGAAACCTTCAAAAGGCGCCTGGAATTTCGGGGTAAAGACCAGGGAGTGTGGGATTCTTACCTCACTAAAACCAGCTCGGTGATCAACATCAGCACATATAAAAGGCCCCTTTACCCCTAAAAAGACCACACCGGAGCCTCCTCTGTGCAACGCCTGTTAAGGCACATCTCTGGGGAGACTGTAAATAGGTCTCCCCTGAATCTCGTTGTGCATGGTGGCACGTGGTCACTGTGCCACCGTCTTTCCAGGGATCATTTGGTAGGCGAACAGAGACCCCACACTGAACGCCCGCGACCCCGGAGTCCCACCTGCCTCAAATAAAGCAAGCAGGGTTTCGGCGTTTTAAGCGTCGAGGCGGTTGCCTCCTCGACGCCTCCTTCTGCGAGCGGGATCGGCCTTCTCACGATCACGCTCAGCGGCCTCCTTCTTGACCATCACTGTCTCACAGAAGGAGGCTACTTTCCTCCAGTTTTCGGTCTCTGCCAGCATAGCCCTCACTACTGTACTAACAATATTCGCCGCTCAGAGGCCCACGCAGGGCACTCCTCCAGCGTGTGCTGCGCGGAATCGAGGCAATTCGCTGCGGCCTCTCTCCTAATCCTTTTCAAGTACTCACCGAAGCAACCGTGCCCGGTGAGTACCTGAGTGGGCTGGTACGTGATGCACACTCCTCTCTTCAGACCCCACCGCCACCTAACTACTGAAGTATCAATAATAGTATTGTGTATTCTTAATCAGCTAATTATGTCGAGGTCGGCTTTTAGTTTAACCAGATAAAGCTGAGTACTAATGTTTTACACTAAGCAACTGTCTGAAGATGGGCACGATATCCCTTGTCATAAGACTGTTGTCAGGTTTTCTATTGCTTCTGGTTACCTGTAATGACTATCAAAGATGTACAAATGACAGCTGCGAGACACGGAGGAATCTCGAAAAGTTAATGTTACGATGGTCACCCATCCAAAAAAAGACCTCAAGCGTTGCTTAACCTTGGAGATTGACCCGAACGGTTGTTATAATTGAATCAGGTGCTTCTTTTCTCATCTATACGAGTTGTAATTGTGATTTTTATATCTTCGGGAATTACAAATAACTATCTCGTAATTATCCTGTTGTGTTATCATAGGGTCGTGACTTTCGTGAGAACGTCAGAAAATGTAAAGATTATTCACACTAATTAAGTTTAAAAGATAAACACTGAGTTAACCTAACTCGATCCATGACCCGATGTGATAATTATTTTACTACGTTCTCACCCAGCGAGCACATTAGTGGAAATAGCAGCCTATTTTGTTACTTTGGGCTGTAAAATAGCGGTTTAAGGGTTCAAATAGTAGTTCAAAGTTCATCCGCATCCGTAAACGTCTATAGCTATAAAAGTCACTTAAGGTGCTATAAGCTGAATCAAATACTACCCTAGCCTTCACAGTAGTCCACGGTAGAACTCATTTACCACTTACAACTTTATATGAGAGTTACAAAGGTCATTCTGCCACTCACAGCTGCACAGTGGTTTCCATTGTAACTTTTACTAGCTTCCGCCCGCGACTTCATCCGCATGGAAAATAAAATCCCCCGATTTTGAAGCATTCTTCATTAGTGCTCCGCTCCTATTAGTCTTAGCGTGATGATATATAGCCTATAGCCTTCCTCGATAAATGAGCTATCTAACACTGAAAGAATTTTTCAAATCAGAACCGTAGTTCCTGAGATTAGCGCGTTCAAGCAAACAAACAAACAAACTCTTCAGCTTTATAATATTATAGTATAGATAGGTTATAGTTATAGTAACCACTATTATACTACTATAAGTTTCATTATAGAAATAATAGAAACTCTTATGCATACTATATAGTATCGAGTCCAAATATATATAATATAGTCCAAACTCAGATACAGTATCGAGTTTTGGGGCAACAGCTACAAGTACAACATACAAATGGCATTCGTAATTCAAAAAAGAGCCCTGAGGACGATGCTCCGCATGAAACAGACCGAATCATGTAAAGACCATTTCATCAGATTGAAAATCTTGACAGTGCCATGCCTATATATTTTAGTGTTGCTAACCAGCTTTGTTAAAAATTTAAACAAAAATGAGACTAAGGAGCAGAGACAGACTAGAGCTAATACACGCAGGAAAGATTTGCCCAACACCATTCTACCGAAATTAAAAGTTGTCAATCATAGCCCAAGGTATCAATCTGTATTTTTATACAACAAGTTGCCGATAGAATTTAAAAGTATTTATTGTGTTAAGATATTTAAAAACAAATTGAGGACCTATTTATTGAGGAAAGGTTATTATAGTATTAATGAATTTATAGATGATCATTAATATTTATAGACAGTTTTTATTAAATTGACATTTATTATTTCTTTAGGTACTTGAATTTTTAATTGACTGTTATTGTTTTTATTAATTGACTTTTCTAAATGTATTTTAATTTAATTGCAATGTTTTTTTATTTTTATTATTAGTATTTTCAACACAATGTACATATATTGTTATGAAATAAATTACTTATGACTTATGACTTATAGTTACAAAAAAATCATCAGTGTAACTAAGGCCTTTAGTAGCAATAGTCATTCCTTGCAGGCTTGAGCCTGCAAGGAATGACTATTGCTACTAAAGGCTGTAAAATGGCGAATGGATTGATCCATTCGCCATTTTACAGCCGCTTTTGTAACTATTATAAAACATTTAATAAAAATGAATGCTAAACGAATAAGTACGTAACTAGATCTTATAACCTCAAAAACAGGAAAATAGGAGCTTTTTGTGGCTGTGAGTTGCACTAGGGGAACAAAAATCACTGGAAGCGTTAGAAGCGTGAAAATTAGCGCTATGATTCTCAAAAGGGAGTTATTAGAGCTAAAACTGCAGGTTATGACTACAGTACAATGACGCCATGATTTTTTAAGAAAACTTATAATTCACTTGCAAAATTGAGTTGATATACATTGGTTTTTCAGTTAAATGTGCATTAAATGTACCGGTAAACAATCGGCCACTTGCGAATAGTAAGTTATCGACACGTAAAAATACGGAAATAAAATTTATTCTGTAGAACAAATAAAAAATATCACATATATAATCTTTATTTTTATATCTTTTGTTAATTTTTTAAATATCATAAAAGCGCGTTAAAATTACTCGAAAATTATCTTATATATCTACAGTAAACTGGACAGCGTTTTAAGTATCTTTATATATCTTGCTAATACAGAATACAAACTTTTACTTCTTTTTGTTTTATTTTCATGATGGCGACGAAAACACTTTACCAAAATATTACAAATAATGTCAACTGAAGATATACAATAAAGAACTATAATCAATTCATTCGTTCAAAGTAGTTCAAAATCATTCAAAAGTAGCGCTACGAGAGCTTTAGTATAGCGTTAATAAATCGTTATAGCTATTAAGGAACCTTTATGCAACCGTTGTGCAGGTTAAATGGAACTTTAGGTTGCATAAAATGGCGCCCAAATAGCGCTAAAGCGGCTGCTTTAAGTCTGTAGTAGACGCTCTAGCGCTTACGTCTATTACCCTAAGTAATAATCGGATACGCTCCAAAGCCCTAATGCAGCCCATTTGTGCTAGTTGGGCACTTCATACAGAATACAACTAGAAAAAAAATTGGCCAAGTGCGAGTCAGACTCGCCCGTGAAGGTTTCCGTAGTAACTACGCCAAATAACTTTGTTTTTCAATGTTTGTATGAATTACAAAGTTATATTTGCGGTTTTAGAAAATATGCTATATCTCAAGAACTGCTGACCCGATCTCGTTCAAACTAATTTTCTTTGAAAGTTTTCATTAAGATAAGATGATAAAAAACGATATGGCAAGGGTTTTCTAATCCTATCCTATCCTACATGTGTGGAGCATATTAGAAATTTCAATACATTGATACCAGAGGCCGAATTTTTCAAATTAAGAAGAACGAAGAGAATTGTCGTTTTATTGACAAGTGACGTGACAAGCGATGACCATCATAGTGCTGTGACACGGTTGTTATTACTGGTATTCAAGAAACATAATTATGAAACCAATAATTTGGGATCAATTCTGTGAGTCACTTATTCTGAGCTGAAACTTTGCATAGAGACTCCATACCAGATGCTGTCTTCAGTACTTTTGGATAGATATGGGGTTTCCGTTACACGTTGTATACTTACTAAATTTCATTCAGATCCGTTCAGTAGATTTTGCGTGAAAAAGTAACAGACATCCTCATCCTCACATACAAACTTTCGCATTTATAATATTAAGTAAAAAGTAAGATGTGGGAAAAATTGTTTTGCTAACAACAGATTGATATTTAATAAGCACTGATAGCTTTCGTGATGAATTGATAAATAAGCAAGCGTTAGAATGTATGGTTGCATGTGCAAAGCTAGTGGGTACTGTAATATTTGGATCTTTCCCAGTGCTGGGATATAGCCCCTCCTGTATGTTTAAGCGTTAATAGACTGAGATTGATCGAGAGGTCACGGGTTCGAATACCAGCTGTCAACACCAGCGACGGGGCCTCATAGGGCCATTGCCTGCCGGGGTTTTGCGGGAAAGTTCTGCCGAGTTACCGCGGCCCCGGAAATTTAGGGCAGCCGAAGGAACAGGGTGGGTTTTTAGTCAGTAGAAATCTGACACACCCTTCCGCTTGACCCAGAGCGGAAGAAGTCATTCGATGATTTTCCCACCCCAAAAAAAAAAAAAGGCACAAGCATATTTAGCTTAGTTGGAGGGGTTAACAAGATTGCTAGTGATGTGAATTCTACCCAGATTGCTCGTTTTCTTTATTTAAAAAGAAATGTGAAGACGTGGCCTGGTGTAGTGGTAGTGAGATCAGTTCTGATAGACATTTTCCAATTAGATGATGATGAGATGTCGCCTTTTGAGCAACTGCAAGGCGCAGAGCAGGATTTGAAGTGATTTCACGGTAATTACCCGTGGAATTACAAAAAGCACCCTTTTTTGCGTGGGAAAATCATCGAATGACCTCTCCCGCTCTGGATTAAGCGAAAGGGAGTGTCAGAGTTCTACTGACTAAAAACCCACCTTGTTCCTTCAGCTGCCTTTAAGTTCCGAGGCCGCAGTATATCGTTACAACATTCCCGCAACCGCATCAGGCAACAAAAATACCCCTACCATAATCTTACTCACTTTTATATGCTTAGCTGAAATACTTTTCAGCACATACCAAATTTCAATTCTCCACACATAATTGGAACAAAGAATCCGCTCAACAACGATATACGTTGTCTTTGGTAAACACTTTAGTAAAAATAACAACACTATGTTTTTAGAGTGGTCAGTCTATAGAAGCGCCTTTGCCAATAAGGTTGAATGTTTTAAGGGAGGGGTAGGGTTTTAAAGGCAAAAAAGAGCATATTTTTATGATTTTTTTGCGGCGACATCCGTAATATAATTTTTCAACACACTTGCTCGTAAAGTGAGCCTTATTATATCGTTCTTAGGGCCATAAACCGAACTATAACATACACGTGCATAATAATATTACACACTAGTGCATAATAGAATGATCCCTACAAAGTTAAGTTAGTACCTAACTGCAAATTATATGCGAGTAAACAGAGCATTTTCAATTTAACCGGGTAATACAGTTTTTTTTTTTTTTTTTTGTAACAACAAAGAGGTTTTATGCCACCGAAAATCTATTTACATTTTTGAAATAAATAAATGTGTCCCTAATTAAGACGAAAAAACATTTATTATTATCAAATTATTTATAATTCACAATAATTTCTTATAAAATATTTGCATTTTATCACAAAAATTATCATTTTGAAGTAGGCTGTATGGCTGTAATCAATCAACTTACATTTGGCGCGTGCAAAAAAAAAAATTGCGCGCCATTTCCCAATTTTCCCCTAATTTTCATATTTTGTTTGTATCGCATTTGTTGCTGTGTGGTAAATAATTATAAAAATGTCAGGTTTTAGTACAGAAGATGAACAATTGATTGATTTAACCCCGCCAGAAATACTAAATGCAGCACAAATTGCAAAGGAAAGCCTAATACCTGCAAAATCTAGAGAAAAGTATTTAGCTGCTTACGATAGTTTCCTGCAATGGAAGAGCAACAAAAAAACCCAGTCATTTTCTGAAAATGTGTTTTTGGCGTATTTCTCTGAACTCGCCAATACATACAAACCTAGCTCCCTGTGGTGCATCTATTCCATGTTAAGAAGCATGGTTAAGCTCAAACATGGTGTTGATATCAAAACGTACTGTAACCTGATGGCATTTTTGAAGAGACGCTCGGATGGATATATTGGTCGGAAATCTAAAGTTTTGTCACCAGCCGACGTTGAAAAGTTTTTGAATGAGGCTCCGGATAGTCAGTATCTAGCAACAAAGGTACGTTTCATATTTTTAATCGAAACGAATCTACAATATACAAGTGTGTAACTTTAGCATAATTTCTTAGAACTAATTAATTGATTTCTTTGCAGGTTGCCTTAATATTCGGTGTTACTGGTGCTTGTAGACGACAAGAGCTGTACAATATTACAACAAAAGATGTAGAAATCCACGGAGATATGCTTCTTGTCAAAATTACCCAGACTAAAACCAAGATTCCACGATCTTTTACAATCCAAGGAACGTTTCGTGAAATAGTGAAAAAATACCAAGATCTCCGTTCAACAAAAACAAAGAATGACCGCTTTTTCCAAAACTTTCAGAAAGGAAAATGTACTGCACAAACAATCGGTATTAACAAATTTGGTAATATGCCAAGAGAAATAGCGAAGTATTTAGGTTTGCCTGAGGCCGATTTTTACACTGGACACAGTTTTATAAGAACGTCGGCTACAATGTTGGCTGATTCGGGGGCTGATATACTAACTTTGAAGCGACATGGTGGATGGCGTTCTGACGCAATCGCTGAATCGTACATAGAAGACTCAATTCATAACAAAGCAAAAATCAATGACAAAATAACGCAAGCCATTAATTTGGAGCCAAAGGCAAAAAAGTTTTGCCCCGAACCACAACCATGTACATCTACTAGCGTGAGTTATTTGGTGCCCTCTCCTTCCAGTAATTTGTATGATTTACCTTTGTCGCCGACATTTACACAAGAAGTAAATGAAGGTACTAAAGAAGTGGCAAGTACCAATGTAACACAAACTGTGAAATTGCCATCAAAAACAATCCAATATCGTTTTGAAAATTGTACATTCACCAATTGTTTTAATAATTAAACGATTTATGCAATACATATTTGTTTTTTCCTCGCAAGTGTGTTGAAAAACGTCGTATGATACACGTGTGTATTGATGATTACCGTCCTCGGCTCTCTTAAGACCCTCACCTGACGGCTCGGGTCTCAATGGCGCCTCAGCGGTAATCACCAACATTACACACTTGTACCATAATGTACTATTATTAAACTGAATTACATATTATTGTACAACTATTAAAGTATCTCAGAAAAAAATATTCCATGAAAAATATTGATAAATAAGCCGGTGACGTTGAATCTCCAGAGCCGCCTTGAAAAAAAGTGGTTTGTTACCGGATCATCTGAAACAAAAAAGTTTATATGCATTTTAAAGGTGATGTAATTCTCGAGGTAATCAAATATCTATGCTAAATTTAAAAAGCGGTAAAGTTTGTTTAGACGCTCTAATCTTCGAACGTACTGGGTGGATTTTGATGAAATTTGGTATTGAACTAGCTTGAAGTTTGAGGAAAATAGGGTTTTACTTTTAATAAGGGTTTTTATCGTAATAAAGGCAACGGGAACGAAGCCGTGACTGCTAGTGTTAGAATAAAGCTAAATGTTCTGAAATCGTATGTAGTATGCGAATATTCTGTATTGTTATTTATATGACCCGACAGCCTTTAAAGCAAGAGTGAATAGGCATTTTCTGGGCTCGCTGGTTCGATCATAGACCTCATCTTACACTTACCATCAGGTGTGATCGAGGTTCAAGAATGGGCTCATTCGTAATAAAAAATAAAATTACCAACACTGCAGTACACTACTGTAACCAATACACCAGAGTTACGTCCATAAAACTGAGCTCAATCTAGCGCCAACAAAACTAAACTTTATTTAGATTTTTGTATTCAACCCGTATATCATTTTCAGGTCAACAGACACGGAGAAAGGTCTCCAGATCCTGATGAGCTGTCTCTGTCTGACCAGCAAGAGCTGATCCTCAATCTGACGGCAATTGAGGGATCAGAAGGATTGACAAATGTAAGTAGATATGTTTATACAACTTCTTAACTAATTCTGCATATGAAAACGAAAGTGGTTGCAAGAGCGAATACACGGCCAACTTCCAAACTCAGCGCTACTGCTGAGAAATTTCTTGAAAAACCAAATAGCACTTTTTACCCAATCCGAGAATTGAACCCAAGACCTCAGCAGTCGCGCTTGCGATCACTAAACCGACGAGGCAGTAAGAAGAATAAAATAAGAACTATGTTTGTATGTACTACAGACAAACATACAAACATAGTTCTTATTTTATTGATGATAGGTAGCGTTTGAACACGATATCACCTAATTGTAACCGATGATGTGGTCGAAAATGGAGTACACTTTACCTAGAAGTAACCACTCTGGACTTAAAGACCCCCAGGTTATAGCTATCAGAAAATACAGACTCCGGCAGGAAATTCCGCTCCTTAAGCCGGGTTTTCATAGTAAGAGTTGGCTCGGACCGAGTGCACTCGTACGAGTCAGCTTCGTACGAGTGTACACGGATAGTGGTTTACACACACGGGTTCTAAAAACCTCACTGTGTCACGTTCACTTCACTTTTTCTTACTTGTCGCCATTTTGTTTTCATAAATATGATACAGAGTACATTCAAATGATCCGAGTGAGCTCGAAAAATAGAGCAGTGTCCGAGTCTACTCGGATTGGATGCCGGCGTCCGAGTACGCTCGGATTACGTGTTTACATGATACGAGTAGCGTCCGAGTAGACATCCGAGTGCACTCGGTCCGAGCCAACTCTTACTGTGAAAACCCGGCTTTAGCCGTACGCAGAACGAAAGTATACCCAAAACGTTTTGTACGTATAGGTGGGATGTCCACCATATAACGATGGCGCATTGCCGTCTTGTAGTCCGATGATGGAACGGATTTGTTGGACTTGACTTGTACAATTCCACCGCACACTCCCCGAAATGTAACCGATATAATTATTCATATTGATATTATTTATATATATATATATATATATGCTATGGACTTTACCGTGAACTATGTATTATCGATGAGATACACTACATTAAAAAGTAAGATGACATTTTAAAAAACGTGATGTTAGCACGATACTAGTAATAATAACGTTTAAATGGCACTTGTTTCATATACATATTTTATTGTGCTTGCTCAGAATACTATTTATAATTATATAACTAATTTATTTATATGAATTAATTTATTGCATATAATACCGGAATAACATGTGACCGATTATGCATAGCTTTGACCAATATATTAATTGATCTTATCGTGATATTAACAATATCGTGTCGAGTATTTTTATTTTATTTTATTGCTTTTTCCTCAGATATATGAGTTTAGTTTTTATTTTTTACATTGTTGTAGTTTCCATCCATTAGTGAAATCTAATCTTGTCATTTGTTAAGTTTATTTTGTAAGAAATGATCTGGAGACTTAGATTATTTAGATTACTTAGAGGGTTTGCGGTAATATTCTAACAAGATACCGCGGCCCCGGACCACAAGGGCAACTGAATGAACAGAGTGAGTTTTTAGTCAGTAGAAGTCTGACACTCCCTTCCGCTCTACCCAGAGAGGGACAAGGAAGTCGATGATTTTCAAACCCAAAAAAATCAAAAAAATAGATTTAGATTAATTTTTGATTCCTAATGAATTTATACTGTTGAATAGTCCAACCAGTATTTCTGAAATGTAGGCTTATATAAGCATAGTAATAATATTTGACACACTGCTAATCTTTACGGAAATTATATTTCCAAAAAAGTCTTGTCTGACTCTTATCTCTTTTCCTACGTACGTACTATAAAGAGGTTTTATTTATCTTTCCGTTCGGTACATCACTAAAAAGTTATCTTAAAGCGGGCTATTCAATATTCTTAAAATAATTTTAATAAGATGAAATATGCAGCTATTGTCATGGCCTAGTCTGCACTGAAATAGAGCTGCATGGTTAGATAAATTATTCTTTAAGGTTGACTTCACCGTCAAAAATTAATTTTCACCTATAGCTACTGCAACGCTTACTAGATAAAGTATGATTAATGATCATCAACGCCTCTAATTGGTCCGTTTAAACCGAAGCGGACTCGGCAATCTTCGGAAGCGGTCACGTGCTCAAGAAAACAAAGTGATCATAATCAAACATTCAAAGCAACCAAACGCTATTTTGTATACTAACGATACAGAAAACATAACTTATGTTGACCATATTCAGCAGCCCATACAATTGTGTGTTGAATGAAATTATCATAAAGAAACCAGCCCATTGAAAGTATGGTTATGAATACCTGTAAATGTAACAGTGGTATAGTAACAGACTCTTCTTTTTTTCGGGGGTAAATAATCAAATGACTTCTCCCCCTCTGGGTGGAGTGGAAGGGAGTGTCAGACTTCTACTAACTTAAAATCCACCCTGTTCCTTCAGTTGCCCTTTCATTACGGGGCCGCGGTTTCTCATTGAAACCTTCCCCAACCCCGGGTATAGATAGGATAGGATAGGATAGGAGTAACAGGCTGGCGTTACTATAATAATAATAATTGTAGCATAGCTCATGTGTGTTAACATAACAGATGATCTGCCTCCACCGGTTTATATCCAGCGCGTCTCTTACGGCCTTTTGCAATTTGAAAGTCGGCGAGTCTTTCACTTGATTCGTCCACCTTGCTGGTGAATGACCGCGCGATCTTTGCCTTTGGTGTTTCCAACCAAAATTAGTTTCTCCAAACTTTGGTCGCCTCTGCGCACTGTATGGCCGTTATATAACAGGATCGTCGTTGACAGAAAACTGCATGGGCCAGTTAAACTGCGAATACATCGTAACTTAATGTTGTTAACCTTGACAGTACGCTCATTACCAACGCTTGGTATGTTGGAAGGCTGACCGAGTGACGCCATCGCTTTACAGACGCGACACTGAAAACATACCTTTTCAAGAATATGTAAAACTATCGTAAAAGATATTTATTAGTTTTTAACATTAAATTTTTCACACTTTAAACACTTAAATAAAATCCCTAAACTACATAAACATCTAAAAATAAACTAAAATATGACATCCAGAAATTCGTGCGCTGTCCGCTGGTAATGTGCCCAAAAGACTGGCGGCATTGCCACGTTGTATGGCAATGCTTAACCTCTGTCCAAGATAAAAACCAGCCCTTGGGTCACGCGAAGTGTCAACTAGGCGTCTGGATAGATCTTTAAATAATTTGTGAGCACTCGGACCCCACGACCCCAAGGTTTCAACCCCAAACGGCTCGAAAATATAAGTACCAACAAGGTTATTATATTCCCGCCGCTTGAGGTTCTCAAAACTATCTGCTTCCGACTAATGACAACTGAACCATAATAGTGTAAAAGCTTCCATAATTTTTTAAAGAAGATATCTAGCAATGTGGGTAGAATTCACGTCACTAGAAATCTTGTCAACCCTTCCAACTAAGCTAATATGCTTGTGTCTGAAGTGGGTTCTCGGCAGTAATGTAATGGGTAGGGTTCGAACCCGCAACCTCTCGATCACAAGTCAGACACCTTATATAGCCATTTGCCTATTGACTCCTAATTCATAACTTCGGCATTGTCCTTTTGGAAAATATTATCGCCAAATTGTATGTGCATATAGCACAATTAAAATTGAAGTATTTGTCTGTGAATTCAAAATAAATTTATTTTCTCTATTGCCAATAGTCGTATAACGAAATTAGTCACACAGCTAGTATCTAATAATAGAAATCGTTCTGGGTTTTTAACCGACTTTTGTCTAATTGACCCAGTAACTGAAATTACTATTACAGATTTGAGGTCCCAGCTCATTGGGCGCTTTTGGTTTGATCAATCTGAAGAGTATCTGTAGAGAATTAACTCGCCGGCTGATCGATTCCTTGCATGGCTGGCTCGTTCTTTGCCCAAAGAATAAGCATTGCCATACAACGTGGCAATGCTGCCAGTCTTCTGGGTACGTTTCCGGACGACAGCGATGTGGAGGAGTACTTTGACGCCTAAGCTTGTTTTTTATTTTAATGTTTTTTATGTACATAGTTAGATTTAGCAATGTTTTTAATAATTCAATGTTTTATTTTGTTATCTAATAAAATGATTTAGTTTTAATTTATAAAAAATTTGAAGAGTATATTCATTCATTAAAATGTGTGTCTATTTAATTAGTCACCATGTTACGTACCTAGTTACTAAAAATATTTTGTGGTTTTACCTTCAACGTTTTGAAATTATACCAATCGTAAAGGTCAATTTACAAAGTCAAGCAACACTTGCTGAGGTCGTCCCTTGGCTTGGTGAGGATTGACACCTACCCGGATGGTGTTTATAGTTATAAGACAGTATTTACTGGTAGAATCAAGAAATCTGCCAACCGATTGCCATGTAAGATGCACTCAGCAGCATCTCAACCTGAAGAGTAAAACCGGGATAGATGCGCCAGTGATACAGACGATAGACCATTCGACATTCTAACTATAGTTTCACGGATGAACCGCTAGTTATTTTATAAATTTATCGAATTAACACATACGAGAGTCACCTCCTCGTATATCACTTTGAGATTGCATGGAATGGCAAAATGCTACTTATTAAAGATTTTGCAGGAGAAATGCCCTGTTTTAGGTGTTTCGTGTATCCATTTATATAGGTCGACATCCATCCATGGACTACCCGCGTATTTATTTTCTCATGCTGTGTGAAATCCATCCAAACGTTGATAAGACCGCCCATTGTAACACCCATTGTAGTTTTTAATACTCCATTTAATTCTGTTATGGTGAAGAGTATATCTGTCTACCTCCTATTGAGGATCTAAGATGTCCCAAATAATACTAATATTCTGAAATTGTCAAATATATATATTTTTACTCGTCACTTTATAGACAAAAACCCACTTAGTGCAATTATATCTCCTCTACTAGTACTAACCCAATAAGTCACTAATTGCGTTTTGTAACTTATTGTAACTTTATGAAATGTGTTACTAACCAATTGAGTTTTGTTACTTGGAAATAAATGAAATGAATGAATGAATTGACCTAAATTTAAAAAAAATACCTTTTTCTTTCCCCAACTGAGCACAAATTCAGTACCCGCGCTTTGGAACTGAACAAAATATTTGTTTATAGTTGATAGGCTTGCGTTTGACCATTATCTCACCTGATGGTAAGCGATGATGTGATCGAGGATGAAGGATGAATACCTTGAAATAGCCTATTCATTCTTGACTTAAAAACCTATGAAGAAACACACAAAAACCTATAAAGAACACACACACAATAAAGAAACACAGACTGTGGTAGGGAATTCCACTTCTTAGCTGTACGCACGACGAAAATATTCTCAAAACGTTTTATGCTTATGGTTGGGATGTCCAACATGTAATGATGGCGCATATCCATTTGTCTTGAAGTGCGATGATTGAACAACTTGGTGGAATTAGGTTGTGAAAATTCATCACACACTCCCCGAAATGTAACCGATAGGCTTGTCGTCGCGGAGCTTTGAAAGCTCTGGAGCTTTGACTCGACCACTGTATTGTTGCCAATGTGCCTCTTGGCCTTTTTCTAGGTGTGTGTGATTTTAATGTTACATCTTTGCCTAAACGTTAGGGTAATTAATAAAAAAAACTCGGGAAAAGAATACAAACATACGGTCATCTATTAAAAATATTAATAATCTTCTTCTTAATGAGAAAAAAACCAAATGCATAAAATTTACATTACCTCATGTTAGACAAGTGAATACTAGTGTATCAATAAAGGGTGAAAGATTGAAACCCGAAGATACCACAGTATTCTTGGGTATAACTTTGGATACGAAGCTGCAGTGGGGCCCCCATATAGATAAGTCGTCAAAAAAGCTTAGTTCTGCAGCATATGCCCCAAGAAAAATTCGTGACTTCACCGATGTCGAAACAGCACGTTTAGTCTACTTCAGTTGCTTTCAGTGTGATGTCATACGGTATTTTACTTTGGGGAAATGCCGCCGATATTAACACAGTATTTGCATTACAAAAAACCGCTATCCGTGCTATTTATAAATTAAGTCCTAATCACTCCTTAAGAGACAAATTTAAAGAAAATCACTTTAAATTTGTCTCTTAAGGAGTGATTAGGACTTAATTTATAAATAGCACGGATTATGACTATGCCATCTCAATATATTCACGAGAATATTTTGTATGCACACAAAATATTAATCGGTTTAAAAAATACAGTGATATTCATAATGTAAATACAAAATGTTATTCCTAAAACAAGGCTAAAAAATAGGTGGTTCGTTTAGATGCCAATGTATACGTTTTTATAATAAAATTCCTAACCACAATCAAGAACTAAGCATTAATACATTCAAATTATTTATAAAACGTAAGCTATGTTAGAAAGCTTTTTACACAAAGATTATATTGAGGACAAAAAAGCTTGGGAATGAGCTGCTCCAATGATATACCTACTTAAGCGGGGTTTTTATATATATTTTGCTGAGTTAATCATTGACTTTCTAAAGTATTGTATATACTTTTTATTTTATTATTTCTTTTTCGTTTTTTTTTTTATATTTTATATTTTTATTATTGGGAATATGAGGAATATGTAGGTCATTTTATGTCATTTTCATTATAATTTATAGATTGATGTCTGGCAGTTTGAGTATTTGTGTGGCCTACCCAAATGTCCTTACTTTGGTATTGTTCGTCAGATCGTTGAGCTCCTTAACTTCGAAGTTGAGCTACACGATAACTGACAAATGCTTGCACTGTCTGGACAGGTCCGCTCAAATCTGCGGGCTCCTTTCCTCAAAAGACACAACACAACCTTCATGCTTCTCATATGTTTTGACAAATACGAATTGTATGGAATTTAAAAGAGACGAGACCCCTGAATTTGTTTCGGTGTTTCTTCTCAGAGTAGTTAGCCGGTCTCATCTAGCAAAAATCACAAACATCTTAAAACACAAAAACATTAAGTGTAAAAGTGTTATTAATAACCAATTTACAAAATGAATTTTTCATTTCATTTCAAAAAAGGATGTTACATTTATTTTTATACGCAATTCCAATGCAGGTTAGAATGCAGAATTTAATTTGAATACCCACACAGTTTAGCCTACGTGTATATTCGGGTCATGAATTTTGAATAGAAAAGTATGCAAATAACATCGGATGCGCGCTGTTACAATCTATTGTTAACTTTTACTAAAACTAAAAAACATACCAATATATTTCAAATGCCGCTGCCATTGATATTATAAAAGCCCAGGTTTTTATTTTATACATCAATGGCCACTGCGTATAAAAAATATCAGAACCTAATAGCTTATTCGGTGATCATTTTGAACTGACTTAAAAAAAATAGAAGGTTATTAATTCGAAACGTACCTATGTATTTGATATTATTGACACAGCAATATATTAACAATAATATTAGGACAATTACTCGGTATTTTAATTGATTGAAGTTTTCCGTTTGACCTGATGGTAAGCGTTGATTTTCGTGGCAAAATTCATTAAAATCGGTTAAGTCGTTTAGATTTCTCATACAACCTTTCATCCCCAATTAGGGGCCTATAAGAGGTCGATTTTTGAAAAAAATGGCTTTTAATGTTCGACCTAAGGCTTTTTACATTAATGACATAAATGAAGTATTTTTAATACCTGCTATCGTTATACTTTTGTATGTATATCTATTATGGTACATCTCTTTTATCCTTTCATTCTGAAACTCATGTCTTGAGGCCTGAACCCTGGTCTTTTAAAAACCAAATCAAAATTTTCAATATAAAACAATTACCTTTTTCTCATTCCAGGTCGGGAAACGCCGAGCATACCAGATCGGCAAGTTCTACCGCCAGAGATACGGCTCGCAGGGCCATAAGCTGATGTCGAACCTCTACCTTCGAGACGAAATAGCCATCAGATCTACCGACAAGGAGCGGACGAAGATGACCATCCAGGTGGCTATGGCCGCTGCCTACCCCCCAGAACCTGAGCAGCAGTGGGATGAGGGTCTCGGCAGGGTGTGGCAGCCTGTACCTTACACGGCCGTGCCCTTGACTGAGGACTATGTGAGTAATTGTGCTTCTTCTTCTTAGTAAAATAATAAAAGTCCAAGTAACAGATCCCAGGGCGGCCAATCTCATAATTGATTAGCCATCTGCACAGGAGATATTATAATGCACGAGTATGTGCACAGGTACAGGTGCACGATCTGTTCCTTTACTCTTATAGTACGATGGCACGGCAGTTTGCCACGACCAGAGAGAGATATCACGCGCACAGATAATGGTGCGTATAACCTGCGGAAGGTGTAAATTTCCGCTAAAAATCACACGCGGATTGAGCCTAGATTATTAGAGCACTCTAGGCTATAAGTGTCGATTCTGCCATAAGAAGTTGAAGGCAACCAAATACGCAATCGGGAAGAAAGGCACAGGAGATCGTCCAATTCATTAATTGTACCACATACCTTGACCAGCGATCCCAAGTGCGCGCAGGCAACGGCCACGTGTCCGCGTTCGGGATGAACAGCTCACAGGTCCTTTCTGGATACACTATGCTGGCCAGCAGTACACAACACACTATCATAGGTCTGGGGTAGGCTGATGACAGTTTATATAGGTTTAGTTCAGGGGTTTTAGGGCGCGATGGGACGAATTAGTGTCACACATAGCATGCGCATCCACACGATCCCAAGGTTAGAGCGAGACTGCCTATGACGGCGCGGCGCGGCATGGCGCGCGCGCTGTATGGCACGAGGAAATCACCGAATCAGCGATATATGGCACAGATTAAATAAATTAGAACAGTAAACCAATGCCTTCCAATCGCCAGTAGATGATGAAGAAAAAATATAAGAAAAACTATAAGTTACGAAGCGTAACCAGATAATATAACATGTTATATAAAATAAGCAAATAAGCAGACTAGTTTATAAAAGCATTTAAGGTTATCTGCTTTTTGTTAAAATTAAAACGCAACCGCGTTTTGATTATTTCGTTTCATAACCACGTAAGTAAGAACGTGCTCAAATGAATTACGTAACAACTGATAGATGGCGCCTGATTCAATTTTAATTGATAGGTAAACAATTATTATGCTAAAATCGAACTTAATTCAATAATTGTAAGGTTCAAAATATATACTTTTGTCTTTTGTTAATGTGCTGAATCGTATTGACTTACTCGAAATTGGTGGACCTACCAAATTAAATAATTATGCTTTAAACGTATTAATATTGCATTCCGTTGTTCGTTAAACTTTTTCGATAAAAAACAATTTGGTTGGCTAATAAAACTGATCTGCTGAGTACGAAGGAAAGTTCATTGATGTCGTTTAAAAACCAACTAAAAAAGCAAACAACATAATTTCATTATTTTTAATGTAAGCAAGTAAATAAGCAGATAAGCAATTAAGCAGTTAACGTAAGTGACTTTTGATAAAAAATAAACGAATAATTTCGTTAAAAGTTTTACGTCGTTTATGACATCTCTGCACGCGCAGGACCAACGGACACCAGGGTTATCACACCAAAAATTTCCAAACTCCGTGCTATTACTACTGTTTTTTGTCTGTGTTTAATAGGTATCTATTTTTTTATTTCATTAATCAAAAACAAAAAGCGATAAAGTCTATTATTACACAATACAAATAATGACATAACTACAGTGATAACAAATTTAAAAAAATACTCTCTTGATTCATAAAAACAACAATTTTTCATTTATACCGGCCGCACGAGTCGAACTTCAAGGTTAAGCAACGCTTGCCGAGGCCGATACGTAGATGGGTGACCATCATAACATAATCGAGATTCTTCCATGCCTCAGAAAGCACGTAAAGCCATTGATCCCAGCTGTCATTTGTACATCTTTGACAGTCGTTACGCTTCGATAGATACAGGGTGGGCCATCTAGTGTTTTAAATTTGAATCGGCTATAAAAAAAAACTACTGATTATTTTTTCAAATTTCTGATTTTATTGGAAAGATTGAACTTTGTCATTTAAGAATGGAACACAATATCATTCAAATTACTACCACGACTGGCTCGGCAGTACCCCATCCGATCAACCCAATTTTTCATATGTAATGAAAAATTCTTTCGATTGTTTCGGCTTGAATCTCTTCAATGGCAACTTCGATTTCATGTTTCAACGCTCCAGTCTCTGGATGGTTTGCGTAACATTTATCTTTAATTGCTCCCCACAGAAAATAATCCAAAGGGCTCAAATCACAGCTCCTAGGCGACCAATTGACATCAGCATTTCAGCTGATTATTCGATTTTCAAAAATAGTACGCAAATGATTGATGGTTACGTTGGCTGTGTGACATGTGGCCCCGTCTTGTTGAAACCAAATGTCGTCCATGTCATTCTCTTCAATTTTTGGGATCAATAATTCGTTGAGCATGGCACGGTAACGCTCATCGTTGACGGTAACGGCGACTCCTTCCTCATTTTCGAAGAAAAATGACCCAATGATGCCGCCAGACCAAAGTCCACACCACCAAAAATTTTCGACGTAAATTTCTTCCAATTAAGTTAAAGACTCACTACTTTAGAAGTAAGTTTTTAATATTTCCCAACTTTGTTCGAGCGTATAGCGTCCCATTTTGAAAATGTCAAACATAAAACTAACTTCGTGACAAAAAATGAATGTCATTCTACCTTTGAAAGTCAAAGTAATCGGTACTTCAAATTTAAAACACTAGATGGCTCACTCTATAGATAGAATTCTCTTTATTGTACACCAATAATTTAAACTTGAGTAGTCAGAAGCCAGAAAATATGAGACCAGACTTGCGAAGGGGTAACGTATTACCTGTGTACTCGGTTGTGGAGGACAGATAGACAGTGGCTCCATGCAAAGCACTAGTACTCAGCTATATAGTTCAGCTTGTATAGACTGGAAGCTGACCCCGAAATAGTTACTTTTTTTTTCTTATTATCGATGGGCCCACACTTGACCTCGATCTCGCCAGATGGTAAGCGATAGATGAGGTCTAAGATGGGACGAGCGAGCCCAGAAGATGCCTATTTACTCGTGCTTTAAAGGCTGAAAGGTCACAAGTGGCAGGGAACACAGAAGCCGGCAGAGAATTCCACAGCTTGACTGTGCGCACAATAAATGTTGAGGAAAAGCGCTTGGTATGACAAGACGATATATCAACCAAGTGTGGGTGATATCCAGCCGTACGTCTGGTAGACCGGTAGTGAAAGGGAGATGGAGGAATCAGGTTATCTTTTCCTCGAGAAAAGTCTAAGCGGATAATGATGATGAGATATCAACCTCAAACTCAAAATGTTTTATTTCACATAGGCCTACTTGGGCACTAACAAAACGTCAGTAGTTAGGGCATGGTTCGAAATTGGTCGTCATTCATAAATAAATTGCGACATTGTCGTCCTTCAAGTACGCATGTACAGAATTGTTTCTTTTATGTATCAATTTAACATTTTTTGTGAATATTATAATATTAAAAAAAACTTTTTACCAAAAAATTAAACCGACTCCAAAAAAACACTGCAAAGTGAAAAATAACTTTAATTTCGGTAGTCGGTGTCTTTAGTTTTCTATTTTCGTTTTTGGCACCGACTTCCGAAATTTAAGTTTATTTTTCACTTTGCAGTGTTTTTTTGGAGTCGGTTTAATTTTTTGGTAAAAAGGTTTTATTTCACTCTTTTAAGTTGGTCTATTTTTAATTTACCTAGTTACAAGAGCCTAAATGTTAACTACTTATAACCTTTTACAAAATATTGCTTTTCCCAATGCTGGGCCGTTAATTTTTGAGGAGTTCTCCTGGTACTTCACCATCAGCTCTACATCACCATATGCATTGTGACGAACATACAGTGCTTAACATCCGTATTCAAGTAATCGAATCGCAATCGACTCAATACTTATTATTGAGTAGTTTCGGCGGCCATCTGTGGTCTTCATCATCAGTTCCACTTCCTCAAATGGTACTTTTTGAGAGCAACTGCACAAGTAACTATAATAAATACCCAAAACGTCATAGGTGTGCCTATAATATTTGAAGAGTTCCCTCGATTTCTCCAGGATCCCATCATCAGATCCTGACGTTTATGAAAATGGGACCAATTTCAAAGCATACCCTTTCAATCAAAAAAATAATTATCCAAATCGGTCCAGCCGTCTTCGAGTAATCGATGATCATACATAAAAAAAAATATACGCGTCGAATTGATAACTTTTTGTCGTCGGATGAAAAATAAAAACATTTTGTTTTCGTATGGTAATATTTTCTTAAGCATGTATGGATGCTACACCATTGCGGGTTAACGGGAACGCACTCTGTTAGTTAACATACTGTATAACTAATAACTATGTGATTATTATAGGTAATCAGGCTGACCCTTACAAGAACTCGCCGAGCCAGTAGCCATTGAATATAACCCTAAATAATCATACTTCTATCCAGATTGTCCCTAGCTACCTCCTCTATCCTCTTCCCAGCGGCGATGCCCTAAGCCGAAGTTAAGCTATTCACCCATCCACGGACTAACCTCAGCAAGGATTGCTTAACCTTGCAGATTGACGTATGTAATTGTAAGCGTCAATAGCCTAATGGTTAAGGGCCTATACTACCTCAAATGGCTTGACATATTATCCTCTGTTATGTCGAAAATACTGCAGCAATCATTTTGAAATAAATATATGGTAAAGTTGAGGATTAATGTTAGGTACTATGTTTGACGAAAACACGATTCCATTAAACTTTCTTGATAGAAAAAAAAATCCAAAGTTACCTCCAAACCGAACAATAAACCACTTATTTAAAAATAACTTCAAATTAGATATTGAAACTGCATATTAATTGCACTAACTTTAAAGCAGGTCTTATGTTATTTACTTTTTTTTTAATTACCATTATTTTCACCGTAAAAAGAAATAAACTAAATTATCGGTGTCTTGGAGTATTTTCCCTGCCACCCTGTCTCGCTTGCTCGCGTGACCGTGGCCAGTAGTGTGCGAGCGAGATAAAGAGTGAGAAGCGCTGAGGTACTATAGGCCCTTAAGGTACTATAGGCCCTTAAGGTGTCGGGCTGGTGATCGAGAGGTCGCAGGTTCGAGCCCCACCCATTACACTATTGCCGTGAACCCACTCCAGACACAAGCATATTTAGCTTAGTTGGAGGGGTTAACAAGATTGCTAGTAATGTGAATTCTACCCACGTTGCCAGTAATCTTTAAAAAAAAAGCCACGTGCTCCTCACACGTTTCTATCATATTTATATAAAAAAAAAAACAAAGATAACTACAGTATCTCAGTTGTTATTAAACTAGTTCAAGTTCGTTGTTACGTAATAATTAATAGCTTTATATAATTTCGTTTCTGATAACACTGATGTGATTTTAATCAGTTGGCGTTTATACTCGTAACCCTCTCGGACTGAGGGTCACGTGACCCAAGGGCTGACCATTACTTAGGCCAAAATTGGTGGCAATGCCACATGATATGCCATGCTTAGCCATTGCCTTAAAGCGTGGTACTGGTTTTCGTATTAAGTAAGAGTGAAATAAATGTTATTGTGTAATAAAAAGTTTAATATTTTTATCATGTAGAAGCAGATAAATGTTTGAGTAGTAGGTGAATTCTAATGAAGTGTAATATAATATCGACGGTTAAAAGGAAATAGGGTATAAGCTACAAAAACAGAAATGTTCAGGAGAGCCGTTCAAAGTTTAGAATTTTAGAAAAACTGATGTATTTCTTTATTAAAACATCGTGAAAACTTCAACAGTTTTTAATTTTCCAATCGGGAAATATGACAAAATAAAAGATAATAGAACACAAGAAACAGTCAGTTTCAAAATAATACCAGTCCAATAGGTCGCTTATACCCTATTTCCTTTTAACCGTCGATATGTATGTATGTATACACATAAGCATCGACATCGCAGCTCTTAAAACAAAGCATGTACTAAGTGGTAGCAAGTAAACTATATATTCGCACGCCAACCAACGTAACAAATACAATAATAGATATACTATTATGTACAGAAGCATTACTATGTCTTACCGTAGTAGAAATCAATAAAGGAAATCGGTTCAGACCGACGTGAAATTTCAAGGGGTTTTACAGCATATCAACTGCATCTATGTTAGACCTGATAATCATCTCTTCAGCCGAAAGACGGCACTGCTGTTCGTAGAATTCTCCGACGAGTCACCATGGTGGCCGGTCTTTTGCATCTCGCATCCAGCGAATTCCCGCACTGTGTAGGGTACGAACCTCGGCGTCTCGCTAGGTCTACACTCGGAAAAGTGTAGCTAGGGACAGGTCGGATCGAAGTTTGATTATTTAAGGACTAATTCACGAGTACTGGAACAGCGGCGCATGCTGGTTTTGACTGCTGGCCACTTCTGAGAGACCTTCTAAAACTGCATCTTCTGGCACATAATGGTCACTTTAGAAATGTTCGGCCCCATTTAGTGTTCTGCGGACAATGTATTCTGTTTACCCCTTAAGTTTGACGATAATCAGATCATGCTGCAGCTATGAAATAAGCATCAATAGCTAAGGTGTCGTCCTTATGATCGAGTGGTCACGGGTTCGAACCCCAAACATTACACTATTGCCATGAACCCACTTCAGACAGAAGCAAAGGAGGTCGGCGAAATTAGGCCCACTAGCAGTGTAATAGCGGACACAAATGAAATATATATTAAAAAAAACTTTTATTTAATAGTTATTTATCGTAATTTTTATACGACTTTTAATCATGGGATAATGACAAACACAATAAAAAGAAGATATAGCGGAAGTCATTGTGAATAAATTATCTGTCAGACATGACATCTGCATTTCCTAATTCCAAGGTTGCCAGGGGGTTAAATAGTATAATATTGTATGTAGAGGGGCCATGATTTCTCATCATTTTGTATATTATTATTAAAAATATATCCATTTTTAAAGTCTAAATATATCAGTTAACGCATTTCGTAAATATTTTTGCTAATTACAACGTTTTTAGTCCGTAATAACTGTGGCTTTGTGTTGATTTCGATAGTGTATAAAAATGCTAGAAGCTAAATTATAAAAACTCAAGAAACGTCATATGAGCTGAAAAAATCAATCAATGGCATTCACTCCGCGAAGGCGCGAACTCGTATAGACCCCAGAGTAAATTTTTGTATACTCTTACGCTGCTGTGAATACTCCTACTTTTTCAACCGACGACAAAAAAAGGAGGAGGTTATCAATTCGACGACTATATATATATTTTTTTTAATGTATGATCACCGATTACTCGAAGACGGCTGAACCGATTTGGAAAATTCTTTTTGCATTTGAAAGGGTATACTTTGAAATGGGTCCCATTGTCACCAAGTCAGGATCTGATGATGGGATCCTGGAGAAATCGAGGGAACTCTTCAAATATTATAGGCACACCTATGGCGTTTTGGGTATTTCTTATAGTAACTTGTGTAGTTGCTCTCAAAAAATACCATTTGAGGAAGTGGAACTGATGATGAAGACCACAGATGGCCGCCGAACCTACTCAATAATAAGTATTTCGTGGAATGCGATTCGAATACTTGAATATGGATGTTAAGCACTGTATGTTCGTCACAATGCATATGGTGATGTAGAGCTGATGGTGAAGTACCAGGAGAACTCCTCAAAAATTAACGGCCCAGCATTGGGAAAAGCAATATTTTGTAAAAGGTTATAAGTAGTTGACATTTAGGCTCTTTTAACTAGGTAAATTAAAAATCGACCAACTAAAAAAAGTGAAATAAAACTTTTTACCAAAAAATTAAACCTACTCCCAAAAACACTGCAAAGTGAAAAATAACTTTAATTTCGGAAGTCGGTGCCAAAAACGAAAATACAAAACTAAAGACACCGACTACCGAAATTAAAGTTATTTTTCACTTTGCAGTGTTTTTTGGGAGTCGGTTTAATTTTTTGGTAAAAAGTTTTTATAGATGATTTGTTCATTTTCGGTTTTATTTCTCAATGACCTTAAATGTTTTTACTTTTCATAACCTAAAAAACGTTTTTGTTATCTCTCTGTTATCTCGGTATTCCCATGATTAACCGGACGAAGTATGGGCCGTTGCCGGAATCCTTTTGCTTAGTTGCAGGGATTCACAAGATTGCAAATAATGGGAATACTACCCACACTAGTTCTCTTTAAAAATAATGAGTTCATGAGTCATAGCCAGTTAGACTCCTCTAACGTTATCTTATACCCATACAACCTTCCCATAGCCTTTTCTATTCTAATCTATTTATGCCTGAAAAAGTATTACCTATATCCTTTTGTGCAATAGAGAATCTAAGATTCAATTAGTTTAACCTAGATTTATAGCAACCGCACAAAAGATCGTTTACTTTCAGAGTAAGTAAGCTCGGAATTTAATTTAAGAGTTTGTTCCTGGAATATTCCGTTTAGTTTTACCTTTGTTTTGTAGTTTATTTTTGTATAGTAAACGTTTGTTTGTATTTTTTGAATTTAAGGAGTTGTACGTTATTTTTTCGGGTGGGAAAATCATCGAATGATTGTTGTACCCACAACAAAGGAGCGGAAGGGAGTACCGACCAAAAACTCAGCCTGTTCCTTCAGCTATCGTTGCGTTCTAGGGTCGCGATATCTCGTTAGATAACCCGACAAGAAGAAATTTGTACCTACTAGTATGATGTTTTATGAAAATAGGGAAGTAAAAAGGGCTATGTTTGGAATAACGTAGATAACCACAGAAGCTGACCATTGAACGCATCACAACCGGCAGTGAGAAATCGCTGCCTACTTCCAAAATGAGGGCACGGTTCAGGTCCTCCCAATCTGCACACTCTCTGCCGGGGTTGCGGGAACGTTCTTACGAGTTACCGCGGTCCCGGAACGCAAAGGATGTTGGTGATTCTCAGAGGAGATTAATCAAAATAGCGGACTGTAACTATAGGTAGGTTATGTATTGGGATTATAAGAACGCGCGCTTCTGGTCCGTGTCGTATATGTGAATCACCAACATATGGTCCTTCGAGCCGTATTTGAACCAAAGGACATCGAAGGAAAAGGGTGGGGTTTTAGTCATTAAAGGTCTGATACTTCCTTCCGTCCGACCTAGAGACCTGGAAGAGACTGTTGATGACTTTGACACCGGAAAAATAAGCTTAGCACTCTACAAGCATATGCTACGCCGCGCCGGTCGCCGAGTCCTCTCAACAAGGGACGCCAACTAATAGGTTTCCTCCAATCGAAGTCGTTCTTCCCGGTCAACTCCCTTCTCATCTAACTCATTCCCCGACTTATTAAAAGAACTGGCCAAAACCATTTAAAAAGCAATAACTATTATTGAAAGACAAAAATGTTTACAGTGATTGTGATTGACCCTGATACTTTGCTAGCGCATGAAATGGACACTGACAAACGCTGTACATATGTAGTTGCTAGGCTGTCACCTTCATCTCGGACATAAGAACGTATGGTTGTTGTGCTGGCACTGACGCTGCAGCTGCAGAGAACCTCAAGCGGCGAGAAAATTAATAACCTCCTTGGTACTTATATTTTCGAGCCGTTTGGGTTTGAAACCCTGGGATTGTGGGTGTGTGTGTGTGATATTTTCGATTATTTTTATAGTTATGTTTTAGTTAAGGGTTTTTTTACGTGTTTATATTTAGAATTTTAAACAGCATCTTATAAAAAATCTTATGTAACCTAGCTTCTTTCCGTCTTTCTAGCTCCGTTACTACTCAAACTGCCAGCGCTTCAAGACTCTTATGGCTGACGCAAAGAAGGAATCCTTGAATGAAGAATTCGCTCCCTACTTGGACCTTATACCTCTACTAAAAAACAAGACTGGGGTAGACTTCACAGAGAACCCTCTGTTGTTTGAAACACTGTTTGACTTGTACAGGAGTACGGTAAGTTTCGTTTTGAAATTATTAAAATTATTTGACAGGCCCGTTGGTATAGTGGTCAGTGGTCCTGACTGCTATGCGCAAGGTCGTGGGTTCGATTCCCACCTAGGACAAATGTTTGTGTGATGAGCACGGTCATTTGTTCTTTGTCTGGGTGTAATTTATCTATAATATGTATGTATTTAGAAATATATATGTATGTTTATCAGTTGTCTAGTATCCATATCACAAGCTCTGCTTAGTTTGGGACTAGATGGCGTTGTATGAAAAAAAAAAAAAAAAAAAAGTTGTGGAATATATTTTATTTTTTTTATTAACATACTAGCTGTTGTCTGCGAGTTCACTCGCGCGATAATTAGGATAAAATGTGATTTGCGTGGAAGTTGACTTGCAGAGAATGCCTAAGGGATTTCATATTATAAATTTTATCTTTGACATTTCATTTTGCAATTAGATAACATATTATTACGGACATTTTTATAACAATTTGTTTATTATCTATTTTTTCTCCATTTTATTTATATTTGACATTCTAGTTTTATTATTGATCATTCACAGACAATAAGATGCATATTATTAATCTGTTTTACACAATTTTTATTCAATTTAATTGTATTGATTGATTCTTGATCTTTTTACAGTAATCTGATATTTGTTTTTCCTTTTTATTTGACTGGTTATTTTATTGTAAATACGATTTCCTACTTATTGTAATTGAATGTGGGCTTTTATCGTTTTGAATTTGTATTATTTTTTGACATGTATCTTTTGTTTGTTTTATTTGCATGGTATTGTTTTATTTTACAAAATTTCTACACGATGTATATTCTTCCCAAATAAATGACTTATGACTTAAGCCCGCTATTCTACCTTTTGTGTTGCATAAAGTTTTAATAAACAAATTAATAAATAAGAGTAAACTATGTACATCATTTTTTTCCGATGTGAAAAGTAGCTTATGTGTAATTGCAGGTTGTAAACTATATGTGTACCGAGTGTCATCCAAATCCCTTTAGCCATTTTGACGTAAATGAATCACAGACGCCCAAACTTCCACGTTTCGCCCTAGATCCGCGTGATGATTTATGGCTCATTCCCTATTATAGAGAGAACGCTTGTGTCTCAGCAATAGATACAGGAGCAATTCCTAGAGAGAGGCGACGTTTAAATAAATATGACGTACAAATTAAGTTAACACAACGGGCAAATTGAAAAATGTGTCAAATCCATCCAAAGGTTGTCTGTAAAATATAGCTTTTAAAGATAAGACCGCCCATTGTAACATCCTTTGTAGTTGTTAAGTAATAAAACATAATTATTAAATTATAATTAATGAATTAAATTATGTAATGATGTACAAGAAAGAGTATATCTATCAAAATACAGCGTAACTAGTTATCCAGCATTTTAGATAGAATTACTTTTTCATCTGACTTACAAAACCAGTTACGCAAACTAGTTACACGACATAAGTTGAAAATATAACAACTATTCTTAAAGACTGAAATATTCACTATTCACATATGATTTTGCACAAACACAAAATGTGTCTATATCTAAATTAATTCTGACATTTACTCAGCTGGATCAGTCACAAAGCACTTCAATTTAATAACAAAAGCCAAAAACCAGTCTCTGACGTATCGTCATAAATAAATTATTCGGAGCTATTATTTAACATTGTCATTTCCAACGACGCCATTATTATTTGTCTGTAAAAGAATGCTTTGTTACATCATGTTCACCCCTATCCTGATTTAAATAAATAGAAGACAATCTTATATCAGGGGTTTTAATAGAGCAATACCTAATTAAAACTAAGAAAGATTCAAAAATTCCATAAATAAAACTACAGAAAAAGAGTGTTCCCATTTTCAGTAAGCGCATATTTAGACACTATCAGCAAAAGTAATAATGATCATTAAGAAACATAAACTAATCATACTACAGTCATTTTAATACAATAAGATCGTCTTTTACTTTAACACATTCACATAACACTAGCTTTTGTCCGCGGCTTCGCTCGCTTCAAGACTCAACTAAAATGTAGCCTCATAGATAACGCAGCGTTCCAAAGGAGAAAGAATTTTTAAAATCGGTCCAGTGGTTTTTGAGTTCATTCGTGACAAACTTAAAAAAACAGATATCTTTCCTCTTTGCAATATCAGTATAGATAAGTAGGTATCTAGACATAATATTTGCTCAGCAACAAACTACTTTTCGATTTATGAGACAGTGACAATTAATATACAGACCTTGCCGTCTTCTCAATGACATGAATTGTTAATAACCTACCTACCTACTTGATGTTTTTCAAATATTTTCCTCTTACTGTCGCCCACAATTTCGTTCGCGTGGAAGGGTTATCCCACTTATTTCCCGATCCAGTAGGAATTCCGGGATTAAAAGTAGCCTATGTGTTATACCAGAATGTCAACTATCTACTTACCAAATTTCAATCAGATCAATGATTGAGAATATTATTAAGAAGAAGTAGAAGAAGTCATTTTGGTAGGCCGCATAAAGTAATCCTACATAAACTCCACGTTCACAATTCCTACTTCCCTACTTAATGTTGTAAATGCGAAAGTTACTATGTCAATCTGTTACAGTCGTCTAAGCGACATGATGGATTTTTATGAAAATTGGTACAGAGATACCTTAGACCTTGGAAAAGGAGAAAGCCTAGGCATAGGCTTTTTTCCCCTAAAAAAACCTTTGCACATGAGCAAAGCAGCGGGCAGAAGCTAATATTTTATATAGATTCATCGTATAAATTAATTTTGCCAATACAACACACATATTAAGTAACAACACAATAAAATTAAGAACTGTCTTTCTATTCCAGATTGGCCTAGGCCTCGATATCCCGGAATGGGCCAAGCCCTTGCTGCCTAGGCTGAATGAAGCTGGTAGACTAGGTTACAGGCTGTACTTCAGGAATGATGAGATGAAGAAACTAGGAGGTGGTAAGTAATCAATACACTTTGCATTGACAGACCATTTTAATGTCAGAATTGCTATAGATTAGGTAGTGGCTATGTGTAATTATTGCAATTGTGGAGGACCAGAATCACGTTTTACCACCATCTCATCTGATGGTAAGTGAAAATATAGTTGAAGATGTAGCATGTTTACTTAGAAGTAACTTATTCAATCTTTACCTAAAGACCCTCAGGTTATAGCTATCAGGAAATAGTGACTCCGGCACCTCTGTCCACTCCTTAGCTGAAAAAATTGCTCATTAACTGCTTATATCACTATTTACAGTCCTAGACCCAGTTATTCTTTCTATAAACTAGCGAAAGCCTAGAATCTTACCTCCTTAAATCTAGATCCAACCCCCATTTTTTTTTTCTGGGTCGTAAAATCATCGACTGACTTTTCCCGCTCTGGGTGGACCGGAAGGGAGTGTCAGACTTCTACTGACTAAAAACCCACTGTTCCTTCAGCTGCCCTTAAGTTCCGGGGCCATGGTATCTCGTTAGAACATGCGTTTATTTCTCCTCACAATACAGGTATATACATTTATATAAAAATAACTTAATATGTTACAGCCTTGTATATGTGAGGAGCTGGTGTCTGAGTTAGTTTTGGCCCTATATTACAGATGACCAGGTCCCCACCCCTGAGAATTTACAATTTGGTTCAGCTAAGTTAACCATAAAAAAGAGACCATGCACTAACAATAAAAAAAAAGAGATGCAATGGCCCTATAGGACCCCGTCACTATTGCTGACAGCACTTTGAAGCGCGCGTGGAACACAACACGCTGCCGACCCGGGCCTAGTCCATACCGGACGGTGCCCCTGCTCGCCGTCCGCATGCCCGCGCCTACGGTGGCCGGAGATCTGCACGCGATCCGCGACGCCCGGAGGGTCTCCCACGGCGGCTGGGGCGTGAGGAAAGAATGAAGAAGAATTGAAGGAAGAGAGATGCCTCTCCCTCGCGCGTTCTGCCTCCTCCTTAGATCCAACCCCCTAGCCTAGAATAAAGAACCTATAAAACCCAGAAAAACATATACTTAAAGTTTATATCTGTTACCCTTTTCCAGGTGTCCTGCTTAACATGTTCATCCAAGCTGGCGACGACTTCGTAGCCGGTAAGCCAGTGTCCCAGCCACTGCGCCTGTTTTCCGGCCACGACTTCAACATTGGAGCCCTGATGGACGTGGCGGGTGTTCAGTATGACGAAGCCATTCCTGAGTACGGGTCTGTGTTCGCGCTTGAGCTGTACCGATCCAGGACTACGGGGGCTTACAGTGTGCTGGTGAGTTTGAGAATAATACTGGCTTGTTTGAGTTCTCTTAGGTATACATGAAGTCTTTTATACTGTAGAGCCACGCTAGCTCAGGGGTGGATCCAGCTTTGGTGCCAGGGGGGGTCACAAAAATGTGGTCAAGTCACAAGAAGTTATAATTTGTATTTCCTGACTCCGCTGCCACTTGGCCATCCACTGCCGATATTCGTTTACAACGACAGAAACTGCATTAATATCTAGTAACAATGTTTAAAAATTTTAATTAGTGGTCCACCAAGGTCCTGGACCCAGCCCAAGGGGGGGGTCATGACCCCAAGACCCCCACCCCTGGATCCGCCCTTGCGCTAGCTATTTGAAAGACAAGGATGGTTGGCGGAACGACATTATCAGAATTTTTTAAAGTGAACTGTGATAAAAGAAAATTGAAAAAGTGAACTGAACGCAATGTGGGCAGAATTCACAACACTAGCATTCTTGTTGACCCTCTAACTGAACTAAATTTACTTGGGTCTGGAGTGGGTTCATGGAAATATTGTAGTGGGTGGGGTTCGAACTCGTAATCTCTCGATTACAAGTCCAGCCAGACTTTAGGCTATTGATTTAGTATTGAGTTTGTCATTGTAAGATCCTTACGAAATTATTCTATGCGATTTCTTGACATGACTAAATTTAAACATGACAGTGAGATGCCTCTATCCAAAGCATGGCTAATTTAGTGGAGCTTGTCATTGATCACATTCCTGATTGACAATTTTTCACCTGATTGACGATCAAGGGGGTGTAAGGCAATTGAAAACACACCTTGTTTCTTCAGTTGTTCTTGAGTGCAGTGACCGTGGTGTATCGTTAGAACATTCACACAATCCCCGGATTCACACATTGCCCTTTGGTTGTTTGATATTATCACCAACTAACACACCAAAAACTACCAGAAATCTTGAAATAATTTAGTTCATATTCCGTTAGGCACTATAATTATTGTATCTTCTTTTTAAATTAGCAATTATTTAATTAATTGTTTTCAATTCAAATTATCGATGTTAAGTGATGGCCTGATACACAGGTTTTTATAAACCTACGTCAGACAGGTCGCTACATCACAGTTAGCGTTATATATTATCTGTATTGAATTTAAGATAAACCATCATTTTACCAATGTTTATTCAGCCACTTACATAACCCTCTTTGAACTATTATGTACATTTACTTCTGACTATCCGTACATTTCTGTAAACATGTTATTTTTAGTGTTCCGTACACAAAGGGTAAAACGGGACCCTATTACTAAGACCCCGCTGTATGTCCGTCTGTGTGTCTGTCCGTCTGTCACCAGGCTGTATTTCATGAACCGTGATAGTTAGACAGTTGAAATTTTCACAGATGATGTGTTTCTGATATGCCTATGCAACAAACGTGATTTTTTTGCCGTTTTTATAGATAATGATACGGAACCCTTCGTGCGCGAGTCCGACTCGCATGTGCCGGTTTTTTTTTTAATTATTAGTTAACAATTCTGTATCTCTCTTTCCAGCCCGTCTATCTTCCAAAAGCAGGCGAGTCCTCCGCTCTTCACATGAGGATCAAATGCTGCGGGGATTCGAGCTACTGCAGCTACTCCAAGTTCAAGGAGACGACCAAAGAGTTCTTACTCCCAGATAAGGAGTTCTATCAGCTGTGTGCCATCAAAACTGAGTTATAGTTTACGAAGAAGTATTAGAAATTATTTATAACGGGGTTGAGGTGGGTTTGATTTCGATAATATGTAATGTCGAGGTGTGTTTTCGTTGAAATGGGAGGTAGTTAATAATGCACACGACCAGGCCGTGTGCATTATTAACTATTATTTACAGCATTATTATTTGTCATTACGGTCATTTGAGGTTGAAACTCATCACAAACATTATATTATGCAAGAAGTTATCGTAGGGGATTTTTATCCTGGCCGTGCACATGCTACTACAAATAATGAATAGATCTTAATATACTGTCTTTTGACAGTATGAAAATGCATGTTTCCCGATAAAGTTTTTTTGTCCTAGTTAAAATAAACCGACATAATATTTTCGAAATCAAAACAATTTCAATCCTGTATTGTAAGCTGATTATAAATTTTAAGGAAGGTTCTTAGTTACCAAGGAGATTTTGTATAAAAGCCTCGACCTTAAGTCGCACACGATATCGTAATGCTACAAGTAACCAACCGTAATGTCATCCTATGAATACGAGCTTTATGCCTGTTTGAACTTACGAAAAGCGATACTAAACCTAAATATAATTGTGGTATTAGATTTTCAACGCTCTTCACAATGTTGAGAGTTGAAAATCCAATGCGTAATAATATTTAGATAGGAATCTGGTGTAAGCAAAAACAGACTGACGTACCTAGGTACCACAATCATGAATGTAATCGACCTTTTAGGCATTTCATTTGCAATATATTCATTGCATGTTTTACGTTGACAAGTAGAAGATATTTTTAAACATATGAAGCAATGGATCTCGAACATATCATTCGATTGTGAATCGGTTTTATTAGTTATATAATATGGGTGTCGGTTTCTATATATTTTTTTTTTATATTGAAGAGGGTTTTCTGGTATGACGTTCACAAGATGGCAGCACTGAGATCTGAAAAAATGCTTATGTTTTCTGACATTAAGTAGTTAAATTGGCGTTAATTTTATGTTTACATTACAACGCACTTTTAAAGAAAGGTACTTTAATATATCGAGCTGTAATTTTATTTATACTATGGTACCATACATAATAACTTATATGATCAATGTTTAGTCACACTAGGTACTAAGTTTTCCTAAACATTGTTAAAACAAATTAGAAATAATAGCATTTCAGACTTGTGTAGGATTCATACTTGTTGCAATTTATTACTAATAACCATATGCTAATAACACTTTTATACACAATTCTCGAGAATTTTACAAAATAATATGCTCTCAATACCATAAATTAGTAAAAGTAATCGTTATTAGTGGAATGATTGTTTACTTTACTCATTTTATACTTATTTCATTACAGTTATTCTTTATAAAGATTTCTAACAAAAACATGTTCAAGATAATATCTAAAAAAATATTTAAGTACCCATTTTGCTAATATCTCGAGACTAAGGCACTCTAGCGACCTTTCTGCAAACTTCTTAAAAACTTGGCATCCTTCAAGTAAATCTTTTTGTTACCAAGAGAGGGCGCTATTTTAAATATTATAACTACTTAAGAGTATGGTAAAACATTGAACGAAACGGGTCTGTAAATCTGTAAGCCCCTTTGTTAAGGGTAGCGTGAAGTTAAAATAACTATGTCTGTGATATTAAGATATAACAGAATGTTCGTACAAAATAAATACTTTAATTGTAGCGTGTTTGGTTTTATTTTTTTGAAATAGGTAGATTTACAACGTGTAATTTACAGGATATATAGGTACATACCAAGTACATGGCTTTGGATGATAACAAACGATATAGCAAGGGTTTTATAATCCTATATGTGTGTGGAACTTATTAGAAATTTCAATACATTGATACCAGAGACCGAATTTTTAAAATGAAGAAGAGCGAAGGGAATTCTCCTGTTATTGGCAAGTGACGTGGAAAGCTGACCCTCATAGCGCTATGACACATTTGTTATGATTCGTATTCAAGAAACGTATGAAACCGAGAATGTGATATCAATTATTTGAGTCACTTATTTTGAGCTGAGACTGCATAGAGACTGCATACCAGATGTTGTCTTCAGCCCTTTTGGATAGATATATAGGGCTTCCGTTACCTACACGTTGTAATATAGTATAGTTATTCACGAAACCCAACGATAACCAAGGATCTTAAAACTTTTGCTAACAGCAAAAATAGGAAGATAATCTGATAATCCAGCTAGGGATCGCCTTTACATACTTACCAAGAACTTTTTTTTAAATCTATATATTTTAAACACAGCTCACGTCAGCCCTACAAACAACTTGAATCTTGATTCTTTATGATACATCAGTGTGGGGTCGCAGAATTCTAAAATGTTCTATAAAAATTAGGGAAGACATACCTACGCATAGGCTTATGAAATAGTAGCTGTGCCTACAAAAACCTACAAATCAATACAATACTTTTTATTGACTACTTACTAGGTACATTGCAGCAGCTGTCAGCTACCAGCTACCAGTGGCCGCGACGCGCGGCGGCCGGGATCAACCACTATAGGTACATCGAAAATCTAAATTCTGGAACGTTCATAATATCGGATGGTTAATAAATCGAACATTCAATATATCGCACACTAAATACATCGAGTGTTGAAATATTGAATGTTTGTTTGACCGAGCGTTTAACGCATCGCATGTTCGAAATATCAATATGTATACTTACTAAATACTTTTTAGTTAGAATACGAAAGAAACATAAAATGTTTAGATTTAGACGGAAATATATATATATATTTTTTTTTTGTTATACGTTTGCGTTTCATTACCATCTCACCTGATGTTAAGCGATGATGTGGTCGAAGATGAAGCACGCTTGCCTAGAAGTAACCTATTCACTCTTGACTTAAGGCCGGCTTGTCCCGAGCACCGTAGGTATTCGACGCTTACCCCAGCCCCTGCAACGAATAGCAAAACGTAACAAATTACGACGCGCGGGAGACGCGCGCGCCAAGCGCACCGCTCATGAGTTCACGAACTCAAGTAGGTACGAAGATGCGTCACAGAATAGAGCAATTCAGTAGATCAACTTGAATTGATTAGTTTATGTTTATTTTGTTTTGTTTTAATAGTAAGTATTTTCAAGTTTATAGATAGAATAGGTACGTATTGTATAAACTTGAACCTAATTGGTAATAATTAAAAATAAGTATATTTATTTATTTTTGTGAATAAGGTGTATAAAAAATCTGACTGACACGTAGATCATGAATACGGGTATGATTCAAAATTACACGCCGCGCGCTATTCGACTTTCCCAAAGGGTGCGAAATCTTCATGGCACAGTATAAAAAATCAAGTATTAGGTAGGCACACTTACATTAGGAGAATTGTATTACAATTCAATTGTTATATTGAAAGAGGGCTTAGACGTATTCTGTGTGAAATATTATGTTTAAAAAATAATAAATATAAATATTTTTCAATTAAATAGTTATACCAATAAAAGCAACACACAAACACTTTTTGGAACGTATTTATTTTACGCGGCTTCTAAACTGGCAGAAATTGTAACGCAAAAGTGTTAATACTTACGACTGTCTTCTGACGAGAGAGACGACGAGGGTCAACCACTTTTTTTTTCTCTAAAAACTACAATCATTTATGCACAACTGGCTAATGCCGTGATTCGACTTCAACTTCAACTCTTGCGGCTTTTGTGGAGAACCCACCACAATTTCATAAACGCTGGAGGTTGTTTGGTAAAGTATTTTGGATGATGAAAAGTATTAAAATTGAAGTAAAAAAAAACAATATTATTTTGTACGCAAACATGACATGACAGCTTTTGCAATGTCAAATGTGTTATCACTCAATGTTTTACCAGTTTACCAGTGGCTAGAGAAAATTAGAAATATGGCATAGAAATGTTAAAACGATAATACAGTACGCTACAGCTTTATTTTATTTATCTCAATGAACCTACATAGATCATAAACAAATCGAGTAAATACAAGAGGGATAAGGCATTTAATGGAGATTGGACGGGGAACATTAGGGGGTGCGCGTGATTCGAAATGCAGTAAAAAGCCATAGATGACATCCTGACACGATATGTCACATTTTTGACATTTTACAACATATTATCTGTTTCCCTTTGGTACATGAATACTTTATTGGAAAACTTAAAAAAGTAGACATACACAAAGATGTGAAACTTTTTCTGATTAATCATTTTCATGAAAAAGAAATGTAAGTACTTTTCTCAAGACCATCAATGCTCGTTGTTGGTGTTGTTTACTGATTGCACAACGGTGAACAGGAGACGACTAGGCTCTTCGACCACCTTACGGAGGCAGCTGCAGGAGCTGAAATGGCCCAGCACAAATATCCGATGGCAAAGCTTGTTTTTCTAAGAGATTTTAATGCCCACCATAAAGAATGGTTGTTCCCGTACCAACAAACAGAGCACGCTGGTAGAGGCCCGCAGGTTTTTTTATCGCTAGATCTCGACCAGCTGGTTCACCAAGCAACCTGCATTCCAGAAGTCGACGGCCACACGCCCAATGACTTGGACCTAGTGGTGAAAACGGTATCTACCTTTTCTCCTCCAGATACATGCCCCAGGGTCATATGGCGAGTATGGAAGTATGGGTTTGCAGACTCCGAAACTGCGAAGTGAAACTCGAACTTTTACCGTCCTTCGCTGCCTCCTAGTTATGATAACACTGAATGGAACACTGGCTCACACTGCACAAGAAAAAGCAAATTTAAATGCCTCCGTCTTTGCGGTAAGTTTACGTCTCGACACGGCGTCTAACTTACCACATAAAATACCTCACTTTGGCTCCGTAATGCTGGAAAATGCATTTCATGTTAAGGAAGTCCGCAAAGTCCTTTCCAGTCAAAACCAAACCAAACTTTGCCAGCCAAGCAGAGTCAAGATGCCAACCGAGATCTTTAATTGAAAATGATAGGAAGGAGTGAACTAGTTGCCACTCTAATGATCATACGTGAGCTTCTGATCACAATGGCCTGACACTTTGAGGGGCTTACAGTCACCCCAAATCAATCAGACCAGTTTTATAGCATCTAAATCTCGGTTTACATCTCCTATAGCGTCTGACAAACTTTCCACCCGCGTAGATGCATACAACTGCAGATCATCAGCGTAAAGTTGATACGAACACCGAAGACAGAGAGTTATAAAGTTTACCGAAGTTTACCGAAAATAATAAATGATATTTTCGTAGGAAATGGTCATGTTGTATATTTCTACACTATGGCACGAGTGTGCTGCGTGTAATAAATATTGTTGACTAGTGACAACCCTGGCCATTGCGATACTGTCTAGAGCTAGACGTTGTCGGCATTTTCCAAAAGATCAAAGGCGTCGACCTACTGTATGATCTTTATACTGTGGTCATAGCGACGAATGATCGACTGTACCATTTATCCATTATTACATTTACGAAAATAAAACCTAATACAGTCGAATACGGTCAGTTATTTCAACCGTGGTTACTGACGTTCTGTTAGCGCGTTTAGTAAAGAATCGGATTGATAACCGTCAGTATTCTGGATCAAACCCAGGCTCTAATCACATCTTTTTGTGATTTCTTTTTTATTGAAAGTACTTTTATATTGTATTTAGATATTTTTAGAAATATTTTTTTGAATAAAATAAGAAACATTTTCATTTTTTTATAGGAGAAAGAAAGTCAACAATGTTTTTGTTTTACACACATGTTTGCGGTTTGTAAATCTATTCTGCGTAGGTACTTATCTACTTAGTAAAGTAAAATATTAATTTGTATAATTATAGGTACCTATAATAATATTGTCAAAGTTTCCTTTGAGTCTGACATTTGAAAAGAGCATTATAACATTTGCGCACGTGGCGGCTTTATATGCTTAGACATAGGGTTCAAATTCAATTGTTTCACACACTTTTTGCGGTTGGCAAATCTATTCCGCGAGAAAAATAAACTATTACAGCTTTTGCGCGCGTGGCGTGTTTATTTACACATAGTCACATATATTATTTTGTGGTTTCGAAATCTATTCCGCGTAGCTAAGTAGGTACCTCAGAATACAAAAAGAACCTAGTTAGTAAAGAAAAATATTTATGTATATACCTAGGTCTAAATATTTATATATTGTCAAAGCCTTCTTACTTTTTTTGTTTATTCAGCCTTCGTAGAGCCAGCGATGACCACTTCTTTTTGTGAATTTTGTCCATTAGTTTTACTGACCAAAATTATAACTAAAGTACCTAATAAAAACAATTTATATTACAACTATTTAAAACTAAACGCTAGGAATTATTATTTTATAATGATTTATTGGCTCGACCGGAACCAAACTTAGCGGGGGTGGCAGGTTCGCTAAAAATTGGCATACGTCCGACCTCCAACACGTTCCGCTCGGGACTAAAGGACGCGGGGCGCGTGGCCGCGCGCATCAAAATAATAGGAAAACACTTATTTTTGAAATTAGTGGTATAAATATTTTCAAATTTCACATTATGACGACAGACATATATGACATTTTTTACGACCTTTATTATGGTATAAGTTTTATTATTCAAAGCTTAATACAACTCAAATAAAATAAGAATAAGACTGTAATTTAGACTTGTCTTTGCGATTTAATTAGTTGCAGTGAAATGCAAGTAATCGTGTATCGGATGACCGAAATAGAAAGATCAAAGTATGAATTATGTAATATGTTTTTTTCAAAATTTAAATCCGTGTTATCTACGAATAAGACACAATTGAAAACGACGTTTTTTCGAATAACCTCGCCTTAAAGACTCCCAAGTTATAGCTTTCAGGAAACCGGCCGAGAATTCCACTTACATCACGCTTATCACCTATGTTACTTTGTTGTTTTCAAGGGTATACTTTTAGGTGGGTCCCATACTCCCATTGTCATGAAGTCAAGATTTGACAATGGGGTACTAGGGGAATCGAGGAA